>CM053596.1:6491522-6503792 GCA_028646575.1 Pseudocheirus occidentalis | reverse complement strand
ATAATCTTGATTACATCAAATTGAAAAGTTTCTGTACGAACAAAGCCAATGTAACCAAGATTAAGAGGGAAGCAGGAAATTGGGAAAGAATATTTACAACTAGTGTCTCTGATAAAGGCCTCATTTCTAAAATATACCAGGAATTAAATAAAATTTACAAGAATGCCAGTCATTCCCCAATTGATAAGTGGTCAAAAGATATGAACAGGCAATTTACAGAGGTAGAAATCAAAGATATATTTAAACACATGGAAAAATGCTCTAAATCACTATTGATTCATGAAATGCAAATCAAAACAACTTTGAGGTACCACATCCCCCCAGTCAGATTGGCTAAGATGACAAAACAGGAACATGACAAGTTCTGGAGAGGATGTGGAAAAATTGGAATTCTAATGCATTGTTGGTGAAGCTGTGAACTGATACAACCATTCAGGAGGGCAATCTGGAACTATGCCCAAAGGGTATAAATAATTGCATACTCTTTGACCCAGTAATACCACTTTTGGGGTTGTATCCCAAAGAGATCATAGAAGTAGGAAAGGGTCCCATATGTGCAAAAGTATTTATCGCAGCTTTCTTTGTGGTGGCAAAAAACTGGAAATTTAAGGGATGCCCATCAGTTGGGGAATGGCTGAACAAGCTATGGTATATGAATGTGATGGAATATTATTGTGCTATAAGAAATGGGAAGGAGATTGACTTCATAATGACCTGGAGAGGCTTCTACGAATCGATGTTGAGTGAGAAGAGCAGAACCAGGAAAAATTTGTACACAGTCACGGACACATCATATGTGTGATGACCAACTTTGAAAAACTGAACTCTTCCCAGCATCACACAGTTAAAAGACAACTCTACAAGTCTCAGGATGGAAGGAGATGTCTACATTCAGAGAAAGATCCAGAAAGATCAGAGTTTAAAAGGAGACTAAAGCAATGCATGCTATCATTCTTTTCTATGTTCGGCTTTTGTTTCTCTTTTCTCATTGTTCACTCCATTGGCTATAACACCTATACAACCAGACTATTGTACAATGTGAAGGAGTTTGCAGATCCTTTACATGATTGTATGCCACCATGGAGGGGGTGGGGGGAGGGGAGGAAGGGGAGAAAAATCTGAAACTCAAGTGACTCTGGAACTGAATCTTGTAATCTAAAAGTAAACAAACATGTCAATAAGATAAATTTTAAAAAAATGAAAAAAACTTAGTTCCCTATATAGTTGAGAAATGGGGACTTTATCAGAGATACTTGCTGGAACTTTTTTCAGTTGTTTGCTTTCCTTCTAACCTTGGTTGTATTGATTTTCTTCCTGCAAAAAACCTTTTTAATTTAATATAATACAATCAAAATAATCTGTTTTATATCTAGTAATGCATTCTGTCTCTTCTTTGGTGGTAAGTTCTTCTCTTATCCATAGACCTGACAGGTAAACTATCCCATAGTCCCTCAATTTGCTTATGGTATCATCCATTATAGTTAAATCACTATCCATTCTGACCTAATCTAAGCTGATGAGTTTTACCTGAACTATTCTGTTTTTTATTTTATCAAACACAAATTCTAATTATTCTGAATCTCCCCTGTTTAATCAATTTGTCTAAATCATCTGTCTCTTTTTTAAGTTTTAGCAATATCAGATGGTTTTGATGACCACTGATTTATACTACATTTACAGTTTGGAAGTTCCCCCAGTGTTATTACTTCTTTTCATCATACCCCTTGATACTTTAGGCCTTTTCTGAATTTCCACAAGTGAATTTTATTTTCTTCAGTTCTCTAAAAGATTGCCTCCATCATCTCTTTGTTATTGTTGGTGATGTGTTGTTCAGTCATGTCCAACTTTTTGTAACCTCATCTGGGATTTTCTTGGCAAAGCTATTGGAATCAGTTTTCTGTTTCTTTCTCCAGCTCATTTTATAGATGAGAAAAATGAGGCAAACAGAGTTAAGTGACTTACCTAGGTTTACTGAGATAATAAAGGTCTGAGGTCATATTTTAACTCAGATTTTTCTGATTCGAAGCCCAACATTTTTTCCACTCTGGCATCCAGCTGTACCCATAATTTTATTAGTATAGTATTAAAAGTGAAAATATCATTGTTCAGTCTCCATTTGGGGTTGAATCTTTCATGGTCTCTGAACTAATTTTCATTCTTATTTCATTATGGAAGAAAAGGAAATATAGATAATTTCTTTGTTTTGTGTGCAGTAACTCTTTGCCCTAGTCCATGGTTAATTTTTGTAAAAATTAAATGGGGGGCAAAGAAACATATCTCGTTAGGTCTGGTTTTCTTTCTAAAAACATAGCAGTCTCTCTTTTTGTTATCATTTATCTTCCAGTCTTTGTCCCACATTACTAAGCTCCCATTTGTAGGATCGGTCTCCCTGGGCTGCACACTGAGCAGCACTGCTCTCTGGAACACTTTCTTCCATTCACTCTTCATTTCTAGTGGGTTTGAAATACTCTTACATATTTCAGTGTCCTTCCCACAGTATTTGAAAGTCTTTCTCGTGGTGGCTTTCAGAATTCATTTGGCCTCATGAACCTCACAGTCTAACAGAGGAAGACAAGAGACAAAAAAACCTTCAAAACAGGTTGGAGAGAGGAGAAGGTAATCTGGTTCAGGGGCATGATGGAGCAATTAGTCAGAGAAGTAACAAAGATGTTCAACCAGGTGGGAAATGTGATGTCTGAAATGAACTCACTATTTACATGGAGGTTTGGAGTTCATAACCCCATCTCATGATGGTGAGACATGGTTGTGGGAGACTTGCAAAGGAAAGAGATTTGAAATCTCTTTTGTTGGGTGTAAGACAGTAATCTGGGACCAATTATCTATCAGTTGATAAGAGGATTTCCTTCCTACAATGAAAGCCCAAATGATGAGTACTATGCAGTGAAGGACAGTGATTCAAGAGACCACACGGGGAAACAAAAATGTATGATAAATTCTTGGGAATCTCAGAAAGTGTAAAGGACCAATAAATACCTTAATTGTTTCAAAGGAAAATAATAAAATAATGGAAATAAAAGTTGATATATGGGTTAAACATAGACTAAGAATAAGGCTTTTAAAAGAAGAAATCACAATGACAGAAAAGGAAACAACAGTTTTATACATATGATGGAGAATTGTCCCCAAATCCCAAATCTCTAAAGTGAATGATATCCTCATGATGAAAATGGAAGACCATCACATTCCATCATAGGTTAACTTAATCACTCACTTAATCTTGACTCAGGGTGGTCTCTCAGATTCCCTGGATCCACTTCCATGGTCCCAGGTCCTACATGAATGCACCAAACAGTCACCTGTATTCAGAGGTAGACAGCTCCCAGATCTTTGTCCAGTCCTTTCAACAGTTCCTGTTAGACACTGAAGTTCACAGGGTCTAGGACATCTCAAAACCTTTACAATTCCAGTTCCTTTGAATTCAAGGATCAAGCAAGCCACAAACAAAATCTTGGCATCATGGTCATGCTTCTTCACTCCTCCAGCACTTTGGCTGGCCCTAGGACCCAGAAGAAATCTCAGCCTTTCAGGCCACAGCAACAACTTTGGCCTTCCAGGTAGCTTTCTCAGAAGCAAATTCAGCCTTCACCAGATTCTGGTCTCAAGGAAATCCTCTCTCAGTTTTCAGTCAGCTGCCAGATGCTCACTGAGAGAAACTCTCTTTCTCCTCCAGCAGGAGCAAGTCAGGAGAAAAATTCTGATTCTGCCTTTGTGGGGCTTTTCTAATATTCACACAAACACACAGCATTGGCTTCCTGTTTCAGGCAAACCCTTCCTGTTATCTCAGCAACAGGAGACAGAGTTCATACTCTCTGCCTCTTTCACTGAGGCTTGACTAAAGGCTGATTACCTGCTTACTTGACTTAACAAAAATGGATCTTCAAATTTAAATTAATTACTATTACAGGAGGTGAGTGGTGTATGGAGAATGGAAGCAAGGTTGTCTTGGGGAAGATACTGGCATGGTTTGCTATTTCCTTTTCTGCCTCATGGGACAGAAGAAAACAAGAGAGTCCCTTCTGTCAGGAAGTTCCCAATCTGTCATACAAACAGAGATGGTTGGAGAAGAAGCAACAGTTTGGCAACGTCAGTCTTTGCTGACCCCGGGGAAAGAGGGTGTTTGGGAATGGAGAGATCTAGTTGAATGGGATATAAGGTAATACAAGGACTGAGGCTAGTAATGGTTTAAGAAGAGGAGAATTAGAAACCAAAGAGTCAAAACTGAAATCAGAATCACAAAAACAAATGCACACTTGAGAGATGTGGTGTGTTTGGTTTCAGGGCCGTGAATAAAGTGAATTTAAAAATAAAGCTAGTTGGGGCGGCTTGGTGGTGCAGTGTATAGAGCACCGGCCCTGGAGTCAGGAGGGCCTAAGTTCAAACCTGGCCTCAGACACTTAACAGTTACTAGTTGTGTGAAGTTGGGCAAAGTCACTTAACCCAAATTTCCCTGCCCTCCCCCTCCAAAAAGAAAAAAGGAAGAAAGCGAGTCACTTGACCTTTTTTTGTTTTCCAGTGCATATAAAGGTTATGTTTACATTACATTAACATCTATCATGTGTGCAACACTATATGGTCTAAAAGATCAATGTACATATCTTAATCCAAATAGACTTTGTTATAAAAATCTAACCATCATCAAGGTTTTCATGGAGTAATAATCTTGTTGCTCATTGAAGCTCTTGTCTATTGTTGATGGCTGCTGACTGATCAACCTGGCGGTTGTTCAAGGTTGGAGGTGACTGTCAGTTTCTTAAAATAAGGTGAAGGTGAAGTTTTCCATAAGGATTGATGCTTTTTTTCACTTAAACAGTTAGAGTTGATCATGGGATTATTAACTGATATAAGTTCAATATCATTGTGTCTTAGGGAATAGGAAAACTCAAAGAGAGGGAGAAAATGAATCAACATACAATTATAAAGTAAATTTATTTAATAAGGAAACAAAAGGAAGTTCAGTGGAGAAATGCCTATAAGTACCATGGACAGAGCAGGGTTGGAGGTGTAGTATCAACTGGAGAGATATTGGGCCGTTCATTCAGCCATTCTGGAATCATGGCATGACTTGAGAATGTAAATACTTTGTTGGTCCTGCCACTGTCACAGGCATCTGTGAGGATACAAGGTGATTTTGTGTGAAATTCTTTGTAAGTCACATGGTCCTGCAGATATGAGCTAATGGCATTTTTAAATGATTGGTTCTGTCCATTTTACTTTGAAAACTTCTCTTAGTGTAGGATAGAAAGATATAGATCAGTTCGTTTACTTTATTCCAAGGGAGAGAAGGGATTACAATTATTTATGTGTGTCTTTATATATGATTTTATTGTTTGTTTGTTTGTTTGTTTTTTAGAAGGAGAGATTTGACCAGAAATACAAGGGACTACTTCAAAGCTAAGCATTTCTGTGGAAGAACCTCACAAAGTTTCATGAGGGATGGTCCATGTGACATCACTTGGAGACAAATCTCTCTTGGACTTCACAGAATCCATACAAGAAAGAAACCTTATGATTGTCATCACTGTGGGAAATACTTGAATCAAGAGTCATCCCTTATTTACCATCACAAACTTCAGACTGGAGAGAAAACACATGAAGATCTTGAATGTGGTGAATCATTTAGTGAAGACTTATCCTTCCTTAAACAACAGCAAATCCACAGTGGAAACAAGCCTTATCAATGTGATCAGTATGGAAAGACTTTTACACAGAACTCCAATGTTGCTGCACATAAGAGGGTCCACACTGTAGAGAAACATTATGAATGTGATAAATTTGGAAAGGCTTTCTCACATACGTCCAGGCTTACTGCACATCAGAGAATCCACACTGGTGAGAAACCTTATGAATGTGATCATTGTGGAAACACTTAAACACAGATCTCCCAACTTGCTGCGCATCAGAGTCCACAGGGGAGAGAAACCTTATGAATGTGAGCAATGTGTTAAGGTTTTCAGAAGGAAACATAGACTAGCTGTACATCAGAGAATCCACACTGGAGAGCAACCTTACTAATGTGATCAGTGTGGAAAGACTTTTACACAGAAGTACAGTCTTGCTATACATCAAAGAGTCCACACAGGAGAGAAACCTTAAGCATGTGTAGAATTTGGTAATGCCCTCACTTCCTTTGCTAAGTACCAGAAAATGCCTTAATTAGTGATAAAACTCATTAATGTGATCAACTTGGAGAATCATTCAGGCTACAATCATTCCTTTTTTATTATCAGAGATCTCCTATCAATCGTCTATCATATAAGATATAAATCTTATGCTTGTGATGATTGTGGAAAGCTGTACAAATGCAATTCAGAGCTGGGTAGACATCAGTAAATTCATCTTGGGCAGAAGCAAATATATGGGCTTAATGTGGGAGGGCCTTCAGCCAGAGATCTTCTCTTCCTCTTCTTTAAGGATTCTCTGTGCACAGAAAACTAATGAATGTGCTCAATGAGGTCCTGCCATTTTCTGGCAGATGGAGGTCACTAGACATTATACCTGGCTTCCTGGTGGGACTCATCCTTGTCTTGTCTAACATTCATTGATGTTCCATTCTTGAAGCTGTCTGTGGCACACAGTGTAGCATGGGAAGGGACTTTAATGAACCCTGGTCCTCCACATCCCCCAAGTGAATTTCCACTAAGAGCCAGAAGGGGTCACGCAGTCCCTCCAGAACTCCCTGCACTTCTTGAAGCAGTTCGGCCCATCTGGGGACAGCTCTCACTGTTGGGAGTGGTTTCATTGGGCTTTGGGTGAGATTTTTTGTTAATTAAGTTTACATTGGCTTCTCTATAAAATATTTGCTTAGTTTTCCTCTCTGTAGACCAAGCAAATAAGTTTAAGTAAGCTTGGTTCTACTATCAGAATACAATTAGGAGCTAAAGTACGTGTAAAGCAGAAACCAGATGATGTTCCAAAAGCTGTAGAGACTATAGCACATGGGAAAGACAAAAGCATAGTTGTTGTTTATTCAGAAGCTGACTGTCAAATTGTACTCTGAACTCATATATTCTACTGTGAATGAGAGTATGATAGTGAGTCCATGGACTCCAGAAGTATGGCTGACCCTATATTTGCCGCTTTTTGACTTTTGTCTTTTAAAATTTGTTTTTGAGATTTGTTTTGTGCAGGTTTGGTACCCTCTACCTTAAGATGTCTGATTGCCTAACCCAGATGTCATCCCCTGTTTGTGAATGTGATGTACTACTTCTGGACCTGGTGTCGACCAAGCTCTGGATGACAGTTAAAGAACTGAACTCTTGAATGGGACCTCTTGGGGCAGGGAGAGCTCTATGGCTAATTTCAGCTGGAAGGAGTTTTGGAGAAGAGACCTTCACCCCTTAGCCCACGATTTTGAGCCCCATTCATTTGAGGGGAAGGGTGGTGCATCTGTGTCCAATTCACCCCCCCCCCCAAGCTATTGTTATATGTGCAAAGTTTTCTATTATCCCTGTTATAGTGATACAAAGTTCTGTTGACACCTGGTTTTTTCCACCAGTTATCGTCTCTCATTTATTGTTAAGGTACTTATACTTATGAAAGATGTTGGGGACTACTGTAATGGGAATGGGAACTTGAAATCTTCCTTTCCCCTTAATAGACCCATAGGGGAGTTTGAACACCACTCCTGCTTTAAAAGTAAACTCTGCCCCCTAGACTCCACAGGAAGTGTTGTGAAGACAGTCCCGGCCCATAATAAGCTGAATGTGGTCACATTGAGCCTGTGGTGGGATGAATTTGCATAGGAGTAGCTGAGCCCACAAGACACAGGTAGGGAGACAGACAGTTGGAAAGAGTTGGGGACAGAGAAGCCCAGGCAAAGAAATAAAGAGTTTTGTGATTAAATATTGGGTTTATATTGGTTTATGGGAATGCTAAAGGATAGCATGGCTCTCAGCATTGTTCAGACTTCTGAATATCTTTAATAATATGATAGAATTAGCTTTACAACCAAAGAAGAGTTGGAGAGCATTATAAAATGAAAACTGGATAATCTTGATTACACTAAATTGAAACGTTTCTGTACAAACAAAGCCAATGTAACCAAGATTAGGAGGGAAGTCAGAGCTTGGGAAAGAATATTTAAAATCAGTGTCTCTGATAAAGGCCTCATTTAAAATATACAGGGAATTAAATAAAAATTATGAGAATACAAGTCATTCCCCAATTGATAAATGGGCCAAGGATATGAAAAGGCAATTTTCAGAGGTAGAAGTTAAAGATATCTTTAAGCATATGGAAAAATTCTCTAAATCACTATTGATACAAGAAATGCAAATCAAAACAACTTTGACTTACCACATCTCACCAGTCAGATTGGCTAAGATGACAAAACAGGAAAATGACAAGAGCTGGAAAGGATGTGGAAAAATTGGAACTCTAATGCATTGTTATTGGGGCTATGAACTGATACAACCAACCTGGAGGGCAATCTGGATCTATGCCCAAGGGGTGATAAATAATAGCATACCTTTTGACCCAGTAATAGCACTTTTGGGGTTGTACCGCAAAGAGATCATAGAAGTGGGAAAAGGACCCATTTATACAAAAATATTCATGCAGGTCTCTTTGTGGTGGCAAAAAACCTGGAAATTTAAGGGATGCCCATCAATTGGGGAATGACTGAACACGCTATGGTATATGAATGTAATGGAATACTATTGTGCTATAAGAAATGGGAAGAAGATGGACTTCATATTTACCTGGAGAGGCTTATACGAATTGATGCTGAGTGAGAAGAGCAGAACCAGGAAAAATTTGTATACAATCCCAGAAACATTATATGAGTGACAACCATCCTTGATAAACTGGACTCTTCTCAACAAAGCACAGTTAAAAGACAACTCTACAAGTCTCAGAATAGAAGGACATACCTACACTCAGAAAGATCTAGAAAGACCAGAGTTTGAACAGAGACTGAAGTAACACATGCTATTGTTGTTTTCCATGTTTGGTTTTGTTTCTTTTTTCTCTTTCTTTTCACACTATTTGCTCCATTGGTTACAGGGCTTCTATAAAACAAGACTACTGTAAAATGTAAAAATGTTTGTAGATCCCATCCATGATTGTACACAACCATGGGGTGGGGGAGCTTGGAAGGGAGAAAATCTGAAACTCAAGTGATTTTGTAAATGAATCTTGTAAACTATAACTAAATAAACAAGTCAATAAATTAAAAAAAAAATTAGGGATGGAGCCAAGATGGTGAGTAGAAGACCAAACTTCTTCTGTGCTCCCACTCCAATCACTTATAATACATGTAAAAAAAAAATGACTCTAGGAGGAGCCAAGAGGGCAGAGTAGAAGCACAAACCCACAGTGGGCTCTGGCACCAAACTGTTCCAAGACCTATAAAAAAAGGACTCTAAACAAATTATAAAGCTACAGATCACACAAAGTGACAGAGAGAAACAAATCTCCCACTGAACACAGCCCAGCAGGCCAAGAGGAAAGGTCTATGGCAGAGTTCTGGGAGCCAAGTGCATTCCCATAGGAGCTGCACAGTTCCAGCCCCAGGGTAGCCCTAGACAGAACTAGCCTAAGAAGACTTCAGAAGAGCAAATAAGCAGCAGCTGTGGGGGCTCCCAGACTTCTCAACCCATAAACATCAAAGACAAAGTAATAGGTCGGTGTGTAGTTCTGTTGGAAAAGGCAGGATGGTGGGGTTGGGGGGTGGGGGAGGAAAATGGAAGAAAGCAGTCTGACTCCTGGGCTGGGGGGAGAAGCAGCAGAGTCACAGTGGCTGTGCAGCCACATTCCCTTGGCTGCCTCAGGAGCTCCTGGCCTGCAGATTGTAGGGGAACCAAGTGACCATTCAGAAGTTTTATATCTCTGAATGCAAGCATGAGAAAACAGCAATCAAGAAATTGGACGGGGGTGGATACGTGGCACAGCGCATAGAGCACCGGCCCTGGAGTCAGGAGTACCTGAGTTCAAATCCGGCCTCAGACATTTACCACAAAAAAAACTAGCCATGTGACCTTGGGCAAGTCACTTAACCCCAACTGCCCACCCCCCCCAAAAAAAAAAAGAAATTGGACATACAGCTAAAAAAAAAAACCAACCAACAAATTGAAAATCCGAAATTAAATGAATAGGGATTAAAATAATAAAACTATCTCTTTTGCAGATGATATAATCTAATTGGAAAAGCTAGTTGGAACAATTAACAATTCTAGCAAAGTAAGTAGATATGAAATAAAACCACAAAAATCAGCAGTATTCCTATATGTCCCAAAACCCTGCAAGAAGACATAGTAATTCATACCCCATTTAAAATAACTTCAGACAGTATAAAATACCTGGGAGTACACCTGCCAAAACAATCCCAGGGACTTTTTAAGTAAAATTATTTATGCAAATAAAATCAGATCTAAATAACTGGGAAAATATTAATTGTTCATGGGAAGGCAGGGTCAATATAATAAAGATGACAAACTTAGAAGAACTAATTTACACATTCAATGTCATCCCAATTAAATTACCCAGACCTTATTTCACTGAATTAGAATTAATAATGCCAAAATTCACTAGGAAGAACAGGTGAAGAACATCAAAGGAACCAGCGCAAAAAAAAAAAAAAATTAAAGTAAGGGACTTAGCAGTCCCAGGTCTTAAAACTATATCATAAGACAGCAATTATCAAAACTCTCTCGTGTTGGCTAAGAAATAGAAAATAAAGTATTGAAAGATAATAGGTGTAGTTTAAAGCAGCAAATAAGCATAGTAACTTTATATTTGAGTAAGTAAAGACAAGATTTAGAATAAGAATTCATTATTGGGTAGAAATTGTTGGGGAAATTGGAAAAGAGTATGGCTAAAACTGGGCATAGACTAATATCTTACACCATTTACCAAGAAAAGATAAAATGGGTACAGAATATAAATATGAACAGAAATTAAAAGACAATTAGAAGAACATGGAATATACCAGACTTATGAATAGGAAGACAATTTGTGAATAAACAAAAGAGAGAGGGAAATATAAAATGGATAATTTGAATTACATTAAAATAAAAGGTTTTTTTTCTTTTACAAATAAAACAAATATAGACAAGAATAGACAAGAAGCAAAAAATTGGGGGGTGAAGTTATAGACAAATTTATCAGATAAAGGTCTTGTATCTCAAATGTATAAAAACTTTGTCAAATCTATAAGAACACAAATAATTCTCCAACTTATAAAAGATGAAAGGATATGAGTAGACAGTTTTCCAATGAAGAAATCAAAGCAATTTGTAGCCATATGAAAAAATGCTCTAAATCATTGATTAGAGAAACACAAATGAAAAGAAATGAGATTTCAATATATAAGGGAAACAAAAGAAGAAAAAAGAACAAAGTAAAAAGTGCCCAGCAGAAAACAAGAGAAAACTGACAAGGAAGCAAAGATAGCTTTAAGCTTGATGTGCAGTGTTTGATACGTAGGCTTCCTTGAAATGGAAAGGTATTGCAATGTATTCTGAATCCTCTCCCACATTCTGATGTGCACATGGCATGTATTTTTTCCTTTCTTATTTCATGTCTAAATTTATAATATGTTTCCTTTCCTTTTCTTATTGTGCATTTAAGTTTTAGTATTTGTCTAAAAGAGAAAAAAAAACCAAACCTGGGATGACAAACGGTAACTGATGCAAAGTGAAGGGAACAGAACCAGGAGAACAATGAACACAGTAACAGTGATATGGTAAAGAAAAACATCTGGGAGGCACTGTTTCATCTTCCTTTGTATCCTCAGCACTTAGAAAACCACCAGGCACATAGTAGGTGTAAAGCCAATCAGCAGTAGATTCCTGAGAGAATGCTAATGTGAACAGTCTTTAAGATTTGGATTACACAGTATTAGTGAACACTCTGTTAATTCCATTACAAAATCAGATTCAGTACAATGTTCACAGTTTCAACAGTTCACAATATTATATACAATCTTCAGAACAAGGAAAGTCTCAATATTATATCTTATTACAGAAAGGAACAAGGAACAAGAGAAGAATCAGCTGGTTTCCCTAAGGGAGAAACCAGCTTCACATTTTAAGATTCAAGCAATCAATTAACAAAAGGAATGACCTAATTTCCCTAAGAGGGAGTTGATTCAATCAATAATTCACAATATACTGATCTTCCACTCCTGGGGCAATCATTAACATTAGTTTACAAATAAAGTTCTTAGACAACCACACAATCCTTCTACCCCTTGATTTCCAACAAACCTCAGTTTAGTCCAAGGGGAGGCCTTTTCTTTATTTTGACTCT
>CM053596.1:6464655-6491022 GCA_028646575.1 Pseudocheirus occidentalis | reverse complement strand
AGAGAGCTAGTCAGTATTGTAAGTCAATTTCATGATGACATGCATTCCTGGGTTCTAGATAATGGACAATGCTCTCCTGCTTTCCCCGTCACCAATGGAGTCAAACAAGGTCATATCCTTGCTCCCATGCTTTCTAGAATGATGTTTTCAACTATGTTGTCAAATCCTTTCAACGAGGATGAGCATGACGTCAAGGTTATATACTGCATCAGTGGTAAATTCTTCAATTTGAAAAGGCTACAAGCCAAGACCAAAGTGGAGGGAATGTTGATGCATGATTTTCTATTTGCAGATGACTGTGAATTCAATGTACTCTTTGAAGCTGAGATGCAACAAAGTATGGCGCATTCCTCTTTTGCGTGTGCTCCATCAGCCAATACCACACTATCCATACATGGAACTATTGGTTACAGCAAATGGAGAAGTCTTGAATGCTGTGGGAAAGTTCACTTATCTTGGTAGTATACTTTCCAGGAATGTACACATTCATAATGAGTTTGATATATGCATTATCAGAGCCAGCTCAGTGTTTTGGAGGGTCTAAAGGAAAGTATGGTGGAGAAGACGTATTAGACTGACTACCAAACTGAGGGTCTACAGAGCCATGGAGCTAACCTGATTGTTGTATGCCTGTGAAACCTGGATAGTCTACCAGAGCCATGCCAGGAAACTGGAAAGCTTCCATTTCAATTGTCTTGGGAACATTCTGAAGATCACCTGGGAGGACAAGGTGCCGGACACAGAGGTCCTTACTTGAACTAAACTGTCAAACATTCAAACTCTGCTTCAGAGAGCACAACTGTGATGGAGTAGCCAAACTGTTCAAATGCAAAATGTATGCCTTCCAAAAAGACTGTTTTATAGAGAACTCACCCAGGTGAAGCATTCACATGGTGGTTAGAAGAAGCAATAGAAGGACACTCTCAATGAGTCTCTGAAGAACTTTGGAATTGAATGTGTGACGCAGGAAACTCTGGCCCAGGACCACTCAGCATGGCAAGTCCTTATCAGAGAAGGTACTGAGGTCTGTGAGCAAAATAGAAAGAAAAGAGCTCAAGGGAAATGAAGGATATGCAAATTTAGAGTATCCATCCCAAATATTCACATGGGCTATTTGTACCCAACCTGTATTAGAGCATCCCAAGTTCATATTGATCTGATCAGCCACACTTGGAAACACTGAAACTTAACTTTAGCATAGTGATGTCATTTGGGTCCTCTTTGAGAGCAAAAGAACAAGAGCTAGAACAAGAGTCCTAACTCCCTTTTGTCACCTTCTTTTGTTTTGAAAAATCATATCCTCATAGTCAACTCACACTTGGGCCATTTATGTATGTATAGACCTTCAAACTGTCCTATAATATTAAAATCTCATTTTTGGTTCACTTTTCTAAAAAAAGATTCCTCCAAAGAAAAGTCCAAAAAGATGGCCACACTCATTCCTAGGGGGATTGTAGAAATACAGGCTCACTATTATG
This sequence comes from Pseudocheirus occidentalis, assembly GCA_028646575.1. Classification (NCBI taxonomy): domain Eukaryota; kingdom Metazoa; phylum Chordata; class Mammalia; order Diprotodontia; family Pseudocheiridae; genus Pseudocheirus; species Pseudocheirus occidentalis. The sequence goes on along the minus strand of CM053596.1, from coordinate 6,489,544 downwards.
TTGTTGGTGAAGTTGTGAATTGCTGCAACAATTTTGAAACATAATTTGGTATTACACAAATAGTGTGACCAAAAGTGAACAATCTTCAACTCTGATGAGCTAGGTTATAGAGTGATTAATTTTATTCATCAAGGAAGGCAGTGATTTTTTAAAAAGACCCCAAATATACCAAATAATTTATAGCAACACATTTTTAATAACAAAGTACTTGAAACAAAGTCGACGGCCATAGATAAGAAAATAGATAAAGAAATGTTGATACATGAATGTTATAATAATATATTACTGTGATACAATGAAAAAGGCGCCTTCAGAGAAGTATGTAAATATTTACTCAGCTGAATCCAGAGTAAAGTAAGTAGAACCAACACATACATACACACACCACACTCACACCCAACACTACACACAAGCACCCTTCACACACATAGACACACATACCACTGAGAGATACACATGCCACACACAAACAAACTGAGGTGTATAGATTAAGATTAGGAATCTAATCTAATCTGTGGGGACATATCAAAGAGAGAATATTAGAGGGGCAGCTAAAGTAAGAAATTAGAGGATAGGACATGTTGAGTAGAAGGCATAAGGTGAAATGAGACTGAGAAGGAAAATAGTGAGTAGAAATAAAGTAAAGGGAAATTCACAAATAGTAATTACAACTTCTACTGTGAATGGGATGAACCCATAAAACAGAAATGGGTAGTAGAATGAACTGAAAATCATAATCCAACTGCTTATTGTTTGCAAGAAACTCGTTTAAAATGAGAGAAGCAGAGTTAAAATGGAGGGTTTGAGTCGAGTTTATTATGCTTTGTGTGATGTAAAAAAGGGAGGGATTGCAATTATGATCTCAGACAACATCACAGCTAAAATAGGTTTCATTAAAAATTGTGAAAGATAACAAACAATGAAGCAATATCACTATTGAACCAAATATGCACCAAATACTATAGTATTTAATTTTTTAAAACAAAAGCTAAATGAATTACAAGTGGAGATAGATAGTAGTACTATCACATTGGGGGATGTTAATCTTCCTCTCTCAGAATTAGATAAATTTAACAAAGTATAAAGAAGAAAACAGTTAAAGAAGTAAATAGAATTTCTAGATAAGCTACATATGATGACAATATGGAGAGAATTCAATGGAAATAGAATTATGTCTTTTTTTTTTAACATTTAAGGTACCTTTTCAAAGACTGACCGTGTATGAGTACATACACATGGTATGGTTAAAAGCAAAAAAGCAAGAATATTAGAACTATCCTTTGCACATCTTAATGCAATAAAATTATACTAAATAAGGGACCCAGGAAACATAGATTAAGAACTAATTGGAGGTTAGATGACCTAATATATATTTTATTAGAAAAATAAATAATTTGGAATAAGAGAAAAAGTCAAGAGCATAAAAAGGAAATAATGAACAAAATGTAAAGTAAGGCAGCTTAGCCATACTGCATTGTAAACTGTTTTTTTATAAAGCTCTAAGTATGAAAATTTTGTGATAATGGGTAAGAAATAGAAAAGCTGATCAGTGGAATAAAGTAGACATTCAATTTACAGCAACAGTGCAAAGGCTTACGATTTAGGCATAACGCTTCATTATTTGGAAAAAATATGTTGGGAAAACTGGAAAGCAAGATAGCAGGAACTGGACATTGGTCAATATATTGCGGACTTTACTCAAAAGAGGTCAAAATGGATCCAAGACCTAGACATAACGAGACATTGCACAAGAAAATCAGAATATCATGGAACATACTAATTATCAGACATATATAGGAAAATAATTTATGAATAATCAAGAGAAAGAGGACAAAGTTAGGTGCAAAATGGATAATTTAAATGATATTAAATTAAAAGGCTTTTGTACAAATAAAAAAAATATAGCCAAGATCAGAAGAGCAGAAAATTAGGGAAAAAATATAATCAGTTTAACACAGTGGTTCTCAACCTTCCTAATGCTATGACCCTTTAATACAGTTCCTCATGTTGTGGTCAGCCCGAACCATGTTATTTTCATTGCTACTCCATAACTGTAATTTTACTACTGTTATAAGCTGTAATGTAAATATCTGATATGCCAGATATATTTCCATTGTTACAAATTAAACGTAACCCACAGTTAGAGAACTGCTGGGAAAAAGGTGTCATTTAAAATATATAAAATCATTGTCAAATCAGTAAGAATATGAGTGATTCCACAATTGGCAAATGGTCAAAGGACATGAATGGGCAGTTTTCCAATGAAGAAATCCAAACACCTTATAGCCATATAAAAAAATGCTCTAAATCACTACTGATTGGAGAACTGCAGATTAAAACAACCTTGAGATATCATTTTGCACCTACTAGATGGAATAAAATGGCACAAGGGGAAAGTGATAAATGTTGGAGGATACATGGAAAAATTGGGACACTAATTCATTGTTGGTGAAATTGAGAACTGACAACCATTTGGGGAACATTCTGGAATTCTACCCAAAGAGTTATTAAACTACCTATATGTTTTGCCTCAGCAATTGCACTTCTTGGTACATTTCTTAAGATGATTAAGAAAAAAAACCAGAAAGGAACCTATATGAACTAAAATGTTTATAGCAGCTTCCTTTGTGGTGGCAAAGAACTGGAAATTGCAGAGATGCCCCCTCAATTGGAGGATGCCTCGCCTCACAGGTGGTGTATATGATTTTGATGGAATGCTACTGTGCTATAAGAAATGACGAATTCAGTAATATTAGAAAACATGGGAAAGCTGGCAAGAAATAATGAGCAAAATGAGCAGAACTAAGAGAACATTGTATACAGCATTTGCAATATTGTTTTAAGAACAACTTTGAACAAATAAGCAATTTTGGCTATTATAAATACCCCAATTAACCATAAAGAACCTATGAAGAAGGATACTTCCAGATACATCCAGAGAAAGAAATGATAAATGGAAGTATGAACAATTTTGCATATTTATACTTTTTTTTGTCTAATGGAAGCTATCTCTAGTACTAGAGTTGTGGGGGGCTGAAAAAAAAAAGGAATTTGCATGAGAATTTGGAGAACGCAGCTGAAATGTTCAGATGGAATATTTGTGCCCAATCTGTGGTAGAGCATTCTGAGCTCATATTGGTCTGATCAGTCATAGTTGGACACATTGAAACTTGAACTCAGTATAGTGATAGCAATTTGATCCTGTTTGAGAATAACCAAGTCACTTCAACAAGGGCAGTCCCATTTCTTCTTTTCTCTTTGAATTTCTAGTGTCTGGGACATGGCAGTTCACAGTAGAATCTTAATAAATGGTCATTGAGTTCGAGTTCAGTCTGATCCCCTCGAGAGGCTGCCTGACTGTGGAGGCTCTATGCCAGGACTGTACTGAAGGATTGATGTGCAAGTCAGCCTAGAATTGTCAGCTGTTGTCCTGAAGGGCTCCTGAAAGGTACTGGTCAAGGAACAACAGTGTAAAGAGGTATGATTCCTGACCAAACTGAAATCAAATCCTTCAATACCATGGTTGGTTATTCCTGAGCTGAAAGGTGGGGCCATTGTGCTGTCCTACAGGAAATGCTCTAACTGATTCATTTAAATGCCTGGGGGCCAGTGGCCTCCACACTGCATAACATTCCTAGACCAATCCTTACCAGGTTCATGATTTCAACTGATTTTGCCTCAAAAAGACCTGAATTCAAATCCTGCCTTAGAAATTTCTTATCTGTGTGAGCCTGGGCTGCCTACCTCAGTTTCCCATCTTGTGAGGATCAAATGAAAAAATATTTGCAAAATACTTTGCAAACCTGAAAGTGCTACATAAATCATGGCCATTTGCGGTTCACTTTGTTCACTCCAAGCCACTAAATGAGAGTTCATTGACTCAGACTGGATAGGTCATTGAAAGCCCATCTTGAGAATGAATCCTATTCCTGTGTCATCTGTAGGCTACCTGCCCATGGTGGCACAACTGGTGTGCAGGCATGGAGGTGAGAGACATGCCCATGTGGAGAGGCTGAAGAGCCCTGCAAGGTGGGGCCTCAGGGCTTCCTGAGTAAGGAGACTGCTCCTCCTAGCTCATCTTTATCCAGGCATCTTTCAGAAGCCCTCCCCTAGGAACACAAATAAAAAACATCCTCATTCCCCAGGACTCCTGGGAAGTAGGAGGCCATCCCTCTACCTCCATCACTTTCACCTCCCAGCATGTCTGGAACACTCCCCCTCCCCCTTGTCTCCTCTGGGACTCACCCTTCCCTGATGCAGGTCCTCATCACCATGTAGCAGGACCACTACAACAGCCCGATCTCCAGTCTGCCTGTCTGCCATGTGTCTTCCCATGCTCCAGGACACCCTCTGCTTACTTGACAAAGTGAGCTGCCCAAAGGCTAGATCTGACCAAGTCACTTCCCTTCTCCCTCAACTCCCCTGGCTGTGTTTGATTCCCAGAGTGAACAGAAAGGACCCTGTTTATAATTTATATGCCCTGACCACATTGGCCTCTTCTGCTACTCTCCCACACTCCACTCACTCAACAATGCATCTTCACTGGCCTCTGTGAGGATGCTCCCTGTGATGATCTCTGTCTTCTCCTGATTGGAATCCTCTGCCCCCTCCCCCACCTCCTCTGATCCTCCTCAGGATTCTGCTAAGATGCTGTTTCTGTAAGAAGCCATTCTCAGTTACACTGTGTAATGGGAATCTGAAGATCTTTCCTGCCCCTAGGCCCTTTGCTTAATTGGTTTAAGTGGTTCTGAGAATCTTCCCTGATTTGAAAGTATACTCTGACCCTAATAGGCTGAATGTGGTCACATGGAAACTATGGCAAGAGGCTTGTTTTTCTGGGAATACCCACACCTTGTTACTTTGTAATTGGGTCAAAAGGGCTATGGCATTCTCGGCATTCTCTGACGTAGGAGAAGGCTGTATATATGCCCGGATATGAGGTTTGTCTTTGGGGCTCACTTTGAGAAGAATTGTGTGATTTGGCCAGACAAGATCCTAGGAAGACATTGAGCTCCCCAGCTTGGAAAAACCCAAATGTTAGTGCTTCCCTCTCTGGTAACTGAATAGGTAATGGATGTAATGATCAGATAGTTGCAAGACCCTCTCTGCTGATAAGTTTTTTTGTGTGCTTGTAACTTGACTTGTAACTTGTGTTTATATTCGAGTTCAGGGTGCTGACTTTTTCCCCTGAACTAGGTAAATGGTACGTGTTTGTTTGATTAAAGTGAGACTATTAACCCATTTTGAGTTGCTTTCCTTTAGGAAAGTAAATCTAAGAACATGTGCTAGCAGCCACCCTGGGTATGCTAGGGTGCTTGCTGATACGCACTGCTGTCCTCTCTCTGGAATGTTCACCCCCCTTCCTTGTCTAGATTTTGTAGACACAGGGATTGTCTCCTCCATTTGAGTGGGAGCTTCTTGAGGCAATTTCTTCCTATCCCCAGGGATTGGATCTGTGCGTAGTAAATAAGGAAGCCCTTAATAAATGCTTATTGACTGACAAGGAACCTGCAACAAGGTGCATGAGCTGAAGGGATTGCATCTACTCTTATGTTCCATGGTGAATACGGGGGGCTCCAGCCTCTGCTCCTTAGCAGTGCTTACATGACTTCCCCCAAACTTCCCAGTCTCAAGACTGGATTTTCATTTCATATAATTATGAAGGTGTTTGGCTTTGGTGTGCACAGTGCTCACTCCTATGGCATATATTAAGTGAAATGTGTTAGGGCAAAAGCTGGGGGGAAAAAGTTAGTGGTGATATGTTTGATAATCTACTGTAAAACTTTCTTTTGGGTGTGAAGTTTATGCTATGGGATGAGTGATTTTTTTGTGTAAAGCAATCTGATGATAATGAAGATTAATGAATTGGTAATTATTCAATCTGGGTTTCAAAATTTAAATGTAAGATATTGGATATGTGTTTTTAACATTCTTGAGATTGTTTTGGGACAAAATTTCATATAGGGTAGCTAGGTGGCACAGTCAATAGGGTGCCAGCCATGGAGTCAGGAGGACCTGAGTTCAAAGACAGACTCAGCCAATTGACACACTTTCTAGCCATGTGACTTGGGGCAATTCACTAAACCACAATTTCCCCAAAACAAATTTGGTAGACATGCTTCCTAATCTAGGATTATATTATGAAAGGGATAGGAAAGATACTAGAGCATTTTGATCATGTGTATCATAATTTAAGAAAGTATAAATCTTAAGTTTGTCTTTATTTTTATAAAGGGGTTTCGATTGAGATTGCTTTATGAAATATGCAATTGTTAATTAAGTAAAAGGCAACTGTTTATAAACATGTGTGTATGAAAAGTAATTGTTGGTAACTATGTGAAGAAAGACCCTGTGAATCTTCTTGTAACTTTTGTCAAATTTGAAATTGGTTATGTGTATGAAAAAGGGGCAAGGTCATCAAGTTCCAGGAAGGGAGCTCATTTCAGTTGTGATGTTCCACAACAACAAATCTGATTTGATTAAAAGCAGTGTACAATAACATTTTAAAATAATTTTAAATAACTGGTCTCTATACCAAGACAAGGTTCAAATCTGTCAAAGAGAAGATGATAAAAAAAATAGAACAGAGAATTCCTTTAGTTATGGGAGTCTTATCAAAATCTTTTGAGGTATAATACAATTTAGTAAGATCAAAGTGATGTTGAGGTAAAAATTCTGAACGTTATGACAATAATTATATTTATAATTAATTCATGTGTGAGATAAGACCATGGACCTCTGCACAGTCATCAAGAGTAAGCTTTGTCTCAAAAAGAGAGACCTCTAAACAACCTAATATAAGATATTGATTATATTAATATTGATATTAATAGAATGGAGAAGAGAGATGAAAAGATTTGAAAAGAAAAGAGGAAGGTCCTCCAGACCCTTCCGTCTCCACATAGTTGCTTGGGATACCCTAAGTGTGAGGAAGTAGTTTATGAACTTATTTATTAATAATTCAAAGAAAGATAAGGAAATATAATGTTGGAACATTACCACATAAATTAAGGCTGGGATTTAAAAGTCATAGTAGGAAAGTGTCTTTGTTTATTTGAGTAGAATAGAGTCATTGGGCACAAGTGATAAAAGAACAATGAACCAATACAAGGACAATAAATCAATACAAGGTCAATATTTATTCAGAAAACTCTCTATCTCCTTGCCTGGCTCCTCTGTCCCCCACTATCTCCTACTGTCTGTCTATCTACCAGTGTCCTGTTGGCTCTGTTTCTCAGCAAGCTCCTCCTACCCCACTCTGCATGTGACCACATTCAGCCTATCAAGGGGCAGGAATTAACTTCACAACAGGGGATGACTTTAAACTCCCCCCTAGGCCTATTAAGAGATAGGGAAGATCTTCAAATTCCTATTCCCATTACATTCAGCCCCAACATCTTTCATGTCCCTTACACAGAAAAGCATATTAACAATAAATCAGAGTTTAGGGATAACTAGTGGAAAAACTGGTGTCAACAGAACTTTCCAGCAATATAAGAGAAATAATAGAGAATTTTGCATACAAAACAATAGCTTGGGGGGAGGGGTGGAGAATGCAGTAAAGGTGCCCCATTCTTCCCCCCTCCAACAAGTTTCTTGAAATCTTGGTGTGAAAGTCTGTTATCCAAAGCTCCTTCCATCTGAAATTGGACATACAAATATCCTTTCCCCAATAGGTCCCATTCTAGAGTTCAGTTCTTTAGCTGTCATCAAGAGATTGGTCAAAGCCAGATCCAGGATGTCCCATTTGAAAGGCCAGTTCTTTAGCAGTCATCTGGAACGTGGTTGATACCAGGCCCACAGGTGGCACATCATTGTGATGGAAGGGGATGATATCTTGTTTAAGGAATCAGGAATCTTGGGGTGGAGAGTACCCAAACCTGCAGAAAACAAATCTCTGAAACAAGTTTTAACAGACAAAAAATTTAAAAAGAGACAAATATGGGGTCAGCCGTGCTTCTCAAGTCCATGGACTCAGTATCATAACTTCACTCATGGGATTTAAGGGTACAATTTGACAATCATCTTGTCCTGAATAAACCACAGCTATGATATTGTCTTCCCTATGTACTAGAGTCTCTACAGCTTTTGGAACATCATCTGCTGTTTTTTTTTCCCATAGTTTAGCTCCCAATTTTATTCTATAAGTAGAACCAATCATATTTGAACTTATTTGCTTAGTCTACTGAGAGGAAAACCAAGTAATGATTTTATAGAGAAAGCAACTGAAGCTTAATTAACTAAAAGGTCTCACCCAAAGCCCAACTAAACCCTTCCAGAGAATGAGATCTGTCCCCAGATGGGGCACACTGCTTCAAGAGGTACAGAGGGCTCTGGAGGGGCTGGGTGACAACTTTTGGCTCCTAGTGGAAATTAACTTTGGGAATATGGAGGACAAAGGGTCATCATAACCCCTTCCCATGCTACAGTGTGTGCCACAGACAGCCTCAACGATGGAACATCTACAAATGTTAGAACAAGAGAAGGATGCATCCTACCAGGAAGCCAGGTGTGATGTCTGGTGACCTCAATTTACCAGAAAATGGCAGGACCACACTGAGCACATTCATTAGTCTTTTCTATACAAAGAATCCTTAAAGAAAATGAAAAGGAAAAACTCAGGCTGAAGGTCCTTTTACCTCGAGCACATATTGTGCTTGTGCCCAAGATGAATTTTCTGATGTCTACCAAGCTCTGAACTGCATTTGTACAGCTTTCTACAATCAACAAGCAGAAGATTTCTATCTTCTGTGACAGAAGAGAGATAAGAGATCTCTGCTGATAAGTAAAGAATGATTGTAGCCTGACTGATTCTCCAAGTTGATCACATTAATGAGTTTTATGCCTTATTAAGGGATTCAGTGGTGCTTATTAAAGGAAGTGAGCACATTAAGCCTGGCTCCCCAGCCTCGCTATAGGATGAGCTTCCCGCCACTGGCTCTTTCGAGATTCCCAATTACTTTCCAGACTCCCAGGGACACCCTCACTGGGTGACTCCCAGAATTCAGACTTTAACCACAGGGACCCCGCAGTCTTGTCTCCCTGCCCTCAGCTTTTGGTTGGAGATTAAGTTGTTCTTCCTTCAGACCCATCCCCCTATAGGGACCCCAAAGTCTTGCCTGCCTGAGGACCCCACTTTGGATACAAGAACTGAAGCTCCTTCCTATACCCCCTCCCCTGGACCCAGAGCCCCTGGGCTGCTTCCTTCTCAGATCCCAGACACTGGCTCCCTGTATCTGGTCTCCCTTGACATTTTCCAGGCCCTCTACCAGAGGGTCCCAGGAGTCCGTCCCAGCTCCTAGTTAGACCACAGGACACAGTGCTCCAGCTTTCCCAGGCTCAGTGTCCCCCTGGAGTATTCTGTCACTGCCGGGTCCCTGAGCTCCCTACCATGAGCTGGGTTAATGTCTTTCTCCCAGGCCCTCTCTGGACTCCCCTTCTCCAGGCCTCCTGCTCCCCTGGCCCCTCTTCTTTCTGACCCCTCAGGCCCCTGCCAGCTGACTGAATCTGAGACTGAATTTTGTCTCCCAGCCTGGTCATTGTCCAGTGGCTCCATCGCAGAGGCCTCCCCATCCCCAACCTTCCTAAGCTTCCCTCCTCCCTGCATCCAGCAGTCAGCCTGTTGTCCAGATTGTGTGTGCGTGTGTGTGTGTGTGTGTGTGTGTGTGTGTGTGAGTGTTTTATTTGGGGAGAGGGGAGGCAGAGAGGGCAGAGAACTAGGTGGAGGAAGATTCATGAGGTGAGGCTCTGACTGGTGTCATCCCACTTGGCATCCCAAGTCCATTCTGCCTCTTGGCTCTCTGGGGGAGAGTGGGGGAGGGGAAGGGGACAGCAGGGAAGGAGCAGTGGACATTGGGACCATCTTCTTTTCAAAGTCTGACCCTACCTGTAAGTTGTTGTCTCTGACCCAGGGACAGGGTGTGACCCTTGGTAAATCCCTGTAGTCCAGCTTCCTGCCCTGGATCTAAAAGGAAAGACTCTGCCCCTCTGGGATCCTTCTCCCTCCCCAGCTCAGTGTGCAGAGGACCAAGGCCTGACCCAAGCCAGAAGCCTGGAGCAAGAGGTAATGGACCCTGGGAGCTGCAGACCCCCAGCCCAGGTGAGTGCCGTCTGTCCTCAGATGAACCAACATCAGGCAAAAAGGCCATTGCCACAGACCTAGAGGATTGTGAGGCTAGCAATCCCATACCTGAGGATTGTTTCTTTTAAAAAAAAAATAGGCAGGGAATTGAAAACAGTAGTAACAACACTGCCTTGCTCCCTTCTTCTGAAGTGATTTGAGGGACTTTGGCATCACAAGCACTAAATGCTCCTCACCCCCTTTGGTGCCCTACTGTGTGCTTTTTTTTAAGGTTTCCGTCATGATCCCTGAGGCACAAGGACGACCACTTCACTCATTCCTCTGTGTCCTGTAGGGGTCTTCTTGCTCCCTTTATCCATGCCTAGCACCCTCCCCCACTACCCTAGAAATACTCCCTCTCCCCTTTGCCCCTCTGGCCAACCTCTCCCTACCACACCTGACAGGCAGGATGCTCTGCTGATCTTCCAGGTTCTGAGTTGCACAACCAGTTTATCTGTCTGGTGCCCACTGACCCCTCCTGTCCTGTCGCTGATTTGACTGTCTAGCACAGAGTGAGAAGTCAGTGAGGGTTTGAAGGAGTAAATGCTCTGAGCTGGGGCCTGCCCCTCTTCATACTCTGGTCCAATGTTTCTGGAAAATATGGCAACTCAAGAAAACAGGTAACTTTGGCTTCTGGGCCATACTCACAGGTTCAAAGGCCCTCAGCAGAGCTGTTTGGACCAGGCTAAAGAAAAGAATAATTTTTTAAAGTGTTAGTTAATGAGCATTTATGAAGGGCTTTCCCTTGTTGCCGAGGGTGTTGGGAAAGGGCTGTTTGGGGAACTGCTCAGAGTCCTGGGAGTTTTCTTTTCAAGTGGGAGGAGGGGGAGGGGTTGGGGTACACAAGGAGACATTCAGTCCTTGTCCAGAAGGCATCAGGCTCAAAAGCAAGGACACAAAGGTGTGACTTCTTTTCTGCCCCAAACCACTTTTGACCATCTTCACAGTAACCCTACATGGAAGGTGTTCTTACCATCTGTATTTTATAGCTCAGGAAGCTGAGGCAAACAGAGGGTCAGTGACTCACCCAGGGTCACACAGCTCATAAGAGTCTGAGGCTGGATTTGATCTCAGAGCTTCATGATCTTCTACCATTTGCCGGCTCCCCCACCATTGTCTTGGTGTGCCCATCTTCCCACAGCCCCTCCAACATCCACTGCTGACTTTTTGGTCGTTTTTCTCAGTTTTGCAGGGTATGAGACAAAGCCTGTGATGTTCTGGTTTGCTTGTATTAGTGCTTTGGAGCATTTTTTCCTGTGGCTGGGAACACTAGGCAGTTCTTCTGGGAATTATTTGTTCATGTCCTTTGACCATTTATCTTTTGGGGAGGAGCTATTTGTCGTTGGGGGTTATTTTATTCAGGGCTGATTTTTGTGATACTTCATGGGGTTTCCTTGGCAAAGATCCTGAAGTGATTTGCCGTTTCTTTCCCCAGGAACCAAGGCCAACAGCCCAGAGTCATATTGCCAATAAGTGTCTGAGGTTGAAAGGAAGCTTGGTTCTCCTCAGTCTTGACTTGGTGATCTGTACTGGCAACCTCCCTGCCATTGGCTGTTAGGATTTTGTAGGTTTTTTTTTTTAATAATCTTTCATTTTTCCTCAATGACATATAAAACATTTTTACCATTCATCTTTTCCCCCTAAATTTTGAAGGCTTGGTTCTCAACCTGCATCCTTCCTCTTGCCCCTCCCACAGTGGGAAATCAATCAGAAATAGATTAGACAAATGCAGATATGTAAAGTGTTTCCATATTAGTCATTTTGTGAAGAGAAAACTTGAACCAAAAAGGAAGAATCTGAAAAATACTGTGCTTTAGGTTTGCCTTGAGATTCAGTGAGTTCTTTCTCTTGCGGCCGTTGGCATTTTTTAACATGAGTCCTTTGAGATAGTCTTAGGTCATGGTACTGTGAAAATATGTAAATTATTCACTGTTTTTTAAATTACCATCATGCTGTTACTGTGTACAATATTTTCCTGGTGCTGCTCACTTCACTCTGCATCAGTTCGTGGAAATCTTTTCTGGGTGTGTCTGAAGACATCATGTTTGTCGTTTCTTATACCACACTCTTACTCCATTGCAGTAATATACCACAAGTTGTAAAGATTGTCCATTAGTGGGCATCTCCTCAATTTCCAGTTCTTTGCCATCACAAAAAGAGGTGTTCTGAATACCCTTGTATAAATTGGGTGTTTTCCCTTTAAAAAAATATCTTTGGGACACTGACATAGTTGTGTTATAATTAAGTAAGAGAGTATACACAATTTTATGGTCCTTTAAGTATACTTCTAAGTTGCTCTCCAGAATTGTTGGGTCAGATCACAACTCCACCAACACTGTATTAGTGTCCCAGTTTTCCTGCTTCCCTCCAATATACATCTTTTACTTCTCTGATTTATTATCCAATTTAATAGGTGTCAGGTGGTACCTCAGAGTTGTTTTAATGTGTATTTCTCCAGTCAGTATGGATTTAGAGTATTTTTACAACAGTATAAATAGCAATTTCTTCACCCAGAACCTACCTGTTCCTATCCTTGATCATTTATCAATTTAGTCTTGACTTGGATCCTTATACATTTGACTCAGTTCTCTGTATAGTTGAGAAATGAGGACTTTATCAGAGATACTTGATGTAAATTTTTTCAGTTGTCTGCTCTCCCTCTAATCTTGGTTCCATTAATTTTGTTCCTGCAAAAAACCTTTTAAATTTAATATGATACAATCAAAATGATCCATTTTTTATCTAGTAATGCATTCTGTCTCTTCTTTGGTGATAAGTTCTTCCCTCATCCATATACCTGATAGTTTACCAACGTTCACATTCTCCCTCAATTTGCTCATGTTATACTTAAATCGTGTGCCCATTTTGACCTCATCCTAGCAGATGAGTTTTCCCTGAAGTAGTCTGTTTTTTGCTTTATCAAACACAGGTTCTAATAATTCTAAATCTCCCTTGTTTGATCTGTTCCATTAAATTATCTTTCTCCCTTTTTTAAATCTTAGGAATACCTGAAGGGGTTTACGACCACTAATTAAAACCACATTTTGTAGTTTGGAAGTACTGTTCCCCACATCCTTATTTCTTTTCATCATACCCCTTGAGATTTGGGGTCTTTTGTTTAACAAGTTAATTTTATTTTCTTCAGTCTTCTAAAATATTGCCTCCATAATCACTTTGTTATTGTTGTTGATTTTTTGTTCATTCATGTCCAACTCTTTCTGACCCCACTTGGGATTTTCTTGACAAAGATATTGGAGTGGTTTTCTTTTTCTTTCTCCAGATAATCTTACTGATGAGAAAAATGAGGCAGAGTTAAGTGTCTTACCAGGGTTCACTGAGAGAGTAAAGGTATGAGGTCATATTTGAATTCAGATTTTTCTGACTTGAGGCCCACCATTTTTTCCTCTCTGCCACCTAGTTGCACCCATAATTTTATTAGTATAGTATTAAACGTGAAAATATTACTGTTTGGTCTCCATTTGCATTTCAATCTTTAGTGAGCTCTGAACCAGTTGCCATTCTTATTTTATTCTGTAAAAAAAAAAAAGACATTGATCATTTCCATTGTTTTTGTTTGCCGTAACCCTTTGCGCTAGTCCATGGTTAATTTTTGTAAAAGCGCGTAGATGGGGGCAAAGAAACAAATCTCGTCAGTTCTGATTTTCTTTCTAAAAATAAATCAGTCCCTTTTTTGTTATCATTGATTGTCCACTCATTGCCCTACATTACTAAGCTCCCATTTGCAGGGTAGTTCTCCCTGGGCTGCTTACTGAGCACCACTGCTCTCTACAACACTTTCTTCCATTCTCTCTTCATTTCTACTAAGTTTGGAATACTTTTGCATAGTTCAGTGTCCTTTCTACAGTATTTGAAAGTCTTTCTCCTGGTGGCTTTCAGAATCCATTTGGCCTCATGAAACTGGCAGTTTAACAGAAAAAGACAACACAGAGAAAACTCATCGAAATGGGTTGGCGAGACGAGAAGGTAATCTGGTTCAGAGGCACTATGGAGCAATTAGCCAGAAAAGTACCAAAGATATTGAGCCAGGTGAGAATTGAGATGTCTGAAATGAGCTTCCTACTTACACAGAGATTTGGAGTTCATAACCCCATCTCATGAGGATGAGAGATGGATCTGGGAGATTTACAAAGGAAAACAGTTTAGTAATCACTTTTGTTGGGGGTGAGTTGGGTATTCAGAGATCAGTTATGAATGGATAAGAGCACTTCCTTCTTACAATAAAAGCCCCTATGATGAGTACTATGCAGTGAAGCATAGGGATTCGAAAGACCCCCACTGGGAAACAAAAATGTATGATCAGTTCTTGGGAATCTCAAAAAGTATAAAGGATCAATAAATACTTTAATTGTTCCAAAGTAAAATAACAGAATATTGGAAGTAAAAGGTGTTGTATGGGTTAAAAATAGTCTACGAATGTAGTATTTTAAAGAAGAAATAATAATGATGAAAAAGTAAATGACAGCTTTATACATATGATGGAGAATTGTTACCAAATATCAAAATCTCTGAAAAAGTGAATGACATCCTAGTGATGAAAATGGAAGACCATCCCATTCCTTGCGCATTGACCATACACATATTATGCATATCACAGTTTGCCAATATAGATGACTCCTCCCCAATATCAAGATATTTTCAGATTTTGCCCACCTCTCCTGTATGTGGTCCATCAGTAGGCTTCTTAACTCATCCTCTTAACTTTTGTTCTCCCCAGTTTCCAGAGTTGTTGAGGTATGTTTAGATCCTTAATGTCTCTTGAGGGAACTGTCAATGTCTTCATCATGAGTTAGCTGGAATACAATGTCGTAATTAAATCTTGTTATTTTTAATTGTATGAAGGAACCTTCCACAATTACTCTTATTTCTGTTTAACTGAAGAACAGAATGTATCCATTCTCTGATGCTTGTGCTAATTTTGTTCTGTTACTAACACCAAGAAATAGCAGTTCTCCAAAATGTCAAGGATATCCAGGGAATCGATGAATCAAAATATAAAGGAAGATTGTCCAGCCATTCCAGATCTTAGATTGTGTTAGAATGTTGTAATTATCAAAACAAACTCGTACTGCCTAAGAAATAAAGCAGTGGGTCAGTGGAATATATTAGTTTCAACTAAATTATAGTAAATGACCCTCATCATTGGCATATGATAAACTGAAATATCCAAGCTTTTGAATAAAAAACTCATTGTTTTACAAAAATTGCTGGGAAAACTGAAAAACAGAATGGGAGAAACTAGGTATAAACCAATGTCACATGATGTATAGCAAGATAAGGTGAAAATGGGTACATGATTTGCACATGTAGGGTGATACCATGAGCAAATTAGGAGAGCAAAGAACTGATTATCTTTCAGATCTATGGCGAAGAGGAAAATTTATGACCAACCCACAGATACAGAGCATTATACAATGTAAAATCCATAATTTTAATCACAAAATTAAAATATTTTGGAAAAATCAAAAATCATGCAACCAAAATTACAGGGAAAGCTGACAACTGGGAAAAATTCTTTTATAAACAGTATCTCTGTGTAATTCCTAACTTCTTGGAGGCTTTTGATACATGAGTTATGACTTCGTTTTCTTCTGGTTCTATGTTTTAATCCTCTTTGTCACTGCAAAACAATTCTATATTTTGGTTTTGTTTCTTCTGTTTGCTCATCTTACCAGCAAATTACTTGACTTTTGAGCCCTTTGCCATGGTAGAACTCTGCTTTGAGTATTGAGAGTGCTGTGTCCCAAATTTCTGGAGCTTTGCACAGATTTGTCAGAATTTTTTCTAGGTACCTATCTGAGAACAGTGAGGAGGAATGCCTCTCTCCAGCCTTAAAAAGCTCCTCCATGCCAACACTCCTCACTTCAGGATCACCACCCAAGACTGCAACCCAGATCCAAGTAGGGCAAAGCAAGAGAATCCTGCCTCAGCACCAGCAAAGAGAACCCTACAATTGCCCTCTGGACAGTTGCTCAGGTACCTCATGATTTGTGGGTTTAGTCCTTTGGAAAAAGCAGACACTGCTACCTGCACTGCCCTGGGGGCAGGTTCTTCTCTCACCCAGGATCAACAGAGTTCCCTCACTGACCTTTTACATTTTCTCCTTGGTGGTTTTGGGTTTCGACGTTGGGGAAACCACCACAGCTGCCAGTGATTGACTCCCCTGAAGCCTGCTCTGGATGGCCTGTGGCACTTGTTTGCTGGCACAGGCCCACATATGATTGCACCCTGCTCCCAGCCCTGTGCAAGGATCCTCCCAGATCCTTCCTGTCATTCTGCCAGGCTGTGTTCAGTGGGAGATTTGTTTCTCTCTGTCACTTTGTGAGTTCTGTAGCACTAAAATTGGGTTAGAGTCATTTTGTACAGGTGTTGGAGGTGGTTGGAGTGGGAGCTAAGGCAAGTTCCTGCTTTTACTCTTCCCTCCTGGTTCTACACACTAATATCTTAAATATATATGAACTCAATCTAATTCATAAAAAGAGAAGTCACTATCCAATTGATATGTGGTCCAAGGATATAAACAGGCAGTTTTCAGACAAAGAAATCAAAACTATCTATAGTTATATTAAAATACTCAGAACCACTGTTATAAAGAAATGTAAATTAAAACAATCCTGAGATCTCACCTCATTCCTATCAGTGTCCTGACATACTTGTCAGGTGGCAGTGTTCTCACCACTTTCTTTGGTCTTAAGTGCACATCTGGACGTTTGCAGCACGTTCAACAAAGCAGAGTCAGGAGCCAGGAGAGTGAGTGATCAGCAGACAGCTTTATTTTTCCTTCTCCCTTCTTCTCTTATCCTCTCCATTCCCTGTGCTTCCCTTGTTTATTCCCCTTTCTGAGCGCCTTTGACAAAAAGTCCGCATTCCTCCTTGCTGCCTCTGATGCCACAAGGGTTGGATAAACATGTACAGGAATACTTATACCACCAAACAAGTACAGGAATACTTATAGCAGCTCTTTTTGTGGTGGCTGAGAATCAAATCAAAGGGATGGTCATTAAATGAGGGACGGCTAAACATTCTGTGGTGTATGACTGTAATGAAATACTATTGTGCTGTAAGAAATGAGAAGCAGGATGATTTCAGAAAAAAACAACAACTGCTCTAGAGGAACTGATGTAAAATGAAGTAAATAGAACCAGAAGAAGATTAAATGGAGTCATGGCAATATTGTTCATTCAAAGACTGTAAATGATTTAGTTATTCTCAGCAATGCAGCGATCTGAAAACATCCCCAAAGACTAGTGATGCTTATACCTTTAGAGAAAGACCTGATATTGATGGAATACAGATTGAAACATGCTCTTTTTTTAAAAAAAACTTTCTTTGTTTCATTCTTTTTTTTCTTAAGTCTTCCTCTACCAAATGAGTGATATGGAACTGTTTGCCAAGATTGCAGACATGTAACCTATATCTGATTATTTACCGTCTCAGGGAGGGAGGAGGGAAGGAAGAGAATGGGGGAGTAAGTTTAGGACTAAAAACAAACATTAAAAAATTTAAGATGTAATAATGGGGAAATAATACAAACACACACACACACACACATTTCCACTATTCAGCATGTTACTATCTATTGGTTTTAGCAACTGGAGAAATTTTAAACCTTTAAAGAACTTCATTTACCTTGACAGTATACCTTCTGACTTGTACACATGAATGATGAGTGTGTGAAGAGAAATAACCTTTAAATCATTTACAATTTAACTGCTTTGACTCATTTTTAGTTTGATAGTAAGATGAAGTTCCTTTCTTTGGGAAAAACTCACCCTCACAACTAAGCCAGAATAACGCTGATATTCTCTCATGTCTAGGTTATGTATAGATTTAGTGAATACAAAGATAGATCAGACTTTATCTTTTAGTAGAAGATTATTTAGAATAAGACACATATCTGTGTAGGACTAAAATAATCATTGTATTATAAGACCCTGTTCAAAGGCTAAATTCCTCTTTCTGGCTACTGTAGAAAAGGTGGGGACAGATAGCTAAGTTCCTCTTTCCAGTGTTAGTAAATCAGCTCCTTTGCTTTATTCCTTCACCTGAAGGTTAACTCTAAGTTAAGTAGTGTAATCTTCTAAGGTTAGATTTCCCTTTCTGGCACTGGGAATATAAGATGTGATTGCTAAATAAAAACCACAACCTCGTCTTTTCCAGTCTATCTTTAAACTATAGGCTCCTTTACAGTAATACTTTTGGTTGCAAAGCTCATCAGCTGTGGAGCAAGGATTTCTGGCATAATCTCACTTTGGCTGAGAGACACAGCATAAATCTGGGTCAAGAAAGCCCAGGTGCAGTAAGCAGGCAGACAAGCTGCCTTATCCAGTGGCATTTTGTTCAAAATGTGTTTCCTAAGATTGTTGTAATTACTTTCTTCCTCATGTAATTACTTTCGTTGAAATTACTTATTTAAAAAAATAAGCTGTAAATAACAGCTTTGTCAGAAATTACTAGTGAGTTGCTTGGCCTTCCTTAAAGGTAACCTGTCAAATGATACAATACAATCACTATTTACTAGCAAATTTTGTGCCTCAGATAATTTTCCATTTCAGATAACTAAATTTACGTCTTCTGCCAGAGATAGGTCAGGATTCAAGAGGATTCCAAGGAAAGTGTGGGAAAGAGGAGGTATTAGACTGAATACCAAATGGAAGGTCTCCAGATTTCTTGTGCAATGATCTCAGTGTTGTATGCCTGTGAAAGCTGTACAGTCCACCAGTAACATGCCAGGAAACATAATTGCTTCCATTTCATTTGTCTTAGGAAGATTCTGAAGGTCACCTGGCAGGATAAGGTACCAGGCACAGACGTCCTTCCTGCAGTTAGACTGCCAAGCATCCGCCCTCTACTTCAGAGAGCACAACTTTGATGGACTGGACATGTTCAAATGCCCATAGTCTGTTTGCCTAAAAGACTGTTTCATATAGAAAGCATGCAAGAAATGCACTCACAGGGTTGTTGGAAGTGATGAAGAGACTTCCAAGATTTTTCAGAGGAATTTCATAATCAACTATGAGATATAGGAGACAGTGACAAAGGACCACCCTTCAAGCATGTCTGCAAATGATTTGCTGTGTTAGCAAAGGAGAATTGCAGTAGCTCAAAAGAATGGTGACATGCCCACATTTAGAGCCATCTGCAGCCCAAATGTTGCCAGGGACTATTTCTGCCCAACCTGTGGTCGAGCCTGCTGGGTTCTATTCATCTGATCAGCAATCATAAAGTGAATGGATGAGATGCTTTGGCCAGGTCACATAATACCCAGGGTAGCCTCGAGCCCTCAGTGTAACAGCCCTCACTGACAGGAAAGAAGCATACCTCACAGTTGAGTCCAGATTGTAATAAGTACATCTTACGAATCTTTTCATGTTTTATTTGGATAAGACTTTGCTTCAGTTTTTCAGGAAATAAACTAGATCTTTGCTTTTCCTTTCTTCTCTTTTCCATAACCAGACATGTTCCTGCCCCTTCCCAGAATGCACACAATTGCCAGTTTCTCACACATTCATGACAGAATTTGTTTATAACCTATTACTTTTACGAATTTTGGAAAGGAAGGAATTTCCCATTGTCTTCTCCCTTTCTCCTTCCCCAGTTCCTCCGCCTCACAGTTACAGTGCATTCTTTTGCACACATGCCACAGGGAGGCACATTCCATAGTAAGACCTTTCTCTACTTTATTCCAACTGACAATATCAAATGTTTTTCTTGATATTCCATTAGACTCAATGACTATGGTTCAAGGGTTGACTCTGACCCTCATGAAGGGTACAGCTACTGAGTAAATCCCTTGCCTCAGTTTCTTCTCTTGTTAAAGGTTAGACTACATGAATTCTGGAGTCTCCTTCAGTTCTAAATGTTCTTACTTTTAATGGTTTAGGAGTGGGTGACCTTCAAGGATGTGTCTGTGGACTTCAGCCAGGAGGAGCTGGCCCTTTTGGACCCTCCTCAGAAGGAACTGTACAAGGAGGTCAAGCTGGAGAATGCCCAGAACCTGCTCTCTCTTGGTAAGGATGCTTCCCCTAGCCACTCTGAGTCAGAAAGCAAAGGGAATAAGTTCATTTCTGAGTGTACTAGCTTTGGAACATTTATCAGTTACTTGAAAGGGAAAAGTGCTGGTCAGTGTGTCCCAGAGAAAGGGTCCTCCTGCTGCCTGGTTTTCCTATAAAAAGTCAGTACATTGTGTGAAAAGACCCTAGAGGTCTCCTGGTTGCTCCTGAAAATGTCTCTTGCCAATTCTAGGGAGTTTGACGTCCCAGATTAGATCAGCATTGTAGCATCTCAGGTGTGGAAGTAATCCGTCATTATGTAGTCCAGCCTCTCCCTGGACATGAATTTTGTCAGACAGATCTCTGAAAACTGCTCAGATGGCTTTTCTCTGCACCCATTTTTCTTTGGGAGGGGCCAAGTATTTAGGACATTCTTCTTTGGGAGAAGAATGTCATGTTTGTTCCTAGTAGGTCATGTTTGTCCTTCACCTCCCTTGTCCCAAATTCCAGCCTAGATGTTGGGAAAGGAAGGGAAAAAGCATTTCTATTCAGATGGTATTCACCAGTTGTTCTGTTACATTCTTTCTTTGCAGTATTATGTCATTAGGTGACATCACTATCCCTATTTGGCTTTTGACAAAACTGAAGCAAACAGAGTGTTCACAAGTACATAACTTGTCACTGTCTGAGGGCTGGATTTAAACCCAGACCTTCCTGCCTCCAGGCCCTGGGCTCTCCCCAGCACTCCCAGCTGCTTCTGACTTTTAGATAATGGAAACTGTGCAATGAATCCATCCCCCGGATTCCAAATTGACTCCATGATTTTCTCCCCATCTCTCCCCAAAGCTCCCAAAATAAGTGCTATGGAAACCTTTTTTCAGGACTACTGTGAAGCATCCTGTGTCCCTTGCTTCCAAACCAGTCACTGGAAGAATTAACAGACTGACCAAGAATTAGGATTTGGGCTAACTGAAGTTCATTGAGTTCCCCAGAAGGAGAATCTCACCAAAAAAAGGCAAAAAAAAAAACAAACCCTGAATGAACAGTTGTGAGGTTTTTATATGTTTCACAGAGTGTGGAGCAGAGGAAGGGACCAAAGATGATTCATCAAGGTTCCTTTTGCTGGAGTTCAAGGCTGATCTGGTCTATCCTTCTTTGTGTTACTTGCATTGCAAGCATAAACGGGAGAATGAGCCAGATCTGTGTGAATATGATGCACTGATTCTCAAAAGGGAGTAACTTTGCCTGCACACTCTTCCCTAAAGAGAGCTGAATTCCAAGGTTTTCTTTATCATCATCCTTTATTCCCCATTTCCAGGGATGCCAATTTCCAGAGGAGTTCTGAGCTCTTATTGTGAGGAAAGGGAAGCTCCATTGCTTTTGGAGCAAGATGTCCTGAGGAGCCGCGATCAAGGTGAGTGAGGGAAAAGCAGGTATGTGAGAGCTAGGATGACAAAGCCTCATAGGTGTGGGGGTGAAGCAAGTGCTAGATTTGGGGGGCTGGAAGCTCTGACTTGGAATTCTTTTCCAGATGCTTTTTACCTGTGGGATCCTGGACAGGTCACTGAAGCACTGAGCCTCAGTTTCCTCATTTGTAAAATGAAGTGGCCATGAAGCTCCCAGTGATAAATCTCTGGACTTATAGAAAGATGCTGTTTGGAATTTGGGACAGGAACTGCCCTGAAAGTGCAAAAAGGACATAGGCTTTTGAATATGTGCTTTTTCTTTGACCTTCCTCAAGTCAATGAGCATTTATCAAGTGCCTGCTATGTGTCAGACCCTTTGCTAGGCACCAGGGATATAAAGAGAAACAAGGACCATCCCCTCCTCTCCTGGAGCTCACAGACTGGGGAAGCAGATAACGCACAAATAACGATGTAGAAACCTGTCATGGACAGGACAAACTGGACCTCATTGAGTCCCGGAAGGGACAAAAGTGAAAGAGAACCAGATAACCTTATTATGGAAGGTGGGACTTAGTTGGGGATTTCTAGGCATATGAATGGTGAGGAATGCCCACAGTCAGGAAAGGGAGTGTCCTTTTCACAGTACTGAAGGGAGTCTTATACCACATACCACTGATTTATAGTATATTCAGGGGGCACATGAGGTGAAAGAAGAGAAGATCATGAGAAGGGTAGATGATTAACAACTAGGTGATTAACAACAGAAGAATTTTATGGATGATCCCTTTGCCAAAGTGCCAGAGGTGGCTGTTGAGTACATTGTGACATGGTCAGTCAAGAACTTTAGTAAGATGAACTTTGACAACTGGGTGGAGGAATGACTTGCATGAGGGGAGACTTGAGGCAGCTGGAGCAACCTGCAGGTTCTTAGAATACATCAGGTGTGATGTGACTGGGGTGTGAACCAAGACCATGGCAGTGTTTGGAGAAAGGGGGATATATGGGAGAGATGTTGCTAATGTGGAATCACAGGAATTTACAGCAGATTGAATATGGGCATCAGGAGTGTGAATGTGTGAGAGTCAGTGAGGTGTGCATAAAACTTCATTTGTCAGCCTGTGCTATTGGAAGGAGAGATGGAAGATGGGAAGGATGGCGTGAGCAAAGGAATATACTTTGGTGAACCAGAAGAGGAGTGTAGGATATGCTCAGGAAGGGCTGGTACCTCTAGCATGCTGGCTGCTGAGCCCTTTTTGTATCTGCTTTCTACCCCTGGTGTCCACCTTTTCCACATAACTCTAACCTGTGGGTCTCAGAAGTTGTAGCATGAGCAAGGGGCTACACCCTAGTAAACCTTTTCAGCAGATGGACTAACCAATGTTGAGGGTTATCAAGGGGTCTCAAGTTCACTGGTGAGTTAGAGTGTCTACTGCAAGCATGTTAAGACTTACCCTGTTGGAATGGGGGAATGAAAACAGTATGATTCAACTGCCATGAAAGCAGCAGAAGTAGGAGATATGGGATGTTTAGAGCCAGGTTAGACATTGAAGATGCCAAGGTCATTATAAAGCCAATCTCAAGCAACTCTCCTGAGGACAGCTGCTGTCAATAAACATCTAATCATATACAGCAAGAAACTAATACATAACATTTCAGAAACTAAAGTGCAACATTCACAACAACAAAACATAACTTAGGGGCGCTAGGTGGCGCAGTGAATAGGGCAGTGGCCCTGGAGTCAGGAGGACCTGAGTTCAAATCCCAGCTCAGACACTTGACACACTTACTAGTCGTGACTTTTCACAAGTCAACCCCAATTGCTCCCCAAACCCAAAAAAAACCCACAAAAAATCATAACAACTTATTATTAATGTAGTCACATCATCTGAAAGAAAACACGTCTTTCAGTAAGTTAAGATCTCCTTAGTCAGTACAGAGTGGCCACATAAAGTCTTTCATCTACACTCCCGGCTGGCTTCCAATGATCCTTAATCACCATCATCCATAAGGGGTAGCAGAAAGTACCAACAGCACCAACCCCTAAGTTACATTAAGTCAGAATGTCATCAGTCGTTACAGAGTACCCAAGTAAAGTTCTCTTTCATAGTGACTCAAGGCTGTCTTCCAAACCCCCTGCCTCCTTCTCCAGGGCCTGCCTGCTCCCAGCTCTTGCTGATATTCACCACATTCTTCCTTGGATTGACAGGTAGGCAGGTCTTTCCAGCACTTTCCTGGACTTACACATAGGCAGCTCTCTGCTTTTCCTTCATTCTTCAAGGTACAAGGATTATTCCACTCTAAACTCTTAAAGACTCTGTTTCTAGGAAGAAAAAGCTTAACAAAGCTACAATATTTAGATGATAGTACTGTAAGGAAGACCCATATGTATAAAAATAATGCAGCTCTCTTTCTGGTGGCAAAAAATTGTAAATTAAGGGGATGTCCACCAATTTCAGAATGGCTAAACAAGTTGTGGTATATGAATGTAATGGAATACTATTGTGCTATAAGAAAGGAGGAGCAGATTGCCTTTATATTTACCTGGAGAGGCTTATGGGAACTGGTACTATGTGAGAAGAGCAGAAAGAGGAGAAATTTGTACATAATTACAAACATAATGTATGTATGATGACCAACTTTGATAAACTGGACTCTTCTCATTAATGCAAAGTTATAAGATGAGTCTAAAAGAGTCAGAATGGAAGGAGTTGTCTACATTCAGAGAAAGATCTAGAAAGAACAGAGTTTAAATGGAGACTGAAGCAATCTACATGCTCTCTTTCTTTTCCATGTTTTGTTTCCTCTTTCCCATTGGTTATTCTGTTGGTTACAACTCTTCTGTGCAACCATACTAATGTCCAATGTGAAAATATTTGCAGATCCTAAGTTTGAAACTCAAGGGATTGTGGAACTGAATTTTGTAAACGTAAAGTAAACAAATCAAACACAGCTACAATATTTACTCACATTGTGCTTAAAAAAGAAACAACAATATTTTTGATGTTGCCGGCACATTTGTAGATATAAATATTACCATCTCAATTTACTTTCTGCCTCAAAAATCTAACACAATTCAACAGTTAAGTCCCTGGACTTAGCAGTAAAGTGTTCTTTCAGTGCTTCTGTAACAACAGCTATGTCCTCTTTCTGGGCTGCAAAGGACAACAGGCAGGATGCTCTTCTGTGGCACAACAGACAGAATGCCACAGAGTGCAGAAATTACAACTGTTCTCCCTCTCAGTTCTGCCTGGTCCCAGCTCTGCTCAAGCTTTTCTCTGCTCTGCTCTGCTCCTTCCTGTTCCAACCTTCTGGGAAGCTCCTCTCAGCGTGGGCTCCATGTGAGGGTCACCCTA
>CM053596.1:6447852-6464155 GCA_028646575.1 Pseudocheirus occidentalis | reverse complement strand
GCAAAGGACAACAGGCAGGATGCTCTTCTGTGGCACAACAGACAGAATGCCACAGAGTGCAGAAATTACAACTGTTCTCCCTCTCAGTTCTGCCTGGTCCCAGCTCTGCTCAAGCTTTTCTCTGCTCTGCTCTGCTCCTTCCTGTTCCAACCTTCTGGGAAGCTCCTCTCAGCGTGGGCTCCATGTGAGGGTCACCCTACGCCTTTGAAGGACAGAAAAGGTCTCCAAACTGCCTTAGGCCATTTAAGGACCACACAGTGTATTATGCTGTTTCCAACAAAGACATGACACAGTCAAAGGTGAGGCTCAAAGGCATCTGAGTAGCTGAAACAAGGAGCAAAGTAGTACTTTACTTGTCATTACAGTCATCCACTGCATCTTGAGCCATCACCAGTTGTCTTGATTCTGTCTTGCCACTGGATCGGGATAACACTGGAGAAGAGAATGGGACCAACAACTTTCTGTAACTCTGCCTCACTTTAATCGCTTTTACACATGAATCCAAAGACATCACTCCCACTCTTTTCCCATTATACCTATCTCAAAGTCTTGTGGAGACAGGCCAATGATGAAGCAGCAGGTATGGACATGCTGAAAGCTGTTGTCCCAACTCTGCACACAGGCAGCACATGCCATGGGATCATTTCTCACTGGGAGCCATAGATTTAGTTAAAGTGGCTTGTTCACAAGACTGGTTAGTTTACAAGATTCAGTTCCAGAACCCTTGAGTTTCAAATGTTCTCACCCCACCTCCCTCCATGGCACCATGGAATCAAGTACAGGATCTGCAAATACTTTCACATTGAACATTAGCCTGGTTCTATGAAAGGGTTGTAACCAATGGAGTGAAAAATGGGGAAAAAAGAGACAAACCCAAAGATGGAATAGAGCGAAAGTATGTAGATTCCTTCAGTCTCCTTTTAAACTCTGTTCTTTCTCTGTTTCTTTCTTTGAATGTTGATATCTCCTTCCATCCTGAGACTTGTAGAGTTGTCTTATAACTGTTTGCTGCTGAGAAAAGTCCAGTGATTCAAAGATTGTTATCACACATACGATGTGTCTGTGATTGTGTACAAATTTTTCCTGGTTTTGCTCTTCTCATTTAGGATGTTTGTATAAGCCTCTCCAGGTTAATATGAAGTCCATCTCCTCCCTATTTCTTATAGCATAATAGCATTCCATTACACTCATATATCACAACTTCGTTAGCCATTCCCCAGTTGATGGGCATCGCTTTAATTTCCAGTTTTTTGCCTCCACAAAGAGAGCTGCAATAAATATTTTTGTACAATTCTGTTTTCCTCCCACTTCTATGATCTCTTTGGGATACAACCCCAAAAGTGGTATTACTGGGTCA
The DNA here is from genome assembly GCA_028646575.1 of Pseudocheirus occidentalis. Classification (NCBI taxonomy): domain Eukaryota; kingdom Metazoa; phylum Chordata; class Mammalia; order Diprotodontia; family Pseudocheiridae; genus Pseudocheirus; species Pseudocheirus occidentalis. The sequence continues at coordinate 6,462,798 of CM053596.1, read as the reverse complement.
AAGGGTATGCAATTATTTATAGCCCTTGGGTATAGTTCCAGATTGCTCTCCAGAATGGTTGTATCAGGTCACAGCTCCACCAACAAAGCCTTGGTGTTCCAATGTTTCCACATCTTTTCAGTATTTGTCGTTTTCCTGTTCTGGCATCTTTGCCAATCTTAGTGGTGAGATGTGGTACCTCAAAGTTGTTTTGATTTGCTTTTCTGTAATCAATGGTGATTTAGAGCATTTTTTTCATATACTTATAAGTATCTTTAATTTCTTCCTCTGAAAACTGACTGTTCATGTCCTTTGACCATTTATCAATTGGGAAATGACTGGTATTCTCACAGGCTTGTCTCAGTTTTCTGTATATTTTATAAATGAGGCTTTTATCAGACACATTGGTTGTAAAAATTCTTTCCCATTTCCCTCTTAATCATGGTTACCTTGGTTTTGGTTGTACAAAAATTTTTCGATTAAATGTAATAAAGATTATCTATTTTGCATTTTATCATATTCTCTAGCTCTTCTTTGCTCATAAAGTCTTTCGTATTCCATAAATCTGATGAGTAAACTATTCCTAGCTTCCCCAAATTACTTATAGTATCAGCCTTTATGCCTAGATCATGTACCCATTTAGACTTGATTTTGGTGTACAGCATTAGATGGTAATCTATGCCCAGTTTCTGCCATACTATGTTCTAATTTTGCAAGTAGTTTTTTTTATTTTTATCAAACACAGAGTTCTTATCCTAAAAACTGAGGTTTTAGGCTTATCAAACAGTATATTACTATAATCACTGACTATTGGGTGTTTTGTACCCAGTCTATTCCAATGATCCACTACTCTCTTCCTCAGTCAGTACCAAGTAGTTTTGATGACTGCTGCTTTATAATGGAAATTAAAATCTGGTATGGCTAGGCCACCTTCCCTAACATTTCTTTTCATTAATTGTCTTGATATTCTGGATCTTTTTGTTCTTCCAAATGAGTTCTGTCACTATTTTTTCTAGCTCTGTAAAGTAATTATTGTGTTAGAATGATTGGTATGGCACTAAATATGCAATTTAATTTAGGTAAAATTGTCAATTTTATTATATTTACTCGACGCAGCCATTAGCAACTGATGTTTTTCCAATTATTTAGATCTGATTTTATTTGTGTGAGAAGTGTTTTGTAGTTGTGTTCATAGAGGTACTGGGTTTGTTTTGGCAGGTAGATTCCCAAATATTTTATAATGTCTGCAGTAACTTTAAATGGGGTTTCTCTTACTATCTCTTGCTGTTGGGCTTCATTGCAAATATATAGGAATGCTGAGGATTTATGTGGGTTTATTTTATATCCTGCCACTTTGCTAAACTTATTTATTGTAACAAGAATTTTTTCACTTGAATCTCAATGATTCTCCAAGTATATCATTATGTCATCTCCAAAGAGTGATAGATTGGTCTCTTCTTTGCCTAATTTGATTCCTTTGATTTCTTTTTCTTCTCTAATTGCTACTGCTATCATTTCTAGTCCCAGATTTAATAAGAGGGCTGATGGTGGATATCCTTGGGTACCTTTTAAAGTGTCTCACTCTTCACCTCCTGATGTGAAGAAGGGGCTAAAAAAAGACCCTAACCCTGATTACCATGGCAGGAAGGAAATTTCACTCTGTGGCTGAAACACAAAAATTTACAAAAATGCCTGCAAAGATGATTCTATTCACCATAAGCTCATGGAATGTGCACATTATTGTAGAAAATACAAAATCCAGTAGACCTCAAAGATGAACAGCTCTTGTTGAAAGGGAACTTTGCAGATAATTGTATCAGCAAGCACCCTAGTATACCTAGGGTGGCTGCTAGCAAAGGTTGTTAGATCTGCTTTTCTAAAGGAAAGCAACTCAAAATGGGCTAACAGTTTCACTTTAATCAGACATATATAATTTACCTAATTCAGGGGAAAAAACTCAGCACACTGAACTTCAGAGAATGGAAACAGAATACAAACACAAATTACAAGTAGAAGTAACAAGCAGACAAAGCAACAGATCAGCAGAGATGGACTTTCCACTGTCTGACCATTACATCGATACCTATTCAGTTACCAGAGAGGGAAGCACCAACATCTGGATTTTTCAAAGCCTGGAGGTTCAACGGCTTCCCAGAGTCTCATCTGGCCAAATCATACAACTCTTCTCAAATTCATCACCAAAGCAAAACCTCACATCCAGGTGTATATGTAGCCTTCTCCTGGGTCAGACAATGTCACAGCCCTCTTGACCCTCTCCCTATTCACAGAGCAACAAAGCACAGTCATTCTCAAAAAACAACCCTCTTGCCCCAGGTTCCACATGACCACATTCATCCTAGGTACTCCTCTTACTATCTCTTGCTGTTAGAAGGGATTATAATTATTTATGTGTGTACATATATCTTTGTATATGTTTTTCTGTTTGTTTTTTGCAGTAGGAGTGATTAGACCAGAAATGCAAGAGACTACTTCAAAGTTAAACATTTCTGTGGAAGAAACTTACATTAAAAGTTTGATGAGTGATGGCACCTGTGACATTACTCTTATTGTTCATCAGAGAGTTCACGCTGGAGAGGAACCTTATGAATGTGATCAGTGTGGAAAGAGTTTCAGTTGTAAAAACCATATTGCTGTCCATCAGAGAATCCACACCGGAGAGAAACCTTTTGAATGTAATAAATGTGGAAAGGCTTTCTCACAGCGGGCCAATCTAGCTATAATCAGAGAATCCACACTGGTGAGAAACCTTATCAATGTAATCAGTGTGAAAAGGCTTGCACTAGCCTCTCTGATCTTATTGTGCACCAGAGAGTTCACACTGGAGAGAAACCTTATGAATGTAATCAATGTGGAAAGGGTTTCCGTTGTAAAAGTCATCTTGCTAAACATCAGAGAATCCACACCTGAGAGAAACCTTTTGAATGTAATCAGTATGAAAGGCTTTTTCACAGAGGGCCAGTGTAGCTATACATCAGAATCCACAATGGTGAGAAACCTTATCAATGTAATCAATGTGAAAAGGCTTGCACTAGCCTCTCTACTCTTATTGTGCACCAGAGAGTTCACACTGTGGAGAAACCTTATGAATGTGATCAGTGTAGAAAGACTTTCAAACACAAAGTCAGTCTTGCTCGACATTAGAGAATCCACGCTGGAGAGAAACCTTATGAATGTTATCAGTGTGGAAAGGGTTTCAGATGTAAAAGCCATCTTGCTCGACATCAGAAAATCCACACTGGAGAGAAACCTTATGTAACAGCAAGTACCCTAGCATATCCAGGATGGCTGCTAGCATAGGTCCCTAGATCTGCTTTTCTAAAGGAAAGCAACTCAAAAAGTGTTAACAGTCTCACTTTAATCAATCAGACATATATCATTTACTTATTTCAGGGGGAAAAGTCAGTACTCTGAATTTCAGAGTATATAAACACAAGTTGAAAGGACAAGTTACAAGGAGACGAAGGAAACAGATCAGCAGATGGGCTTCAAACCATCTGGCCATCACATCCATATCAATTCACACTTACTAGAGAGGGAAGAATCAACATTTAGGTTTTGAGAAGCCCAGGGGGATCAACGGGTTCCCAGAGTCTTGTCTGGCCAAATCACACAACTCTTCTCAAAGTGGGCCTCAAAGAAAAACCTCATATCAGGGCATATATCCTGGGTCAGAGAATGTCACAGCCCTCTTGACCCACTGCCCAATTACAAAGTAACAAGGTGTGAGCATTCCTGAAAAACAAACCTCCTGCCACAGGCTCCTTGTGACCACATTCAGCCTGTTAGGGGGCAGACTATAGTTTCAAATCAGGAAAGATTCCCTGAGCTACTTAAACCTATCAAAGGACCTAGGTGCAGGGAAGATCTTCAGATTCCTGTAACACTTTATGACCATGATAATTGTGGAAAGGCTTTCTCATAGAGGGCCAATCTGGCTATACATCAGAGAAGTCTCACTGGAGAGAAACCTTATGAATACTCTAATCTTCCTACCCATCAAATAGCCTGAATTGGAGAGAAACCTTAAAAGTGCCTAGGATGTGGTAAAGCTTTTAATGTGCTCACTTCCTGTAATAAGTACCACTGAATCCCTTAATAAGGCATAAAACTCATTAATGTGGTCAACTTGGAGAATCAGTCAGGCTACAATCATTCTTTACTTATCAGCAGAGATCTCTTATCTCTTTTCTATCACAGAAGATAGAAATCTTATGCTCGTTGATTATGGAAAGCTGTACAAATGGAGTTCAGAGCTTGGTAGACATCAGAAAATTCATCTTGGGCACAAGCACAATATGGACTTGAGGCAAGAGGACCTTCAGTCAGAGTTCTTCTGTTCCTTTTAATTAAGGATTCTTTGTGCAGAGAAGACCAATGAATGTGCTCACTATGGTCCTGCCATTTCCTGGCAAATGGAGGTCAATATACATCACACCTGGTTTCCGGGTGGGATTTGTCCTTCTCTTGTTGTAACATTTGTGGATATTCCATCCTTGAGGCTGTCTGTGGCACACACTCTAAGATGGGAAGGGGTCATAATGACCCTTGGTCCTCCATATCACCAAAGTTAATTTCCACTGGGAGCCAGAAGTTGTCACCCAGCCCCTCCAGAGCCCTCTGCATGTCTTGAAGCAGTGTGTCCCATCTGGGGACAGATCTCATTCTTTGGAAGGGTTTAGTTAGGCTTTGGGTGAGACTTTTTAGTTAATTAAGCTTCAATTGCTTTCTCTATAAAATCTTTTCTTTGTTTTCCTCTCTGTAGACTAAGCAAATAAGTTCAAATGTGATTCATTCTACTAAGAGAATAAAATTGAGGGCTAAATTATGGGAAAAAACAGAGAGGAGATGAAGTTCCTAAAGCTGTAGAGATTATAGCACATAGGAAAGACAATATCGTAGCTGTGGTTTATTCAGAAGATGATTGTCAAATTGTACCCTTAACTCATGTCTTCTACCATGCATGAAGTTATGTTAGTGAGTCCATGGACTCCAGAAGCATGGCTTACCCTATATTTGCCTCTTTTTGATTTTTTGTCTGTTAAAATTTGTTTGTGAGATTTGTTTTCTGCAGGTTTGGTATCCTCCACCCCAAGATTACTGATTGCTTAAACAAGATGTTATCCCCTTTCCATGATAGTGATGTGCCACCTGTGGACCTCTTATCGACCAAGTTCTAGATGACAGCTAAAGAACTGACCTTTCAAATGGGACATCCTGGACCTTGGCATTGACCAATCTCTGGATGACAGCTAAAGAACTGAACTCTAGAATTGGAGCTCTTGGGGCAGTGACATTTCTATGTCCAATTTAAGATGGAAATAGCTTTGGATAAGAGACCTTCACACCAAGATTTTGAGAAACTTTTGTTCGAGAGGGGAAAAATGCAGCACTTGTGCCCCATTCTCCACCCCCCCCAAGCTATTATTTTAAGTGCAAAATTCTCTCTTATCTGTGTTATATTGTTGGAAAGTTCTGTTGACACCAGTTTTTCCAGTAGTTATCCCTAAACTCTCATTTATTGTTAATATGCTTTTTCTGTGTAAGGGACATGAAAGATCTTGGGGCTAAGTGTAATGGGAATAGGAATTTGAAGATCTTCACTGTCTCTTAATAGCCCTGGGGGGTGGGGAGTTTAAAGACCTCCCCTGCTATGAAGTTAATTCCTTCCCCTTGATAGGCTGAATGTGGTCACATGGAGAATGGGATGAGAGGAGTTTGCTGAGAAGCAGAGCCCACATGACACTGGTAGAAAGACAGATAGTAGGAGACAGCTGGGGACAGAGGAGCTCAGCCAAGGAGATAGAGAGTTTTGTGAATAAATATTGACCTTGTATTGGTTTATTGACCTTCTGTTGGCTTACTGCCCTTTTATAACTTTGAATGCCCAATGACTCTGTTCCACACAAATACACAAAGACAGTTTACTACTCTAACTTTAAAATCCCAGCCTATATTTATGGCATAATGTTCCATCATTATATTTCCTTATCTTTCTTTGACTTACTAATAAATAACTCCACAAAATGCTTCCTCACACTTAGGGTATCCCAAGCAACTGTTTGACACGGAAGGGTCTCCAGGACCTTCCTCTTTTCTTTTCAAATCTTTTCATCTATCTTGCCCATTCTATTAATATCAATATTATATTTTATATTAGGTTGTTTAGAGGTCTCACTTCTTGAGACAAAGCTTACTCTTGATGACTGTGCAGAGGTCCATGGTCTAATCTCACACACAAATTAATTATATGTATAATTACTCTCATAACCTTCAGAATTTTTACCTCAACATCAATTTAATCTTGCTAAATTATATTATACCTCAAAAGATTTTGCCAGGACTTCCGTATCTGAGGGAATTCTCTCCTTTTTTTTTTTGAAGTCTTCCCTTTCACAGATTTTAACCTTGTCTTGTTATAGAAACCAGATGTTTAAAATTATTTTACAATCTTATTGTACAGTGCTTTTTATCAAATCAGATTTGTGGTTGTGTAAATTCTTAACTGAAATGAGCTTCCTTCCCAGAACTTGATGACCTTGCCCCTTTTTCATACACATAATGAATTTCGATTTGACAGAAGTTGTAAGAAGATTCACAGGGTCTTTCTTCACATAGTTACCGACGATTACTTTTCATAAGCATATTTTTATAAACAGTTGACTTTTACAATAGCTTGATTAACAATTGCATATTTCATAAAACAAAATCAAAACACCTTTATAAAAATAAAATTTCTTAAATTATGATACACATCAGCAAAATGTTCTAGTATCTTTGCTATCCCTTTTATAATATAATCCTGGATTTAGCAGCCTGTATACCAAATTTTTTTTTTAGGGCAATTGAGGTTAAGTGACTTGCCCAAAGTCACATTGCTAGTGTGTCAAGTGTCTAAGGCTGGATTTCAGCTCTGGTCCTCCTGACTTCATGGCTGGTACTCTATTCACTGTGCCACCTAGCAACCCTATACCAAATTTTGTCCAAAAAAATCCCAAGAATGTATAAACACATATCCAATACCTTAAATTTATATTTTGATACCAAGACTGAATAATTATCAATTTAGTAATCTTCATTATCACCAGATTGCTCTACACAAAAAAAATCACTCATCCCATAGCATAAACTTCACACCCAAAAGAAAGTTTTACAGTAAATTATCAAATATATTACAACTTTTTCCTCCCCAGCTTTTACCCAAAGACAAATTTTCACTTAACATATGCCATTTGAGTGAGCACTGTGCACACAAAAGCCAAACACCTTTATAATCATATGAAATGAAAATCCAGTCTTGACACTGGGAAATTTGGGAGAAGTACTGTGAGCACTGTTAAGGGGCTGCAGATGGAGCCCCCAATATTGACCATAGAACATATGAGTAGATGCAACCCCTTCAGCTCATGCTCCTTGCTGTAGGGTCCTTGTCAGTCAATAAGCATCTATTAAGGGCTTATTTACTATGCACAGATCCAATCCCTGGGGATAGGAAGAAATTCCCTCAAGAAGCTCCCACTGTGATGGAGAAGACAATCCCTGTGTCTACAGCATCTAGACAAGGAAGGACAGTGAACACTTCAGAGAGGACACCAGTGTGTATCAGCAAGCACCTTAGCATACCTAGGGTGGTTGCTACCACAGGTTGTTAGATATGCTTTTTTAAAGGAAAGCAACTCAAAATAGGTTAACAGTCTCACTTTAATCATACAAAAAGATACCATTTCCCTAGTTCAGGGGAAAAAGTCAGCACCCTGAACTCATAATACAAACACAAGTTACAAGCATAACAAAACACAGATCTATATGTGACCACATTCAGCCTATTAGGGAGCAGAGTACACTTTCAAACCAGGGAAGATCCTTAGAACCACTTAAGCCACTTAAGCAAAGGATCCAGGGGCAGGGAAGATCTTCAGATTCCCATTACACAGTGTAACTGGGAATGGCCTCTTACAGAAACAGAGATCTTAGCCGAGGCCTGAGGAGGATCAGGAGAGGTGGGGGAGGGGGCAGAGGATTCCAGACAGTGAGAAGCCAGAGATCTGGCATCCTCATTGAGGTCAGTGAAGATGCATTGTTGAGTGAGTGGGGTATAGGAGAGTAGTAGAAAAGGGCAAGGTGGTCAGGTGCTCAGACCTGCTGAGCTAAGAAGAAACCCCACATCACCTACCTCTGGTGCGCGACACCAACCACAGCCTCCTCAAAGGCTCTTCGGGATCCTGAGAGACTCTCGGATTGGACAGATAACCCTCACACCCTGGTGATGTTGCAAAGATCCTTTATTGTATATCTCCTGCTGTGCCCCCATGCGCGAAATCTCGCCCCCCTCCACCTTCTTTGCCCTTTTATTTACCATTTGTCTGTCTCCTGTCACATGCCTTGACAATAGCAATTTGGTACGTGTGGAAAGCTCCTCTGTCAGACAGTGGAGCAAGCTCCATACCTTTGTACCCTTTGCCCCGTCAAGGCACTCAGTTCCCGTGGGAAACAGAATCCTGGGTCCTTGGTAAAAAGGAAAAGGGGTGGAGGCAGAGCCCACTCTCAGATGCCTCTGGGACCCACGCCAAGTATCAGCTGTGCTTGCAAGGACACACTAACCAAGGTCAGACATCTGGCTGTTCAAAGCAGGCTAGAAGGCTTAAGGGTGCTGCTCAAAGGGGCCCGCTTAGGGGGGTCCCTGGCCCATACACTCAGGGGATATAAACTATAAACAGGATCCTTTCTGTTCACTCTGGGATACAAAGGCAGCCAAGGAAGTTTAGGGAGCAGGGAAGTGACTTGATCATATCTAGCCTTTGGGCAGCTCACTTTGGCAAGTAGGCAGAGGGAGTCCTGGAGCATGGGAAGACACATAGCAGACAGGCCGACTGGAGATCAGGCTGTTGTAGTGGTCCTGCTACATGGTGATGAGGACCTGCATCAAGGCAGGGTGAGTCCCAGAGGAGACAAAGGGGAGTGTTCCAGACATGCTGGGAGGTGGAAGTGATGGAGGTAGAGGGATGGCCTCCTACTTCCCAGGAGTCCTGGGGAATGAGGATGTTTTTTATTTGTGTTCCTAGGGGAGGGCTTCTGAAAGATGCCTGGATAAAGATGAACTGGGAGGAGCTATCTCCTAACGAAGGAAGCCCTGAAGCCCCACCTTGCAGGGCTCATCAGCCTCTCCACATGGGCATATCTCTCACCTCCATGCCAGCACACCAGTTGTGCCCACATAGGCAGGTAGCCTACAAATATAATGGGAATAGGATTCATTCTCAAGATGGGCTTTCAATGACCTATCCAGACTGAGAGTAAATGGACTCTCCATTTACTGGCTCAGGGTGAACAATGTAAACAAAAAATGGCCATGATTTATGTAACACTTTCAGGTTTCCAAAGTATTTTGCAAATATTTTCTCATTTGATCCTCACAAGGTGGGAAACTGAGGTAGACAGAGGTTAAGTTCCCTGCTCAGGTTCACATAGATAAGAAATTTCTAAGGCAGGATTTGAACTCAGGTCTTTTTGAGGCAAATCAGTTGAAATCATGAACCTGGTACTGAGTACTCTAGGAATTTTATGCAGTCTGGGAGCCGCTGACCCCCCAACATTTTAGTGAATCAGTTACAGCATTTCCTGTAGGACAGCACAATGGCAGCACCTTTCTTCTCAGGAATAACTAACCATGGTATTAATTGATTTAATTGTACTTTGGTCAGGCATCATACCTCTTTACTATGTTGTCCCTTGACCAGTACCTTTCAGGAGCCCTTCAGGACAAGAGCTGACAATTCTAGGATGCCTTGCACATCAATCCTTCAGTACAGTCCTGACACAGATCCCCCAGAGGCGGCAGACTCCCAAGTCGATCAGACACAACTCAAACTCAATTACTATTTATTAAGATTCGACTGTGATCTACCCTCTCCCACACACTAGAAATTCAAAGAGAAAAGAAGAGCTGACTTGGTTATTCTCAAAAAGGGTCAAATTGCTATCACTATATTGGGTTCAAGTTTCAATGCATCCAACTGTGACTGATCAGACCACTATGAGCTCAGAATACTCTACCACAGATCGGGTACAAATATTCCATCTGAACATTGCTGCTGAATTTTCCAAATCATCATGTAAATTTCTGTTTTTTCAGTCCCCCGCCACCCTTGTACTAGAGATGGCTTCCATTTGACCAAATAAAAAAGTATAAATATGCAAAATTGTTCATACTTCTATTTATTATTTCTTTCTCTGGATGTATCTGGAAGTATCTTTCTTCATAGGTTCTTTATGGTTAATTGGGGCATTTATAACATCCAAAATAGCTTATTTGCTCAAAGTTGTTCTTAAAACAATATTGCAAATGATATATTCAATATCCTCTTAGTTCTGCTCATTTTGCTCATTGTTTCTTGCAAGCTTTCCCATGTTTTCTAATATTACTGAATTCATTTCTTATAGCACAGTAGCATTCCATCAAAATGATATACACTACCTGTGAGTCATCCTCCAATTGAGGTGGCATCTCTGCAATTTCCAGTTCTTTGCCACACAAAGAAAGCTGCTATAGACATTTTAGTTCATATAGGTTCCTTTCTTCTTTTTTTTTCTTAATGATCTCTGGAAATATACCAAGAAGTTCTATTGCTGGGGCAAAGCATATAGGTAGTTTAATAACTCTTTTGGGTATAATTACAGAATATTACCCAAATGGTTGTCAATTCCACCAACAATGAAGTAGTGTCCCAGTTTTTCCACGTCTCCTCCAACATTTATCACTTTCCCCTTGTGCCATTTTATTTGATCTAGTATGTGCAAAATGATATCTCAAGGTTGTTTTAATCTGGAGTTCTCCAATCAGTAGTGATTTAGAGCATTTTTTCATATGGCTATAAATTGTTTTGATTTCTTCACTGGAACACTGCCCATTCATATCCTTTGACCATTTGCCAATTGTGGAATCAATCATATTTTTATAGATTTGACAAGGATTTTACATATTTTAAATGAGACCTTTTACGCAGAGGTACTCAACCTGTGGGTTATGTTCAGTTTGTAACAATGAAAATGTATCCTGCATATCAGATATTTACATTACAATTCATAACACTAGTAAAATTACAGTTATGAAGTAGCAATGAAAATAATTTCATGGTTGGGGGTCACCACAACATGAGGAACTGTATTAAAGCATCATGGCATTAGGAAGGTTGAGAACCACTGTGTTAAACTGATTATATATTTTCCCTAATTTTCTGCCCTCCTTCTGATCTTGCATATATTTGTTTTATTTGTACAAAAGCTTTTTAATCTGATGTAATTGAAATTATCCATTTTGTACCTAACTTTGCCCTCTTTCTCTTGATTATTCATAAATTATTTTCCTATGTATGTCTGATAATTAGTATGTTCTATGATCTTCTAATTTTCATGTAAAATGTCTCTTTATGTCTGGGTCTTGGATCCATTTTAACCTTCCTTGGGTAAAGTGTGTAATATGTTTACCAATGTCCAGTTCCTCCTATCCTGCTTTACAATTTTCCCAACTTATTTTTCCAAATAATGAAGTCTTATGCCAAAATCACAAGCCTTTGCACTGCTGCTGTAAATTGAATGTTTACTTTATTCCACCGACCAACTTTTCTATTTCTTAGCCATTATCATAATTTTCATAAATAAGGTTTGATAAAAAAAAGTTTTTGATCCAGTACTGCTAAGCTGCCTTCCTTTACATTTTGTTCATTATTTCCTTTTATATTCATGACTTTTCTATTTTTCCAAATGATTTAATTTCCTAATAAAATATATATTAGGTCATCTAACCTCCAATTAGTTTTTAATCTATGTTTCCTTGGTCCCTTGTTTGATATAATTTTATTGTATTATGATGTGCAAAGAGTACTTCTAATATTTCGCTTTTCTGCTTTTAACCATAGCATTTGTATGTACTCATACATGGTCACTCTTTGAAAAGATACCATGAACTATTAAAAAAAACAAAGAGACATCATTCTATTTCCATTGATTTCTCTCCATGTAGACATGATAGATAGGTTATCTAAACATTCTATTTACTTCTTTAACTTCTTTTTTCTTTATACTTTGTTAGATTTATCTAATTCTGAAAGAGGAAGATTAATGTCCCCACTGTTATAGTACTACTTTCTATCTCCACTTGTAATTCATCTAACTTTTCTTGTAAAAATTTAGATACTATAGTATTTGGTGCATACAGGTTCAGTACTGATACTGCTTTATTGTCTATGTTATCTTTCATCATTTTGGCTGTGATGTTGTCTGAGATCATAATTGCAGTCCCTGCCTTTTTTACATTATATAAAGCATAATAAACTCTACTCCAACTCTTCATTTTAACTCTGCTTCTCTCATTTTAAACGAGTTTCTTGCAAACAATAAGCAGATGGATTATGATTTTCAATCCCTTCTACTACCCATTTCTGTTTTATGGGTTCATCTCATTCACATTAGAAGTTATAATTACTATTTGTGAATTTCCCTTCACTTTATTTTTATTCACTATTTTCCTTCTCAGTCTCATTTCACCTTATCCCTTCTACTTAATATGCCCCATCTTCTAATATCGTACTTTAGCTGCCCCTCTAATATTCTCTCTTTGATCTCTCCACACCCTCCTAATCTTAATCTATACACCTCAGTGTGTTTGTGTGTTGTGTGTGTGCATGTGGTGGGTGGGTGTGAGTGTTGGTTCTACTTTACTCTAGATTCAGGTGAGTAAATATTTACCTACTTTTCTGAAGGCATCATATGCCTTGTTCATTATATCACAGTAATATACTATAACACTGATGTATCAACATTTCTTTATCTATTTTCTGATCTGTGGTCATCTACTTTGTTTCAAATTCTTTGTTATTTAAAAATGTGTTGCTATAAATTATTTGGTATATTTGGGGCCTTTTTTTAAAATCAATGTCCTCCTTGATAAATAAAACTAATCACTCTATCCCCTAGCATGTCTGAATTAAAGATTATTTCCTTTTGGTCACACAATTTGCATAATGCCAAATTGTTTCAAAATTGTTGTAGAAATTCACAACTCCACCAACAACACAATACTTTGCCTGTACTTCTATAATACCCGTAATAATCAGTGTGGCCATCTTTTTGGACTTTTCTTGGAGGTTTTTTTTTATTTAGAAAAGTGAACCACAAATGAGATTTTAAAATTATAGGACAGTTTGAAGGGCTATACATACATACATGGCCCAAGTGTGAGCTGACCATGAGGGCATGAGATTTAAAAACTAATGAAGGTGACAAAAGGGAGCTAGCTCTTGGCTCTTGTTCTCTTGCTCTCAAAGAGGACCCAAATGACATCACTATGCTAAAGTTAAGTTTCAGTGTTTCCAACTGTGGCCAATCAGATCAATATGAACTTGGGATGCTCTAACACAGGTTGGGTACAAATAGCCCACGTGAGTATTTGGGGTGGATACTCTAAATCTGCATATCCTGCATTTCCCTTGAGCTGTTTCCTTTCTGCTTTGCTCACAGAGCTCACCACCTTCTCGGATAAGGACTTGCCATGCTGAGTGGTCCTGGCCCAGTGTTTCCCGCATCACACAATCAATTCCAAAATGCTTCAGAGACTCATTGAGAGTGTCCTTCTATTGCTTCTTCTAAGCACCATGTGAATGCTTGCCCTGGGTGAGTTCTTTATAAAACAGTCTTTTTAGAAAACATATATTTTCATTTGAACAGTTTGGCTACTCCATCAGAGTTGTGCTCTCTGAAGCAGAGTTTCAATGATTGACAGTTTAGCTCAAGTAAGGACCTCAGTGTCTGGCACCTTATACTCCCAGGTGATCTTCAGAATGTTCCCAAGACAATTCAAATGGAAGCTTTCCAGTTTACTGGCATGGCTGTGCTAGACTATCCAGGTTTCACAGGCATACAACAATCAGGTCGGCTCCATGGCTCTGTAGACCCTCAGTTTGGTAGTCAGTCTAATACTTTTTCTATCCCATACTTTCCTTCAGATTCTCCCAAACACTGAGCTGGCTCTGATAATGCATGCATCAACCTCATTATCAATGTGTACATCCCTGGACAGTATACTACCAAGATAAATGAACTTACCCACAGCATTCAAGACTTCTCTATTTGCTGTATCCAATAGTTCCATGTATGGATAGTGTGGTATTGGCTGATGGAGCACATGCAGAAGAGGAATGAGCCACACTTTGCTGCATCTCAGCTTCAAACAGTACATTGAGTGCACAGTCATCTGCTAACAGAAAATCATGCATCAACCCTCCCTCCACTTTGGTCTTGGCTTGTAGCCTTTTCAAATTGAAGAATGTACCATGAGTGCAGTATGTAACCTTGACATCATGCTCATCCTCGTTGAAAGGATTTCACAACACAGTTGAAAACATCATTGTAGAAAGCATGCGAGGAAGGACATAGCCTTGTTTGACTCCACTGGTGACAGGGAAAGCAGGAGAGCACTGTCCATTATCTAGAACCTAGGAATATATGTCATCATGAAATTGACTTGCACTGCTGTTTAGCTCTCTGGGAAACCAAATTTTGGCATAATTTTCCATAAGCCCTGATGACTAACAGCATCAAAGGCCTTGGTCAGATCTACAAATGGTGTATAGACTTCTGTACTGCTCCTGGCATTTCTCCTTGAATTCTGAGAAAACAAACACATCAATCATTTTTCAGTCCTTTCTGAAGCCGAGCTGTTTCTCACATAGATAACCGTTTTCCAGACAAAGGATTAGATTATTAAGGAGGATTCTGGCAAGAAAACTGTCAACAATTACTAATAGAGATTCTTCCCTCCCCCCCAACCCCCCGCCACCATGATTGTCACAGGACAAACTATTTTCTTACCTTTATAGGGAGGGATGGAAGAGGCATTGTTCAAATACTGGGAAATAAGCTCCTTTTTCCATATAACCTGGAAAGTCTATTTGA
>CM053596.1:6428688-6447352 GCA_028646575.1 Pseudocheirus occidentalis | reverse complement strand
GGAGATATCTACATTCAGAGAAAGATCCAGAAAGATCAGAGTTTAAAAGGAGACTGAAGCAATGCATGCTATCATTCTTTTCAATGTTTGGCTTTTGTTTCTCTTTTTTCATTGTTCATTCCATTGGCTATAACACCTATTCAACCAGACTATTGTACAATGTGAAGGAGTTTGCAGATCCTATACATGATTGTATGCCACCATGGCGGGGGTGAGGGATGGGGAGGAAGGGGAGAAAAATCTGAAACTCAAGTGACTCTGGAACTGAATCTTGTAACCTAAAAGTAAACAAACAAGTCAACAAAATTTAAAAAAAAATGTAGAATCTGCCAGATGGAAAAAGAATCTGAAAAGCATTCTGAAAAGAATAATTCTTCAGAATTAGAGTGGAGCAAAAGGAAGCAAATGATTTTATGAAAAATCAAGATACTCTTAAACAGGTTTAAGCAAATGAAAAAAATAGAAGGCAATGTGAAATATCTCCTTGAAAAAACCACTGACCTGGAAAATGGAACCAGGAGATACAATTTAAAAATTATTGGACTACCTGAAATCCATGATCAAAAAAAGAACTTAGAAAGCATTCTTCAAGAAATTCTCAAGGAAAATTGCCCTGATATTTTAGAACCAGAGGGCAAAATAGAACTTGAAAGAATTCACTGATCACCTCTTGAAAACGATCCCCAAAAGAAAATTCCTAGAATTGTTATATTCAGGTTCTGGAGTCCCCACATAAAGGAGAAAATATTACAGGCTGCAGTGTGAATACTGTGGAAACACAATTAGGATAATCCAGGATCTGGCAGCTTCTACATTGAGGGAGCAAATGGCCTGGAATATGATATTCCAGAGATCAAGGGAGCTAGGATTAAAACCAAGAATCACCTACCCAGCAAAATTGAGTATAATGTTCCAGGGAAAAATATGATCATTCAGTGAAGTGAAGGAATTTCAAGCATTCTTGAAAAAACCAGAACTGAACAGAAAATTTGACATTCAAACACAAGAAGCATGAGAAGGTAAACATGGAAAAGAAATCAAAAGGAACTTATCAAAGTTGAACTGTTTACATGCCAATATGGAAAAACTATAATAGTAACTTAGGAAACTTTTCTCAGTATGAGAATAGGTGAAGGGAATACAAATGTATATATACATATTCCTATACATATGTTTATACAGAAGGGTATAAATGCATACGAATACATATCTGAGTATGTGTGTATATATGAGTTCATAGAGGGCACAGGATCAATTGACTAGGAAGGGATGATACTATAAGAAGTGAAATTATGAGTGGGGAGAGTATTAGATTGAGAGGAGACAGGGAGAGACAGAAGGGGGTTAATCATCCCATACAGAAGAGGCAAGAGATAACTGTTACTATAGAGGGGAAGAACAGAAAGGCAAAAGGGAAAGGGTCAACTTTACTTCATTGAATTTGGCTTAGGGAAAGAATGACATGAACTCTAAACTTGGCATCTTGCCACACAGAAGAGTAGGGGGGATGGGGATGAGAGGTGGGATGATGGAGGGGAGGGCAGGGTTGGGGGGAGGGTTGGTGGAAGTACACACTTCAGTAAAGGGACAGGGACAGGGTAGAAAATAGAACAAGGTGTGGCATGGGAAAGGAAGGAGGGACATATAATCAGTCTCTCACAATATGTCCACTGTGGAGATGCCCTGCGTAATTATACATGTGCAGCCTGTATTGTATTGCTTGTCCTTTCAGTGGGGGTGGGTGATGAGGGAGGAACTGAACAAATCTAGAATTTAAAATTCTACAATCAAATGTTTTTATACATATAATATTAAATATAAAATTATTATATTATTTAATATTATAGGATATAAATTTATATAAATAAATAATATGATAAAAATAAGTATAATATAATATTATATAACATAATTGTTTTTAATATTTCATATTAAATATAAAATTATTACACACGCAACTGGGAATTAAGATATACAGGCACTGGGGTAGGGAGACCTACCCTGCCCTACCAGAAAGTTAGAAGGGTGATGGAGGAGGGCACAAGAGAGAGCAGATTGGGGGAGGAGCTTTACAGTATGATCACTGTTTTCAGGTTGTGGGTAGGGAAAGAGAGGGAGAAAATTTGTAACTCAAAATATCAAAGAAGATATATCAAAATATCAAACAAGAAAATAAATAAAATAATTTTTAACATAATAAAAAAATTCAAAAAAAAGAAAGAACAGGCTAATAAATTCGATATGCAATTAAAAAAACTAATAAAATAGCAAATTAAAAATTCCCAATTAAATCTTAAAAATTAAATGTGAAATAAAACTGAGGATAAAAACACCACTTAATTAATAAATAAAGCCAGGAATTTGTTTTTGGAGGGAAAAACAAATAAAGTAGATAAGCTATTGATTAATATGATTTAAAAAGAGAGAAGAAATCTCAATCTTTGGTACAAAAAAAATTAAAGGGGCAAATATAGCACTGATGAAGATGAAATTTAAACAAGTATATGGAGTTATTTTGCAAAATTATATACCAATAAATTTAACAACTTAAGTGAAGTGGAAGAATATTTACCAAAAAATATATAAATCACATAGATTAGCAGAATAGGAAATAGAATATCTAAATAGATTCTTTTTTTAGAAAAACAAATTAAACAGATCATAAATGAACTTCCTAATAGAAAAGAACTAGTACCAGATGGATTTACAATTGAATTCTATGAAACATTTAAAGAATTACTAATTTCAATATTGAATAAATTATTTGGAATAACAGGTAAAGAAAGAATCCTATGAAGTTCCTTTTATGAATCAAATATGATATTGATACCTAAATCAAGAAGAATAAAAACAGAAAAATAAAATCATAAACAGTTTCATTAATGAATATGGATACAAAAATCCTAAATAAAATACAAGCCAAAAGATCACAACAATATATTACAAAGATTTCACATTATGATTAACTAGGATTTATATCAGGAATGTAGGGATGGTTTAACATAAGGAAAACTATTAACCTATTTGATTACATGAATAATAAAATTTTTGAAATGATTGACTATCATCTATAGAGGTAGAAAGAGCTTTTGAGGAAGTCATGGCTCAAAGGTGCAAACAGCTCAATTTCATTGAGTATTCTCCATGGTGAAGCTTTACAACCAGATCTCAAAAAACCCCTCCCCCTCTTTCCCCAAAATCTAAGTCTTCTATATCACCCAGACAAGCATACTACACGTGATAAAAAAAAAAACAAGGTCCTGCTGCTTGCCAAATGTGGGGGGCAGGAAGTTGTGGTTACCGGGGCTTCACCTGGCCCCGGGTAAGGAGAGGTCACCTGGAAAACCCGGTTTCTAGGCGCGCACGAGAACTCCAAGCACCACTGTTCCCCACTGCCCCCGAGAGACCAGGAGAATCCAGTGCACCCCAATCTCGATGTGGCTCAGGCTTTTCTAGGGCCTCGACTCTCCCGGTGCCTCACCACAACCACCTGCAACCTGTAAGTACTTCTTAACCCTTACAACGCGCCTTTTTTGTTTTGCACGTCGCTCACGGTTCAGGGCGATCTGAGCTTTAAACCGACTCAAAGAATTTATAGTAGCATTGTCCCTCATATCATTTGGTACCAATAGCCGCATTCAAGTGTAAATGCAAAGAAATAATCAATACAAGCAAAATATGCAAAATCATAGATACCAAACCAAAAGAAACGACCCTAACAATGTCCATAACACTGTGCTGGCAATGTCGTGGCTCAGTTCCAGAACAATGACGACCCTGGGTGTTCATTGACACAATCTATTTGTCTCATGCCAGGCCCCAAGAAGTTGGGCATATATCCTATCCCAAAAAACATGGCAAAACAGGTACCCAACTACACGCATATAGACAATCACCTCCAAGTAACAACTGAGTCTATCAACAAGAGTACGGTAACAGTACGGTAACATTGTAACGGGCAGGGATGACACAACTAAAGGTCTGCTGGTAATCCATGGTGGGTTTTTCCACATACTCCCACCACTAGGCCCCCTCTCCTTGTGACGCTGGTCAAAGAGACAGCATAGTTAGCCCAAGACACAGCCACGGCATGGTCTTAGCGCGGCTTCTCCTTTGTCTCGGTCGTCCCTTCCTTCACTTCCTTCTGTTGCTGCCATGGGATGACCCGGACCCTTCGGACAGGATACCAGCATGGTCCATGATCTGTGGAGACACAAACATACTCTTCTCCCCAAATGGTTATTTCATAAGGCCCCACCCACTCCTCTCCTTCTTGGACCATTGCTTGTTCCGTTGCACCAGTGTTAACCCAGGGTGGGACACGCAACTGTCCTGGCTGGCACAAAAAGTGCTTCATGGTCAGTGTCAATTCAGATTTTTTTGTGGATGTTTGGTAATTGAATGTATACAGTGCCAGATCTATGTGCTTCTGTCCGACGGGGCCCTTGCCCCTTTTTTGTTCAGCGAGAATCACCTTCAGTGTGCTGTTAGCATGTTCTACTATAGCCTGTCCTGCAGTATTATACAGAAGGCTTGTGACACGAATTATGCCCCACTCTTGACAAGATTGCTGAAAGGTCCATGACGTATAAGCAGGGCCATTATCTGTCTTTATTTCCTGAGGCAACCCTGTTTGAGCAAAAATATGGTACAAATGAGCAAAGACATGGGTTGTAGCTTCTCCTGGCTGACAGGTAGTCCACATGAACCCTGAAAAGGTGTCTACAGTAGCATGTAGGATTTTTGATTGCCAGTGAGTCATATCCATTTGCCACAATTCATTGGGAGACTGACCTCTAGGGTTGGCAGAGGGAGGACATGGCACTCGTTGAAAAGGGACATTTCATACAAGATTTGACTATTTGGCGGGCCTCCTCACTGGTTATGCCATAGAGGCATCTCAATGCTTTGGCACTCAAATATAGCTACTCATGTGCATGTTGAGGTCGTGTTGGAAAGCACAGTACAGGGTGCAAAGCAGCATAAACCTTAGCATTTCCTTCAAATGTGGGTCCGTTACCTCCTGTGTGGGACTTAACATGCAATATGTATATGGGGTGTTGCTGTTCTTGCAAAGCATCTTTACGAGATTGTAGAAGACTTGCACTAGTTGTATGGGATGGCCTAAAAAGGCATTGTTCTATGTTCTGTACCACCTTGACTGCATATCTGATAAAATATTGATGGAGTAAGGGAATGACTTCAAGGCCCGAGTGAAGGCCCATAATTCATTTTGGGGGGGTTGATGTGAATGGATTATGTAAAATTTGTAAAAACTGGATTGTGGGGCCCATAATGCACAATGGTTATTTGAATTGCATCTGTAAATATATTGGGACCATCAACAGGTTCCTGTAAAACTTTGACTGGCAGTTGAAGAGGAAAGGTGGTCATAAAGGCCATTTTGGTGAAGAAGTGAGAGATGCCCACTGCATAAGGAACGCCCATTCAATAAACTCCTGAGAGAGTTGATCTGTTTGCTCCTTTATCATTCTTATATGGACCACGGGGCTGCGCCCGAAAGTGGCATACACATATTGAGCGCTTTTGAGCAACATTTTACCAGCTTCCTCTGGGAAATTAAGAAGGACTTTATGAGGCTGAGTAGCATATAGCCAAATCACGGCATTTAAGCCCTGGGGGTAGATGGCCATATAGGTGTAGGTGTGGTTAACAAAGTTAATTCAACCAGAGACTGAGGGTCCCTTCTAGAGGTTGGTATACATAAACACTGTAAAACTGCCTGAACCATTTTTTTACACTCTGGAGTTAGAGTTCTGGGAGATTTAACTTCAGAAGGTCCCTTTAATATTTGATATAATGGTTGCATTTCCTCATTTGTGATTGGAACCTTGACCCGCAGCCATTGTAATTGTCCAACTAATTTCTGACAGTCATTTAAGGTGGTCACTTTTTCCAAGTCTAATTGTGGGGCTTTCATATATATAATAACGTCCTCAAGGATGTAATGAAGATATTGATAAAGGTGAAACTTGTTGCACTTTGTCTTCAGCAACATGTAATCCTAATTTAACCAGATATGCCCTTAATACCTTGTGCGTCCTTTCTACCATTTCCACTTGTGGTGCTGCTTATAAAATGTCATCCACGTAATGTAAACAATAACCTTTAGGAAATTGTTCCCTAAGGGGAGCTACAGCTTGATTGATATACCACTAGCAAAGGGGAGCGCTATTTGCCATTCCTTGAGGGAATACTTTCCACTGAAAACAGGCCATCGGGCCACAATGATTTATTCTGAATACTGAAAAAGCCAATCTCTCTTTATCTTGCTCATGTAAGGGAATACTGTAAAAACAATCTTTTATATTTATAACCCATATATGAAAACCTTTGGGAACAGCAGCCACATCAGGCAGCCCTGGTTGCAGGGCTCCCATAGTTTGCACAGTGGCATTAACCTCCCGCAGATCAATCAGCATTCTGAAGGCTCCTGATTTTTTTTTCTAATAACAAAAACAGGGGAGTTCCATGGAGACAGAGATTCTTCTATATTTCCTAAAGCCAATTGTTCTTTCACTATCTGATGTAAAGCCTCCAGCTTGTCCTTAGCCAATGGCCACTGATCTACCCATATGGGCTCATTATTTTTCCATCTTATGGGCAGACAGCTTAATGTGATCAGTGGCCTTATTGAAAATTTATCTCCTTCATGTTCATAAATTTCAGTACATCTCTTCCCCAAATATTTAATCCTAAACCTGGTGCTATTAAAGGAATGAACATCCCCTGATATTGTTCATAATACCATTGTAATGGCTTGGCAGACTCCAGGACTTTAAAAGTCCCTCCCACACATCCAATTTCTTTTTCTTCTTCCCTTAATGGCCAATTTTCAGGCCATTCCTCAGCTTGTAGCACAGTTCTGTCTGCTCCAGTGTCCAGCAATCCAGGGAAGTAAAGCCCTTCCTTTGCCATAGTGATCATAGGTGGGAAATTCTCTACATACTGGGTAACAATAACCTATTCCGAGGGATAGAAGGAATGAATGGGAAAGGCCAAAGCAACAGGATTATCTTTACTAATATATAGGTCATCAATATGCGGATTGCTAACAACACATTCCTTAGTCCCTTGCTCTAGGATGGTACTATGCACTACAGCGGCACTGTGAGGATGATTCAACATAAGACATTTGATTGGCAAAGAAACTATGGGCAGAAGAACTCTAGTAAAGGGGGCTATCTTCCAATTATCTAATGGGAATATTTCTACCTCTGTTGTGGGTTCAGAGCTCTGGCCATCTGATAGTCTTCCTGTAGCTGGTTGGAAGAGACTGAAGCTAATTGGGCCACTTGCATAACCTGTTCTGGACTGCAAGGAGCCTCCTCAGGAGTTTCCTGAGTCTGTATTCTTGTTCCTTCCTTTATTTTTCCTGCATTGAGATACAAAGTGGCCTGGCTTACCTCAAATGAAGCACCCACCCATTTCCTGGCCCCAACCCCTCCTTCTGACCCTTGTTCCACATTGAGCAGGCAGGTGCCCCTTCTTTCTACAATTAAAACAGGATTGATCTTCAGACACCCACAAGCCCCTCTTCAGGGCTGCAGCAAGCAGCTCAGTATGATAAACTTGTGAGCCTACTCCTTGACACCTTTCAATCATATCTTCTAACCCTGCATCCTTTTTAAGACCTACCATCCCCTTTTGGCAATGCAGGTTAGCATTTTCTCTAACCATAACCTTAATCATCTCCCCAGTTCCTGGGACATCCCCTAAAGTTCTGACCACTGCTTCTTGCATAAGAGCCACATAATTGGTAAAAGGCTCTTGGGATCCCTGCTTGACCTTTGTCATAGATAGACCATGACTCTTTTCAGACACCAATGATTTCCAAGCCTTGGCAGTGCCTTCCAAGCACTATGCAAAACAGCTATGTTATAATCTGCTGCCTGGAAATGTAGCTGTTGGGCCTGGACTGAATTTGCACCACTACCGGTCATCTTCTATAACTTCTGCTGGGGTCTAGGAAGCGTTTGGGCCACCTTTTTACATTCCTCTATGTAGGCAGCATTCCAAACAACATTTTGCCCAGGGGTCAAGCAAGCAGGAGCGAGGGCATACCACTCACAAGGACACATGATGTTAGTATCAGCTATGTTATCTAAACAAAGCATTGTATAAGGAGCATTGGGGCATAACACGCACAGGCGTCTTCCAACTCCTTCACTAATTTCCATGAGAGAGCAGTGTAAGCGTGCCTGACCATGGTAGGATCAGTCACTGGGGACGCAGGAGCCACTGTCTCCCCCACTCCCTTTGCTTCCTGGATCAGTTTCTGAAAAGGGGTCATTCTGGGAGCTGTGGGGGCATGAGACGCGTCCAAACGGGACTCATGTGGAGGAGCCATAGGACACAGTGGACGCGAGTCTTCCTCTTGTTTGGCCGATTCTTGGTTACTTAAGATCTCTTTGGTAGTTCTGCCTTTAATTTCATTTTCACTGCTCCAGCCCGGAGTCTGGCTAAGCCCCTCCTTTTCAGAGTCAGAACCTCTATCTTCCCCATACTTCCTTATGGGTTTGTCTGACCTTTAAAGGCAAACTTCAAAATATTCCACAAAACAAAATCTTTGTTTAATAACAAACCTGGAAAGTTCCTGTCATAACTCGTCATCTGTTCCCCCACTATTCCCCACTTATCCCGATCCAACCCAGTGTCATGCAGCCATGAAGAGATTCCTAAGATGTTCTTAACAAATTTATGTGCTTTCTTGGGTGAGACATTCAAACCCTCCTTTTTAAGAAGCATCTCCACCTGCTTAGCATACACCTCTAAATCCTGAGCCTCCATAACCATATTCCCCATCCTGGACTTCTGGGCCAAGTCCTTCAGTTACTATTCCCAGGCTCTTCTGAACTCTCGGGAATCTTCCCTGCCGGCTTTCCTATCTTCCCTGCTCTATTCCCTATCCCTGTGTCCCTGTGTCTCTTTATCCAATCTTGGATGATAGACTTGAATAAATTTGTAAGAAGTCCTGAACAAATAGTAACTAAATCATTACAACAATATATTACAAAGATCATATATTATGACCAAGTGGGGTTTACACCAGGACGGAGAGGGTGGTATAAAATATGGAAAACTACTAACATAATTAACTATATCAATAAGGAAAGTTTAAAAATCTTATGATTGTACCAACTGATGCAGAAAAAAAACATTTGGTAAAGTATAGCATCCATTTGTATTTAAAAACATTTGAAAGTATAGGTCTAAATGGATTTTCCCTAAATTGTTAAAAAAAAAAAAAAGCATTTATCTAAAACCATTTTATTACAGTGTGGATAAACACCAAGCCTTCCCAGAAGGATCAGGTGTGAAACAAGAAAGCTCTCTGTCACCACTATTATTCAGTATTGTACTGGAAACTCTAGGAATAGTAATAATAGAAGAACAAGAAATGAAATCAGAATAGGGATTAAGGTAATAAAACTATCTCTTTTGCAGATGATGTGATCTAATTGGAAAAGCTAGTGGGGACAATTAACAATTCTAGCAAAGTAGGTAGATAAACAAATCCACAAAAAATCAGCAGTATTCTGATATGTCACAAAACCTTGCAAGAAGAGATAGTAACTTATACCCAATTTAAAGTAACTTTGGACACTATAAAATACCTGGGAGTTCACCTGCCAAAACAAGCCAAGGGACTTTATAGAAAAGTGAAGAACATCAAAGAACTAGTGCAAAAAAAATTAAAGTAAGGGACTTAGCAGAACCAGATCTTAAAACTATATCATAAGACAGCAATTACCAAAACTCTGTGGTGCTGGCTAAGAAATAGAAACTAAAGCAATGAAAGAGAATAGATGTAGTTTAGAGCAGCAAATAAATATAGTAACTATATTTGACAATGCAAAGACAAGATTTGGAATAAGAATTCATTATTTGGTAGAAATTTGGGGGGAAACTGGAAAACAGTACGGCCAAAACTGGGCATAGATTAATGTCTTACACCATTTCCACGATAAGGTAAAATGGGTACAGAACCTAAATATAAACAGAGATTAAAAGATCATTAGAAGAACATGGAACATATCAGACTTATGGATAGGACAATTCGTGAAGAAACAAAAGGGAGAGTGAGGTATAAAATGGATTACTTCAATTATATTAAAATAAAAGGTATTTGTTTTGTTTTGTTTTTTACAAATAAAACAAATATAGCCAAGATTAGACAGTATGTGAGATGAAAGAGTTCAGAGTCTGAATCTAAGGTCAGAAAAGGTCTTTATTCTTTCTAATGAGAAAGGACTCTGCCCCTGTTGCCCACATGGCCACAGAGAGAGAGCAACACATAGAAGACAGCCCATGGTTATACAGTCTTCTGATGCAAAAACCCAACCCCACCCCTACCCCCAACTGGCCTTCACTCTTATTGGTACTGGGACTGACCCACAACCTAAGGGAAGGAATCTCTCTGAGACAAAGGACCCAGAAACATGTGGGTGTCCAGTGAAAGCAGTCTCAACCTTATTTGGCACATCTTGTGCTGAGCTGGCTCTGGGGGAGGGTCTCCATTGCTTTAAGCCCCAGATTGCTTGAAGGTCAGGTGACCTAACCCTAGGCCTAGTGAATACTGAAGCCATTCTAGATTTCATTTTTCAGAATGGGGAAATGTCACTATAAATTATCCCTCACAATATGTAGGCTTCCTTGAAATGGAAAGGTATTGCTAAATATTCTGAATCCTCTCCCACATTCTTCTTTGCACATGGCATACTTTTTTCCTTTCTTATTTAATATTTAAATTTTTAATATGTTTCTTTTTCTTTTTGTATTGTGTATTTAAGTTTTAGTATTTATCTAAAAGAGAAAAAGAAGAAAACAAACTTGGGAGAATGAATGGTAACTGATGTAAAGTGAAGGGAACAGAACCAGGGGAACAATGAACACAGTAACAGAGATATTGTAAGGAAGAACATCTGGGAGGCACTGTTTCATCTTCCTTTGTATCCTTAGCACTTAGCAAACCACAAGGCAAATAGTAGGTGCTCAAAAATGTTTACTGATTGATACATAAATGCTTCTTGAATAACCTGATTGAGCCCCCAGCTCCAGAGAATGTGAGGCTTTCTCATAGTCAGGCAACAAATCCTTTGCTGATCAGCCCCTCAGTGTGGACACAGCATAACCAGACCCAGCATAACTGGACACAAAATAAAGGACTTCTTTTCATTCTCTTTATCCCAAAATTCACCTCCATCAGAATCAAAGCCTGAGTGAAGCATTTACAAGGTCCTTTGAGCTTTTCTCAAACAGGAACTTATCACTGTTGTTCATTTGCAAGCAAAATGATCCCAGATAAACAGGTAACAGTTAACTTTGTAACCACACTCTTCCAGCTTGATTCCTAATCCCACAGCCTCCAGAACAAAGGGAAAGTTCATTTAGCACATGCCTCCAGAAATCGCTGTTTAAAATTAAAAGCATAAACTTGTCTTATGCTGTGGTTTCCCCCAAATCCCCAAATGAGAAAAGCTAGAAGCATATTAATAACATAAACAATGTTGGTTTTGATACATGAAACTGAATTGCCAGTTAAATAACATCAGTTCAATTAGAATTACCTTAGATATGAAGAGCACTGTATATGTTTTGACCCTCTGTTCTACACTGATTAGATTCAGAGAGTTCACCTGGGTAATTTGGATCTGGTTGCCCTTAATTTTTGTTCTTATGGCTCCTAAACACAACACCTTATATGAACGATTTTTAAGTGTATTTGACTTAAGGGCAGATCTCCCCACAGAGTGTCAAACACCCCAAGTATCCTCCTCGGAGACCACATCTGACTTTAAAGGAGCCCACTCTCTAATTTAGATTAGGACAAATGTGACAACTAAAGTGACTTTATTATTGTTCTTATCAACCTCCATTTTGACTCTAAGCTCTATTTTGCTGTAAATCTCTTGAGAATCTGAAATCTGGAAATTACTTCTTCCTTGTTCTAACCTTAGTACCAGGACAGGGCCACATCTTTCCTCCAATAAGGATTCAGGCATGGAGGAGGAGGAGTTCTCTGAAATGGCCAACCCAGTGGGTGGTGGTCCAGGTACAATCAGAACCCTGGGGTGGAGTTTGGGGGCCTAGGAGGGGTCTAGGACAGGAGAAGTTTCTTTTCAGTGGCCAAGGCATTTCACATGATGGAGGGCAGGGCTTTGGAGAGGAGAGGCAGGCAGGGTGCTGAGGTCCTGCCCTACATGTGATTGGAGGAATAGCCTAAACTGGGGCCTTAGGGGCTGGACAGAGGTGGGTGGGACTCTCTCAGAGGGGGCTCCCTGAAAACTGGAACTTGGGCTGAGATTATTCTGCCTTCTTCCCTTCCAGCTTCCCTGGAGCTGAGATCCCTCTGCCTTCTTCCCTTCCAGCTTCCATGGAGCTGTGATCTCTCTGCCTCCTGGAGGCAGGTCCCAGGCAGATCTGAGCCAGTTCCAAATCCACACCCACAGCTCTCTACTTCTGCTATCCTAGAATTTGGGTGTCATCCTCCTCATCTGACCATGTAATGAGTGTCCTCTGGGTTTAGCTGGGACCATGCTGCCCTCCCAGGCCTGGATTGGATGACTTTCCCGCCTCTGACTCTATTCAGATTTCTAAATACTTTCCAGACTTCCAGGGACATCCTCCTTGGGTTTATCACTGGGCAACTATTTCCGAGAGTTCAGACCTTAACCACAGGGACCCTGCCATCTTGCCTCCCTGCCCCCAGGTTTTGGTTAGAGACTGAGCCCTTCCTTCAGACCTATCCCCCTGAAGAGGTTGCCCAAAGAGGGTTAGGGCTGCCCGAGACCCCAAAATACCAACATGCCGGGTCCTGCTGAAAGAATTCCACTCAAGTCTTCTCAGGCAAGGAAAAAGTAAAGTTTATTGAAAGAGATGGGGTAGACTCTTACAGAGTAAGTCTCTGCTAAGCTATTCTATGGAGCTCTCACAGAGAGTGGAGGGAAGATGGAGTTCTATATACAGAAAGGTTGTGGGAGGAATCTAGGGGTGGTCCAGAAGAGGAGGTTGGGGAGGGTCTTCAGGAGGAGTCAGATGAGGTCAGACTCCAGTAGGAAGGGTATTAAGGATGGGAAGTTGCTGAAGGCTACCTGGAGACCATAGACAATGGTGGGCCAGGCCAATTCGAAGGTGGGAACGGGAACATTAAGAGTGGGAAACTATTGGAATGAAGGGGGGCTAAAGACTTGGGCAGAACCACCACTTAAGGCCGTGTGGGACACAAAATTAGTGAAAGCTTCTCAGTCTGCAATGTACCCCCCCTCTTGAGTGTCTACCCTCCCCCTTCTCCTGTCAATTACTTTTATCTTCCTTTGTTCATTTCTTCCCACCTGATGAAGGCCAATCCCCTTGTAGTCTCATTGGGGAGGAGGTTGGGAGGTGAATTTTTCACCAATGAAAGAGGGCAGTTGGCCAGGAGAGGGGATCTCCTAATTAGGTTTTTAAACCTTGGAACAGGGCTAGGCTCTCTCTCTTCCGGCCCGGCCTCATGCATCATCATGGGTAAGACATCCTCTGATGGGGCACCCCTTTCTTCCCAGGAGAAAGTGAATAAATTCCTCTTCTTATCTAAGGCATCTCTGTGTTTACTTTTCTAATTAAATTAAGAATAATGGGTATTTTTTTTTATACCACAAACAAGGCTCAAGACCTCAGGCAAATGTCTTCCCTGGGAAGGTTTACTTTCAGAGAGCCTGTACCTCAAACAATCAAGGAGAGCTCAAAAAAAGGGGGGGGGGAAGTCCCAGACCCCACACCTCATCACCCCTATAAGGACCCAAAAGTCCTGCCTGCCAAAGGACCCCACTTTGAATGCAAGAACCAAAACTCCTTCCCCCCCTCACCTGGGCTGCTTCCCTGTCATATCCCAGACCCTGGCTCCCTGAATCTGGTCTCCCTTGACAATTTCCAGGACTAATCTCTACCTGAGGGTCCCAGGAGTCCCTCCCAGCTCCAAGTTAGATCCCACAGTCCTCCTACTTTCCCAGGCTCATTATCCCCCTACAGCCCTTCTGTCACTGCAGTGTCTCTGAGCTCCTTGCCATGAACTGGGTTAGAATGTCTTCCTCTTAGCCCTCAGCTGGGCTCCCCATCTCCAGGCCTCCTGCTACCCTGGCCCCTCTTCTTTGAGAGCTCTGAGGCCCCCTGCCAGGGGGCTGAATCCCACACTAAATGTCATCTCCCAGCCTAAAGCTTCCCCTGGTCATTTTCTGGTGGCTCCATCCCAGAGCCCTCCCTTCCCCAACCTTCCTAATATTTCCTCCTCCCTGGATCCAGCAGTCAGTCTGTTGTCTAGATAATGTGTGTGTGTGTGTGTGTGTGTGTGTGTGTGTTTTATTTGGGGAAATGGGAAGCAGGGATGATGAGGTATAGGCTCTGGGACTCCCCCCTTTTTGAGCTCCTTAAATCTTTGAGGTACAGGTTCCAGGAAAATAAACCTTCCCAGGGAAGACATTTGCCTGAGGTTATGAGCCTTAAGTTGTGACTATGCCCAAGTCTTTAGCCCCCCTTTGTTTCAATAGTTTCCCACCCTTAATGTTCCCTTTCCCACCCACGAACTGGCCCGCCCACCATTGTCTATGGTCTCCAGGTAGCAACCAGCGACTTCCCACCCTTAAGCACTGTATAGAATCCCATCTTCCTTCCATGTGGTGTGAGGGCCTTAGAATGCCCTGGCATGACTTGGTCTGTGGGAGCACCGTGAAATGGCCTAGTACCCCACATGGCGAACTTGAACTTTCAATAAACTACTTTTTCCTTGGCTGAGAAGACTTGAGTAGAATTCTTTCAGCAGGACCCGGCATGTTGGTATTTTGGGGTCTCAGGCAGCCCTAACCCTCTTTGGGCACCCTCTTCAGGGAAGGCAGAGAACCAGGTGGAGGGAGATTCAGGAGCCATTGAGGCTCTGACTGGCCCCATCCCACCTGGCACCCCAAGTCTCTGCTGCCTCTTGGCTCTCAGGGGGAGAGTGGGGGAGGGGAAGGGAACAGCAGGGAAGGAGCAGGAGAAGGTAGGACCATCTTCTTTATGAAGTCTGATCCTACCAGTTAGTTGCAGTCTCTGCCCCAGGGGCAGGGTCTGACCCTTAGTAAATCTCTATAGCCCAGCCTCCTGTCCTGGAAAAAAAAGGAAAGACTCTGCCCCTCTGGGATCCTCCCTCCCCAGCTCAGGACCAAGGCCTAACCCAAGCCAGAAGCCTGGAGCCAGAGGGAAGGGCCCCTGGGTGCTGCAGACTCCTAGCCCAGGTGAGTGCCCTCTGTCCTCAGATGGACCAACGTTAGCCAAAAAGGCCATTGCCACAGACCTAGAGGATTGTCTCTGAGGCTGGCAATCCCCTTCCTGTGAAATGTTTACTTAAAAAAAAAGGTAGGAAATTGAAAACAGTAGCAACAACACTACCCTGAGGGGGAGGCTAGGTGGCGCAGTGAATAGAGCACCGGCCCTGGAGTCAGGAGTACCTGAGTTCAAATCCAGCCTCAGACACTTAACACACAAAAAAACTAGTTGTGTGACCTTGGGCAAGTCACTTAACCCCTACTGCCCTCCAAAAAAAAAAAAATAACAACACTACCCTGCTCTCTCTGGGTTTTGAAATGATTTGAGACTCTTTGGCATCACAAGTACTAAATGCTCCCTACCCCCTTTGGTGCCCTACTGTGTGCTTTTTTCAAGGTTTCCCTCATAATCCCTGAGACACAAGGACAACCACTTCATTCATTCCTCTATGTCCTGTAGCTGTCTTCTTGCTCCCTTTATCCATGCCTAGCACCCCTCCTCCACTGCCTTAGAACTGCTTCCTCTGCCCTTTGCCCCTCTGGCCAAGCTCTCTCTACCACACCTCGATGGCTGGATGCTCTGCTGGTCTTCCAGGGTCTGATCTGCACCCACACTTTATCTGTCTGGTGCCCTCTGACCCCTCCTGTCTTGTAGCTTGTTTGACTCTCCAGGTCAGAGTGAGAGGGCAGTGAAGGTCCAAAGGAGCAATTATTAAAACTCTATGATGTTGGCCAAGAAATAGAATATAATGCATTGAAAGATAATAGGTATAGTTTAGAGCAGCAAATAAACATAGTAATTTTATATTTAACTAAGACAAGATTTAGAATAAGAATTCATTATCTGGTAGAAATTGTTAGGGAAACTGGAAAAGAGTACGGCTAAAACTGGGCATAGACTAATATCTTACCCCATTAACCAAGATAAGTTAAAATGGGTACAGAACGTAAATATAAAGAGAAATTAAAAGACAATTAGACTTATGGATAGGAGGACAATTTGGGAAGAAATGAGAGAGAGGGAGGTATAAAATGGCTAATTTCAACTACATTAAAAGTTTTTTTTCTTTTACGAGTAAAATAAATTGAGCCAAGAAGAGAAAGGAAGCAAAAAATTGGGGGGAAAGTTATAGTAAGTTAATCAGATAAAGGTCTCATATCTCAAATATATAAAAACCCTTTTGAAATCTATAAGAACACAAATAATGCCCCGTCTTATACATGATCAAAGGATATGAGTAGACAGTTTTCGAATGAAGAAATTGAAGCAGTTTACACTCACATGACAAACTGCTTTAAATCATTGATTAGAGAAACGCAAATGAAAAGAAATGAGATTTCAACATATAAGGGGAAAAGAAAGAAGGAAAAAGAACAAAGTAAAAAGTGCCCAGCAGAAAACAAGAGAAAATTGACAAAGAAGCAAAGATAGCTTTAAGCTTGATATGCAGTGTTTGATAGGTAGGCTTTCTTGAAATGGAAAGGTATTGATACATATTCTGAATCCTCTCCCACATTCTGATATGCACATGGCAGGCTTTCTTTTCCTTTCTTATTTCATGTTTAAGTTTATAATATGTTTCCTTTGCTTTTCTTATTGTGTATTTAAATTTTAGTGCTTGTCTAAAAGAAAAAACAAACAAACCTGGAAGTACCTGATGCAAAGGGTAGGGAACAGAACCAGGAAAACAATGAACACAGTAACAGTGATGTTGTAAAGAAAAACATCTGGGAGGCACTGTTTCATCTTTCTTTGTATCCTCAGCACTTAGCAAACCCACCAGGCACATAGTAGGTGCCTAAAAAATGTTTATTGATTGATGCATAAATGCTTCTTGAATAATCTGATTGGGTCCTGAATTCCAGAGAATGTGAGACTTTCTCTACTTTTCTGGGAAGATCAGCTCTTTTCAGGCAACGAATCCTTTGCTGATCAGCCCCTCAGTGTGGACACAGCATGACCAGACACAGCATAACTTGGACACAGAATAAAGGACTTCTTTTCATTCTCTTTATCCCCAAATTCACCTCGATCAGGATGAAAGCCTCGGTGAAGCATTTACAAGGTCCTTTGTGCTTTTTTCAAACAGTAACTTACCAGTGTTCTTCATTTCCAAGCAAAATGATCCCAGATAAATAGGTAACAGTTAACTTTGTAACCACACTCTTTCAGCTTCATTCCTAATCCCACAGCCTCCAGAACAAAGGGAAAGTTCATTTATTTTCTGAGGGCAACTTTGCACATCTGTCCAGAAAATGCTGTTTAAAATCAAAAGCATAAACTTGTCTTATGCTGTGGTTTCCCCAAATCTCCAAATGAGAAAAGATAGAAGCATATTAATAACAGAAACAATGTTGGTTTTGATACATGAAACCAAATTGCCAGTTAAATAACATCACTTCAGTTAGAATTACCTTAGATACAAAGAGCACTGTATATGTTTGAACCTCTGTTCAAAATCTGATTAGATTCAGAGTTCAACAGGATAATGGCTCCTAAATACATCACCTTATATAGTCCGATTTTTAAGTGGATTTGCATTCAGGGCAGATCTCCCCACCAACTGTCAAACAGCCCAAGTGTCCTCCTGGGAGAGCACATCTGACTTTAAAGGAGCCACTCTCTAATTTGGGTTAGGAGAAACGTGAGAACTAAAGTGACTTTATTATTGTTCTTACCAACCTCTATTTGGAATCTTAGCTCTATTTTGCTGTCAGTCTCTTGGGAATCTGAAATCTGGAGGTCACCTCTTCCTTGTTCAGATCTCAGTACCAGGACAGGGCCACATCCTTCCTCCAAAAAGGAATCTAGTCCCTGAGGCATGGGGGAAGAGGAGGTCTCAGAGCTGGCCAGCCCAGTGGGTGGTGGTCCAGGTGCAATCAGAGCCCTGGGGTGGAGTTTGGGTGCCTGGGAGGGGTCTAGAGCAGGAGAGGGCTCCTCCCAGTGGCCAAGGCATTCCACGTGATGTAGGGCAGGATTTGTGGAGGTGAGGCAGGGATGGTCCTGAGCTCCTGCTCTGGGGGTGATTGGAGGAAAAGGCCCACCCCGTCACCTCAAGGGCTGGACAGAGGCTGGGAGGACCCTCCCAGAAGGGGCTGGCTGAAAACCGGAAGTTGGACTCCGATGGCTCCGCCTTCTTCCCTTCCAGCTTCCCTGTAACTGACGTCCCTCTACCTTCTTGCCTGCAGCTGAGATCCCTCTGGCTTCTGGAGGCAGGTCCCAGGCCGATCTGAGCCAGTCCCACATCCACACCCGCAGCCCCTCACTTCTGCTCCTCCAGAATTCGGGTCTCCTCCTCCTCATCTGACCACGTGGTGAGTGTCCCCTGGGTTTAGCCGGGACCATGCCTGGCTCCCCAGCCTGG
>CM053596.1:6411630-6428188 GCA_028646575.1 Pseudocheirus occidentalis | reverse complement strand
ACAACCATTCTGGAGGGCAATCTGGAACTATGCCCAAAGGGCTATAAATAATAGCATACGCTTTGACCCTGTAATTCCACTTTTGGGGTTGTATCCCAAAGAGATCACAGAAGTTGGAAAGGGTCCCACATGTACAAAAGCATTTATTGCAGCTCTCTTTGTGGTGGCAAAAAACTGGAAATTTAACAGATTTGACTTTTTAAGGCATTCTTCTCCTCATTGGCTTTTTGAGCCTCTTTTGCCATTTGAGTTAATCTCTTTTTTAAGGTGTTGATTTCTTCAGTCAGGTTGTTGACTCTCTTTTCATGATTTTCTTTGCATCATTCTCATTTCTCTTTGCAATTTTTCCTCCACTTCTCTTATTTGGTTTTCAAAGTCCTCTTTAAGCTGATCTATGGCTTCTAGGAAATCTTCATGTTTCTTGGAAGCATTTGATGTGGGAGTTCTGACTGTGTTGTCTTCCTCCTGTTCCATGCTTTGATGCTTTTTGTCCCCAAAAAGGATTCTGGAATTTGGTTACTGTTCTTACTTTGCTTCCTTTTCCTACTCATGTTGGTCAGTCAATTAATTGGTTGGGTTTTTTTAGCCCTGTGAAACTCTGCTTCCAGGAGGGAAAGCTCTGTCCCAAATTGCTGGGGTTTTCACAGATGCTGGGTCTATTGGGGGCTCCTGCAGCCCCCACTCATTTTGGGTCACTGAAAATGCACCCCAGGTCTACCACCCAAGACCACAATCTGGATCCTGGCCACTCAATGCAAGAAGAGCACTTGGTCTCCGAATGATTGCTTGGCCCGTCTTCAGTCTGCAGGCCAGGAGCTCTGAAGCAGCCTGGTGGAGGCAGATGCTGCTTCTGCCACTTATGCTTCAGCTGCTTCTTTGCCCTGGGGGAAGTTTGACTGGACTGCTTTTGTCCCCCTAATTTAGCTGAATTCTATTGACCTTTCACTTAGTCCTTATTTCTCCTGGCTTGATAAATCTGGAAACTGCCACAGGTGCCCCTGATCTGCTCTCCTGAAGACTCCAGCTTTAGCTACTCCTGGCCACCCTGGGGTCAGGCCTTGGTTTCAGGCTGGGCTGGTTTGTGCCTCCCAGCCTGCCTTGATAAGCCCTTTGTGCTGAGCTGCCTTCAGCAAGATAAGTGTTTTCTGTGTTTTTGTGAGTTTTGGAGCCCTAAAATTTGTTTAGAGTCATATTTTATGGGTATTTGAGGTGGCTGTGTGCGAGCTGCGAAACCTTGCTGCTTCTGTGCCACCATCTTGGCTCCATCCCAGCCCATTCTTTCTTTAATTGATGTAAGTATTTAGTAATGCAAATTTTCCTCTAATCCCACTTTTGCTATATCTAATAGGTTTTAATATGTTGTCTCTTTATTGTCATTCTCTTTTATGAAATTATTATTTCTATGATTTGTTCTTCAACCCACTTATTCTTTAAGATTAGTTTGTTTAATATTTATTTCCCTGACCTCTTATTAATATTATTTTTGTTTCATGATGTGAAAATTATATTTTTAACATTTCTGATTTTAACTACAAAATTTTTATGTTCTCACATATGGTCTGTCTTTGTAAGGTACTATGAGCTCTTTTCTATTTCCATTCAGTCCTCTCCAAATAACTACCATATGTAGCTTATCTGAAATTCTATTCAATTTCTTACCTTCTTTTTAAAAAATTTTGGTTAGTTTTATCAAATTCTTAGAGGGGAAGATTGAAGTTCTCTACTATCATAGTACTACTATTTAGTTCCACATGTGATTCATTTAACTTTTCTCTTAAAAACTTAGATGCTATAGTATTTGGAGCATATAGATGCCGTATTGACATGGCCTCATCATCTATATATTATTTTGATAATCTTTTATCAAAATGTAACGATCTTCTTTATCTTTTTTGAAATTAAATCTATCTTAGCCGTAACATTGTCTGAGATCAATAATTGCTACCCCTACCTTTTCATATCAAGTAAAGCATAATAAATTCTATCAAACCCTCCATTTTAATTCTATGTGTTTCTTTCATTTTAAATGTGTTTATTATAAACAATATGTTGTTATACTCTTATTTTTAATCCATTTTGCTTTCCCTCTATTTTATGGGTGAGTTCTTCTTATTCACATTCAAAATTATAATCACTATTTGTGAATTTCCCTCCATTTTATTTTTACTTACTCTTTTCCTTCTCAGTCTCTCTTTTCACCCTATCCCTGTTCCCTTATCTTTTCCCCTTACACAATTATTGCTTATTTTACCCATCCCTCTAAAAGTCCCTCTTTTATCTTCTCCACACAACTTTCTAATTGTAGACTATGCATCCTTCTAAAAGTCCCTAATCCATCCTATCTCCAAGTTTTCTCATGTCTCTAGAAGATCAGAAAGTTTCTAAAACTCTTGAGATATACACATTGTTTCCTATTTAACCCAGAAGAGAGTAAGGTTCCATTATCAGTCTTCCACTCCTACCTGCTTTCTTTCTATTCTTTCTTTTACTCATTTTTTTTGCAAGATAATTGCTTCCTTTTTAAACTTTTCTTTTCCAACTTTGTTTTTTAGAATTACCACATCATACACAACTCACCCCCTTGTCTTTCTTTTAAACTTCTTTAGAAATGCTAACAGTTTTCAGGATATGATTTCTAGGTATTATAAATAAATAGTTTAACTTTTATCAGTGCCTTATAATTAATCTTTAATTATTTTCTCGTATTTCTTCTGAATCTTTTGTATCTAAATTTTCCATTGAGTTCTGGGTTTCTTTCTTTCTTTCTTTTTTAAAACAAATACCTAAAAGTCTTTCTGTTTGTCAGCTGATCTTTTTTTCTCCTTCATTCAAGATCATTGTCAAGTTTGCTGCATAAGTTATTTTTGGATAAAAACCCAGTTCATTTGTTCAAGTGTTCCAAGACCTACAGTCTTCTGTGTAGAAGCTGCTAGGTCTTATAAAATCCTGCCTGTATCTCCACAGTATTTGTTTTTTCTTGTTGCTTGCAATATTTTCTTTTTAACCTGGGAATTATAAAACTTGGCTATGACATTACAAGATTTTTCTGTCCTTGGATTTCTTTCAAGTGGTGAATGGTAGAATTTTACATTAAAAAAATGTCCCTTGTGTTCTTGAACTTCAGGGAACTTTTATTTAGTAATTTCTTGTACTATCATATCAAGATTCTTTTTATAAATAACTTTTCGGTAGCCTGACAATTCTTATATTGTCTCCCTTCAATATATTCTCTAGATCATCTGTTTTTCTAATGAGATATTTCAGATTCTCTTATACTTTTTCTAGTTTTATTATTTCCTGGTGTATTATAATATCATTTGATTCCACTCTCCCAATTCTACTTTTTAAGGAGTTATTTTCTTCTTTAGATTTTGTATATTCTTTCCAATTGGTTAAGTTTCTTTTTTGTAATTTTCTTAGATTATTTTTATTTTTGAATTCTTTTTAAAGTTCTTCCAATAGTTCCTTTTGTGTTTGTGGCCATTTCATGCTACATTTTGGTGTAGGAATGATCCTATTTTACTTCACAATCTTCCTCTGAATATGAAGCCATATTTTCTCTAACACTGATGTTGTTCTCTATGGTGTGGTTCTTTTTCTTTTATTTACTCATTTTATTTTATATTTTGCTTTTCACATCTAAATATTATCATTATTATAATCAAGTTTTGGTCCCTAGCTGTGTGTAAGGTTGTCCAAGGCTATATATCCTCCTTACTACTGTTTCCTGAATTTTATCTAAGGGTTCAACTTCTGGGACTCCTCGCCTTCTCCCATAAGGCACAATTAGGGCTCTAGTCACACTGTACAGAAAATATTCTTGCTCCCTGTCGTATCACACTCACCAGGGATGCCATCATTCCTTTTTGCCTGCATCCAAAGTATAGGATTGCTATCTGGTCAACACGGCTATTATTTCTAAATAATAGCAAAATTTGAGGCAATAATAGAAGAGTTACAAAATGAATAAAAAAGTTGAAGATAACCTACCAAAACATGGAAAAGACTTGTAAAGGCTAACTTACAAAAAAAATTATTTTAAAAATTTAAATAAATTTAAATAAATAATAAAACTCAATAAAATAATTAAAATAATAAAAAACCAACTTAAATAGTTGGAGGAATATTCAGTGGTTATAGCCATAAAATAAATATATGCCAATAATAAAATGATATTAATTACAATGTCAGCATATACTTTTATGATAGACAAATCAAATTGTTGAAGAGACACTTTGGAGAATTTGACAAAGAAATACAATTATTTTGGAAAATCCAGAGATAAAAAATTTCCAGAGAAATAATAAAAAGTGAAAATGAAGAAAGTAGAAAAGCACTTCCAGACCTGAAACTATATTATAAAGCCACAATAATCATAACAATCTAGTATAGGTTAAAGAAAAAATGAAGAAAAACAGATCAATGAAAGATGAGAAAAGATGAATAAGGAACAATGGAAAAGATCTGTGAATACATGCCCACCCTTCAAAGATTTGTGAAGACACTCCCATCTTCCAAACAATATTCAATTGTTGTACTTGGTGCAATAATTATCTTTAGACTTGCTCCATGTTTTGATCATCCATACTGATTTTTCTTTTCCTTATTCAGTTGTCATATTATAAGTCATTTAGCAGTACAGGGTCAATTTTCAACATATGTGTTGCTTGAGTTTTGTAATTGTGAGAAAAAACCCTTGCATCAGTCTTCATATCTGATATGATTTCTGGTAAGTATAATTTAGGTCTTTTTTATATAAGAGTCTCTAAGCAACAAGTAGAAAGAGAAGTATGCTAGATCTAAGATTCAGACATAAGATGAATCCAGTGTAGTTTCCTCAATTTCACAATTCCCTCTTTTGATTTTTAGGATAATGGGACTAGCTCTCTCCTTCATAAATTACTTTTCTGCAAGGCAAATCTAGAAGATTTTTCATATACTCATAAGCAGATTAATAGAGATGAGGTTACAGACCAGACTACTTAGAGGGTTCACAATGGGTGTATTTTTCATGGGGAGATTTATGAGTCAACAAAGCAATCAAGAAAACTCAGTGAACATAAACATATGAAACAAAAGGCTGGAGGAATACAATGATGATCATCATAGTAACTAATATCAAGTATTCATATATCCTAATAAATCACTCTCAATGTCCATTTAATCAGCATATTTCATCTTGAGTCCCAGATGCCCCATGCATTTGTCTAGTCCCTGGAAATGTCATCTCTTGATTCTTCTGGAATTGGCCTCATCTCAGGACAGCTCTGAAGAGAACTCTGTTTCTCTGGTTCCAAATAAACTTTCTAGGTAATTTTGTTAAAATCTGCCAGCAACAGAGCAATACAATTTAGTACAACTTCATTTATTTTTTTCAATAATTAATTCACGTGATGAAATCCAGCTTAAGCCTTATGATTTTGATCCTAATAGTGACAGAGCTACAATATCATCAAATTAGGAATGCATAATTCACACAAGACTTTAGAGAATTTAAGTTTTTTCTTTAATTTGCTGAGCCTAAATACTTTATATAAAAATCTTTTTAAAAAAAATCATGGGTGACTAGCTTATAAAAGTAAACTTTTCTTTCTTTAAAAAACATATCAGGCAAATGTAAATGGGATGAACTCTCCCATAAAACACAGTGAGATAGGAGAATCAATTAAAAATCATAATCCTACAATATGCTGTTTACAAGAAACATATATGAAACAGGGGGATACATGCAGGGTAAAGGTAAAAGAGTGGAGTAGAATATATTATGCCTCAACTAAAGAAACAAAAGTAGGGGTAGCAATCTTAATCTCAGACAAAACAAAAGTAAAAATAGATTAATTAAAAGAGGGAAGGAAACAACATCCAGCTAAAAGGCACCATTGACAATGAAGCAATATCATTACTAAACATATATGCACCAAGTGGTATAGCATCCAAATTCTTAGAGGAGAAGTTAAGGGAGTTAGAGGAAGAGAAAGATAGCAAAACTATATTAGTGGGGGACCTCGCACTTCTACCCTCTGAATCTGATAAATCTAAGCTCAAAGTAAACAAGAAGTTAAGGAGATAAATAGAATTTCAGAGAAGATAGATATGATAGACATCTGGAGAAAAGTGAATGATGATAGAAAGGAATAACCTTCTTCTCAGCAGCACATGGCACCTACACAAAAATTGACCATGAGGCATAAAAACCTCACAATCCAGTGCAGAAACACAGAAATATTAAATGCATCATTTTCATATCATGATGAGATAAAAATATGTAATAAAGGGTCATAGAAAGATAGACTAAAAACTAATTGGAAACTAAATACTCTAATTCTAAAGAATGAGTGGGTCAACAACAAATCATAGAAACAATCAGTAATTTCATTGAACAAGATAACAATAATGAGACAACATACCAAAACTTACAGAATGCAGTGAAAGCAGTTCTTAGGGGAAGTCTTATATCCCTGAATTCTCATATGAATAAAATAGAGAAAAAGATGATCAATGAATTGCACATGCAACTGAAAAGAGATAGAAAAAGAACAATTTGTTAATCCCCAATAAAATACTAAAGTTGAAATATTGAAAACCAAAGGAGAGATTAATAAAATTGAAATTAAGAAAACTATTGAACTAATAAATAAAACTAAGAGCTGATTTTATGATAAAAAACAATAAAATTGATAAAACTTTGGTCAATTTGTTTTTTTTATAAAGGACCAAACTACCAGTATCATAAAGAAGGCTGAATTTACTTCCAATGAAGAGGAAATTAAAACAATAATTAAGAATG
The DNA here is from genome assembly GCA_028646575.1 of Pseudocheirus occidentalis. Taxonomy (NCBI): domain Eukaryota; kingdom Metazoa; phylum Chordata; class Mammalia; order Diprotodontia; family Pseudocheiridae; genus Pseudocheirus; species Pseudocheirus occidentalis. The sequence goes on along the minus strand of CM053596.1, from coordinate 6,421,401 downwards.
ATTTTGCCCAATTGTATGTTCATAAATTTGACAATTTAAATTTAATGGACTAATATTTACAAAAATATAAGTTGCCTAAATTGATTGAAGTGGAAGTAAGATACTTAAATAACCCCATCTCATAAAAAGAAATTGAACAAGCCATCAATGAACTCCACAGGAAAAAATCTCCAAGGTCAGATGAATTTACAAGCAAAATTGTATCAAGCACTTAAAGAACAATTAATTCTACTACTTCATAGATTACTTGGGGAAATTAGTGAGGAAGGAGTCCTACCCAATTCTTTTTTATGATACAAATATGGTACTGATACCTAAATTGGGAAGAGCCAAAAGAGAAAGAAAATTATAGGCCAACTTCCTTCACGAATGTAGATACAAAAATTTTATAATTTTTTATTTTTTTCTTTTGCTTTCTGGAGAGCAATTGGTGGTGACTTGCCCAAGGTCACATGGCTAGTTTTTGTGTTAAATTTCTGAGGCCAGATTTGAACTCAGGTACTCCTGACTCCAAGGCTAGTGACCTTTCATTGCGCCACTTAGCAGCCCCTGATACTAAAAATTTTAACAAAATATTAGCAAAAAGATTATAGAAACTTCTCATGAGAATAATACACTTTGATCAGGTAGTATGTATTCTAGAAATCCAAGACGGGTTCAGTATCAGGAAAACTTCAGACACCAGTGTGTATCAGCAAGCACCCTAGCATACCCAGGGTAGCTGCTAGCACAGGCTCTTAGATCTGCTTTTCTAAAGGAAAGCAACTCAAAATGGGTTAACAGTCTCACTTTAATCAAACAAACACATAGATTTACCTAGTTTATGGGAAAAAGTCAGCGCCTTGAACTCTGAATACAAACACAAGTTACAAGCACAAATTACAAGCAGACAAAAGAAACAGATCAGCAGAGAGGAGTTTGAAACTGTCTGACCATTACATCCATACCTATTCAGTTATGAGACAAGGAAGCACCAACATTTGCGTTTTTCAAAGCTGGGGAACTCAACAGCTTCCCAGAGTCTCGTCTTGCCAAATCACACAACTTTTCTCAAAGTGAGCCCCAAAGCAAAACTTCACCTCAGGGCATATATATATATATATATATATATATATCCTTCTCCTGGGTCAGAGAATGTCACAGCCCTCTTGACCCACTGCCCAATTACAAAGTAATGAGGTATGAGCATTCCTGAAAAACAAACCTTCCACCGCAGGAGACTCTATGTGACCACATTCAGCCTGTTAGGGGGTAGACTATACTTTTAAATCAGGGAAGATTCTCAGAGTTACTTAAGACTGTCAAAAGACCTAGGAGCAGGGAAGATGTTCATAACACCTTAAGACTGTGATAATTGTGGAAAGGAGGACCAGTCTGGCTATACATCAGAGAATTTTCACTGGAGAGAAACCTTATGAATGTGGTCAATGTGAAAAGACTTTTACACAGTATTCTATTCTTGCTGCTCATCAAATACCCTGAACTGCAGAGAAAACTTATGACTGTCTAGAATGTGGTAAAGCTTTTAATGTGCTCACTTCCTTTAATAAACATCACTGAATCCCTTAATAAGGCATAAAACTCATTAATGTGATCGACTCGGAAAATCAGTCAGGCTACAATCATTCTTTACTTATCAGCAAGATCTCTTATCTCTCTTCTATCACAGAAGATAGAAATCTTCTGCTTGTTGATTGTGGAAAGCTGTACAAATGGAGTTCAGAGCTTGGTAGACATCAGAAAATTCATCTTGGCCACAAGCACAATATGGGCTCGAGGCAAGAGGACTTTCAGCCAGAGTTCTTTTATTTGTTTTCTTTAAGGATTCTTTGTGCAGAGAAAACTAAGGAATGTGTTCAATGTGGTCCTGCCATTTCCTGGATGATGGAGGTCACTACATATCACACCTGGCTTCCTGGTGGGATGCATCCTTCTCGTGTTCTAACATTTGTGGATGTTCCATCATTGAGGCTGTATGTGGCACACACTGTAGCATGGGAAAGGGTCATGATGACCCTTGGTCCTCCATATCCCCAAAGTTAATTTCCACTAGGAGCCAAAAGTTGTCCCCTAGCCCCTCCAGAGCCCTCTGCACACCTTGAAGCAATGTGCTCCATCTGGGGACAGATCTCATTCTTTGGAAGGGTTTAGTTAGGCTTTGGGTGAGACTTTTTAGTTAATTAAGCTTCAATTGCTTTCTCTGTAAAATCTTTGGTTGGTTTTCCTATCTATAGACTAAGCAAATAAGTTCAAATATGATTGGTTCTACTAATAGAATAAAATTCGGAGCTAAAATATGGAAAAGCACAGAAAGCAGATGAAGTTCCTAAAGCTGTAGAGATTATAGCACATAGGAAAGACAATATCGTAGCTGTGGTTTATTCAGGAGAAGATGATTGTCAAATTGTACCCTTAACTCATGTATTCTAACATGAATGAAGTTATGATAGTGAGTCCATGGACTCCAGAAGAATGGCTGACCCCATATTTGTCTCTTTGATTTTTTTGTCTGTCAAAACTTGTTTGTGAGATTCATTTTCTGCAGGTTTGGTACCCTCACCCCAAGATTTCTTATTACTTAAACAAGATGTCATCCCCTGTCCATGACAGTGATGTGCCACCTGTTGACCTCTTATCGACCAAGCTCCAGATGAAAGCTAAAGAACTGACTTTTCAAACGGTACATCCTGGACCTGGCATTGACCAAGCTCTGGATGACAAGTAAAGAACGGAACTCTAAAATGGGACCTCTTGGGGCAGGGGCAGTTCTATGTCCAATTTCAGATGGAAGGAGCTTTGGATAAATGACCTTCACACCAAGATTTCAAGAAACTCTTGTTTGAGGGGGGAAGAATGGGGCACTTGTGTGCATTCTTCTCCCTCCCCCAAGCTATTGTTTTATGTGCAAAATTCTCTATTATCTCTGTCATATTGTTGGAAAGTTCTGTTGACACCAGTTTTTCCACTAGTTATCCCTAAACTCTGATTTATTCTTAATATGCTTTTGTAAGGGACATGAAAGATCTTGGGGCTGAATGTAATGGAAATAAGTATTTGAAGATCATCCATGTCTCTTAATAGGCCTAGGGGGGAGTTTAAAGACCTCCCCTGCTTTGAAGTTAATTCCTGCCCCTTGATAGGCTGAATGTGGTCACATGGAGAATGGGGTGGGAAGAGTTTGCTGAGAAGCAGAGCCCATAGGACACTGGTAGAAAGACAGTACGAGACAGTTGGGGACAGATGAGCTCAGCCAAGGAGATAGTTTTGTGAATAAATATTAACGTTGTATTGGTTTATTGACCTTCTATTTACTTGTTGCTCTTTTATAACTTTGAATGCCCAATGACTCTATTCCACACAAATACACAAAGACTTTACTCCTCTCACTTTAAAATCCCAGCCTTAATTTATGGGGTAATGTTCCATCATTATATTTCCTTATCTTTCTTTGACTTATTAATAAATAACTTCGGAAAATACTTCCTCACACTTGTGATATGCTAAGCAACTATCAGGAGACAGAAATGTCTGGAGGACCTTCCTCTTTTCTTTTAAATCTTTTCATCTATCTTACCCACTGTATTAATATCAATATTATATTTCATATTAGGTTGTTTAGAGGTCTCACTTTTTGAGACAAAGCTTACTCTTGATGACTGTGCAAAGGTTCATGGTCTAATCTCATATACGAATTAATTATATGTCTAATTAGTCTCATAACCTTCAGAATTTTTACCTCAACATCAATTTAATCTTACTAAATTATATTATACCTCAAAAGATTTTGCCAGGACTCCTGGGAAATAAGGGAATTCTCTTTTTCTTTTTTTTTTTGACATCATCTCTTTCAGAGATTTTAATCTTGTCTTGGTATAGAAACCAGTTATTTAAAATTGTTTAAAAACCTTATTGTACACTGCTTTTTATCAAATCAGATTTGTTGTCATGGAACTTCATAACTGAAATGAGCTCCCTTCCCAGAACTTGATGACCTTGCCCCTTTTTCATACACATAACCAATTTCAAATTTGACAAAAGATACAAGAAGATTCACAGGATCTTTCTTCACATAGTTACCGACTATTACTTTTCACATGCATATTTTTATAAACAGTTGACATTTACAATAGCTTAATTAGCAATTGCATATTTCATAAAACAATCTCAATGAAAACCCCTTCATAAAAATAAAGACAAACTTAAAATGTATAGTTTCTTGAATTATGATACACATGATCAAAATGCTCTAGTATCTTTCCTATTCCTTTTATAATATAAACCTGGATTTAGCAGCATGTCTACCAATTTTTTTAGGGCAATTGGGGTTAGGTGACTTGCCCAAAGACACATGGCTAGTAAGTGTGTCAAGTGTCTGAGGTGCAGTTTGAACTCAGGTCCTCCTGACTCCACGGCTGGTACTCTATTCAGTGTGCCACCTAGGCACCCTGTAACAAATTTTGTCCAAAAAAAATCCTAAGAACGTTATAAACACATATCCAGTACCTTAAATTTAAATTTTGAAAACAAATTGAATAATTACCAATTTAATAATCTTAATTATCACCAGATTGCTTTACACAAAAAATCACTCATGCCAGAGCATAAACTTCACACCCAAATGAAAGTTTTACAGTAAATTATCAAACATATTACAACTTTTTCCTCCCCAGCTTTTCCCCAAACACACATTGCACTTAATATATGCCATTTGAGGGAGCACTGTGCACATCAAATACAAACACGTTTATAATTATATGAAATGAACATCCAGTCTTGAGACTGGGAAATTTTGGGGAAGTCATGTGAGCACTTCTACAGAGCTCAGGCTGGAGCCCCGAACATTGATCATGGAACATAAATAGTAGGTGCAACCCCTTCAGCTCGTGCTCCTTGCTGCAGGGTCCTTGTCAGTCAATAAGCATCTGTTAAGGGCTTCCTTATTTACTAGGCACAGATCCAATCCCTGGGAATAGGAAAAAATACCTCAAGAAGCTCCCACTCTAACGGAGGAGACAATCCCTGTGTCTACAAGATTTAGACAAGGAAGAGGGGTGAACCCTCCAGGGAGACGACACCAGTGTGTATCAGCAAGTAACCTAGGATGCCCAGGATGGCTGCTAGCACAGGTTTTTAGAACTGCTTTTCTAAAAGAAAGCAAATCAAAATGGGCTGACAGTCTCACTTTAATCAAACAAACATATACCATTTACATAGTTCAGGGGAAACAGTCAGCACCCTGAACTCATAATACAAACACAGGTTAAAAGCACAAGTTACAAGCAGACCAAGAAACAGATCAGCAGAGATGAGCTTCCAACTGTTTGACCAATACATCCATTATCTATTCAGATACCAGAGAAGGAAGCCTCAATGTCTGGGTTTTTCAAAGCCAGAAGCTCAACAGCTTTGCAAACTCTAATCAGGCCAAATCACACAACTGTTCTCAAAGTGAGCACCAAAGCAAAACCTCACATTAGGGCACATATATAGACTTCTCCCGGGTCAAAGAATATCACGGCCCTCTTGACCAACTGCCAATTACAAAGTAATAAAGTGTGGGCATTCCTGCAAAACAAGCCTCCTGCTACAGGATCCATGTGACCATATTCAGCCTATTAGGGGGCAGAGTATACTTTCAAATCAAGGAAGGTTCTCAGAGCTACTTAAGCCACTAAAGCAAAGGGTCTATGGGCAGGGAATATTTTCAGATTCCCATTACACAGTATAACTGGGAATGGCCTTATACAGGAAAAGGGATATTAGCCGAGCCCTGAGGAAGATCATGAAAGGTGGAGGAGGGGCCAGAGGATTCCAGACAATGAGAAGACAGAGATCATCACAGGGAGCATCCTCATAGAGGTCAGTGAAGATGCATTGTTGAGTGAGTGGAGTGTAGGAGAGTAGCAGAAGAGGCCAAGGTGGTCAGGGAATATAAGCTATAAACAGGGTCCTTTCTGTTCACTCTGGGAATCAAACGGAGCCAGGGAAGTTGAGAGAGCAGGGAAGTGACTTGGTCAGATCTAGCCTTTGGGCATCTCTCTTTGTCAAGTAAGCAGAGGGAGTCCTGGAGCATGGGAAGACACATAGCAGAAAGGCAGACTGGAGATCAGGCTGTTGTAGTGGTCCAGCTGCATGGTGATGAGGGCTTGTATCAGGGCAGGGTGAGTCCCAGAGGAGACAAGGGGGAGTGTTCCAGACATGCTGGGAGGTGGAAGTGATGGAAATAGAGGGATGGCCTCCTACATCCCAGGAGTTCTGGGGAATGAGGATGTTTCTTATTTGTGTTCCTAGGGTAGGGCTTCTGAAAGATGCCTGGATAAAGATGAACTGGGAGGAGCTATCTCCTAACTCAGGAAGCCCTGAGGTCCCACCTTGCAGGGCTCATCAACCTCTCCATATGGGCATGTCTCTTACCTCCATGCCTACACACAAGTTATGCCCACATGGGCAGGTAGCCTAGAGATGACACAGGAATAGGATTCATTCTCAAGGTGAGCTTTCAATGACCTATCCAGTCTGAGAGTCAATAGACTCTCATTTACTAGCTTGGGGTGAACAAAGTGTACAACAAATGACCATCATTTATGTAGCACTTTCACATTTGCAAAGTATTTTGCAAATATTTTCTCATTTGATCCTCACAAGATGGGAAACTGAGGTAGACAGAGGTTAAGTTCCCTGCCCAGGTTCACAGAGATAATAAATTTCTAAGGCAGGATTTGAACTCAGGTCTTTTTGAGGCAAAATCAGTGGAAATCATGAACCTGGTACCGAGTGCTCAAGGAACTGTGTGCAGTCTGGGGGCCGCTGACCCCCCCTCCTCCCGCCATTTAAATGAATCAGTTAGAGAATTTCCTGTAGGACAGCACAATGGCTGCACCGTTCAGTTCAGGAATAACTAACCACGGAATTGACTGATTTGATTGCAGTTTGGTCAGGAATCATACCTCTTTACAATGTTATCCTTTGACCAATACCTTTCAGGAGCCCTTCAGGACAACAGCTGACAATTCTAGGCTACCTTGCACATCAGACTTTCAGTATAATCCTGGCATGGAGCCCCCACAGGCAGGCAGCCTCCTGATTCAATCAGAGCCAACTGAAACTCAATGACCATTTCTTAAGATTATACTGTGATCTGCCTTGCCCCACACATTAGAAATTTGAAGAGAAAAGAAGAAATGGGACTGCTGTTGTTGAACTGACTTGGTTATTCTCAAAAAGGATCAAATTGCTATCACTATACTGGGTTCACCTTTCAATGTGTCCAACTGTGACAAATCAGACCAATATGAGCTCAGAATGCTCTATCACAGATCGGGCACAAATATTCCATCTGAACATTTCAGCTGGATTCTCCAAATTATCATGTAAATTTCTGTTTTTTCAGCCCCCCACTACCCTAGTATTAGAGATGGCTTCCATTAGACAAAAAAGTATAAATATGCAAAATTGTCCATAATTATATTTATTGTATCTTTCTCTGCATGTATCTGGAAGTATCTTTCTACATAGGTTCTTCATGGTTAATTCGGGTGTTTATAACAGCCAAAATAACTTATTTGCTCAAAGCTGTTTGCAAAACAATATTGCAAATGCTATATACAATGTTCTTTTAGTTCTGCTCATTTTGCTCATTATTTCTTGCAATCCTTCCCCTGTTTTCTAATATTACTGAATTCATAATTTCTTATAGGACAGTATCATTCCATTAAAATCATATACACCACCTGTGAGTCATCTTCCAATTGAGGGGACATCTCTGCAATTTCCAGTTCTTTGCCACCACAAAGAAAGCTGCTATAAACATTTTAGTTCATATAGGTTCCTTTCTTTTTTTTTCCTTAATCATCTCTGGAAATATACCAAGAAGTGCTATTGCTGGGGCAATGCATATAGGTAGTTTAATAACTCTTTGGGTATAAATCCAGAATGTTCCCCAAATGGTTGTCAGTTCTCAATTCCACCAACAATGAATTAGTGTCCCAATTTTTCCATGTCTCCTCCAACATTTATCACTTTCCCCTTGTGCCATTTCATTCCATCTAGTAGGTGCGAAATGATATCTCAAGGTTGTTTTAATCTGCAGTTCTCCAAGCAGTAGTGATTTAGAGCATTTTTTCATATGGCTATAAATTGTTTTGATTTCTTCATTGTAAGACTGCCCATTCATATCCTTCGACCATTTGCCAGTTGTGGAATCAATCATATTCTTATAGATTTGACAAGGATTTTTTTTATATATTTTATATAAATATAAAATATTTATTTTATATTAATATATTTTATCAAATTATTATATTATTAATATATAATATTAATCAATATTATATATTATATGTATTATGTATGTAATATTAATATAATAATATATAAATATAGTATGAAATTATTAAAATATTTATGTCTTTTAAATTAGACCTTTTTCCCAGCAGTTCTCAACCTGTGGGTTATGCTCACTTTGTAACAATGAAAATGCATCCTGCATGTCAGACATTTATCTTACAATTCATAGCAGCAGCAAAATTACAGTTACGAAGTAGCAACTAAAATAATTTTATTGTTTGGGATCACCACAACATGAGGAACTGTATTAAAGGATGATTGCATGAGGAAGGTTGAGAACCACTGTGTTAAACTCATTATATTTTTTTTTCCCTAACTTTCTGCTCTCCTTCTGATCTTGGATATATTTGTTTTATTTCTACAAAAGCTTTTTAATTTGATGTAATTGAAATTATCTGTTTTGCACCTATGTCCTCTTTCTCTTGATTATTCATAAATTATTTTCCTATGTGTGTCTGATAATTAGTATGTTCTGTGATCTTCTAATTTTCCTGTAAAATGTCTCTTTCTATATAGGTCTTGGATCCATTTTGACCTTCCTTGGGTAAAGTGTGTAATATATTGACCAATGTCCAATTCCTGCTATCCTGCTTTCCAGTTTTCCCAACATATTTTTCCAAATAATGAAGTCTTATGCCAAAATCATAAGCCTTTGCACTGCTCCTATTAAGTTGAATATTTACTTTATTCCACTGATCTACTTTTCTATTGCTTAGCCATTATCATAATTTTCATAGTCTTATAAAAAAAGTTTACAATTCAGTACTGCTAAGCTGCCTTCCTTTACATTTTGTTCATTATTTCCTTTTATATTCTTGACTTTTTCTCTTTTTCCAAATGACTTATTTTTCTATTAAACATATATTAGGTTGTATAACATCCAGTTATTTTTTATTCTATGTTTCCTTGGTCTCTTATTTAATACAATTTTATTTCCTTATGATGTGCAAAGAATTCTTCTAGTATTTCTGTTTGTGTGCTTTTAACAATAGCATTTGTATGGACTCATACATGGTCAGTCTTTGAAAAGGTTCCCTGAACTGTTAAAAAGAAAGACATAATTCTATTACCATTGAATTGTTTCCATATCAACATCATATGTACCTCATCTAAAAATTCTATTTGCTTCTTTAACTTCTTTCTTCGTTATACTTTGTTAGATTTATCTAATTATGAGAGAGGAAGATTAAATTCCTCACTGTTATAGAACTACTATCTATCTCCACTTGTAATTCATCTAACTTTTCTTTTAAAAATTTATCAGATACTATAGTATTTGGTGCATACAAGTTCAGTAGTGATATTGCTTCATTGTCTGTGTTATCTTTCACCATTTTCAATGAAACCTATTTTAGCTGTGATGTTGTCTGAGATCACAACTGCAATCTCTCCCTTTTTTCCATCATGGAAAGCATAATAAACCCT
>CM053596.1:6396128-6411130 GCA_028646575.1 Pseudocheirus occidentalis | reverse complement strand
TACAACCAGACGATTGTACAATGTGAAGGAATTTGCAGATCCTATACATGACTGTATGCTACCATGGGGGGGTTGGGTGGGGGATGGGGAGGAAGGGGAGAAAAATCTATAACTGAAGTGACTATGGAACAGAATCTTGTAACCTAAAAGTGAACAAACAAGTTAATTTAAAAAAAAGAGACCTCTAAACAATCTAATATAAAATAGAAAATACAATATTGATATTAATAGAATGGGGAAAATAGATGAAAAGATTTGCAAAGAAAAGAGGAAGGTCCTCCAGACCCTTCTGTCTCCAGATAGTTGCTTGGGATATGCTAAGTGTGAGGAAGTAGTTTATGAATTTATTTATTAATAAATCAAAGAAAGATAAGGAAATATAATGGTGGAACATTACCCCATAAATTAAGGCTGGGATTGTAAAATCAGAGTAGCAAAGTGTCTTTGTGTATTTGTGTGAAAAAGAGTCATTGGGCATTTAAAGTTATAAAAGAGCAATAAACCAATAGAAAGTCAATAAACTAATACAAGGTCAATATTTATTCACAAAACTCTCTATCTCCTTGGCTGAGCTCCTCTGTCCCCAGCTGCCTCCTACTGTCTGTCTTTCTACCAGTGTCCTGTGGGCCCAGCTTCTCAGCAAACTCCTCCCACCCCACTCTCCATGTGACCAAATTCAGCCTATCAAGGGGTAGGAATTAACTTCACAGCAGAGGAGGTCTTTAAACTTCCCCCTACGCCTATTAAGAGACAGGGAAGGTTTTCAAATTCCTATTCCCATTACATTCAGCCCCAAGATCTTTCATGTCCCTTAAAAAGAAAAAGCATATTAACAATAAATGAGAGTTTAGGGATAACTAGTGGAAAAACTGGTGTCAACAGAACTTTCCAAGAATATAACAGAAATAATAGAGAATTTTGCACATGAACCCATAGCTTGGGGCGGGGGGTGGTTGGTGGAGAATGGGGCACAAGTGCCCCATTCTTCCCCCCTTGAACAATAGTTTCTCGAAATCTTGGTGTGAAGGTCTGTTATCCAAAGCTCCTTCCATCTGAAATTGGACATAGAACTGCCCCTGCCCCAAGAGGTCCCATTCCAGAGTTCAGTTCTTTAGCTGTCATCCAGAGCTTGGTCAATGCCAGGTCCAGGATGTCCCATTTGAAAGGTCAGTTCTTTACCTGTCATCTGGAACTTGGTTGTTACCAGGTCCACAGGTGGCACATTACTGTCATGGACAGGGGATGATAACTCATTTAAGCAATCAGGAATCTTGGGGTGGAGGGTACCAAACCTGCAGAAAACAAATCTCTGAAACAAGTTTTAACAGACAAAAAAATCAAAGAGACAAATGTGGGGTCAGCTATGCTTCTGTAGTCCATAGACCCAGTATCATAACTTCATTCATGGGAGTTAAGGTTACAATTTGACAACCATCTTCTCTTGAATAAACCACAGCTATGATATTGTCTTTCCTATATGCTAGAATCTCTACAGCTTTTGGAATATCATCTACTTTCTCTTTTTTCCATAGTTTAGCCCCCAATTTTATTCTATTAGTAGAACCGATCATATTGGAACTTATTTGCTTAGCCTACAGAGAGGAAAACCAAGCAAAGATTTCATAGAGAAAGCAATTAAAGCTTAATTACCTAAAAGGTCTCACCAAAAGCCCAACTAAAGGTTTCGAAAGGATGAGATCTGTCCCCAGATAGGGCACACTGCTTCAAGAGGTGCAGAGGGCTCTGGAGGGACTGAGTGACAACTTTTGGCTCCCAGTGGAAATTAACTTTGGGGATATGGAGGACCAACGGTCATCACGATATGTTCCCATGCTACAATCTGTGCCGCAGACAGCCTCAACGATGGAACATGCACAAATGTTAGAACAAGAGGAGGACACATCCAACCAGGAAGCCTGGTGTGATGTATAGGGACCTCCATTTGCCAGGAAATGGCAGGACCTCATTGAGTACATTCATTAGTCTTCTCTGCACAAAGAATCCTTAAAGAAAAGGCACAGAAGAACTTGGGTTGAAGGTCCTCTTGCCTTGAGCCCATATTGTGCTTGTGGCCAAGATGAATTTTCTGATGTCTACCAAGCTCTGAACTCCATTTGTACAACTTTCCACAATCAACAAGCAGAAGATTTCTATCTTCTGTGATAGAAGAGAGATAAGAGATCTCTGCTGATAAGTAAAGAATGATTGTAGCCTGACTGATTCTCCAAGTTGACCTCATTAATGAGTTTTATGCCTTATTAAGGGATTCAGTGGTGCTTATTAAAAGAAGTGAGCACATTAAAAGCTTTACCACATTCTAGGCACTCATAAGTTTGCTCTGCAGTTCAGAGTATTTGATGGGCAGCAAGTTTAGAGTACTGTGTCTTTTCACATTGACCACATTCATAAGGTTTCTCTCCAGTGAGAATTCTCTGATATATAGCTAGACTGGCCCTCTGTGAGAAAGCCTTTCCACAATTATCACAGTCATAAGGTGTTATGGGAATCTGAACATCTTCCCTGCCCCTAGGTCCTTTGATAGTCTTACGTAGTGCTGAAAATGTTTCCTGATTTAAAAGTACAGTCTGACCCCTAACAGTCTGAATGTGGTCATATGGAGCCTGTGACAGGAGGTTTGTTTTTCAGGAATGCTCACACCTTGTTACTTTGTAATTGGGCAGTGGGTCAAGAGGGCTGTGACATTCTCTGACCCAGGAATAGGCTATACATATGCCCTGAGGTGAAGTTTTGCTTTGGGGTTCACTTTGAGAAGAGTTGTATGATTCAGCCAGGAAAGACTCTGGGAAGCCATTGAGGCCCCTGGCTTTGAAAACCCAGATGTTGATGCTTCCCTCTCTGGTAACTGTGAGTAGATATGGATGCGATGGTCAGATGGTCGGAAGCCCGTCTGCTGATCTGTTTCTTGGTCTGCCTGTAACTTGTGCTTTTAAGTTGTGTTTATATTCTCTGAAGTTGAGAGTGCTGACTTTTCCTCCTGAACTAAGTAAATGATACATGTCTGATTGATTAAAGTGAGAGTGTTAACTCTTTTTGAGTTGCTTTCCTTTAGAAAAGCAGATCTAGGAACCTGTGCTAGCAGCCATTCTGGGTATGCTAGGGTGCTTGGTGTTACATAAGGTTTCTCTTTGGTGTGGATTCTCTGATGTACAGCTAATTTACATTTCAATCTGAAAGCCTTTTGCACACTGATCACATTCATAAGGTTTCTCTCCAGTATGAACTCTCTGATGCGCCATAAGAGTAGAGAGGCTTGTGTAAGCCTTTTCACTTGATTCACTTGATTTCACTTGATTTTCAATTGATTACATTGATAAGTTTTCTCACCACTGCGAATTTTCTGATGTATAGCTAGATGGGCCCTCTGTGAGAAAGCCTTTCCACACTGATTGTGGGGGTTCCCTACCCCGACCACCGCCCTCTACTTACCCTTATCCAGGGTCTTCAGACGTCTCTGGCTCCCATCCAAGGTGGGGGATGGGAGAACAAACCAGACAGAGCACCTGAGATGGGAGTCAACCTTTATTCTTCACATCCGGACAGAGAGAGAGAGAGCCCTTCCGTGTCCCTTCCCTTTTATCCCCTTTGCTCCTCCCTCAATCACCGCCCCTCCTATCGCATCATCACAGTACCCGCCCTCTAGCGCCGCCCCTAACAACTGATTACATTCATAAGGTCTCTCTCCAGTGTGAACTCTCTGGTGCACAATAAGAGTAGAGAGGCTAGTGCAAGCCTTTTCACATTGATTACATTGATAAGGTTTCTTCTCATTGTGGATACTCTGATGTATAGCTAGACTGGCCCTCTGTGAGAAAGCCTTTCCACACTAATTACATTCAAAAAGTTTCTCTCCAGTGTGGATTCTCTGATGGTCAATAAGATAGGAGCTCCTTCTGAAACTCTTTCCACACTGATCACATTCACAAGGTTCCTCTCCAGTGTGAACTGTCTGATGCACAATAAGAGTAATGTCACAGGGATCATCACTCATATAACTCTGTTTGTGAGTTTCTTCCACAGAAATGCTTAGGTTTGAAGTAGTCTCTTGCATTTCTGGTGTAATCTCTCCTGCAAAAAAAAAATAAAACATATACAGAGACATATGTAAACACATAAATAATTATACTCCCCTATAACAGAAAGAGATAGTAAGAGGAATCCCTAGGCTGAATGTGGTCATGTAGAGCCGGTGGCAGGAGGTTTGTTTTTTGGGAAGGTCGATGTCTTATTGCTTTGTGAATGGGGAGTGGGTCAAGAGGGCTGTGACATTCTCTGACCCAGGAGAAGGCTATATAAACACCTTGATGTGAGGTTTTGCTTTGGGGCTCACTTTGAAAAGACTTGTGTGATTTGACCAGATGAGACTCTGGGAAGCCACTGAACCTCCCGGCTTTGAAAAATCCAAATGTTGGTGCTTCTCTCTCTGGTAACTGAATAGGTACGGATGTAATGGTCAGACAGATGGAAGTCCATCTCTGACGATCTGTTTCTTTGTCTGCTTGTTACTTCTACTTGTAACTTGTGTTTGTATTCTGTTTCCATTCTCTGAAGTTCAGAGTGCTGAGTTTTTCCCCCGAATTAGGTAAATGATATATGTCTGACTGCTTAAAGTGAGACTCTTAGCCCATTTTTAGTTGCTTTCATTTAGAAAAGCAAATCTAACAACCTTTGCTAGCAGCCACCCTAGGTGTACTAGGGTGCTTGCTAATACAATTACCTGCAAAGTTCTCCTGCAACAAGAGCTGTTCATCTTTGAGTTCTACTGGATTTTGTGTTTTCTACAATGTGCACATTCCATGAGCCGATGGTGAATAGAATCATCTCTGCAGGCATTTTTGTAAATTTGTGTATGGGTGTTTCAACCACAGAGTGAAATTTCCTTCCTGCTATGGTAATCAGGCCATATTTAGACAATATTTAGGGTCTTTTTTCTAGCCCCTTCTTCACATCAGGAGGTGAAGAGTGAGACACTTAAAAGCTGCCCAAGGATATTCACTATCACCCCTTTTATTCAATCTTTTACTAGAAAGTTTAGCAGTAACAATTAGAGAAGAATAAGACATAAAAAGAATCAAATTAGGCAAAGAAGAGACTAAGCCATCACTCTTTGCAGATGATATGTTGATATCCTTGGAGAATCCTAGAAAATCAAGTTAAAAACTTCTTGCAACAATAAATAAGTTTAGCAAAGTTGCAGGATAGAAAATAATCGCACATAAATCCTCAGCATTCCTATATATATATCCAATGAATTCTAACAGCAAGAGATAGTAAGAGGAACCGCATTTAAAGTTACTGTAGACATTATAAAATATTTGGGAATCTATTTGCCAAAAAAAAAAAACCAGTACCAATACAAACTTAACTACAAAATACTTTTCACACAAATAAAATTAGATCTAACTAATTGGAAAAACATCAATTGCTCATGGCTGGGTAGAGCTAATATAATGAAACAGACAATTTTACCTAAATTAAATTACATATTTAGTGCCATAACAATCATTCTAACGAAATAATTACTTTATAGAGCTAGAAAAAATAGCGATGAAACTCATTTGAAAGACCAAAAAGTCCAGAATATCAAGGGAATTAATGGAAAGAAAAGCTAGGGAAGTTGGCCTGGCTGTACCAGATTTTAATCTCCATAATAAAGCAGCAGTCACCAAAACTACTTGTTACTGGCTGAGGAATGGGGCAGTGGATCAATGGAATAGATCGGGTACAAAACATCCAATAGTCAACGGTTACACTAATACACTGTTTGATGAGCTCACACACCACAGTTTTTGGGATAAGAACTCACCATTTGATAAAAAAAATGCTTGGAAAATTGGAATGTAGTATGGCAGAAACTGGGCATGGATCACCATCTAACGCCATACACCAAAATCAAGTCTAAAGGGGTGCATGATCCAGGCATAAAGGCTGATACTGTAAGTAATCTGGGGAAACAAGGAATAGGTTACCTGTCAGATTTATGGAGTAGGAAAGGCTTTATGAGCAAAGAAGAGCTAGAGAGTAGTATAATATGCAAAAAGGATAATCTTGATTATATTGAATGGAAAAATTTCTGTAGAAACAAAATCCAAGGTAACCAAGATCAGGAGGGAAGTGGGAAATCGGGAAAGAATTTTTACAACCAGTGTCTCTGATAAAGGCCTCATTTCTAAAATATACAGAAAATTGAGTCAAGCCTATAAGAATACAAGTCATTTCCCCAATTGAAAAATGTTCAAAGGACATGAATAGCCAGTTTATAGAGGAAGAAATTAAAGATACTTATAAGCATATGAAAAAAATGCTCTAAGTCACCACTGATTAGAGAAATGCAAATCAAAACAACTTTAAGGTACCACATCTCACCAGTCAGATTGGCTAAGATGACAAAACAGGAAAATGAGAAATGCTGGAGAGGATGTGGAAAAACTGGAACACTAAGGCTTTGTTGGTGGAGCTGTGAATCGATACAACTATTCTGGAGAGCAATCAGGTACTATGCCCAAAGGGCTATAAATAATTGCATACCCTTTGTCCTAGTAATATCACTTCTGGGGTATTATAGATCATAGAATCATAGAGATCATAGAAGTGTGAGGAAGACCCATATGTACAAAAATATTTATTGCAGCTCTCTTTGTGGAGGCAAAAACTGGAAATTAAGGGGATGCCCATCAATTGGGGAATGGCTAAACAAATAGTGCTATATGAATGTAATCAAATACTATTGTGCTATAAGAAATGGGGAGGACATTCACCTTGAGAGGCTTATACAAAATGATCCTAAATGAGAAGAGCAAAACCAGGAAAAACATGTACATAATCACACACAGACACATGATATGTGTGACGACTGTCTTTGAATAACAGAACTCTTCTCAGCAGTGCAGAGTTATAAGACGACTCTACAAGTCTCACGATGGAAGGAGATACCTACATTCAGAGAAAGATTGAGAAAGAAGAGAGTTTAAATGGAGACTGAAGCAATTTTCATGCTATCATTCTATTCCATGTTACATTTTGTCTCTTTTCCCCCATTTTTCACTCCACTGGTTACAACCCTTCCATAGAACCAGGCTAATGTTCAATGTGAAAGTATCTGCAGGTCCTGTACTTGATTCCATGCTGCTATGGAGGGACGTGGGGTGAGAACATTCAAAACTCAAGGGATTCTGGAACTGAATCTTATAAATTAACCAATCTTGTGAACAAACCAATTTAATTAAAACTATGGCTTCCAGTGAGAAATCATCCTATGGCATGTGCATATCTAAAAGGCACTTAAGTGAGGCAGAGTTGCAGAAAATTGTTGGTCCCACTCTTCTCCATAATTATCCCAATCCAGTGGCAAGACAGAATCAAGACAACTGGTGATGGCTCAAGATGCAGTGCATGACTGTAATGGCAAGCACAGTACTACTTTGCTCCTTGTTTCAGCTACTCAGATTTTGAGCCTCACCTTTGACTGTGTCACGTCTTTGTTGGAAACAGCATACACTGTATGGTCCTTAAATGGCCTAAGGGAGTTTGGAGACATTTTTTGTCCTTCAAAGGCCTAAGGTGATGGTCATATGGCCCCACACTGAGAGGAGCTTGGCAGAAGGTTGGAACAGGAAGGAGCAGAGCAGAGAAAAGCTTGAGCAGAGCTGGGACCAGGCAGAACTGAGAGGGAGAACAGTTGTAATTTCTGCACTCTGTAGCATTCTGTCTGTTGTGCCATACAAAAGCATCCTGTCTGTTGTCCTTTGCAGCCCAGAAAGAGGATGTAGCTGTCGTTATAGAAGCACTGAAAGAACACTTTACTGCTAAGTCCAGGGACTTCACTGTTGATTTGTGTTTGATTCTGATTTCTGAAACAGAAAGTGAATTGAGATGATAATATTTATATCTATAAATGTGCCAGAAATATCTATAAATATTGTTGTTTCTTTTTAAAACATAGTGTGAGTAAATATTGTAGCTGTGTTTGATTTGTTTACTTTAACTTTACAAAATTCAGTTCCACAATCCTTTGAGTTTCAAACTTAGGATCTGCAAATACTTTCACATTGGACATTAGTGTGGTTGCATAGAAGGGTTGTAAACAATAGAATGACCAATGGGAAAGAGGAAACAAACATGAAAAAGGAAGAGAGCATGTAGATTGCTTCACTCTCCATTTAAACTCTGTCCTTTGTAGATCTTTCTCTGAATGTAGACAACTCCTTCCATTCTGAGTCTTCTAGACTCATCTTATAACCTTGCGTTGCTGAGAAGAGTCCAGTTTATAAAGTTGGTCATCACACATACATTGTGTTTGTAATTATATACAAATTTTTCCTCTTTCTGCTCTTCTCACTTAGGATCAGTTCTTATACGCCTCTCCAGGTTAATACAAAGTCCACCTGCTCCTTATATCTTATAGCACAATGGTATTCCATTACATTCATATACCACAACTTTTTTAACCATCCCACAAATGGTGGGCATCCCCTTAATTTCCAGTATTTTGCCACCAGAAAGAGAGCTGCATTACTTTTGTACATATGGATCTGCCTTCCACTTCTATGATCAAAACATTGTAGCTTTGTTAAGCTTTTTGTTCCTAGAAACAGAATCTTTAAGAGTTTAGAATGGAATAATCCCAGTAAGTTGAAGAATGAAACAGAAGCAGAGAGCTGCCTATGTGTGAATCCAGGAAAGAGCTGGGAAGACCTGCCTACATGTAAATCCAGGCAAGAATATGGTGAGTACCAGCAAGATCTGGGAGCAGTCAATCCCTGGAGGAGGAGGCAGGGTGTTTGGAAGACAACCTTGAGTCATGATGAAAGAGAACTTTACTTGCGTACTCTGTATTGACTGATGTCATTCAGACTTATTGTAACCTAGGGGTGGGTGCTGTTGGTACTTCCTGCTACCACTTATGGATGATGGTGCTTAAGGATCATTGGAAGCCAGCCTGGAGTGTAGATGAAAGACTTTACATGGACACTCTGTACTGACTAAGGAGATTATGACTTACTGAAGGATGTGTTTTGTTTCAGATGATGTGGCTATAATAATAATAAGTTGTTATGGTTTTTCTGTGTGTGTTTTATTTTCCATTTTTGGGGAGCAATTGGGGTTAAGTGACCTGCCAAAAGTCACATGACTAGTAAGTGTGTCAAGTGTCTGAGGTGGGATTTGAACTCAGGTCCTCCTGACTCCAGGGCCACTGCTCTATTCACTGCTCCATGTAGTGCCCCTAAGTTGTTATGTTTTGTTGTTGTGAAGGTTGCACTTTAGTTTCTGAAATGTTATGCATTAGTTTCTTGCTGAATGTGATTAGATGTTTATTGACAGCAGCTGTCCTCAGGAGAGGTGCTTGAGATTGGCTTTACAATGACCTTGGCATCCTCAATGTCTAACCCTGCTCTAACCATCCCATATCTCCTTCTTCAGCTGCCTTCATGGCAATTGGAACAAACTGTTCTCATTCGCCCATTCCAACAGGGTAAGTCTTTACATGCTTGTGGTAGACACTGTAACTCACCAGTGAACTTGAGACCCTTTGATAACCCTCAACATTGGTTAGTCCATCTGCTGAAAAGGTTTACCAGGGTGTAGTCCCTTGCTCATGCTACAACTTCTGAGGTCCACAGGTGAGAGTTGTGTGCAACAAGTGGCTGAGACCCAAAAGGGCTCAGCAGCCAGCACACTAGAGGTACCAGCCCTCCCTGAGCATACCCTATACTCATTCCTCTCCTGCTTCAGCAAACTATACTCCTTTGCTCACCCCATCCCTCCCATCTTCCATCTTTCCTCCCATAACATAGGCTCATAAATGCACACCTCACTGACTCTCACACATTCATACTCCTGATGCCCATATTCAATCTGCTGTAAATTCCTGTGATTCCACATTAGCAACATCTCTCCTATACATCCCCTTCTCTCCAAACACTGCCACTGTCTTGATTCAGACCCCAGTCACATCACACATGATGTATTCTAAGAACCTGCTGATTCCTCCAGCTGCCTCAAATCTCCCCTCATGAAAGTCATTCCTTCACCTACTTGTCAAAGTTCATCTTCTTAAAGTTCTGAACTGACCATGTCACCATGTATCAACAGCCATCTCTGGCACTCTGGCACAGTGACCAACTATAAAATCCTCTCTTCTGTTGATAATCACCTAGTCATTAATCATCTACCCTTCTCCTGAAGATACTCTAAATGAGTGGTATAGGACTCCATTCAGTACTGTGAACAGGACACTCCACTTTCTGACTGTGCTCATTCCTCACCATTCACATGCCTAGAAAGCTTGCGCAGGTTCCTCAAATCCCCAACTAAATCCCACCTTCCATAATAAGGTTATCTGGTCCTGCTTCACTTTTGTCCCTTCCCTGTCTCAACGAGCTCCAGTTTATCCTGTCCAAGACAGATTTTTGCACTGTTATGTGTGTGTTATCTGCCTTCAGTCTGTGAGCTCCAAGAGAGCAGGGGATGGTCCTTGTTTCTCTTGATATCCCTGGTGCTTAGAAAAAGGTCTAACACATAGCAGGCACTTGACAAATGCCCATTGACTTGAGGAAGGTCAAAGGAAAAGCACATACTGGAAATCCTAAGCCATTTATCCCCTTTCAGAGCACTTCCTGCCCCAAATTCTAAACAGCCTCTTTCTATAAGACCAGAGATTTATCAGCGGGAGCTTCATTGCCATGGTGTCCAACTCCTTCATTTTACAAATGAGGAAACTGAGGCTCAGTGCTTCAGTGACTTGTCCAGGATCCCACTGGTAAAAAGTGTCTGGAAAAGAATTCCAAGTCAGGGCTTCCAGCCCCCAAATCTGGCACTTGCTTCACCCCCACACCTACAAGGCTATTGTCATCCCAGCTCTCCCATACCTGCTTTTCCCTCACTCACCTGGATGGCAGCTCCTCAGGGCTTCTTGCTGTAATAGCCATGGGGCTTCCCTTTCCTCACAATAAGAGCTCAGAACTTCTCTGGGAACTGGCAGCCCTGGCCATGGGCAATAAAGGATGATGCTAAAGAAAACCTTGGAATTAAGCTCTCTTTAGGGAAGAGTATGCATGCAAAGATACTCCATTTTGAGAATCAGTCCATCATATTCACACAGATCTGGCTCATTCTCCCGTTTATGCTTGCAATGCAAGTAACCCAAAGAACAATCGGCCAGATCAGCCTTGAACTCCAGCAAAAAGGAGCTTGATGAATCATCTTTGGTCCTGTCCCTTCCCCTGCTCCACACTCTCTGAAACCTATAAAAACCTCAGAACTCTTCCTTCAGGGTTTTTTTGCCCCTTCTTGTGAGATTCTCCTTCTGGGGAACTTAATGAACCTCAGTTAGCCCAAATCCTAATTCCTGGTCAGTCTGTTATTTCTTCAAGTGACAGTGGTTGGGAAGCAAGGGGCACAGGATGGATCACAGAAGTTCTAAAGCAAGGTTTCCATAGCACTTATTTTGGGAGCTTTAGGGATAGATGGGGATAAGATCATGGAATCAATTTAGAATCACATTGCATAGTTTTCATTACCTACAAGTTAGAGGCAGCTGGGAGCACAGAGGAGAGAGCCGAGGGCCCAGAGGCAGGAAGGTTTGGATTTAAATCCAGCCCTCAGACACTAACATGTTGTGTACTTCTGAACACTCTGTTTGCTTCAGTTTTCTCAAAAGCCAAATGGGGTTAGTGATGTCACCTAATGACATAATATTGCAAAGAAAGCATGTAATAGAACAGATGGTGAACAGCATCTGAAAAGAAACGCTTCTTCCCTTCCTTTCCCACCATCTGGGATAGAATTTGGGGCAACAATAAGGTAGATGAAGGATACACATGCCCTACCAGGAACAGGGGGGAGCTGGGAGGTACCAACTGAGGCTGCTCACAAAGAAGAATGTGCTAAATACTTGGCCCCTCCCACAGAGCAATGGGTGCAGAGAAAACCCACCTGAGCAGTTTTCAGAGATTTGGCAAACAAAATTAATGTCCAGGGAGAGGCTGGACTACATAATAAGGAATGATTTCCACACCTGAGATGCTACAATGCTGATCTGATCTGGGACTTCAAGCTCTCTAGAACTGACAAGAGACATTTTCAGGAGCAACCAGGAAACCTCCGGGTTCTTTTCACACAATGTACTGACTTTTTATAGGAAAACCAGGCAGCAGGAGGACCCTTTCTCTGGGGCACACAGACCTGCACTTTTCCCTTTCTAGTAACTGATAAATGTTCCAAAGACAATACACTCAGAAATTAAGATATTCCCTTTGATTTCTGACTCAGAGTAGTCAGGGGAAGCATCCTTACCCAGGGAGAGCAGGTTCTGGGCATTCTCCAGCATGACCTCCTTGTACGATTCCTTCTGAGGAGGATCCAAAAGGGCCAGCTCCTCCTGGCTGAAGTCTACAACCACATCCTTGAAGGTCATCCACTCCTAAACTATGAAAAGTCAGAACATTTAGAACTGAAGGAGACTCCAGAATTCATGTAGTCTAAGCTTTAACAAGACTACGAAACTGAAGCATGGAAAGGGATTTACTCAGTGGCTGTACCGTTCATGAGTGTCAAAGTCAACCCTTGACATACTCATTGAGTCTAATGGAATATTAGAATAGAATTTGATATTGCCAGTTAGAATAAACTAGAGAATGGTCTTACTGTGGTATGGGACTCTCTATGGCATGTGTGTAAAAGTATGCACTGTAGCTGTGAAGCAGAGGAATTGGGGAAGGAGAAAGAGAGGAGACAATGGGGCATTCCTTCCTTTCCAAAACTGATCAAAGTAATATGTTATAAACAATTCGGTGATGAATGTGTGAGAAACTGGCAATTATGTGCATTCTGGGCAGGAACGTCTTTCTGATTATGGAAAAGAGAGGAAAGACAAAGAAAAGAACTAGTTTATTTCCTGAAAAACTGAAGCAAAGTCTTAACCAAATAAAACATGAAAAGGATTCATAAGACATACTTATTACAATCTGGACTGAACTGTGAGGTATGAGTCTTTGCTGCCAGTGAAGGAGAACTATGTGTTGTTACACTGAGGGCTCGAGGCTACCCTGGGTATGATGTGCCCTGGCCAAAGCATCTCATTCCTTCACTTTATGATTACTGGTCAGATGAATAGAACCCAGTGGGCTCAACTGCAGGTCGGGGAGAAATAGTCCCTATGAACATTTGGGCTGCAGATGACTCTAAATGTGTGCATTTCACCATTCTTTTGAGCTACTGCAATTCTCCTTTGCTAACACAGCAGATTATTTGCAGATATGCGTGAAGGGTGGTCCTTTGTCACTGTCTCCCATATCTCCCAGTTGATTATGAAATTCCTCAGAGACATCTTGGAAGTGACTTTTCATCACTTCCAACCACCCTGTGAGTGCCTTCCTTGCATGCTTTCTCTATGAAACAGTCTTTTAGGCAAGCAGATTATTGGCATTTGAACATCTCCAGTTCATCAAAGTTGTGCTCTCTGAAGTAGAGTGGGGATGCTTGGCAGTCTAACTTGAGGAAGGACCTCTGTGCCTGGTACCTTTTCCTGCCAAGTGACCTTCAGAATCTTCCTAAGACAAATGAAATGGAAGCAATTCTGTTTCCTGGCATGGTACTGGTGGACTGTCCAGCTTTCGCAGGCATACAACACTGAGGTCACCACACAAGAAATCTGGAGCCCTTCCATTTGGTATTCAGTCTAATACCACCTCTCTCCCACACTTTCCTTGGAATCCTCTTGAATCCTGACCTATCTCTGGCAGAACAGGCATCAAATATTAAATTGAGTTATCTGAAATAGAAAATCATCTGAGGCACAAAATTTGCTAGTAAATAAGGATTGAATTGTATCATTTGTCAGGTTACCTTTAAGGAAGGCTGAACAACTCACCAGTAATTTGTGAGAAAGGTATTGTTTACAACTTATTTTTTTAACAGAAGAGGAAGAAAATAATTACAACAATCTTAGGAAACACGTTTTGAAAAAAATGCAACTGGATAAGGCAGCTTGTCTGCCTGCTTACTGCACCTGTGCTTTCTTGACCAAAGACTTTCAAATACTGTGAGAAAGACTCTGAAATATGTCAGAGTATTCCAAACCCACTAGAAATGAGGGGGGAATGGAAGAAAGTGTTCCAGAGAGCAGAGCTGCTCAGTATGCAGCCCAGGGAGACCAATTCTACAAATGGGAGCTTAGTAATGTGGGACAAAGACTGGAAGATCAATGATAATAAAAAGAGAGACTGCTATTTTTAAAATTTTTTAAATTTATTTTATTGACTTGTTTGTTCACTTTTAGGTTACAATATTCAGTTCCAGAGCCACTTGAATTTCAGATTTTTCTCCCCTTCCTCCCCACCGCCCACCCCCCACCTCCATGGTGGCATACAATCATGTATAGGATCAGCAAACTCTTTCACATTGTACAATAGTCTAGTTGTATAGGTGTTATAGCCAATGGAGTGAACAATGAGAAAAGAGAAACAAAACCCAAACTTCAAAAAGAATGATAGCGTGCATTGCTTCAGTCTCCTTTTAAACTCTGATCTTTCTGGGTCTTTCTCTGAAGGTAGACATCGCCTTCCATCCTGAGACTTGTAGAGTTGTCTTTTAACTGTGTGATGCTGAGAAGAGTCCAGTTTTTAAGGGTTGGTCGTCACACATATGACGTATCCGTGACTGTGTACAAATTTTTCCTGGTTCTGCTCTTCTCACTAAGCATCAATTCGTATAAGCCTCTCCAAGTAAGTATGAAGTCAATCTCCTTCCCATTTCTTATAGCACAATAGTATTCCATCACATTGATATACCATAACTTGTTCAGCTATTCCCCAATTGATGGGCATCCCTTAAATTTCCAGTTTTTTGTCACCACAAAGAGAGCTGCAATAAATACTTTTGTACATATGGGACCCTTTCCCACTTCTGTGATCTCTTTGTGATACGACACCAAAAGTGGTATTACTGGGTCAAAGGGTATGCTATTATTTATAGCCCTTTGGGCA
>CM053596.1:6374768-6395628 GCA_028646575.1 Pseudocheirus occidentalis | reverse complement strand
CTCCAGTGCAGCTGATCTGCTCTCCTATAGCTGTGGTTCCCCGCCCAATGCCCCAGGGCTTGACCCAGCCGGGGTTTCGGCTGCGGGTCCCAGGCTGCTGGGAAGAGCGCTGCCTGCTGTGCTGCCTGTAGCAACAGATGTGCTTTCTGTCTTGTGGAGAGTTTCGGAGCTTGAAAATCTGTCTAGCGTCCCATTTTATGAGTTTTTTAGTGTGTTTGTGTGGGAGCTGTGGTGCTTTGCTGCTTCTATGCCGCCATCTTGGCTCTGCCCCCCTCAATAGGTTTTTATAACAGTTTTTTCTTACCATTATAGTTTTGATTATTTTCTTGTTGATGATTTTAGAGAGATATTACTTATCAATTTAAGGAAAGTTCTCTTTATTTCTATGCTTTCTAATGTTTTTAATAGGAATCGTGTTAGGAATCTTTGAAAGCTTTTTCTGCATCTATTGACATAACAATATAAGTTCTGTTGATTTTGCTATTGATACGTCAAAGTATACTGCCAGTTTTCTAGTACTGAACCAACCTTGCATTTCTGGTGTAAATTCCAACTTGTCATAGTGTATCATAAACTGATGTTATCTTTTTTGTTAATATCTCGTTTAAATTTTGATATCAATATTCATTAGGAAAATTGGTATACTTTGTTCTTTCTTTGTTTTTGGTCTTCTTGGTTTAGACATCAACACCATATTAATGTCATAGAATGAACTGGGAAGAACTCCTTTTCCTGTTTTTTTTTCAAGTAACATATCATCCCATTTAAAACTCAAAATTATGATCGCTGTGTATTTACTGGCATCCTATTTCCTCCCTTGTTTATCCTTCTCTCTCTTGTTCTACTCTGTAGGCTTTAAAAGTCTGTTTTGCTTATGATTACTATATCCATTAATCTGTCCTCGCATTTAATAGTCCTTCCCTCTCTTACCCCCTCCCTTGACCCTTCCATATAGGGTCAGGTAGATCTCTGCCCCCAAATGTTTCCGTATGTTGTTCTCACTTTGACACATCCCAATAAGCGTAAGATTCATGTCTTCTTCCCCCTACCATTCCTCCATTTTCAACTTCTTTCTAAAAGCATTTTTTCCTCCCTCTTTTGTGGGAGATAAGTTACCCCATTCCACTTGTCCTTTTAAATTTCTCCTACTGCTTTCCTCCTAGAAGCTGCTAAAGGGAAAACCAGAACTCCACAGGATTTACCAGCAGGATAGTTCATCCATCTCTAAGAAGGCAGTATTTAATTCTATCAAAAGTAAAGGACAAGCAAAGCTTAGAGAGAGGCAGGATCCCTGGCTCAGTAAGAAGCCAGGTGAAATTCAGTTTTATGCTGATAGTAACAATCCCAAGTGCTTTGATGATGCCCTGAAGGTGGTTTATGGGCAAAGACCTATGGTGCATCTCAACTACTCAGTGCTGATGGAGTCACACTGACAAGTAATAAGATTATGATGCTAGAGAGGTGGGCTGAACACTTTCATAGTTTTCTCTACATACCTTCCGCAATCAATAATGAGGCCACTGACTGTTGACCTCATGTTGAAGTCAGTCCCTCCCATGCTGCAGTTCAAACAGAAGAAGAGTTTTTGAATGCCATTAGGTACCTTTAATGTGATAAAGCACAGAGATTTTCCAGGTTATATGGAAAAAGGAGGTTATCTCCCAGTTTTTGAAGGATGCCTGTACCATCCATCCCTATAAAGGTAAGGAAATAATTTGTCCTGTGAAAAGCATGAGGGTGGGGGTAGTCTTTCTTAGTAACTGCTGACAAGTTTCTTACCAGAATCCTCCTTAATAACCTTCCTTTGAAAGATGGTCATCTACCTGAGAAGCAGCTTAGCTTCAGAAAGGACTGAAAATTGATTGATATGGTGTTTGTTTTCTGACAACTCCAAGAGAAATGCCCAGAGCAAAACAGAGGTCTATACACAACATTTGTAGATCTGATCAAGGCCTTTGATACTGTTAGTCATAAGCGCTTATGGAAAATTATGCCTAAATTTGGTTTCCCAGAGAGCTAATCAGCATTGTAAGTCAATTTCGTGATGACATGTATTCCTGGGTTCTAGATAATGGACAATGCTCTCCCGATTTCCCAGTCACCAATGGAGTCAAACAAGGTCATGTCCTTGCTCCCATGCTGTCTAGAATGATGTTTTCAACTGTGATGTCAAATGCTATCAATGAGGATGACCATGACGTCAAGGTTACATACTGCACCGGTGGTAAATTATTCAATTTGAAAAGGCTACAAGCCAAGACCAAAGTGGAGGGAGTGTTGATGCATGATTTTCTGTTTGCAGATGACTGTGCACTCAATGTACTCTTTGAAGCTGAGATGCAACAAAGTGTGGCTCATTTCTAAGATACTTGTACTCCATCAGCCACCACCACACTATCCGTACATGGAACTATTGGTTACAGCAAATGGAGAAGTCTTGAATGCTGTGGGTAAGTTCACTTACCTTGGTAGTATACTTTCCAGGGATGTACACAGTGATAATGAGGTTGATGCATGCATTATCAGAGCCAGCTCAGTGTTTGGGAGGGTCTAAAGGAAAGTATGGTGGAGAAGAAGTATTAGACTGACTACCAAACTGAGGGTCTACAGAGCCATGGAGCTGACCTGATTGTTGTATGCCTTTGAAACCTGGATAGTCTACCAGAGCCATGCCAGGAAACTGGATAGCTTCCCTTTCGATTGTCTTGGGAACATTCTGAAGATCACCTGGGAGGATAAGGTGCCGGACACTGAGGTCCTTACTTGAACTAAACTGTCAATCATTGAAACTCTGCTTCAGAGAGCACAACTGTGATGGAGTAGCCAAACTGTTCAAATGCAAAATGTATGCTTTCCAAAAAGACTGCTTTATAGAAAACTCATCGAGGGCAAACATTCACATGTTGGTTAGAAGAAGCAATAGAGGGATATTCTCAATGTGTCTCTGAAGCATTTTGGAATTAATTGTATGATGCAGGAGACACTGGCCCAGGACCACTCGGCATGGCAAGTCCATATCAGAGAAGGTGATGAGCTCTGTGAGCAAAGTAGAAAGGAAACAGCTCAAGGGAAATGCAGAATATGCAAATTTAGAATATCTACCCCAAATATTCACATGGGCTATTTGTACCCAACCTGTGTTAGAGGATCCCAAGCTCATATTCTGATCGGCCACAGTTGGAAACATTAAAACTCGACTTTAGCATAGTGATGTCATTTGGGTCCTCGTTGAGAGCAAGAGAACAAGAGCCAAGAACTAGCTTCCTTTTGTCACCTTCATTTGTTTTTAAAAATCATATGCTCATAGTCAACTCACAGGTGGGCCATATATGTATGTATAGCCCTTCAAACTGTCGTAAAATTTTAAAATCTCATTTCTGGTTCACTTTTCTAAAAAAAAATTCCTCTACATAAAAGTACAAAAAGATAGCGACACTGATTATTAGAGGGATTGTAGAAATACAGGTTCACTATTGTGTTGCTGGTAGAGTTGTGAATTTCTGCAACAATTTTGAAACACAATGTTGCATTATACAAAGTGTGACCAAAAGTGAATAATCTTCCATTTAAACATGCTAGGGGATAGAGTGATTAGTTTTATTCATCAAGGAGAGCCTTGATTAAAAAAAAGCCCCCCAAAATACCAGATAATTTATAGCAACATATTTTAATAACAAAGTATTTGAAACAAAGTAGATGAGCATAGATTAGAAAACAGATAAAGAAATGTTGATACATGAATGTTACAATGTATTACTGTGATATAATGAACAAGGCATATGGTGCCTTCAGAAAAGTATGTAAATATTAACTCCGCTGAATCCAGAGTAAAGTAAGTAGAACCAACACACACATACACACACCACACTCACACCCACCCACCACATGCATACACACTACACAAAAACACCCTTTACACACATAGACACACACACCACTCAGGCATACACATGCCACACACAAACGCTGAGGTGTATAGATTAAGATTAGGAAGGTGTGGAGAGATCAAAGACAGAATATTAGAGGGCGGCTAAAGTAAGAAATTAGAGGATGGGGGGACGTTAAGTAGAAGGGATAAGATGAAATGAGACTGAAAAGGAAAATAGTGAGTAAAAATAAAGTGAAGGGAAATTCACAAATAGTAATTATAGCTTCTAATGTGAATGGGATGAACCCATATAACAGAAATGGGTAGTAGAAGGGATTGAAAATCATAATCTATCTGCTTATTGTTTGCAAGAATCTCATTTAAAATTGGAGAAGCATAATTAAAATGGAGGATTGGAGTAGAATTTATTATGCTTTACATGATGTAAAAAAGGGAGGGATTGCAAATATGATCTTGACAACATCACTGCTAAAATAGGTTTCATTAAAAATGATGAAAGATAACAGACAATGAAGCAATATCAGTACTGAACCTGTATGCACCAAATACTGTAGTATCTAAATTTTTTAAAAGAAAAGTTAGATGAATTACAAGTGGAGACAGATAGTAGTACTATAACTGGGGGTGTTTTTAATCTTCCTCTCTCAGAATTAGATAAATCTAACAGGGTATAAAGAAAAAAGAAGTTAAAGAAGTAAATAGAATTTTTAGATAAGCTATATATGATGTCTATATGTAGAGAATTCAATGGAAATAAAAGTATGTCTTTTTTTTTAACAGTTCATGGTACCTTTTTCAAGGACTGACCATGTATGATGAGTCCATACAAATGTGATAATTAAAAGCAGAAAAGCAGCAATATTAGAAGTATCCTTTGCACAAAATAATGCAATAAAATTATATTAAATAAGGGACCAAGGAAGCAGATTAAGGAGTAATTGGAGGTTATATGACCTAATATATATTTTATTAGAAAAATAAATCATTTGGAAAAAGAGAAAAGTCAAGAATATGAAAGGAAATAATGAACAAAATGTAAAGGAAGCGGTTTAGCAGCACTGGATCATAATTTTTTTATAAGACTCTAATTATGAAAATTATGATAATGGCTATTAAATAGAAAAGTAGATCAGTGGAATAAAGTAAACATTCAATTTACAGGAACAGTGCAAAGGCTTGTGATTTTGACTTAGGACTTTATTATTTGGAAAAATATATTGGGAAAATTGGAAAGTAGGATAGCAGGAATTGGACATTGGTCAATATATTACACACTTTACCCAAGGACGGTCAAAATGGATACAAGACGTAGATATGAAGAGATATTTTACAGGAAAATTAGAAGATCACAGAACATACTAATTATCAGACATACATAGGAAAATAATTTGTGAATAATCAAGAGAAAGAGGACAAATTTAGGTTCAAAACAGATAATTGCAATTACATCAAATTAAAAAGCTTTTGTACAAATAAAACAAATGTAGCCACAATCAGAAGGAGAGCAGAAAACTAGAGAAAATACATAATCAGTTTAACAACAGTGGTTCTCAACCTTCCTTATGCAGTCATCCTTTAATACAGTTCCTCCTGTTCTGGTGACCCCCAGCAATAAAATTATTTTTGTTGCTACTTCACAAATGTTATTTTGCTACTCTTATGAAGTGTAATGTAAATATCTGATATGCAGGATGCATTTTCATTGTTACAAATTGAACATAACCCAGAGGTTGAGAACCACTGGGGAAAAGGTCTCATTTAAAATATATAAAATCATTGTCAAATCTATAAAAAATATGATTGATTCCACAATGGTAAATGGTCAAAGGATATGAATGGGCAGTTTTCCAATGAAGAAATCCAAACAATTTATAGCCATATGAAAAAATGCTCTAAATCACTACTAATTGGAGAACTGCAGATAAAAATAACCTTGAGATATCATTTTGCACGTACTAGATCAAATCAAATGGCACAAGGGGAAAGTGATAAATGTTGGAGGAGACATGGAAAAATTGGGACACTAATTCATTGTTGGTGGAATTGAGAACTGACAACCATTTGGGGAACATTCTGGAATTATAGCCAAAGAGTTATTAAAATGCCTATATGCTTTGCCCCAGCAATAGTACTTCTTGGTATATTTCCAGAGATGATTAAGAAAAAATAAAGAAAAGAACCTATACAAACTAAAATGTTTTTCTTTGTGGTATCAAAGAACTGGAAATTGCAGAGATGGCCCCTCAATTGGAGGATGACTCACAGGTGGTTTATATGATTTTGATGGAATCTACTGTGCTATAAGAAATGATAAATTCAGTAATATTAGAAAACATGGGAAGGCTTGTAAGAAATAATGAGCAAAATGAGCAGAACTAAGAGGGCATTGTATACAGCATTTGCAATATTGTTTTAAGAACAACTTTGAGCAAATAAGCTATTTTGGTTGTTATAAATACCCCAATTAACCATAACGAATATATGAAGGAAGATACTTCCAGATACATCCAGAGAAAGAAATAATAAACAGAAGTATGAACATTTTTGCATATTTATACATTTTTTTTGTCTAATGGAAGTCATCTCTAGTACTAGGGTAGTGGAGGGCTGAAAAAACAGAAATTTACATGATAATTTTGAGAATCCAGCAGAAATGTTCAGACGGAATATTTGTGCCCAATCTGTGATAGAGTATTCTGAGCTCATATTGGTCTGATCAGTCACAGTTGGACACACTGAAACTTGGACCCAATATAGCGAGAGCAATTTGATTCTTTTCCAGAATAATTAAGTCAGTTCAACAAGACAGTTCCCATTTCTTCTTTTCTCTTTGAATTTCTAGTGTGTGGGAGAGGGCAGGTCACAGTAGAATCTTAATAATTGGCCCTTGAGTTTGAGTTGGGTCTGATTGAATCAGGAGGCTGCCTGCCTGTGGGGGTTCTGTGCCACAACTGTACTGAAGGACTGATGTGCAAGGTAGCCTAGAATTGTCAGCTGTTGTCCTGAAAAGCTCCTGAAAGTTACTAGTCAACGGATAACATTGTAAAGAGGTATGATGCCTGACCAAACTGCAATCAAATCAGTCAATACCATGGTTAGTTATTCCTGAGCAGAAAGGTGCTGCCATTGTGCTGTGCTACAGGAAATGCTGTAACTAATTCATTTAAATGGCGGGGGATCAGGGGCCCCCAGACTGCATAAAATTTCTAGAGCACTCGGTACCAGGTTCATTATTTCCACTGATTTTGCCTCAAAAAGACCTGAGTTCAAATTCTGCCTTAGAAATTTATTATCTGTGTGAACCTGGGCAGGAAACTTAACCTGTCTACCTCAGTTTCTCATCTTGTGAGGATCAAATGAGAAAATATTTGCAAAATACTTTGCAAACCTGAAAGTGCTACATAAATGATGGTCATTTGTTGTTCACTTTGTTCTCCCCAAGCCAGTAAATGAGTCTATTGACTCTCAGACTGGATAGGTCATTGAAAGCCCATCTTGAGAATGAATCCTATTCCCATGTCATCTGTAGGCTACCTGCTCATGTGGGCACAACTGGTTTGCATGCATGGAGGTGAAAGACATGTCCATGTGGAGATGCTGATGAGCCCTGCAAGGAGGGGCCTCAGGGCTTCCTGACTTAGGAGATAGCTCCTCGCAGTTCATTTTTATCCAAGCATCTTTCGGAAGCCCTCTCCTAGGAACACAAATAAGAAACATCCTCATTTCCCAGACCTCCTGTAAAGTCGGAGGCCATCCCTCTATTTCCATCACTTCCACATCCCGGCATGTCTGGAACACTCCCCCTTGTCACCTCTAGGACTCACATTGCCCTGATGCAGGCCCTCATCACCGTGCAGCTGGACCACTGCAACAGCCTGATCTCCAGTCTGTCTTTCTGCCATGTGTCTTCCCACACTCCAGAACTCCCTGTGTTTACTTGCAAAAGTGAGCTGCCTAAAGGCTAGATCTGACCATGTCACTTCCCCTGCTTCATAAACTCCCCAGGTTCTCTTTGATTTCCAGAGTGAACAGAAAGGACCCTGTTTATAACTTATATCCCCTGACCACCTTGGCCTCTTCTGCTACTCTCCTACACTCCATTGACTCAAGAATGCATCTTCCCTGGCCTCTATGAGGATGCTCCCTCATGTGATGATCTCTGGCTTCTCATTATCTGGAATCCTCTGACCTCTCCCCCACCTCTTCTGTTCTTCCTCAGGGTTCGGCTAAGATCCCTGTTTTTGTAAGAGGCCATTCCCAGTTACACTGTGTGATGGGAATCTGAAGATCTTCCCTGTCCCTAGACCCTTTGCTTAAGTGGCTCTGAGAATCTTCCCTGATTTGAAAGCATACTTTGCCCCCTAAAAGGCTAAATGTGGTCACATGGAGCCTGTGGCAGGAGGTTTGTTTTTCAGGAATGCCCACACCTTGGTACTTGGTAATTGGGCAGTTGGTCAAGAGGGCTGTGACATTCTCTGACCCGGGGGAAGGCAATACATATGCCGGAGGTGAGGTTTTGCTTTGGGGCTCACTTTGAGTAGAGTTGTGCAATTTGACCAGATGAGACTTTGTGAAGCCATTGAGCCTGAGTTTGAAAAACCCAGATGTTGGTGCTTCCCTCTCTGGTAAATGAATAGGTAATGGATATAATGATTAGACATTTGGAAGCCCATCTCTGTTGATCTGTTTCTTGGTCTGCTTGTAACTTGTGTTTGTATTCTGAGTTCAGGGTGCTGACTTTTTCCCCTGAACTAGGTAAATGGTATGTTTGTTTGATTAAAGTGAGACTGTTAACCCATTTTGAGTTGCTTTCTTTTAGAAAAGCAGATCTAAGAACCTGTGCTAGCAGCCACCCTGGGTGTGCTAGGGTGCTTGCTGATACACACTGGTGTCCTCTCTCTGGAGTGTTCACCCCCCTTCCTTGTCTGGATCTTGTAGACACAGGGATTGTCTCCTCCATTGGAGTGGGAGCTTCTGGAGGTAATTTCTTCCTATTGCCAGGGATTGGATCTGTGCCTAGTAAATAAGGAAGCCCTTAAAAGATGCTAATCGACTGACAAGGACCCTGCATCAAGGAGCATGAGCTGAAGGGGTTATATCTACTCTTATGTTCCGTGGCCAATATTGGGGGCTCCAGCCTCAGCTCCTTAGCAGTGCTCACATTACTTCCCCAAACTTTCCCAGTCTCAAGACTGGATTTCAATTTCACGTAATTATAAAGGTGTTTGGCTTTGGTGTGCACAGTGCTCACTCATATGGCATATATTAAGCGAAATGTGTGTTGGGGTAAAAGATGGGGAGGAAAAAGTTAGTTGTAATATGTTTGATAATATATTGTAAAACTTTCTTTTGGGTGTGAAGTTTATGCTCTGGGATGAGTGATATTTTTGTGTAAAGCAATCTGGTGATAATGAAGATTAATGAATTGGTAATTATTCAATCTGGGTTTCAAAATTTAAATTTAAGATATTGGATATGTGTTTATAACGTTCTTGGGACATTTTTTGGACAAAATTTGGTATAGGGTAGCTAGATGGCACAGTGAATAGAGTACCAGCCATGGAGTCAGGAGGACCTGAGTTCAAAATGAGCCTCAGACACTTGACACACTACTCATGTGACTGTGGGCAAGTCAATTGCCCCCAAATTGCTCTAAAATTGCTCAATTGCACTAGCATTGAATTGCCCAATTGCCTTAAAAAAATTTGGTTTTTTTGGTATACATGCTGCTCAGTCCAGGATTACATTATAAAAGGAATAGGAAAGAGACTAGAGCATTTTGATCGTGTGTTTCATAATTTAAGAAACTATAAATTTTAAGTTTGGCCTTATTTTTATAAAGGGATTTTGATTGAGATTGTTTTATGAAATATGCAATCATTAGTTAAACTATTGTAAAAGTCAACTGTTTATCAAAATATATTTATGAAAAGCAATTGTTGGTAACTGGGTGAAGGAAGACCCTGTGAATGTTCTTGTATCTTTTGTCGAATTTAAAATTGGTTATGTGTATGAAAAAAGGGGCTAGGTCATCAAGTTCTGGGAAGGGAGCTCATTTCAGTTTTCAAGTTCCACAACAACAAAACTGATTTGATAAAAAGAAGTGTACAATTAGATTTTAAAATAATTTTAAACAACTGGTTTCTATAGCAAGACAAGATTACAATCTGTGAAAGAGATGTCAAAAAAAAAAAGAGAGAGAGAGAGAATTCCCTTAGATATGGGAGTCCTGGCAAAATCTTTTTAGGTATAATATAATTTAGCAAGATTAAATTGATGTTGAGGTAAAAATTCTGAAGGTTATGAGAATAATTAGATGTATAATTAATTCATGTGTGAGATAAGACCATGGACCTCTGCACAGTCATCAAGAGTAAGCCTTGTCTCAAAAAGTAAGATCTCTAAACAATCTAATATGAAATATAATATTGATATTAAAATGGGGAAGATAGATAAAAAGATATGAAAAGAAAAGAAGAAGGTCCTCCAGACCCTTCTGTCTCCAGATAGTTGCTTAGGATACCCTAAGTGTGAGGAATTACTTTATGAACTTATTTATTAATAAGTCAAAGAAAGATAAGGAAATATAATGATGGAACATTACCCCATAAATTAAGGCTGGGATTTTAAAGGAGAGTAGTCAAGTGTCTTTGTGTATTTGTGTGGAACAGAGTCATTGGGCATTCAAAGTTATAAAAGTGCAATCAAACAATACAAGGTCAATAAACCAATACAAGGTCAATACTTATTCACAAAACTCTCTATCTCCTTGGCTGAGCTCCTCTGTCCCCAACTGTCTTCTACTGTCTGTCTTTCTACCAGTGTCCTGTGGCTCTGCTTCTCAGCAAACTCCTGCCACCCCACTCTCCATGTGATGACATTCAGCCTATCAAGGGGCAGGAATTAACTTCACAGCAGGGAAGATCTTTAAACTCCCCCCTAAGCCTATTAAGAGACAGGGAAGATCTTCAAATTCCTATTCCCATTACATTCAGCCCCAAGATCTTTCATGTCCCTTACACAGAAAAAGCATATTAATAGTAAATGAGAGTTTAGGGATAACTAGTGGAAAAACTGGTGTCAACAGAACTTTGCAACAGTATAGCAGAGATAACTGAGAGTTTTGCACATAAAACAATAGCTTGGTGGATGGCTGGGAGTGGAGAACGGGGCACAAGAGACCCATCCTTCCCCCTCGAACAAAAATTTTGTGAAATCCTGGCATGAAGGTCTCTTATCCAAAGCTCCTTCCATCTGAAATTGGACATAGAATTATCCCTGCCCCAAGAGGTCCCATTCTAGAGTTCAGTTCTTTAGTTGTCATCCAGAGATTGGTCAATGCCAGGTCCAGGATGTCCCATTTTAAAGGTCAGCTCTTTAGCTGTCATCTGTAACTTGGTCGATACCAGGTCCATAGGTGGCACATCACTGTCATGGAAAGGGGATGACATCTTGTTTAAGCAATAAGGAATCTTGGGATGGAGGGTACCAAACCTGTGGAAAACAAATCTCACCAACAAGTTTTAACAGACAAAAAATAAAAGAGACAAATATTGGATCAGCTATGCTTCTGGACTCCATGGACTCACTACCTTAACTTCATTCATGGTAGAAAACATGAGTTAAGGGTACAATTTGACAAACATCTTCTCCTGAATAAACCACAGCTATGATACTGTGTTTCCTATGTGCTATAATCTCTACAGCTTTTGGAACATCATCTGCTTTTTGTTTTTTTTTTCCATAGTTTAGCTACCATTTTTATTCTATTAGTAGAACCAATCATATTTGAACTTATTTGCTTAGTCTACAGAGAGGAAAACCAAGCAAAGATTTTATAGAGAAAGCAACTGAAGCTTAATTGACTAAAAAGTCTCACCCAAAACCCAACTAAAGCCTTCCAAAGAATGAGATCTGTCCCCAGATGGGGCACATTGCTTGAAGATGTGAAGAGGCCTTTGGAGGGGCTGGGGACACTTTTCAGCTCCTAGTGGAAATTAACTTTGGGGATATGGAGGACCAAGGGTCATCATGGTCCCTTCCCATGCTACAGTGTGTGCCACAGACAGCCTCAAGAATGGAACATCCACAAATGTTACAAGAGAATGATGAATCCCACCAGGAAGCCAGGTGTCACGTCTAGTGACCTCCATTTGCCAGGAAATGGCAGGACCACATTGAGCACATTCATTAGTCTTCTCTGCAGAAAGAATCCTTAAAGAAAAGGAATAGAACTTGGGGTGAAGTTTCTCTTGCCCCAAGCCCATATTGTGCTTGTGGCCAAGATGAATTTTCTGATGTCTACCAGGCTCTGAACTCCATTTGTACAGCTTTCCAAAAGAGAAGATTTCTATCTTCTGTGATAGTAGATAAGAGATCTCTGCTGATAAGAATGACTGTAGCCTGACTGATTCTCCAAGTTGATCACATTAATGAGTTTTATGCCTTATTAAGGGATTCAGTGTTACTTATTAAATGAAGTGAGCACATTAAAAGCTTTATCACATTCTAGGCACTCGTAAGGTTTCTCTGCATTGTGGGCTACTTGATGGGTAGCAAGATTAGAGTATTGTGTGAAAGTCTTTTCACACTGACCACATTCATAAGGCTTCTCTCCAGTGAGAATTCTCTGATGTATAGCTAGACTGGCCCTCTGTGAGAAAGCCTTTCCACAGTTATCACATTCATAAGGTGTTACAGGAATCTGAAGATCTTCCCTGCCCCTAGGTCCTTTGATACACTTAAGTAGCTCTGAGAATCTTTCCTGAATTGAAAGTATAGTCTACCCCCTAACAGGCTGAATCTGGTCACATGGAGCCTGTGGCAGGAGGTTTTTTTTTTTTCAGAAATGCTCACAATTTGTTACTTTGTAATTGGGCAGTGGGTCAAGAGGACTGTGACATTCTCTGACCCAGGAGAAGGCGATATATACAATCTGATGTGAGATTTTGCTTTTGGTCTCACTTTGAGAAGAGTTGTGTGATTTGACCAGATGAGACTTTGTGAAGCCGTTGAGTCCCCTGGATTTGAAAAATACAGATGTTGATGCTTCCCTCTCTGGTAACTATGAACTGATATGGATGTGATGGTTAGATGGTTGGAAGTCCATCTGCTAATCTGTTTTTGGTCTGCTTGTAACTTGTGCTTTTAACTTGTGTTCATATTCTCTGAAGTTCAGAGTGCCGACTTTCCCCCCTGAACTAGGTAAATGATGTATGTCTGATTGGTTATAGCGACACTGTTAACCCTTGTTGAGTTGCTTTCCTTTAGAAAAGCAGATCCAGGAACTTGTGCTAGCAGCCATCCTGGGTACACTAGGGTGCTTGCTGTTACATAACGTTTCTCTCCAGTGTGGATTCTCTGATGTTGAGCAAGACTGAGTTTGTGTTTGAAAGTCTTTCCACACTGTTCACATTTGTAAGGTTTCTCTCCAGTGTGGATTCTCTGATGTACAGTTAGTATATATTTCAATCTGAAAGCTTTTTCACATTGATCACATTTATAAGGTTTCTCTCCAGTGTGGATTCTCTGATGTCGAGCAAGACTGACTTTGTGTTGGAAAGTCTTTCCACACTGATCACATTCATAAGGTTTCTCTCCAGTGTGGATTATCTGATGTCGAGAAAGATGGCTTTTACAACTGAAACCCTTTCCACATTGATCACATTCATAAGGTTTCTCCCCAGTGTGGATTATCTGATGTCGAGAAAGATGGCTTTTACAACTGAAACCCTTTCCACACTGATCACATTCATAAGGTTTCTCCCCAGTGTGAACTCTCTGGTGCACAATAAGAGTAGAGAGGCTAGTGCAAGCCTTTTCACATTGATTACATTGATAAAGTTTCTCACCAGTGTGGATTCTCTGATGTATAGCTAGACTGGCCCTCTGTGAGAAAGCTTTTCCACACTGATTACATTCAAAAGGTTTCTCTCTAGAGTGGATTCTCTGATCGTCAGCTAGATAGGAGCTCTTTCTGAAAGTCTTTCCATGCTGATTACATTCATAAAGTTTGTCTCCAGTGTGGACTATCTGATGTTGAACAACACTGACTTTGTGTTTGAAAGTCTTTCCACACTGATCACATTTGTAAGGTTTCTCTCCGGTGTGGATTCTCTGATGTGTAGCAAGATGGCTTTTACGACTGAAACTCTTTCCACATTGATCACATTCATAAGGTTTCTCTCCAGTGTGGATTCTCTGATGTTGAACAAGACTGACTTTGTGTTTGAAAGTCTTTCCACACTGATCACATCTGTAAGGTTTCTCTCCAGTGTGGATTCTCTGATGTCGAGCAAGATGGCTTTTATGACTGAAACCCTTTCCACATTGATCACATTCACAAGGCTTCTCTCTAGTGTGAACTCTCTGATGCACAATAAGAGTATTGTCACAGGGAACATCACTCATTAAACTTTGTTTGTGAGTTTCGTCCACAGAAATGCTTAGTTTTGAAATAGTCTCTTGCAGTTCTGGTCTAATCTCTCCTGCAAAAAACAAACAGTAAAACATTTACAAAGACATATGTACACACATAAATAATCATAATCCCTTCTCTCCACTGGGATAAAGTAAACTAACTAATCTATATCTTCCTCTTCCAGGCTAAGAGAAATTTTCAGAGTGAAATGGACAGAATCAATCATTTAAAAATTCCATTAGCTCACGTCTGCAGGATAACTTCACATTGTATCCTCAAACATTCCTGTGACAACTGAAGGACCAACGTACTATTTACATTCACAAGTCATGCCATGAGCTCAGAATGGTTCTGTGAAATGCTCATCACGTTTTCAGTTGAGTCTTGGCCTCCAACCCTGCAGGGGGGAATTCTCTGTCCATGGCACTGGATGGCTTTTCCCCATAGGACTTCCTTTTGTTTTGTTATTAAAGAAATTTCCTTTGTTATTGCATGTTGATTCATTTTCTCCATCTCATTGAGTCTTCCTATTCCCTAAGATACAATGATATTGAAATTAGATCAACTAATAATCCTATGATGGACTCTAAGTGTTCAAGTGAACTAAAGCATTAATCCACATTAATCCATATGGAAAATTTCACCATCACCTTATTTTAAGAAATTGAAAGTCACCTCCAACCTTGAACATCCACCAGGTTGATCAGTTAGCAGCCATCAACAATGTGCAAGAGCTTCTACCAGCAACAAAACTCCATGAAACCTCTGATAATGGTTAGATTTTTATAGCAATAAATATTTTTGAATTAAGGCATGTACATTGACCTTTTAGACAATACAGTATGGCATACATACTATATATTTATGTAGTGTAAACATAACCTTAATATGCCCTGGGAAACTAAAGTTCATGTGACTTTCTTTTTTGGGGGGGGATTTTTGTACGCCGGGCCATTTGGGTTAAGGGACTTCAACAAGATCACTGGGTTAGTACTTGTTAAGTGTCTAAGGCCAGATTTGAATGTAGCTCCTCCTGACTTCAGGCCCAATGCTCTCTTCAGTGAACCACCTATCCACCCCAACTTGCTTTATTTTTAAATTCACTTCATTCACAGCCCCAGAACCAAACGCAAATCTCTGAGGTGTGCCTGAGTTTTTTGCCATCTTTATTTCAATTTTGACTCTTTGGTTCCTAATTCTCCTCTTCTTCTTAAACCATTACTAGCCTGAGTCCTTGTATTCCCATATACCCCATTAAACTAGATATCTTTCCATTCCCCAAAACCCTCTTTTCCCTGGATCAGCAAAGACCGAAGCTCCCAAACTGTTGCTTCTTCTCAAACCATTTCTATGTTTGTATGCCAGATTGGGAGCTTCCTGACAGCAGGGACTGACTTGTTTTCCTCAGTGCCATGAGGCAGAAAAGAAATAGCAAACCACTCCAGTATCCTTTCCCAGACAACCTTGCTCTCATTCTCCATTCTCCACTCACGTCCTCAGCAGAGAAATTTGCCTCATATTTCACTGAAAAACTCAGATACTTTTATCAAGAGCTATCTTGTTCTCAACACTCATACATACATCAGGTATCTTCCTTTCTTTTTGACCCCAGTATGAGATGAGCAATGCTCCACGTGGTAGCTAAAGCAAATGCTTTCCATGTATAAATCATAGTACTCCAACTCCACAACTTCCTCACTTAACTACCTTTGTTGCATCCCCTTTATTTCACTACTCTTAGCCTCTTGCACTAAGGACTTTATCCCATTTGCCACAAATCAAATCATTTCTCTCTAATCCTCAAAACACTTACTTAATCTATTCAGCCCAAGGAACACTTTGCAAAATCTTTCTTCCATTTCTCAACTAAACAATGAGAAATGCAGATTTACAACTGGTGTCTCCAAATTTTTTTTTAATTTTCTTCAAATTGTCTGCAGTCTACATTTCAATTTTATTGTTCAATACAAACTCCTCTCCCCAAAATTACCATAAATCTCAAAGCAGCTAAATCGACTAGCCCTAATTTATCCTCATTCTTCTTGGCTTCTTTGAAGCGTTTGACACAATTAACCTTTTCTCTCTCTGATCTTTACTGACTAGAGAGTATGTGTATTCAGTTCTGACTTTAGTAAGCTGGCCCTTCATTTAAGAGCCATGCTTCATTCAGGGTTGCTATTTGGATGCAATACTGTTATGGGAATCTGAAGATCTTCCCTGCCCCTAGGCCCTTTGATAGGCTTAAGTGGGTCTGAGGATCTACCCTGGTTTGAAAGTATACTCTGCCCCCTAACAGGCTGAATGTGGTCATGTGGAGCCTGTGTCAGGAGGCTTCTTTTTCGGGAATACCCATACCTTGTTGTTTTGTGATTGAGGAATGGGTCAAGAGGGCTGTGACATTCTCTGACCCAGGAGAAAGCTATGTAATATCAGAAACTTCATGTGAGGTTTTGCTTTGGGGCTTACATTGAGAAGAGTTGTGTGATTTGACCAGATGAGACTTTGTGAAGCTGTTGAGCCCCCTGGCTTAGAAAAACCCAGATGGTGGAGCTTCCCTCTCTGGTAACTGAATAGGTATGGATGTAATGGTCAAACGGTTGGAAGGCTGTCTCTGCTGATCTGTTTCTTTGTCTGCTTGTTACTGATGCTTGTAACTTGTGTTTCTATTCTATTTCCATTGTCTGAAGTTCAGGGTGCTGAATTTTCCCCCTGAATTGCATAAATGATATATGTCTGACTGATTAAAGGGAGTCTGTGAGCCCATTTTGAGTTGATTTCCTTTAGAAAAGCAGATCTAACAACCTTTCCTAGCAGCTACCTTAGGCATACTACAGTGCTTGCTGATACATTCAGAGAAAGACCCAGAAAGATCAGAGTTTAAAAGGAGACTGAAGCAATGCATGCTACCATTCCTTTTGATGTTTGGCTTTTGTTTCTCTTTTCTCATTGTTCACTCCATTGACTATAACACCTATTCAATCAGACTAGTATACAATGTGAAGGAGTTTGCAGATCCTATACATGATTGTATGCCACCATGGCAGGGGTGAGGGGTGGGGAGGAAGGGGAGAAAAATCTGAAACTCAAGTGATTCTGGAACTGAATCTTGTAACCTAAAAGTAGACAAATAAGTCAATAAAATTAAAAAAAAAACAAAAAGCAGATCTAACAACCTTTCCTAGCAGCCACCCTAGGTATACTAAAGTGCTTGCTGATACAAATACCTGCAAAGTTCTCTTGTAACAAGAGCTGTTCATCTTTGAGTTCTACTAGATTTTGTGTTTTCTACACTAATGTGTATATTCCATGAGTTGATGGTGAATAGAATCATCTTTGCAGGCATTTTTGTAAATTTTTGCGTGTATTTTAACCACAGAGTGAAATTTCCTTCCTGCAATGGTAATCAGGCCAGGGTTGGGTAAGCAGGTAATATTTAGGTTCTTTTTTCTAGCTCATTCTTCACATCAGGAGGAAAAGAGTGAGACACATAAAAAGCTGCCCAAGGGTATCCACTATCACCCCTTTTATTCAATCTGGTACTAGAAATGTTAGCAGTAGGAATTAGAGAAGAAAAAGAAATCAAAGGAATCAAATTAGGCAAAGAAGAGACTAAGCTATCACTCTTTGCAGATGATATGATGACATTCTTGGAGAATCCTAGAGAATCAAGTAAAAAAACTTCTTGTGACAATACATAAATATAGGAAAATTGCAGGATATAAAATAAACACACATAAATCCTCAGCATTCCTATATATTTTCAACAAAGCGCAACAGCTAGAGATAGTAAGAGAAATCCCATTTCAAGTTACTGTAGACATTATAAAATATTTGGAATCTACCTGTCAAAACATACACAGTACCTTTATGAACACAACTACAAAACGCTTTTCACACAAATAAAATCAGATCTAACTAATTGGAAAAACATCAATTGCTCATGGCTGGGTCGATCTAATATAATAAAACTGACAATTTTACCTAAATTAAATTACATATTTAGTGCCATGCCGATCGTTCTAACAAAAAAATTACAGAGCTAGAAAAAAATAGTGACAAAACTCATTTGGAAGATCAAAAGGTCCACAATATCAAGGAAATTAATGAAAAGAAATGCTAGGGAAGGTGGGCTAGTTATAACAGATTTTAATCTCCATTAGAGGGCAGCAGTCACCAAAACTACTTGGTACTGCCTGAG
Source organism: Pseudocheirus occidentalis (assembly GCA_028646575.1). Taxonomy (NCBI): domain Eukaryota; kingdom Metazoa; phylum Chordata; class Mammalia; order Diprotodontia; family Pseudocheiridae; genus Pseudocheirus; species Pseudocheirus occidentalis. The sequence goes on along the minus strand of CM053596.1, from coordinate 6,377,121 downwards.
GAAGAGAGTAGAGGATCAATGGAATAGAATGGGTACAAAACACCCAATAGTCAACGATGATATTAATGTACTGTTTGATGAGCTCAAACACCACAGTTTTGGGGATAAGATCTCACTATCTGATAAAACTGCTGATTGCAAAATGAGAATATAGTGTTGCACAAACTGGGCATGGATCACCATCTAACGCTGTACACCAAAATCAAGTCTAAATGGATGCATGATCTAGGCATAAAGGCTGATAGTGTAATGTAAGTAATCTGGGGAAGCAAGGAATAGTTTACATGTCAGATTTATGGAGTAGGAAAAACTTTATGAGCAAAGAAGAGCTAGAGAGTATTATGAAATGCAAAATCATCTTGATTACGTTAAATTGAAATATTTTTGCAAAAACAACACCAATGTAACCAAGATTAAGAGGCACGTGGGAAATTGGGAAAGAACTTTTACAAGCAGTGTCTCTGATAAAGGCCTCGTTTCTAAAATGTACAGAAAATTGTGTCAAGCCTGTAAGAATACAAGTCATTCCCCAATTGATAAATGGTCAAAGGACATGAACAGGCAGTTTTCAGAGGAAGAAATTAAAGATACTTATAAGCATATGAAGGGGTGGCTAGGTGGCACAGTGAGTAGAGCACCGGCCCGGGAGTCAGGAGGACCTGAGTTCAAATCCAGCCTCAGACACGACACACTAACTAGCCATGTGACTTTGGGCAAGTCACTTAACCCCAACTGCCCTCCAAAAAGAAAAAAAAATAAGCATATGAAAAAATGCTCTAAATCACCATTGATTAGAGAAATGCAAATCAAATCAACTTTGAGATACCACATCTCACCAGTCAAATTGGCTAAGATGACAAAAGAGGAAAATAACAAATGCTGGAGAGGATGTGGAAAAATTGGAACTCTAAGGCTTTGTTGGTGGAGCTGTGAACTGATACAACTATTCTGGAGAGCAATCAGGAACTATGCCCAAAGGGCTATAAATAACTGTATACCCTTTGATCCAGTAATATCACTTCTGGGGTTGCATCCCAAAGAAATCATAGAAGTGTGAGGAACACACATATATACAAAAATATTTATTGCAGCTCTCTTTGTGGAGGCAAAATACTGGAAATTAAAGGGATACCCATCAATTTGGGGAATGGCTAAAAAAGTTGTGCTATATGACTACAAAGGAATACTATTGTGCTTTAAGAAATGGGGAGGAGATTGACTTCATATTTACCTGGAGAGGCTTCTACAAACTGATCCCAAATGAGAAGAGCAAAACCAGGAAATATCTGTACACACAGACACATCGTATGTGTGAGGACAATCTTTGAATAACTGGATTCTTCTCAGCATTGCACACTTATAAGAGAACTCTACAAATCTCAGGATGGAAGGAGATATCTACATTCAGAAAAAGATCCAGAAAGAAAAGAGTTTAAATGGAGACTTAAGCAATCTACATGCTATCCTTCTATTCCATGTTTGGTTTTGTCTCCTTTTTCCCCTTTTTCACTCCAGAGGTTACAACCCTTCCAGAGAACCAGGCTAATGTTCAATGTGAAAGTATTTGCAGATCCTGTACTTGATTCCATGCCGCTATGGAGGGAGGTAAGGTGACAACATTTGATACTCAAGGGATTCTGGAAATGAACCTTGTAAACTAACCAATCTTGTGAACAAATCAATTTAATTAAAACTATGGCTTCCAGTGAGAAATGATCCTATGGCATGTGCTGCCTGCATGCAGAGTTGGGACAACAGCTTCCAGTGTGTCCATACCTGCTGCTTCATCATTGGCCTGTCTCCACAAGACTTTGAGATAGGTATAATGGGAAAAGAGTTGGAGTGATATCTTTGGATTCATGTGTAAAAGCGATTAAAGTGAGGCAGAGTTACAGAAAGTTGTTGGTCCCATTCTCTTCTCCAGTGTTATCCCGATCCAGTGGCAAGACAGAATCAAGACAACTGGTGATGGCTCAAGATGCAGTGGATGACTGTAATGACAAGTAAAGTACTACTTTGCTCCTTGTTTCAGCTACTCAGATGCCTTTGAGCCTCACCTTTGACTGTGTCATGTCTTTGTTGGAAACAGCATACACTGTGTGGTCCTTAAATGGCCTAAGGCAGTTTGGAGACCTTTTCTGTCCTTCAAAGGCATAGGGTGACCCTCACATGGAGCCCACGCTGAGAGGAGCTTCCCAGAAGGTTGGAACAGGAAGGAGCAGAGCAGAGCAGAGAAAAGCTTGAGCAGAGCTGGGACCAGGCAGAACTGAGAGGGAGAACAGTTGTAATTTCTGCACTCTGTGGCATTCTGTCTGTTGTGCCACAGAAGAGCATCCTGCCTGTTGTCCTTTGC
>CM053596.1:6358588-6374268 GCA_028646575.1 Pseudocheirus occidentalis | reverse complement strand
AGAGAGACTACCCAGAGTCAAAGTGAAGAAAAGGCCTCCACTTGGACTAAACTGAGGTTTGTTGGAAATCAAGGGGTGGAAGGATTTGTGTGGTTGTCTAAGAACTTTATTTGGAAACTAAAGTTAATGGCCCCAGGAGTGGAAGATCAGTATAATGTGAACTTTTGATTGAATCAACTCCCTTGTAGGGAAACTAGCTCATTCCTTTGTTAATTGATTGATTGGATCTCTGACTTGATTGATTGAATCTAAAACTGTGAAGCTGGTTTCTCCCTTAGGGAAACCAGTTGACTCTTCTCTTGTTCCTTGTTCCTTTCTGTAATAAGATCTAATATAGAGACTTTCCTTGTTCTGAAGATTGTATATAATATTGTGAACTGTTGAAACTGTGAACATTGTACTGAATAAAGATTTGTAATGGAATAAACAGAGTATTCACTAATACTGTGTAATCCGAATCTTAAAAGCTCCTCACAGTAGCATTCTCTCAGAAATCTACTGCTGATTGGCTTTACAGAAGTCTGGAAACCTCTACAGTTGCTGGTGATCTACTCTCCTGAAGTCCACTCCAGCTGGGGCTTCTTGGGCCTTGCATTGGGCTAAAACCACAGGCTCACATGGGGCTAGGCTCAGTTCCCAGTGTGCTGTGATGGACCCTTCCTGTCAGCCTTCCAGGATGCTTTCAGAGGGATATTTGTTTCTCTCTATCACTTTGTGGGTTCTGTAGCTCCAAAGTTTGTTTAGAGTAATTTTTTACATGTATTAGAGGAAGTGGAGGTCAGAGCTCCATGGAAATCCTGTTTCTGCCTCACCATCTTGGCTCCGCCCACAACCTAACTAAATTTAAATTCCCTGAAAAAAGGGAATAGTTTTCTCTTTCATTTTTGTCCTTTATCTCCAGTGCCTGACACAAGGACTTCTATGTAACAGACACTTAGAAAATATTATTGCATTTTTAAAAAAAAATGTGTGGGTCAAGCTTCTCTACTTTCTGATTCTTAAATGGAACATCCAGGAAGACTTGTTTCTTCTGCAAAGACTCTCCTCCCTGGCATATCATATCACAAATTGTCCCCTCTTTTAATTCACCCATCATATATTACTCTGCATTGTAGTAATTTAGGTCTATATTCTATACCCAAACAGACTAAATGCTCCATTAGGACAAATTACTTTTGTTCAGTCATGTCTGACCCCTGTGACCCTCTTTGGGGTTTTTCTTCTAAGAGATTCTGGGATGACTTGTCATTTCCTTCTCCAACTCATTTTACAGATAGGAAAAATAATGCCAAAGGGGTTAATTAACTTGCCCAGGGTCACATCATTAATAAGTGTCTGAGGCTGCATTTGAACTCATGAAGATGAGTTTTTTTGACTCTTAAGTTCAGCACCTAGCTGCCCATGAAGGCAAGAACTATTTCTAATTTACTTTTACTTTTCCTCCAGGTTATATCACAGCATTCATCACACAATAGGCGTTTAATAAATGTAATTTTTAAATTTTTTGAGACCTCTAAAAAGATAATTGTGGATAGATGTTGACTTAGATTTGGAACTGCCATCCAGGTACTGAGCTTTTTTGATAAATGACTGAATGAGTGCAAAGCAATCGACTCAGTATAAGCAGCTCCAGAGAAGACTTGTCTGGCTTTCAGGCTGGACCACATTACCTAGGCTTTGCTAATGATGTCTCATCACTACGCAACTGGACTAGGATTCTCAACATGGGATATCCACAATATATCCCTCTGGAACCTAGGGAAGTGAATCCATTCAGGCTTGAAACTCTTGGTCTGGTGCTGAACCAACCCGCTTGCTAACTGAGTGCAAATTTGTTTATCCAGGTATGTCTAGTTTGCCTTAACCAGCCATACATTATAATCACCCATCCAGACCATCTCCATCACATGCCCTTCTATCCTGCCTGCACTTCACTCCCTCATCAACTCACCATCCCCATGATTACCCAAACCCAAGTTCCATCCTTGGTCACCTGTAATGGCGAGCAAAGTAGTACTTTTCTCCTTGTTTCAGTTATTCTGCTTGGTCACCTGTAATGGTGAGCAAAGTAGTACTTTTCTCCTTGTTTCAGTTATTCTGATAGTTATTCAAGGGCCTTTGAGCCTCATCTTTTATTGTGTCAAGTCTTTGTTGGAAACATTAAGAGGCCTAATGTCATCATGTGGAGCCTATGGAGGGAGGAACTTGCCCAAAAAGCTGAACAAGAGAGGAAGAGTAGGAATAATGGGGCTGGAAGGAGCAGAGTAGATAAAAGCTCAAGCACAAGCTAGGACCAAGCAGAACTGACAGGGAGATTGCTTGTGGTGTTGGCACTCTATCAATATGTTCTGTCTGCGTGGATGTTACTTTGTCAGAAAGAAGCACTGTGTTTAATTGTATTGATTTCTCAGGCAGAAAGTGAATTGAGACGATAAGTGCTGGCAGCGTGTGTAAATATTATACCCCTATTGAGCTTTGTTTTCCTTGAAACAGTATCTACAAAGAGCTTGGAGTGGAGCAGTCCCTGTGACCTGTGATTTGAAACAGGAGTGGAGAGCTGCGTATCTGTGAATCCAGGAAACAGTTGGGTGAATCCAGGCAAGAGCTGAGAGCATGAAAGAGGAGACATTAGGGTTTGGAGGTCAGCCTTGAGTTAAGATGAAAGGAAACTTTACTTGGGTACTCAGTGCTGACTGAAGATATTATAACTTACTGTGACCTAGGGCTAGATGGTGTTTGTACTTTCTGCTACCCATTAAAGATGATTTACATAAGGATGATTTGAAACCAGCCTCCAGTCAAGATGAAAGAAGACATGACTTGGGCACTCTATATTGATTGAGAAGATTGTGACTTGCTAAATGATATGTTTAGTTTCAGATTATATGGCCACTGTAGTAATAAATTGTTATGGTATGTAGTGAATGTTGTGCTTCAGTTTCTTGAATACTTTGCTTTATTTTATTGCTGAATAAATAGAGAGCTCACTATACTATGAGATTAGATGTTTGAAGTTATTCACAGCAATAGTCCTCAGAATTGCTGCTGGTGATTGGTTTAACACCACCCTTCCACTATAAGTAATGTTACCCCTCATTAGAAGGTAAGCTTTTTGAGTCAGAGATTACCTTGGCTTTTTTTCTGGTATTTTTGTTGTTTAGGCAATTTAGTCCAACTTTTCATGACCTCATTTGAGTTTTTCTTGGCAAAGATACTACAGAGGTTTGCCATTTCATTCACCAGCTCATTTTACAGATGAGGACACTGAGGCAAACAGGACTAAGTGACTTGTTCAGGATCACACAGCTAGTAAGTGTCAGATTTGAACTGAGAAAGATGAGTCTTCCTGACTTCAGGCCCAGTGTTCTATCCACTATACTATCCATTTCACTGCAGCCCTCCAACTCTTTCAGCATCCTTGATGTTTATTATCATGTCTGACTTTGGTGGGTGCTCAATATATTATTTTTGATTCACTCATTTATGGGCTACTAAACCAAAGTAATTATAATGCACCAAATATAAAAAATGAACATAAGAAAGCATATGGATAGATTGGGTTTTATCTATTGCATTCTCGCTGAGTTCTTAGATAGTGCACGAGTGAAGACTTGAATGCAAATATATATCCTATTGTTATGGCTAATAATGATGCTGGTGGTGTCACAGATGATGGCAGTGGGTCATGAACTGGATGATATATTTGATAATGGTGATGATGGTGGTATTGAGCATAATAATAGTGAGGATGATAATGGAGATGCCACTGTGGCTGTTGATGGCAATATTGGCAATTACTTCCCATTGCCTCTGAAAGAAAATAGCTATTCTCATTTTTGGCATTCAGAGGCATTCAGAACTCAACCTGTCTTATCCAAGATGTCTCAAATTACTCTCATCATAACCTATATTCAGTCAAATTGGCTAATTTGCTCTTCCTCATGAATGCCATTCCATTCCTCACTCACATGTTTTTTGCAAAAGTTGATCTCCAAGGATGAAAGTCTTTCTGTCTACCCATTTACTGGAACAATTCACAGATTCCTTCTCAGTACAATTCAATATATACAATATTATTAGTGCAATATAATATATCCCTCTACCTGTCCAAATTTCTTAATATTTATAAATAAGTATCTATATGGATGTGTATGTATATGTATGTGTGGTTATGCACATACTTCTACTTGAGAATACCAATGTTGATGTTGGTAGTGGTGGTGGTGATGATGACAGTGGTGATGGTATTTATCATAAAAGTCATAATTCTGGTGATTTTCATGCCCTCTGCAGAAGATGAACTCCCTTTGATGACATTTGGTCCTCCTAAAATATCATACAATTCAACCTCTTGAACCACAAATCCTCCTATTTTCATTCCTCCCCCTAACCTGAAAAAATTAAAAAACTTCTGGGAAACCTGGCTCAGTGAATGAATGTGAATATAATTGCAGTTGAATCAATTGGGAATCATCCACATGAGCAGCAGTGCACAATTAGGGAAAACTCATTATTCTGATTGCTTTGCAACGTATATGGGCAGAATATACAATTGAACCAGGACCTGTAATAAAAGTAATTCTATCAAAATTTTTCCAGTGCTGATGTTGGACCAGCTACACATACGTGGATAATTGCATAATGATGTTGATTTTCTGCCTGAATTCAATTTAATCAGATGATCATTTCATTTTTTCGTTAGTCATAAAATTTGGGAAAATGTGGTATTTGAATTGGCTAGTGGAATGGATATAAAAAAGCAACTCTCTATGTCTGCTATTTAAGTCACAGAGTAGGATACCAATCTGAATTAGTTGAGGGAGCTTCCTCACCAGACCCAGTCCCTCCTACTGAAAAAGAAAAACAGAACTGAAAACACAAGTCCCTGGAGTCACAGGTGATCATTCTCTTTACTGTTTTACTATTAATACACAGTAGTAATTTCATGCAACTTAATCCATTACTAGCCTATATGTTAAATATATATGTCTGGACATAGCTCTGTATTATTGTGACCAATCCTGGAAAATGTATATAATTATAACCCAACAAATAGAAAAAAATAAAGGAACAGACAAGAAAGATGAGATGAGAGAAGTTGTCATAAAAAAGTTATAGCTGGAAAAAACATTGTTTCAACCCCTTCCCTGTCTATAGAAGTCTTAAACCTAGAAGAGAAAGGTGACATTCAATATTCCATTGGTAGGTAATATCAGAACTAAGCCCAGAGCTCAGGTGTATAGTTTAACACGTCTTTCTACTAGGATGATGTCTTTCTACTATGCCATCATATTTGAAAAGAAAAATAAAAGACACGGATGGGAAGTAGATTATCGTGATAAACAAATACATCAGAAACAAGGATACCCTTGCTTCATCAACTTTGCCAGAGCTGTTTTCATGTCCTTGTTCCTCAAACTGTAGATTACAGGGTTTAGGGTGGGGGGCACCACAACATAGAACACAGACACCAACAGATCAAGCACAGAAGGGGTGTCAGAGGTAGGTTTTACATGAGCAACAAAAGCAGTTGTGAAGAACACAGAGGTCACAATGAGGTGGGGTAGGCAGGTGAAGAACGCTTTGGACCTGCCTTTTGTGGATGGCATCCTTAGAACAGTGGCAAAGATGTAGACATAAGAGATAACAATATAGAAAAAACAGCCAAGACCCAACATCGTAGTTGTAACTGTGGTTCCAATTTCAGCAAAATTTGGCTGTGAACAGGAGAGTTTGAGCAAATGAGGGATCTCACAGAAGAATTGACCAAGCACATTGGCTTTACAGAAGGATACAGAGAAAGTGCTGACTGTGTGCATGATGCCTGCAAGACTACCACTGACCCAAGAAGCAGCTGCCATCTGCACACAAGCTCCTCTGCTCATGAGGCTCTCATAGTGCAGGGGGCAGCAAATGGCTGCATAACGATCATAGGACATCACTGTCAGCAGAGCCAGCTCAGCACAGACAAACAAAAGCACAAAGCATACCTGCATGGCACATTCAGGGATAGAGATGGAGTTGCTGTGGGTCAGGGAGATGAGGATGGACTTGGGTACTGTGACAGAAATGTAGGAGAGGTCTATGAAAGACAAATGTCTCAGGAAGAAGTACATGGGAGTGTGAAGGCGCTGGTCAATGGTAGTGACAAGGATAATGAGCAGATTCCCCATCAGGGCTGCCAGATAAATCAGGGAGAAAAGCACAGCGTGTAAGATCTGCAGCTCCCAGACATCAGAGAAGCTCATGAGGATGAAGTTGGTGATGATTGTGTGATTGACCATTGTCTTCCTAGGGACACAGAAGAAAAGATGGAAAGGGATAAGGGAGACATTTAGTTATATCTCTGTGGGCTATAGGAATCAAGTGTTTTCTTTTTAAATTGTAGCTCTGAAAAACAGAATAAAGTTTTAGGTCAGTTCTGCAGTCTTTCTCCTTACCTATGTTTATCTGGCATTTACTCAATTTTTCATCTGTTACCCTGCCTAGTTTTAATTTCACTAGGAACAAGATGACCCTTCCAGGATCAGTTTATCACTTATAATCTCACCACCATTTTTTTGTGATTCTCATAACTTTTCTCCCCTCTGAATGGAAGGCTGAAAGGGCTTACTGAACTCTTCCGAAACCTTCCTTTATAGAAGATAGAAAGTGGACTTTCAGTTCATTGCCACTGGAATCTATTGTGCTGGTTTCAACTCCATGGAAAAAGATTCCCCACCCCTGTGCCAAGTAGCCCTTCGTGTCCTGTTCTACCCACAATTTTCGGCCAACCTTTGTGTGTTTTCTCTCTCTTTAGACTGTACCCTTCTTGAGGGCAGGAACTGTCTTTTTATTATTAATTGTAGTCCCCAGTACTTAGCACAATGTCTGGCACATAGTATGGTTATTAAATAAATGTTTATTGGATTGGATTTATTGGATTGGAGAGTAGAGGTCAATCATTCCTGAACCAAGTCTCAGCAACAAGGCTGAAGATATGGATTGCCCACTAGGAAGCAGTGTTTGGACAGCTGCTCTCCACTCTTCTCACCCCAATCCAGCATTCACTGCAAATGAACTTGGGCCATGGAAACAATTCACAAAATGGAGAAACCTAGTATACTTATCAGCTCTTATTTCAAAGAGTCTTTAAGGTTGAATCCTTAAAATAAATAGGAAGATTGGAATGGCAGGAATGTTTTTAACTAGAGCATGACATTGACTTATCTGTTATATTAGGGTCCATTAATACGGAAATAGTGACTAGAGCAAAGAAGGTGCTCAGTCCTTATAAGAACCCATTTAGAGTTTTGTGTTTAGTTCTAAAGGGATAAAATATGGGGAGGCCATTTAAAAAGTGGGATTTACCCAGAGTAAAGCCACCATGATGGTGATGGAACTCAAAATCATGTCCTGAAATCATAGCCAATATCTATCTAGAGCTTTACAATTTTGAGTCTCTGTTAATGCATTATACCAATTGATCCCTAGAACCATGCATAAATGTCCTAGCAATCTATTTTATAGATGAAAAGATTAAGGCTCAGAGAAGTTATGTGACTCATCCATGGTTGTACAGCTAGTAAATGAGAGAAATGGCATACAAGTTCAGGTTTTTCTGATTCCAGGACCAGCCCTGAAAGAATCAGAAAGTTCAAGAGTGAAAGGATCTCAATGGCTAGCTAGTCTAAGTCATCCCTCAGAGAAAATGTCTAATACACTTCAACCAAACCATTGTCATCTAGCATCTGTCTGAAGACACTCAATGAGTGGGAACTTTTCAAGACTCCCAAGGCTTCCCAATCTACTTTGACATAATTCTAAACATAATTCTAAACAAGTATTAGGTTTTGTTTTTCCCCAGATCCAGCTTCAATCTGCCACTTTGTCACTTCCCTGCATTTTTCCTGGTGTTACCCTCTGTGGCCAAGAAGGATACCCTTCTTGGTATCCTTCCATACAGCAATATTCTAAATATATGAATAGTGCCTTTCATCTTCCCACTTCCAGGCTTTTCCTCCTGACCCTCAATACGGCTAGTTCCCTCTAGCATATGCCAATGAATCATACATTCAGGATCCTTTCTCATACTTATTACCCACCTTTAGAAACCCTCTAGCTTATCAATGCCCTTCCTGAAAGGTGGTGCCTAGATCATAGAATTCTAGATATGATCTAAGCAGGGTAAAGGAAAATTCAGGAAAAAAAAAACACATGAGAGGCATATAGAGGTAGCTGGGTGTGACATGGGAAGAATGATAGACCTGGAGGTAGGAAGACTTGAACTCAAATCTAGCCTCAGACATTTACTAGGTATGTGATCCCGGACAAGTCAATTGATCGATGTATCTCAGTTTTTATCAACTGTAAAAACAGGAATAATAATAGCATCTCTATCCCAGGGTAGTCATGAAGATTACATTAGATCATCTGTAAAACGCTTAATACAGTGCCTGGTTCATAGTAGGTATTGCCTAAATGCTTATTCTCCTCACCCTAGTTAGTCCCCTGACTAGTAGGTATAGCACCTGTTCCATTTTTTAAAGTGTGCCTTTTTTTAACTAGATCACACAAATTTTGAGAACAGAATATACTGGGAAAATGTGAGACAAGTTTCCAGTTTCCCAAGTATTTCATGCCCCTGAGTGTTTTGGGGATTGGGTGGAAGAGGGGAACCCTTAGAAGGAGAGTTGAGGTCAGTTGCTTGGAGTTATAGAAGCAGGATTTGACTTGATCAATGGGAAGAGTTCCTGAAAAGTGGAGCTCTGTCCAGGTTAAATGTGCTGATGGACTCCACAGGTTGCTGAATTCTACCTCACTGGAGGTTTCCAAGCAAGAATTGGATGCTATAAAGAACATTGCCAATTAAAGGAATGAGACAGAGAACATACTTACTGAAGTCCCTGGTAACAGGCATGTTATATTATTTGCTGATTCAGTCATATTATAATTAAAAACATTTTCTTTTGCATAATTACATTAAGGAAACTTACCCTCACTTTGATAGAGAAGAAAAAACAGTTTTTCGATCTGACTTTAAGAGTTATAAAATTTACATTGCTTACCCAGAGGCAGCATGGGCACTGTGAATATAAAACTGTTCTTTAGTTAGGGCAACTTGGATTTCAGTTAGCCTTTGACATATACTAGATTTCGGACCATGGACAGAGCAAGACTTACATCTCAATGTCTTTAAGGTTGTAAGCTGCAGAACAGAAGCCAATTTCCATTAGTAGAGGGGTTTTCTTCATAACAAATTCCCTGTGTCAGTCACAAAATAGGTCCAATTTAAAAAGAAGAAAAAACACCACTTAGTAGAAGGAATGTTGATTTATGATAACTCATAGACCATTTACATGTCAGAGAGGAACAATTTTGTTGTGCTATCATTTCAATTGTATTTAGCTCCGTGATATCCCATTTGGAATTTTCTTGGCAAAGATACTGGAGTGGCTTGTTCATTTTACATAAGAGGAAACTGAAGCAAATAGGATTAAATGACTTACCCAGGGTCACACTGCTAGTAAGATTCTGAGACGGGATTTGAACAGGTCTTGTGCTGTATCCACTGTCTCACCTAGATGTGTCAGAGAGGATCAAAGATCACTTCAAAATCTATCCTGGAAATCAGGATGAAGATATTTGAAAACCTGAGGCAGAATACCCTCAAAATGCAAGTTGGCGTAAGGAGACTAGGGAGATCATTAAGGCTTCCAGTTAACACAGATTCCAGATTCCAGCATTCTTTCTGACACCTTGTTTTATCATCACCCAAGGACTGTGGGGAAAGATCCAAAGTTGCTTAGCTGTGGATGAATTACTTTGTTCTCCTAAAGCAAAGCTACCATGATCTGGATCACTGTAATGAATTAAAAATTTTGTCTCTTGTAATAACATGAAAATGAGATTGAAATCTCTCAAAGCACTGGAGAAAAAGAAAGATTGGTTTTTTAAATGATTTATTTTTTTTAAAAATATGTAATAAAATGAACATTTTAGTAGCAGTACAATAAAAATATGATTTCACATGAAATTATAAATTCATTATGTATATAAATACATAAGGTTATAATGTAATTTTTTTTCTTTTTAAAATAATCTAGAAGAAAATTTCAAGGTCAGATATAACATTGAACATGACTTCAAATGTGGAGAGTTGATAACCATTATGTTAGAGACAGACATTTGAGAAATATTCACCACTACCTACTTATGATTTAAGCACCTCCAGACACAGAGAGGAACAGTGTGACAAGGTTTCTGTTGACTTTCAGGCACTTCAATTAGAGAGAGAGAGAGAGAGAGAGAGAGAGAGAGAGAGAGAGAGAGAGAGAGAGAGAGAGAGAGAGAGAGTTGTAGTATTTCTCAAGATCACCTGCAGGATAAGATTCAAGACGTTGAGGTCCTTTCTTGAATTAAACTGGCAAACACTCAAACTACACAGAAGAGGGCAAAACTCTGATGGGCTGGCCACATTGTTCAAATATCAAATGTATGTTCCCCTAAAAAACTTTCTTATGTAGAACTCACACAGTTCAAGTGTTCACATGATGATTATAAAAAGGAATATAATGACACTCTCAACTGTCTTTTAAAAGACATCTGAAGATGCTTGAACTGGGCATCTTTAATTTTGGGAAGAAAAGACTTACAGGGCCTCAACAGTCATTAAGTGGAGAGTGGTGAGAGAAGATAAATATTGTCTTCAAATACTTTAAGAACTATTATACATAAAACAGATTCATCTTTTTTGGCTTGGCGCCATAGGGCAGAACTAGGAGCAATTGGCAGAAGTGAGGGAGAATCACACTGTTGCTTGATGCTAGCTCAGTGGGAATTGTCCAAAGGTGGAACAGGATGCCTCAAGAGGTGGTGGATTCTACTTCTCTTGGCTAGATAGACAATTGTTGGGGATAATGTAAATATAGTCATTCTCATTCTGGGAACGTTAGGATTGGATGACCTCCGACAACTATCCCTTTCTATTCTGACTTTCTTGAATCATATGAAAAGGGTGATAAGAACTCCCCATCCCTCCCTTCAGAGCTTTCTGACCATCCCTTTCTTTGGCCCAAGTCTACCATCTCACCTGGTGCTTAGGTGTTCAAACTGCCCTTGTCTCTCTTTTCACAGAGGAAAACTATCTATTCCACAAATGTTTTCCATGTTTGAGACATCCTCCCATCTTTCTCAAAACTTGCATTTTGGGAGAAAAAAATTGGGTACCTGAAGCATCAATGCTTAACACAAAAGAATGAATATCTAATAGTGAAAATGGTGACACAGTGGCATCTGAGGGCATAATATGTCTGTGAAACTTTCCCAAAATTAGATCTCATTGGCATCTGACTTTTCCTTGAAGAAACTGAAAATAGCCTTTCATCCCATTGATTTATATATTTCCAGTGTCACTATCATTATAACTATGAAGACTTGCTTCACATAGGCACTCAGGCAACAAGGTGTCATTGTGTATAGAACATGTATTTGAATTTGGGTAAAGCCAAAAGTACTTTCTAGCTGTGTGACCCTGTCCAAGACATTTCATTTCTCTCAACCTCAGTTTCCTCATCTATGAAATAGGGAGAATAATAACACATCCTTCACAAGTTTGTTGTGAGGATCAAGTGGATAATGTATGTGAAACTCATCAGACTTTAAAGCACTATTTTGTTAGCTTCTGTTATTAACATCACTACCACCATCATCATCATTAGCCATAGTAGCAGCATGGTGCTGAGGAAATAGGGTTAGATTTGTAAGTCACAGGACCTCCTTGAATCCCAGCTCAGCTACTGGCCACCTATGGGACCCTGGAAAGGCTATTTATCTGCTTTAGGTCTCAGTTTCCTTATCTGTAAAATGTATTAGGGGTTGGACTAGATCATCTTTCAAGCTGCATCCACTCTAGAGCTATGATTTAATGGTTGTTCAATAATCCTGGTCTGATAAAGCTAATTAGGACTATCTTAAGCATGAGGACAGGACCTTTATTTATTTTCTACAGTAACTTAGCAATTTCATTTAGTGATTTAAAGATGATATATTTCCATTTCTAAGATCCTTTACAAAGCTAAATCTTGAATAAGTTCAATATATATGAAAATCTCCATTATATTATAGTATAATAAGGCTTAAATTGTTTTCTCCTGCTAATACTATGTCCTTCATAAGGGAAAAATTAAACTATTCTAGATCATTAAGTTTTTTCATAGTATACTTTTCTTTTTCCAACTTATTTATTAAGGGGAAAAAAATCTGACCTATTGGATTTGGCTTAGTTGTTTCAGAAATGGGATAATTCAAGGGTAGTCTGGTCACTCGGATGTTGCTCTGATTCCCTGGTTAAACACAACTGCTTACCCCCCTCACCTTTCATATCCAGAAAAGAAGATGGTATCATTGAGAATTTTCAGGAAATCCAAGGAAGAAATAACAGGGAAGTTCAGAGGTAGGTAAATGTGCCTTCTCTCTCCTTCTCTCAAGATGGAAATGCTCCAAAGGTAGGAGAGCTACCCATCACCAGATTCTGATGATCTATATGCCTTGGGGTCTAAACATTGTCTCTTCTGGGGAAATCACTTTCTTTTTTATGGCAGGAAATTGTCCAGAAATGTGTTTCTTAAAGCAGAGAAGGGCCCTTCTGGGACCAGAGTTCTGATTAACCTCAGTAGACTGCAGTTCCTGCCCTTATAATCACTTCTTCTTGGCCATGACTTGGGATTGAAGAAGAGAAATTGCAATGTGTTAGCTTTACCTGGGGCCCAGAGCATGAGCCAGGTATGGTCCCAGGATATCCTGGCCAAGTGTCACTGATAGGTGTGGTAGCAATGAGGAATAGGAGAACTATAGGAAAGCTCAGGAACATAAAAGAAATGAACAGAATCTTCAGATTCCTATTTGGAGTCCAGCCAGACTTCCTTTGGAACTAAGATGGTACTGGCAATCTGCCCAGATAGCTTACTTCAAATGCCCAGGAAAACATCTGATTGAAGTTGTAAGCATGGCCAGCACTAGAACAATCATGAAACAGTTTGGTCATTGCTAGAGGCCTCCCAAGTCTCTTCTTTGATCCCCATGACTTTCTCCTTGCCTCTCAGTGCCTTAGAATTTAATATCTTTATGCTCTCTCACTCCCCTTCCCCAGGAAGATCTCATTATCTATCAAATGATATGTAAATTAAGATAAAGCATTAATGAAGTCAAATGCACCCATAACCTGTGCTGGATGATTCTGTATCCTCATTAAAGATAAAAAAACCCAACATTCTATTGATCAAATTATACCTGTTTCTGGTATAAAGAAGGCAGGGAAGGGTCAAATCTCACTTCTTTGGATCTTTCCTAGACCTGTCAGGTGCAATACTTTCCTTATATAGTAACTTACTTTACCTAAATATTAAATGTTACCTGTAAGGCAGCTATATGGTGTGGTGGATAGGACAGTAGGCCTGGAGTCAGGAATACCCAAGTCCAAATAAGGTCTCAAATACTTCCTCACTGTGTGATTCCAAAGTAAGTTCCTTTATCCTCACCTGCCACAGTTTTTTAGGGATCATAATAGCATCTACATCCCTGAATTGCTGTGCGGGAAAAATGCTAGTATTTGTAAAATGCTTTCTAAGCCTTGAAGTGCTTAATAATGAAAATAATAACAGTTGCTGTTTTCAGTCAAAAACTCATAAGGTATTTATGACCATGAGATCAAAAGGGTTGACTGTCTGAGTGATAGACTTTTCCTATTTTTTACATTGAGTAGAATTTTGAGGAAAAAGCCTCCTGGGCCTTTGGAGACATGAAACTTTTACAAGTTTTATTAATCATTATAGTGTGTAACTGCTTAATTTTCCTACTAAGAAAACTCCCTAGACTAATACAGATCAATACAAAGACAGAGGGTAATGGTCTTGTATGCTTCACTTAGTCTGAATATTTCTTCTATATTTAATGTGCATATATAAATCAAAAAAGGATTTGAGGGTTTCAGAGAAATGGCACTTCCATCCAGATACTAGGATTTGTAGTGGGTAATGGTAGTGGAAATCATTTTGGGGATTTGGGGGATGTGGCTTCAAAATTGATATTTAACAGAATTTAGAGAGAATTTCTTAATCCCATGTCAGATTGTTGTCTGGAACCAAGAACCTCTGTACTTGACACCAGAAAAATAATGTTAAAAGAGTAGATTTAATCTTGGCCTAAGGAACTCAACTGGATTTTATTGGTTGCTTGACTTTTAGTCCTTGATTATGTGTTAAAGAACCATAGATATGTGTGGTATGTTATGACCAGGCTTATACATATTATAAGTAAGGTAGGAGGACCTGGAGAATAGATAGAATTTCAACAGAGAAGGTCTTAGGCTGTGGGAAAATAGGATAAGGCCACAATAGAATTTGAATTTGCCTGAGTCACCATGTCACATCCACCAGATTGGTCAATATGACAGAAAACGAAAATGACAAATGCTGGAGGGAGTGTGGTACAATTGGGACACTAATGCATTACTGATAGAATTGTGAACTTGTCCAACCATTCTGGTGAATAATTTGGAAACATGACAAAGAGGTCATAAAATCATGCATACACTTTGATACAGAAATGCCACTACTAGGATTTTTTGCCAAAAGAAATCAAAGAAAAAAATAAAAGGACCCATTTGTAAAAATGCATTTTAATTATTAATTAATAATCAATTAATTAATAATATGTAACAGCTACTTTTTGGTGGAAAATAATTAGAAATTAAGGGGATGCCCAACAATTGAGAAATGACTGAGCAGGTTGTGGTATAGGATGATGAATGCTATAGTTCTGTAAGAAAAGATGAAGGGGGCAGAGCCAAGATGGTGGCATAGAAGCAGCAAGGTCCCGTGGCTCCTACACCGCCACCCTAAACACCCATTAAATTATGAGCCCAAAGAAAGTCTAGGACTTTCAGACTCACACAAAAATACAAAGAACACACCTCTCGCTGAAGGCAGCTCGGCAGCAGGGGTTCAGCACGGCAGCCGGGAACAGAGACTGGAACAGCCTGAAGCTGAGACTGCAGCAAGGCCTGGGATGGTGGGAAGGAGCCTAGCTGAGCTGAGTCGAGCCCCGCAGCCAGTCTGTAGAGGTTCTACAGCCTCCAGCACCTCCACATCTGCCAAGGCGTAAGGAATGGGACAGGAGAGGGGCAGCTCGCACTGCAGTGGAGCAGAGATAGGGAGCCCAAAACCAGCTGCAGCCAGGCAAGGCCCCAGGGTGGACACCAGGAAGAATGGAACCTCCCAAGCCACAGCGTGAGTCTACTTCAAAGAAAATCTAAAGCGCCTGCCTGAGGAGAGCTTCAGTCAGAGAAGGTTAGTGAAAGTTGAAACTTTGAAAATTAATTTGGGGGTGATAAAGCGGTTTGGCTAGTCTGCCTCCAGGGTAAGGAAGCAGTGGGGGAGAGGAACTACTGGAACCAGGAATGGTGGCCCCGACCAGGCTGCTTCAGAGCCTCTGGCCTGCGGACTCTGCAGGGGAGGCTGAATCAATTGCTCAGGGCCAAGTGCTCTTGTGTTGAGTGGCCTGGATCCGTATTGTGGTCTTGGGTGGTGGTCTTGGGGTGCACTTTCAGCAAGCCAAAGCTGGGGGGACTTGCAACACCCCCCCAATAGCTCTGGCAGTTGGGAAAATCCCAGTGATTTGGAACAGAGCTTCCCCCCTTGGAA
>CM053596.1:6338102-6358088 GCA_028646575.1 Pseudocheirus occidentalis | reverse complement strand
GGGCTGTGGGAAGATGGGCACACCAAGACAATGGTGGGGGAGCCTGGAAATGGTAGAAGATCATGAAGGTCTGAGATCAAATCCAGCCTCAGACACTTATTAGCTGTGTGACCCTGGGTGAGTCACTGACCCTCTGTTTGCCTCAGCTTCCTGAGCTATGAAATACAGATGGTGAGAACACCTTCCATGTAGGGTTGCTGTGAAGATGGTCAAAAGTGGTTTTGGGGAGAAAAGAAGTCATGCCTTTGTGTCCTTGCTTTTGAGCCTGATGCCTCCTGGACAAGGACTGAATGTCTCCTTCTGTATCTGCCTCCCCTCTCCCCCCTTCTCCCACTAGAAAAGAAAACTCCCAGGACTCTGAGCAGTTCCCCAAACTCAGCCCTTTCCCTACACTCTCAGTAACAAGGGAAGGCCCTTCACAAATGCTCTTTCACTAACACCTAAAGAAGGTATTCTTTTCTTTGGCCTGGTCCAAACAGCTCTGCTAAGGGCCTTTGAACCTGTGAGTGTGACCCACAAGCCAACTTCACCTGTTTTTTTGAGTTGCCATATTTTCCAGAAACATTGGACCAGAGTATGAAGAGGGCCGGGCCCCTGCCCCCACCCCAGCTCAGAGTATTTGCTTCTTTGAACCCTCACTGACTTCTCATTCTGCCCTAGAGTCAAACCAGCTACAAGACAGGAGGGGTCAATGGGCACCAGACAGATAAAGTGTGGGTGCAGATCAGTCCCTGGAGGACTCACACAGCATCCTGCCTTCAAGGTCTGGCAGGGGGAGCTTGGCCAAAGGGGCAAAGGGGAAGTGGAGCAGTTCTAGGGCAGTGGGGGAGGAGTGCTAGGCATGAACAAAGGGAGCAAGAAGACCCCTACAGGAAATAGAGGAGTGAGTGAAGTCATCTTCCTTGTGCCTCGGGGATCATGAGGGAAACCTTAAAAAAAAGCACACAGTAGAGCACCAAAAGGAGTGGGGACTATTTAGTGCTTGTGATGCCAAAGTGCCTCAAATCACTTCAGAAGAAGAGAGCAGGGCAATGTTGTTACTACTGTTTTCAATTTCCTACCTTTTTTTTTAAGGATACATTTTATGGATAGGGGATTGGCAGCCTCACAGACAATCCTCTGGATTTGTTGGAATGGCCTTTTTGGCTAATGTTGGTCCATCTGAGGACGCAGGGCACTCACCTGGGCTGGGGGGTCTGCAGCTCCAAGGGACCATTCCCTCTGGCTCCAGGCTTCTGGCTTGGGTCAGGCCTTGGTCTTGTGCAGATTGAGCTGGGGAGGGAGGATCCCAGAAGGGCAGTGTCTACTTTTTTTTCCAGGGTCAGGAAGCTGGGCTATAGGGATTCACCAAGGGTCAGGAATTGCCCACAGGGCAGATACTGCAACTGACTGGTAGGGTCAGACTTTGAAAAGAAGATGGTCCCATCTTCCCCTGCTCTTTCCCTTTAGTCCCCTTCACCCTCCCCCACTGTCCCCCAGAGAGCCAAGAGTCAGCAGAGACTTGGGATGCCAGGTGGGATGAGAACAGTCAGAGCCTCGATGGCTCCTGAATCTCCCTCCACCTGGTTCTCTGTCCTCCCTGCCTCCCCTCTCCCCAAATAAAACACACACACGCACACACACACACACACACGGACACACACACAGACACAAAAAATCTGGACAATAGACTGACTCCTGGGTCCACGGAGGAGGGAAGCTAAGGAAGGTTGGGGATGGGGAGCTCTCTGGAATAGAGTCACCAGACAATGACCATGCTGGGAAACAAAATCCAGTCTGGGATTCAGTCAGCTGGCAGGGGCCTGAGGGCTCAGAAAGAAGAGAGGGCAGGGGAGTAGGAGGCCTGGGGAAGGGGAGTCCAGGGAGTGGCTGGGAGGAAGACATTAACTCAGCTCATGGCAGGGAGCTCAGGTACTCTGCAGTTACAGAAGGGCTCCAGGAGGACACTGAGCTTGGAAAAGCAGGAGCACTGTGTCCCGGGGTCTAACTAGGAACTGGGACGGAATCCTGGGACCCTGTGGTAGAGCTTAGACCTGGAAAATGTCAAGGGAGACCAGACACAAGGAGCCATTGTTTGGGATCTCATAAGGAAGCAGCCCAGGGGCTACGGGTCCAGGGGAAGAGGGACAGGAAGGAGTTTCAGTTCCTGCATCCCAAGGGGGGTGCTCAGGCAGGCAAGACTTTGGGGTCCTTGTAGGGGGATGGGTCTGAAGGAAGAACAAGTGAATCTCTAACCAAAAGCTGGGGGCAAGGAGACAAGACTGCGGGGTCCCTGTGGTTAACAAGTCTGAATTTCGGCAACGAGTCCTGCAGTGAGGGTGTCCCTGGGAGTCTGGAAAGTAATTGGGAATCTCGAAAGAGCCAGTGGCGGGAAACTAATCCTATAGCCAGGCTGGGGAGCGAGGCGTGGTCCGGGCTAAACCCAGAGGACACTCACCACGTGGTCAGATGAGGAGGACGAGACCCAAATTCTACAGGAGCAGAAGTGAGGGGCTGTGGGTGTGGATGTGGGACTAGCTCAGATCGGCTTGGGACCTGCACCCACAGCGGCTGCCAGAAGGCAGAGGGATCTTTGCTGCAGGGAAGAAGGTAGAGGGACCTTAGCTCCAAAGAAGGTAGAAGGATCTCGTTTCCAGGGAAAATGTTGGAGGGATCTCATTTGCAGGGATCTCATTTGCAGGGAAGCTGGAAGGGAAGAAGGCGGAGAAATCAGAGCCCAAGCACCGGTTTTCATCCAGACCCTTCTGGGAGAGTCCTACCATCCTCTGCCCAGCCCGTGAGGTTACGGGGTGGGCCTTTTCCTCCAGTCACCCCCAGGGCAGGAGCTCAGGACCCTCCCTGGGTCGCCTCCACAAGCCCTGCTCTCCATCACCTGGAATGCTTTGACCACTGGGATGAGTCTTCTCCTGCCGTAGACCCCTCCCAGGCACCCAAACTCCACCCCAGGGCTCTGATTGCGCCTGGACCACCACCCACCGGGCTGGCCAACTCTGAGACCTCCTCTTCCCCCATGCCTCAAGGACTAGATTCCTTTTTGGAGGAAGGATGTGGCCCTGTCCTGGTACTGAGGTTGGAACAAGGAAGAGGTAAGTTCCAGATTTCAGATTCCCTAGAGATTTACAGCAAAATAGAGCTTAGATTCAAAATAGACGTTGTTAAGAACAATAATAAAGTCACTTTGGTTCTCACGTTTCTCCTAATCTCTCTAGAGATTAGGGCTCCTTTAAGGTCAGCTGTGCTCTTCCAGGAGGATACTTGGGGTGTTTGACAGTCGGTGGGGAGATCTGCCCTTAATGCAAATCCACTTAAAAATCGGACATGTAAGGTGATGTGTTTAGGAGCCATTACCCTGTTTAACTCTCTGAATCTAATCAGTGTAGAACAGAGGGTCAAACATGTACAGTGTTCTTCATAGCTAAGGTAATTCTAACTAAGATAGTCAACTGAACTGATGTTATTATGTAACTAGCAATTTGGTTGCATGTATTAAAACTCCCGTTGTACGTGTTATTAATATGCTTCTAGCTTTTCTCATTTGGAGATTTGGGCGAAACCACTTCACAAGACAAGTTTGTGCTTTTCATTTTAAACAGCAGTTTCTGGACAGATGTGCAAAGTTGCCCTCAGAAAATAAATGAACTTTCCCTTTGTTCTGGAGGCTGTGGGATTAGGAATCAAACTGGAAGAGTGTGGTTACAAAGTTAACTGTTACCTATTTATCTGGGATCATTTTGCTTCCAAATGAACAACATTGATAAGTTACTGTTTGAGAAAAGCACAAAGGACCTTGTAAATGCTTCACTCAGGCTTTGAATCTGGTGGAGGGGAATTTGGGGATAAAGAGAATGAGAAGAAGTCCGTTATTCTGTGTCCAGTTATGCTGGGTCTGGTTATGCTGTGTCCACACTGAGGGGCTGATCAGCAAAGGATTCATTGCCTGACAAGAGCTGATATTCCCAGGAAAGTAGAGAAAGTCTCACATTCTTTGGAGCTGTGGACCCAATCAGGTTATTCAAGAAGTATTTATGCATCAATCAATAAACATTTTTAGGCACCTACTGTGTGCCTGGTGGTTTGCTAAGTGCTGAGGATGCAAAGGAAGATTAAACAGGGCCTGCCAGATGTTTTTCTTTACAATATCTGTTATTGTTACAATACTGTTACTGTGTTCATTGTTCTCCTGGTTCTGTTCCCTTCACTTTGCATCAGGTACTTGCAGGTTTGTTTGTTTTTTCTTTCTCTTTTAGACAAACACTAAGACTTAAATACACAGTAAGAAAAGGAAAGGAAATATATCATAAATAATATTTTACTTCTGTAAAATATTACCTTTTACTTTGTCTTTGATATTTATAGATTGAGATGTCTGGGAGCCCCCACAGCTGAAATAAAAAAGGAAAAGAAAACATGCCATGTGCACAGCAGAATGTGGGAGAGGATTCTGAATATGTAGCTATACCTTTCCATTTTAAGGAAGCCTACATATCAAACACTGCACATCAAGCTGAACGCTATCTTTGCTTCCTTGTCAGTTTTCTCTTGTTTTCTGCTGGACCGTTTTTACTTTGTTCTCTTTTCTTCTTTCTTATCCCCTTGTGTAATGAAATCTCATTTCATTTGCGTTTCTCTAATCAACAATATCTTTGTTTTCTACCTCTGAAAATTGCCTGTTCATATCCTTTGACCATTTATCAAATGGGGAATGACTTGTATCCTTATAACTTTTACTTTATTCCCTGTATATTTTAGAAATGAAGCCTTTATCAGAGACAGTAATTGTAAATATTCTTTCCATGGGCAATTAATTTCATCTTTCAGGGCTTTTAGGTAATTTTTGAGAGTCTAAGTTGCACAGCAGATGACCAGGTGCGTTGGTAGAATTTCATCACCTGTGATTTCCGTATCCCAAGGAAATCACATTTAGTGTCCCTAACCCATGAATAAATCTTGTCTTTTTTATCAAATTCCCATGTTTTCTGTTTTGGCCTTGATACTGGAACCTTATTGTTTTTTACCCATTTCTAATGCGGTTTTGGGCAATACACAGACCAGGGTTCCCTGGGTTTATTTTGGATCCTGAAAATTTCCAAAGTCATTGTGTCTGTGGATTGTTTTTAAAAAAGTAACCCTCCACGGTTCACTAACCAAACCACGATACCACCTCTAAGAAAGCAAAACTTGGTATGAGGTTCATAATTTCAACTGATTTTGCATGGAAAAGACCTGAGTTCAAATCCTGCCTTAGAAATTTATTATCTGTGAGAACCTGGGCAGGGAACTTAACCTCTGTCTACTTCAGTTTCCCATCTTGTGAGGATCAAATGAGAAAATATTTGCAAAATACTTTGCAAACCTGAAAGTGCTACATAAATCATGGCCATTTGTTGTTCACTTTATTCACCCCAAGCCAGTAAATGAGAGTCCATTGACTCTCAGTCTGGATAGGTCATTGAAAGCCCACCTTGAGAATGAATCCTATTTCCATGTCATTTGTAGGCTTCCTGCCTATGTGGGCACAGCTGGTGTACTGGCATGGAGGTGAGAGACATGCCCATGTGGAGAGGCTGATTAGCCCTGCAAGGCGGGGCCTCAGGTTTTCCTGAGTTAGGAGATAACTCCTCCCAGTTCATCTTTATCCAGGCATCTTTCAGAAGCCCTCCTCTAAGAACACAAATAAGAAACATCCTCATTCCCCCAATTCCTGGGAAGTAGGAGGCCATCCCTCTACCTCCATCACTTCCACCTCCCAGCATGTCTGGAACACTCCCCCTCGTCACCTCTAGGACTCACCCTGCCTTGATGCAGGCCTTTATCACAGTGCATCTGGACCACTACAACACTCTGCCTGTCTGCCATGTGTCTTCCCATGCTCCAGGACTCCCTCTGCTTACCTGCCAAAGTGAGCTGCCCAAAGGCTAGTTCTGACCACGTTACTTCCCTGCTCCCGAAAGTCCCCTGGCTCCCTTTAATTCCCAGAGTGAACAGAAAGGTTCCTGTTTATAGTTTATATCCCCTGACTGTATGGGCCAGGGACCCCCCTAAATGAGCCCCTTTGAGCAGCCCCCTCTAAGCGGCCCCTTTAAGCCTTCTAGCCTGCTTTGAAAAGGTAGATATCTGACCTTGGTCAGCGTGTCCTTGGAAGCTCGGCTGATACTTGGCGTGGGTCCCAGAGGCATCTGAGAGTGGGCTCTGCCTCCACCCCTGTTCCTTTTTACCAAGTACCCAGGATCCCGTTTCCCACGGGAACTGATTTCCTTGGGGGAGGGGGCGGGAGTGTACAAAGGTATGGAGCTTGCTCTGCTGGCTGACAGAGGAGCTCTCCACACATACCAAATTGCCATTGTCAAGGCACGTGACAGGAGGCAGACAAATGATAAATAAAAGGACAAGGAAGGTGGAGGGGGCCGGGATTTGGCGCTTGGAGGCACAGCAGGAGATATACAATAAAGGATCTTTGCAACTTCACCAGGGTGTCAGCTTATCTGTCCAATCCGCGAGTCTCTCAGGATCCCAAAGAGCCTTTAAGGAGGCTGTGGTTGGTGTCGCCCACCAGAGGTAGGTGATGTGGGGTTTCTTCTTAGCTCAGCAGGTCTGAGCACCTGACCACCTTGCCCTCTTCTGCTAGTCTCCTACACCCCACTCACTCAACAATGCATCTTCAGTGGCCTCAATGAGGATGCCAGATCTCTGGCTTCTCACTGTCTGGAATCCTCTGCCCCCTCCCCCACCTCTTCTGATCCTCCTCAGGCCTAGGCTAAGATCCCTGTAAGAGGCCATTCCCATTTACACTGTGTAACGGGCATCTGAAGATCTTCCCTGCCCCTAAACCCTTTGCTTAAGTGGTTCTAAGGATCTTCCCTGGTTTGAAAGTATACTCTGCCCCCTAATAGGCTGAATGTGGTCACATGTTGCCTGTGGCAGGGGGCTTGCTTTTCAGGAATGCCCACACGTTGTTACTTTGTAATTCAGCAATTGGTCAAGAGGGCTGACTTTCTCTGACCCTGGAGAAGCCTATATATATGGCCTGATGGGAGCTCCTGCTTTGGGGCTCACTTTGAGAAGAGTTGTGATTGGGCCAGATGAGACTCTGGCAAGCCAATGTGCCCCCTGGGCTATGAAAAACTGAGATGTTGGTGCTTCCCTCTTTGGTAACTGAACAGGTAATGGATGTAATGGTGAGACAGTTGGAAAACCATCTCTGTGGATCTGTTTCTTGTTCTGCTTGTAACTTGTGTTTGTATTCTGAGTTCAGGGTGCTGACCTTTTCCCCTCAACTAGGTAAATGGTATGTTTGCTTGATTAAAGTGAGACTGTTAACCCCTTTTTGAGTTACTTTCCTTTATAAAAGCAGATCTAACAACCTGTGCTAGCAGTCACCCTGGGTATGCTAGGGTGCTTGCTGATACACACTGGTGTCCTCCACCTGGAGCGTTCCCCCCCCTTCCTTGTCTAGATCTTGTAGACACAGGGATTGTCTCCTCCATTAGAGTGGGAGATTCTTGGGGGAATTTCTTCCTATTTCCAGGGATTGTTTCTGTGCCTAGTAAATAAGGAAACCCTTAATAGATACTTATTGACTGACAAGGACCCTGCAGCAAGGAGCATAAGTTGAAGGGGTTGCATCTACTCTTATGTTCCATGGTCAATATTGAGGGCTCCAGCCTCAGCTCCTTAGCAGTGGTCACATGACTTCCCCCCCAATTTCCCAGTCTCAAGACTGGATTTTCATTTCATATAATTATAAAGGTGTTTGGCTTTAGTGTGCACAGTGCTCACTCAAACATCATATATTAAGTGAAATGTGTGTTAGGGTAAAAGCTGGGGAGGAAAAAGTTAGTTGTAATGTTTGATAATTTACTGTAAAACTTTCTTTTGGGTGTGAACTTTATGCTCTGGAATGAGTGATATTTTTGTGTAAAGCAATCTGGTGATAATTAAGATTATTAAATTGGTAATTATTCAATCTTAGTTTCAAAATTTAAATTTAAGGTACTGGATGTGTTTATAACATTCTTTGGATTTTTTAAGACAAAATTTGTTATAGGGTGGCTAGGTGGCACAGTGAATAGAATACCAGCCATGGAATTAGGAGGATCCGAGTTCAAATTGTGCCTCAGACACTTGAAAAACTTACTAGCCATGTGACTTTGGGCAAGTCACTAAACCCGATTGCCCTAAAAATAAATTTGGTATACATAGTGCTAAATCCAGGATTATATTATAAATGGGATAGAAGACACTAGAGCATTTTGAGCATGTGTACCATAATTTAAGAAACTACAAATTTTAAGTTTGTCTTTATTTTTATAAAGTGGTTTTGATTGAGATTGTTTTATGAAATATGCCGTTGTTAATTAAGCTATTGTAAAAGTCAACTGTTTATAAAAATATGCTCATGAAAAGTAATTGGTGGTAACTGTGTGAAGAAAGTCCCTGTGAATCTTCTTTTAAATTTTGTCAAATTTGAAATTGCTTATGTGTATGAAAAAGGGGCAAGGTCATCAAGTTCTGGGAAGGAAGCTCATTTCATTTATGAAGTTCCACAACCAAAAATCTGATTTGATAAAAAGCAGTGTGCAATATGATTTTAAAATAATTTTAAATAACTGGTTTCTATAGCAATACAAGGTTAAAATCTGTGAAAGTGAAGACTTCAAAAAATAAAAATAAAAAGAGAATTTCCTTAGATATGGGAGTCCTGGCAAAATCTTTTGAGGTATAATATAATTTAGTAAGATTAAATTGATGTTGAGGTAAAAATTCTGAAGGATATGAGAGTAATTAGATATATAATTAATTCATGTGAGATTAGACCATGGACCTCTGCACAGTCATCAAGAGTAAGCTTTATCTCAAAAAGTGAGACCTCTAAACAACCTAATATAAAATATTGGTATTAATAGAATGGGAAAGATAGATGAAAATATTTGAAAAGAAAAGAGGAAGGTCCTCCAGACTCTTCTGTGTCCAGATAGTTGCTTGGGATAACCTAAGTGTGAGGAAGTATTTTAGGAAGTTATTTATAAGTCAAAGAAAGATAAGGAAATATAATGATGAAACATTACCCCATAAATTAAGGCTGGGATTTTAAAGTAAGAGTAGTAAAGTGACTTTGTGTATTTGTGTGGAATAGAAGCAGTGGGCATTCAGAGTTATAAAAGAGCAATAAACCAGTACAAGGTAAATATTTATTCACAAATCTATCTCCTTGCCTGAGCTCCTCTGTCCCCAATGGTCTCCTACTGTCTGTCTTTCTACCGGTATCCTGTGGGCTCTGCTTCTCGACAAACTCCTCCCACCCCACTCTTCATGCGACCACATTCAGCCTTTCAAGGGGCAGGAACTAACTTCACAGCAGGGGAGGTCTTTAATCTCCCCCCTAGGCCTATGAAGAGGAAGGGAAGATCTTCAAATTCCTATTCCCAGTACATTCAACCCTAAGATCTTTCATGTCCCTTATACAGAAAAAGCATATTAACAATAAATGAGAGTTTAGGGATAACTACTGGAAAAACTGGTGTCAACAGAAATTTGCAACAATGTAACAGAGATAATAGAGAATTTTGCACGTGAAACAATAGCTTGGGGAGGGAGTGGAGAATTGGATATAGGTGCCCCATTCTTTCCCCCTCGAACAAAAGTTTCTCCAAATATTGGTGTGAAGGTCTCTTATCCAAAGCTCCTTCCATCTGAAATTGGACATAGAACTGTCCCTGCCCTAAGAGGTCCGATTCTAGAGTTCACTTCTTTAGTTGTCATCCAGAGATTGGTCAATGCCATGTCCAGGATGTCCCATTTGAAAGGTCAGTTCTTTAGCTGTCATCTGGAACTTGGTAAAGACAAGTTCCACAGGTGGCACATCACTGTCATGGAAAGGGGATAACATCTTGTTTAAGCAATCAGGAATCTTGGGGTGGAGGGTACCAAGCCTGCAGAAAACAAATCTCGCAAAGAAGTTTTAACAGACAAAAAAATCAGAAAGAGACAAATATCAGGTCAGCTATGCTTCTGGAGTCCATGGACTCACTATCTTAACTTCATTCATGGTAGAAGACATGAGTTAAGGGTACAATTTGACAAACGTCTTCTCCTGAAAAAAATCACAGCTACGATATCGTCTTTCCTATGTGCTGGAATCTCTACAACTTTTGGAACATCATTTCCTTTCTGTTTTTTTCTATACTTTAGCTCCCAATTTTGTTCTATTAGTAGAACCAATCACATTGCAACTTATTTGCTTAGTCTACAGAGAGGAAAACCAAGCAAAGATCTTATAGAGAAAGCAATTGAAGCTTAATTAACTAAAAAGTCTCACCCAAAGCCCAACTAAACCCTTCCAAAGAATGAGATCGGTCCCCAGATTGGGTAAATTGCTTCAAGATGTGCAGAGGGCTCTGGAGGGACTGGGTGACACCTTTGGCTCCTAGTGAAAATTAACTTTGGGGATATGGAGGACCAAGGGTCATCATGGTCCCTTCCCATGCTACAGTGTGCCACAGACAGCCTCAAGGACAAAACATCCAAGAATGTTAGAAGAAGAGAAGGACTCATCCCACTAGGAAGCCAAGTGTGATGTCTAGTGACCTCCATTTGCCAGGAAATGGCAGGAATGCATTGGGCACATTCATTAGTCTTCTCTGCACAAAGAATCCTTAAAGAAAAGGAATAGAAAAACTCTGGCTGAAGGTATTCTTGCCTTGAGCACATATTGTGCTTGTGCCCAAGATGAATTTTCTGATGTCTACCAAGCTCTGAACTCCATTTGTATAGCTTTCCACAATCAACAAGCATAAGATTTCTATCTTCTGTGATAGAAGAGAAATGAGAGATCTCTGCTAAGTAAAGAATGATTGTAACCTGACTGATTCTCCAAGTTGATCACATTAATGAGTTTTATGCCTTATTAAGGGATTCTGTGGTGCTTATTAAAGGAAGTGAGCACATTAAAAGCTTTACCACATTCTAGGCACTCAAGTTTTCTCTGCAGTTCAGGGTATTTGATGGGCAGCAAGATTAGAGTAATGTGTGAAGGTCTTTTCACACTGACTACATTCATAAGGTTTCTCTTCAGTGAGAATTCTCTGCTGTATAGCTAGACTGGCCCAATGTGAGAAAGCCTTTCCACAATTACCATATTCATAAGGGGTTATGGGAATCTGAATATGTTCCCTGCCCCTATGTCCTTGGATAAGCTTAAGTAGCTCTGAGAATCTTCCCTGATTTAAAGGTATAGTCTGATCCCTAACAGGTTGAATGTGGTCACATGGAGACTGTGGAAGGAGCTTTGTTTTTCAGGAATGCTCACACCTTCTTATTTTGTAATTGGGCAGTGGGCCAAGAGGGCTGTGACATTCTCTGACCCAGGAGAAGGCTATATATATGCCCTGAGGTGAAGTTTTGCTTTGGGTCGCACTTTGAGAAGAGTTGGATGATTTAGCCAGAGAAGACTCTGTGAAGCCATTGAGCCTCCTCCCCCCCCGCCCCCCCCTTTGAAAAACCCAGGTGTTGATGCTTCCCTCTCTGGCAACTGTCAATAGATATGGATGTAACAGTCAGATTGTTGGAAGCTCCTCTGCTGATCTTTTTCTTGGTCTACTTGTAACAACTTGTGCTTTTAACTTGTGTTTGTATTCTCTGAAGTTCAGAGTGCTGACTTTTTCTCCTGAACTAGGTAAATGATATATATCTGGTTGGTTAAAGTGAGACTGTTAACCCTTTTTGAGTTGCTTTCCTTTAGAAAACCAGATCTAGGAACCTGTGCTAGCAGGTGTCCTGGGTATGCAAGGTGCTTCCTGTTACATAAGGTTTCTCTCCAGTGTGGATTCTCTGATGTTGAGCAAGACTGACTTCGTGTCTGAAAGTCTTTCCACACTGATCACATTTGTAAGGTTTCTCATTAGTGTGGATTCTCTGATGTATATCTAGACTGTCCCTATGTAAAAAAGCCTTTCCACACTGATTACATTCATTCTCTCCAGTATGGATTCTCTGATGTTGAACATGATTGGTTTTGTATTTAAAAGTCTTTCCACACTGATCACATTCGTAAGGTTTCTCTCTGGTGTGGATTCTCTGATGTCGAGCAAGATGGCTTTTACGATTGAAACCCTTTCTACACTGATCACATTCATAAAGTTTTTCTCCAGTGTGGATTATCTGATGTTTAACAAGACTGACTTTGTGTTGGAAAGTCTTTCCACACTGATCACATTCGTAAGGTTTCTCTCCCGTGTGGATTCTCTGATGTTGAGCAAGACTGACTTTGTGTTGGAAAGTCTTTCCACACTGATCACATTCGTAAGGTTTCTCTCCAGTGTGGATTATCTGATGTCGAGCAAGATGGCCTTTACAAGTGAAACTCTTTCCACACTGATCACATTCATAAGGTTTCTCTCCAGTGTGGATTATCTGATGTCGAGCAAGATGGCCTTTACAAGTGAAACTCTTTCCACATTGATCACATTCATAAGGTTTCTCCCCAGTGTGAACTCTCTGATGCACAATAAGAGTAGAGCGGCTATTGCAAGCCTGTTCACACTGATTACATTGATAAGGTTTCTTACCAGTGTGGATTCTCTGATGTACAACTAAATTGGCCTTCTGTGAGAAAGCCTTTCCACACTGATTACATTCAAACGGTTTCTCTCCAGTGTGGATTCTCTGATGGTTAATAAGATAGGAGCTCCTTCTGAAACTCTTTCCACATTGATCACATTCATAATGTTTCTCTTCAGTGTGGATTCTCTGATGTTCAACAAGATGGCTTTTACAACTGAAACCCTTTCCACATTGATCACATTCACAAGGTTTCTCTCCAGTGTGAACTCTCTGATGTACAACAAGAGTAATATCACAGGGAACATCACTCATTAAACTTTCTTTGTCAGTTTCTTCCACAGAAATGCTTAACTTTGAAGTAGTCTCTTGCATTTCTGGTCTAATCTCTCCTGCAAAAAACAAAGAGTAAAACATTTACAAAGACATGTGTATACATATAAATAATCATAATCCCTTCTCTCCACTGGGATAAAGTAAACTAACTGATCTTTATCTTCCTATTCCAGGCTTAGAGAAGTTTTCAAAGTTAAATGGACAGAATCTATTATTTAAAAATGCCATTACCTCACATCTGGTGGATAACGTGACTTATAAGGAGTTTCACATTGTATCCTCAAAAATGCCTGTGACAATTAAAGGACCAATATTGTACTTACATTCTCAAGTCACGTCATGAGCTCAGAATGGCTCAGTGACCTGCTTATCATGTTTTCAGTTGAGACTAGACCTCCAACCCTGCAAGGGGGAATGCTCTGTCCATGGTACTAGGTGGCCTTTCCCCACAGAACTTCCCTCTGTTTTGCCATTAAAGAAATTTACTTTATTATTGCATGTTGATTCATTTCTCCCTTTCGTTGGGTCTTCCTATTCCCTAAGATACAATGATATTGAAATTAGATCAAGTAATAATCCCATTATGGACTCTTTAAGTGTTCAAGTGAACTAAAGCATTAATCCACATGGAAAACTTCACC
Organism: Pseudocheirus occidentalis; assembly: GCA_028646575.1. Lineage (NCBI taxonomy): Eukaryota > Metazoa > Chordata > Mammalia > Diprotodontia > Pseudocheiridae > Pseudocheirus > Pseudocheirus occidentalis. The sequence continues at coordinate 6,344,556 of CM053596.1, read as the reverse complement.
ATCACCTTATTTTAAGAAATTCAAAGTCACCTCCAACCTTGAACATCCACCAGGTTGATCAGTTAGCATCCATCACCAATGGGCAAGAGCTTCTACCAGCAACAAGACTCCATGAAAACTCTGATGATGGTGAAATTTTTATAGCAATAAAGTTTTTTTAAATGAGGCCTGTACATTGATCTTTTAGACAATATAGTATGGCATACATAATTGTTATTAATGTCGTGTGAACATAACCATAATATGCCCTGGGAAAGTAAAAAAGTTCATGTGACTTTCTTTTGGGGGGGATTTTTGTAGGAGGAGGGCTGGGTAATTTGGCTTAAGTGATTTGCACAAGATCACTGGGTTAGTAAGTGTTAAGTATCTCAGGCCAGATTTGAACTTAAGTCCTCCTGACTTCAGGCCCAATGCTCTCTTCAGTGAACCACCTACCCACCCCAACTTGCTTTATTTTTAAATTCACTTTATTCCCAGACCTGGAACCAAACCCACAGCTCTGAGGTGTGCCTGTGTTTTTTGTCATCTTTATTTCAGTTCTGACTCTTTGGTTCCTAATTCTCCTCTGCTACTTAAACCATTACTAGCCCGAGTCCTTGTATTGCCTTATATACCACTCAACTAGATACCTTTCCTTGTTGCTTTGTGATAGGCGAGTGTGTCAAGAGGGCTGTGATATTCTATGACCCAGGAGAAGGCTATATATACACCCTGATGTTAGGTTTTGCTGTTCTCACTTTGAGAAGAGTTGTGTGAATTGGCCAGATGAGACTCTGGGAAGCCGTTGAACCTCCCGGCTTTGAAAAATCCAGATGTTCGTGCTTCACTCTCTGGTAACTGAATAGGGATGGATGTAATGGTTAGACTAGATGGAAGGCTGTCTCTGCTGATCTGTTTCTTTAACTGCTTGTACCTTCTCCTTGTAATTTGTATTTGTATTCTGTTTCCATTCTCTGAAGTTCAGGGTGCTGATTTTTTCCCCTGAATTAGGTAAATGATATATGTCTGACTGATTAAAGTGAGACTGTTAGCACATTTTGAGTCGCTTTTCTTTAGAAAAGCAGATCTAAGAACCTTTGCTAGCAGCCACCCTAGGTATACTAGGGTGCTTCCTGATAGAATTACCTGCAAAGTTCTCTTGCAACAAGTGCTGTTCATCTTTGAGGTCTACTGGATTTTGTGTTTTCTACAATAATGTGCACGTTCCATGAGCCGACGGTGAATAGAATCATCTTTGCAGGCATTTTTGTAAATTTTTGTGTGTTTCAAGCACAGAGTGAAATTTCCTTCTTGCCATGGTAATCAGGCCAGGGTTGGGTAAGCAGACAATATTCAGGTTCTTTTTTCTAGTCCCTTCTTCACATCAGGAAGTGAAGAGTGAGACACTTAAAAAGCTGCCCAAGGATATCCACTATCTCCCCTCTTATTGAATCTGGTACTAGAAACGTTAGCAGTAGGAATTAGAGAAGAAAAAGAAATCAAAGGAATCAAATTAGGCAAAGAAGAGACTAAGCTATCACTCTTTGCAGATGATATGATGATATACTTGGAGAATCCTAGAGAATCAAGTAAAAAACTTCTGTAGACAATAAATAAATTTAGCAAAGTTGCAGAATATGAAATAAACCCACATAAATTCTCAGCATTCCTATATATTTCCAACAAAGTCCAACAGCAAGAGATAGTAAGAGAAACCCCATTTAAAGTTACTGTAGACATTATAAAATATTTGGGAATCTACCTACCAAAACAAACCCAGTACTTGTACGAACACAACTACAAAACACTTTTCACACAAATAAAATCAGATCTAACTAATTGGAAAAACATCAGTTGCTCATGGCTGGGTCGAGCTAATATAATAAAACTGGCAATTTTACCTAAATTAAATTACATATTTAGTGCCATGCTCATCATTCTAACAAAAAAATTACTTTACACAGCTAGAAAAAAATAGTGACAAAACTCATTTGGAAGATCAAAAGGTCCAGAATATCAAGGCAATTAATGAAAAGAAATGTTAGGGAAGGTGGCCTAGCCGTACCAGATTTTAATCTCCATTATAAAGGAGTACTTGGTAGTAGCTGAGGAATAGAGTAGTGGATCAATGGAATAGATTGGGTACAAAACACCCAATAGTCAATGATTATAGTAACATAGTGTTTGATAAGCCTGAAGACCCCAGTTTATGGGATAAGAACTCAGTATTTAATTTAAAAAAAACTGCTTGCAAAATTAGAATATAGTACGGCAGAAGCTAGGCATGGATTATCATCTAAGAGTGTACACCAAAATCAGGTCTAAATGGGTGCACTAACTAGGCATAAAGGCTGATATTGTATGTAATCTAAGGAAGCAAGGAACAGTTTACTTGTCAGATTTATGGAGCAGGAAAGACTTTATGACCAAAGAAGAGGAAGAGAGTATTATGAAATGCATAATGGATAATCTTGAATACATTAAATCGAAAAATTTTTGTAAAAACAAAACCAAGGTAAACAAGATTAAGAGGGAAGGGGGAAACTGGGAAAGAATTTTTAAAAGCAGTGCAAAAGCCTCATTTCTAAAATATACAGAAAACTGAGTCAAGCCTATGAGAATACAAGTCATTCCCCAATTGATAAATGGTCAAAGGCCATGAACAGGCAGTTTTCAGAGGAAGAAATTAAAGGTACTTATGTGCATATGAAAAAATGCTCTAAATCACCATTGATTAGAGAAATGCAAATCAAAACAACTTTGAGGTACCACATCTCACCAGTCAGATTGGCTAAGATGACAAAACAGGAAAATGAGAAATGCTGGAGAGGATATGGAAAAATTGGAACACTAATGCGTTGTTGGTGGAGCTGTGTACTGATACAACTATTCTGGAGAGCAATCTGGAACTATAGCCAAAGGGCTATAAATAAATGCATACCCTTTGACCCAGTAATACCACTTCTGGGGTTGTATCCCAAAGAAATCATAGAAGTGGGAGGAAGACCCCTATGTACAAAAATATTTATTGCAGCTCTTTTTGAGGAGGCAAAATACTGGAAATTAAAGGAATACCCATCAATTTGGGGCATGGCTGATGAAGTTGTGGTATATGAGTGTAATGGAAAACTATTCTGCTTTAAGAAATGGGGAGGAGATGGACTTCATTTTTGCCTGGACAGACTTATACAAACTGATCCTAAATAAGAAGGGCAAAACCAGGAAAAATGTGTACACCATCACAGAGACACACTGTATGTGTGACAACCATCTCTGAATAACTGGACTCTTCTCAGCAGTGCACAGTTATTAACAACTCTACAAATCACAGGATGGAAGGAGATATCTACATTCAGAGAAAGATCCAGAAAAAAAATATTAAATGGAGACTGAAGCAATCTACATGCTATCGTTATATCCTAGGTTTGGTTTTGTCTTATTTTTCCCATTTTTCACTCCATTGGTTACAACCCTTCCATAGAACCAGGGTAATGTTCAATGTGGAAGCATTTGCAGATCCTGTTCTTGATCCATGCTGCCATAGAGCAAGGTTGGATGAGAACATTTGAAACTCAAGGGATTATGGAACTGAACCTTGTAAACTAACCAATCTTCTGAACAAACCAATTTAATTAAAACCATGGCTTTCAGTGAGAAATGATCCCATGGCATGTGCTGCCTGTGTGCAGAGTTGGGACCACAGCTTCCATGCTGTCCACACCTGCTGCTTCATCACTGGCCTGTCTCCACAGGACTTTGAGATAGGCATAATGGGAAAAGAGTGGGAGTGTTGTCTTTGGATTCTTGTGTAAAAGGGATTTAAGTGAGGCAGAGTTATAGAAAGTTATTGGTCCCATTCTCTTCTCCAGAGTCATCCCAATCCAGTAGCAAGACAGAATCAAGACAACTGGTGATGGCTCAAGATGCAGTGCATGAGTGTAATAGCAAGCACAGCACTACTATGCTCCTTGTTTCAGCTACTCAGATGCCTTTGAGCCTCACCTTTGACTGCGTCAAGTCTTTGTTGGAAACAGCATACACTGTATGGTCCTTAAATGGCCTAAGGGAGTTTGGAGACCTTTTCTGTCCTTAAAAAAGGCCTAAGGTGACCCTCCCATGGAGCCCACACTGAGAGGAGCTTGGCAGAAGGTTGGAACAGGAAGGAGCAGAGCAGAGAAAAGCTTGAGCAGAGCTGGGACCAGGCAGAACTGAGAGGGAGAACAGTTGTAATTTCAGGACTCTATAGCATTCTGTCTGTTGTGCCATACAAAAGCATCCTGTCTGTTGTCCTTTGTAGCCCAGAAAGAGGACCTAGCTGTTGTTACAGAAGCACTGAAAGAACACTTTACTGCTAAGTCCAGGGACTTCACTATTGATTACTGTTTGATTTCTGAGACAGAAAGTGAATTGAGATGATAATATTTATATCTACAAATGTGCTGGCAACATCTATAAATATTGTTGTTTCTTTTTTAAGCATAATGTGAGTAAATATTGTAGCTGTGTTTAATTTGTTTACTTTAAGTTTACCAAATTCAGTTCCACAATCCCTTGAGTTTAAAACTTAGGACCTGCAAATACTTTGACATACAACATTAGTGTGGTTGCATAGAAGGGTTGTATACCAATAGAATGACCAATGGGAAAGAGGAAACAAAACAAACATGGAAAAGAGAGCATGTAGATTGCTTCAATCTCCATTTAAACTCTGTTCTTGGATCTTTTTCTTAAATCTTTTTTTTTGATGGCAGTTGGTGTTAAGTGACTTGCCCAAGGTCACACGGCTAGTTTGTGTGTGTGTGTGTGTGTGTGTGTGTGTGTGTGTGTGTGTGTGTGTGCGTGTGAGAAGTGTCTGAGGCCGGATTTGAACTCGGGTACTCCTGACTCCAGGGCCAGTGCTGTATTCACTGCACTACCTAGCTGCCCCTTTTAACTCTGTTCTTTCTAGATCTTTCTCTGAATATAGACAACTTCCATTCTGAGTCTTTTAGACTCATAACACTGCATTGCTGAGAAGAGTTCAGTTTATCAAAGTTGGTCATCACACATACATTGTGTTTGTAATTATACACAAATTTCTCCCCTTTCTGCTCTTCTCACATACCACCAGTTCATAAGTCTCTCCATGTAAATATGAAGTCCATCTGCTCCCCATTCCTTATAGTAGAATAGTATTCCATTACATTCATATACCACAACTTGTTTAGATACCCCCAATTGGTGGTCATCCCCTTAATTTCCAATATTTTGCCAACAGAAAGAGTGCTGCATTATTTTTGTACATATGTGTCTTCCACTTCTATGATCTAAATATTGTAGCTTTGTTAAACTTTTTATTCCTAGAAACAGAATCTTTAAGAGTTTAGAGTGCAAAAATCCATGTAAGTTGAAGAATGAAATAGAAGCAGAGAGTTACCTATGTGTGAGTCCAGGAAAGAGCTGGGAAGACCTGCCTACCTGTCAGTCCATGCAAGAATATGGTGGATATCAGCAAGAGCTGGGGGCAGTCAGGCTCTAGAAAAGGAGGCAGGGGTTTTTCAAGACAGCCTTGAGTCGTGATGAAAGAGTACTTGGTTACTCTGTACTGACTAATGAGATTCTGATTTACTGTAACCTAGGGGTGGGGGCTGTTGGTACTTTCTGCTACCTCTTAAGGATGATGGTACTTAAGGATCATTGGAAGCTAGCCTGGAGTGTACATGACAGACTTTACATGGACACTCTGTACTATGGAGATTATAACTTACTGAAGGATGTGTTCTCTTTCAGATGATGTGGCTACATTAGTAAAAAGTTGTTATGGTTTTTTTTTTGTCTGATTATTTGTTTATTTTTTTTTTGGCTTTTTGGGCAGCAATTTGGGTTGTGACTTGCCAAAAGTCACATGATTAGTGTGTCAAGTGTCAGAGGTGGGATTTGAACTCAGGGCCTCCTGACTCCAGGGCCAGTGCTCTATTCACTGCGCCACCTAGCGCCCCTAACCTGTTATGTTTTGTTGCTGTGAATGTTGCACTTTAGTTTCTGGAATTTTATGCATTAGTTTCTGGCTGAATGTGAGTAGATGTTTATTGACAGCAGCTGTCCTCAGAAGAGTTGCTTGAGATTGGCTTTATAATGACCTTGGCATCTTCAATGTCTAACCCTGCTCTAAGCATTCCATATCTCCTCCTTCAGCTGTCTTCATGGCAATTGGATCAAACTATTCTCATTCACCCATTCCAACAGGATAAGTCTTCACATGCTTGCAGTAGACACTCTAACTCACCAGTGAACTTGAGACCCTTTGATAACCCTCAACCTTGTTTTGTCCATCTGCTGAAAAGATTTACCAGGGTGTAGCCCCTTGCTCATGCTACAACTTCTTGGACCCGCAGGTGAGAGTTGTGTGGAACAGGTGGACACCAGGGGTGGAAGCAGACCCCAAAAGTGCTCAGTAGCAAGCACACTAGAGATACCAGCCCTCCTTGAGCATACC
>CM053596.1:6310060-6337602 GCA_028646575.1 Pseudocheirus occidentalis | reverse complement strand
CAAAATGGATAATTTAAATTACATTAAATTAAAAAGCTTTTGTACAAATAAAACAAATATAGCCAAGATCAGAAGGAGAGCAGAAAATTAGGGAAAAAAATATAATCAGTTTAACACAGTTGTTCTCAACCTTCCTAATGCCATGACCCTTTAATACAGTTCCTCATGTTGTGGTGACCCCCCAACAATAATATTATTTTCATTGGTACTTCATAACTGTAATTTTTCGACTGTTATGAATTGACACGCAGGATACATTTTCGTTGTTACAAATTGAACATAACCCACATGTTGAGAACCTCTGGGAAAAAGGTCTCATTTAAAATAGGTAAAATCCTTATCAAATCTATAAGAATATGATTGATTCCACAATTGGCAAATGGACAAAGGATATGAATGGGCAGTTTTCCAGGGAAGAAATCAAAAGTTATAGCCATATGAAAAAAAATGCTCTAAATCAATACTAATTGGACAACTTCAGATTAAAAACAACCTTGCGGTATCATTTTGCACCTACTAGATTGAATGAAATGGCACAAAGTGAAAGCGACAAATGTTGGAGGAGACATGGAAAAATTGGGACACTAATTCATTGTTGGTAGAATTGAGAACTGACAACCATTTGGGGAACATTCTGGAATTATACCCAAAGGTTATTAAAATACTTATATGCTTTGCCCCAGCAATTGCACTTCTTGATATATTTCTAGAGATGATTAAGAAAAAAAAATGGAAAGGAACCTACATGACCTAAAATATTTACAGCAGCTTTCTTTGTGGTGGCAAAGAACTAGAAATTGCAGAGAGGCCCCCTCAATTGGAGGATGACTCACAGATTTTATATATGATTTTGATGGAATGCTACTGTGCTATAAGAAACGATGAATTCAGTAATATTAGAAAACATGGGAAGCCAAATTCAATGAGAGTAATGGAATTTGAATTTGGCTTAGGGAAGAAATGGCATAAACTCTAAACTGGGCATCATGCCACACAGGAGAGTAGGGGGCATGGGGATGAGAGGGGGAATAATGGAGGGGAGGGGAGGGTCTGGCAGAGGGATGCTGGAAGCACACACTTCAGTAAACAGACAGACAGGGTAGAGAACAGAACAAGGTGGGGGGAGGCATAGGAAGGAGAGACAGGTGATCATTGTCACAATCTGTCCACTATGAAGATGTCCTGTATTATCACACATCCATAGCCTGTATTGAACTGAGTGTCCTTCCAGTAGGGGTGGGTGACAAGGGAGGAATCGACAGAATCTAGAATTTAAAGTTCTGCAATAACTGCAACTAGGAATTAAGATATACAGGGGCTGGGATAGGGAGACCCTCCCTGCCCTACCAGAAAATAAGAGAGCAGAGCAGGGGAGGGGCTTTACAGTGGGATTGCTGTTATAGGGTTGGGGCAGGGGCAAGATGGAGAGAAAATGTGTAATTCAAAAAATGTAATGAAAATGAATAATGTAAACAAGAAAACAAATAGAAACTAAATTTAAAAAAAATAAAAGAAAACATGGGAAGGCTGGCAAGAAACAATGAGCAAAATAATGAGCAAAAAATTTAGCAGAACTAAGAGAACATTGTATACAGCATTTGCAGTATAGGTTGAAGAACAACTTTGAGCCAATAAGCAATTTGGGCTGTTATAAATACCCCAATTAACCATGAAGAACCTATGAAGAAAGAGACTTCTAGATACATCCAGAGGAAGAAATGATAAATAGAAGTATGAACAATTTTGCATATTTTTAGTGGAAGCCATCTCTGATACTAGGGTGGTAGGGGGCTGAAAAATAAAAGAAATTTGCACGATAATTTAGAGAATCCAGCTGAAACATTCAGATGGAATGTTTGTGTCCAATCTGTGGTAGAACATTCTGAACTCATAGAGGTCTGATTAGTCACAGTTGGACACATTGAAACTTGAACCCATTATACTGATAGCAATTTGATCCTTTTTGAGAATAACCAAGTCAGTTCAACAATGGCAGTCCCATTTCTTCATTTCTCTTTGAATTTCTAGCATGTAGGACAAGGCAATTCCGAGTAGAATCTTAATAAATGGTCATCTAGTTTGCGTTGGGTCTGATTGAATTAGGAGGCTGCCTGCCTGTGGTGGCTCTGTTCCAGGACTGTACAGAAGGACTGATGTACAAGGCAGCCTAGAATTGTCAGCTGTTGTCCTAAAGGGCTTCTGAAAGGTACTGGTCAAGGAACAACATAGTAAACAGGTATGATGCCTGATCAAAGTACTATGAAATCAGTCAATACCATGGTTAGTTATTCCTGAGATGAAAAGTGTGACCACTGTGCTGTCCTACAGGAAATGCTGTAACTGAATCACTTAACTGTTGGGGGGTCAGCGGCCACTAGACTGCATACAACTCCTAGAGCACTCCGTACCAGGTTCATGATTTCAACTGATTTTGCCCCCAAAATACCCAAGTTCAAATCCTGCCTTAGAAATTTATTATCTGTGTGAATCTGGGCAGGGAACTTAACCTCTGTCTACCTCAGTTTCCCATCTTGTGAGGATCAAATGAGAAAATATTTGCAAAATACTTCGCAAACCTGAAAGTGCTATATGAATGATGGCCATTTGTTGTTCACTTTGTTCACCCTAAGCCACTAAATGAGAGTCCATTGACTCTCAGACTGGATAGGTCATTGAAAGCCCACCTTGAGAATGAATCCTATTCCTTTGTCAACTCTGCATGTATGGGCACAACTGGTGTGCAGGCATGGAGGTGAGAGACATGTCCATGTGGAGAGGCTGATGAGCCCTGCAAGGAGGGGTCTCAGGGCTTCCTGAGTTAGCTCCTCCTAGCTTATCTTTATCCAGGCATCTTTCAGAAGCCCTCCCCTAGGAACACAAATAAGAAACATCTTCATTCCCCAGAACTCCTGGCAAGCAGGAGGCCATCTGTCTACCTCCATCACTTCCACCTCCCAGCATATCTGGAACACTCCCCCTTGTTTCCTCTGGGACTCACCCTGCCCTGATACAAGCCCTCATCTCCATGTAGCTGGACCACTACAACAGCCTGATCTCCAGTCTGCCTTTCTGCTATGTGTCTTCCCATGCTCCAGGACTCCCTCTGCTTACTTGACAAAGTGAGCTGCCCAAAGGCTAGATCTGACCAAGTCACTTCCCTTCTCCCTCAACTCCCCTGGCTCAGTTTGATTCCCAGAGTGAACAGAAAGGACCCTGTTTATAGTTTATATCCCCTGACCGCCTTGGCCTCTTCTGCTATTCTCCTACACTCCAGTCACTCAACAATGCATCTTCACTGGCCTCCATGAGGATGCTCTCTGTGATGATCTCTGGCTTCTCATGACTGGAATCTTCTGCCCCCTCTCCCACCTCCTCTGATCCTCCTCAGGATTCTGCTAAGATGCTGTTTCTATAAGAGGCTATTCCCAGTTACACTGTGTAATGGGAATCTGAAGATCTTTCCTGCCCCTAGACCTTTGGCATATTAACAATAAATCAGAGTTTAGGGATAACTAGTGGAAAAACTGGTGTCAACATAACTTTGCAACAATATAACAGAGATAAGAGAATTTTGCACATAAAACAATAGCTTGGGGGGGGGAGGGTGAAGAATGTGGCATAAGTGTCCCATTCTTCCCCTCTCAAACGAAAGTTTCTCGAAATCTTGGTGTGAAGGTTTGTTATCCAAAGTTCCTTCCGTCTGAAATTGGACATCGAACTGTGACAGCCCCAATGGGTCCCATTCCAGAGTTCAGTTATTTAGCTGTCATCCAGAGATTTGTCAATGCCAGGTCCAGGATGTCCAATTTGAAAGGTCAGTTCTTCAGCTGTCATCTGGAACTTGGTCAATACCAGGTCCACAGGTGGCACATCACTGTCATAGACAGGGGATGACATCTTGTTTAAGCAATCAGGAATCTTCGAGTGGAGGGCACAAAACATGCAGAAAGCAAATCTCACAAACAAGTTTTAACAGACAAAAAAACAAAAAGAGACAAATATGGGGTCAGCCATGCTTCTGGAGTCCATGAACTCACTATCATAACTTCATTCATGGTAGAATACATGAGTTAAGAGTACAATTTGAAAAACATTTTCTCCTGAAAAAACCACAGCTACAATATTGCCTTTCCAACATTCTTCCTCTACAGCTTTTGGATCATCATCTGCTTTCTGTTTTTTTCCCCATAGTTTAGCTCCCAATTTTATTCTATTAGTAGAACCAATCATATTTGAATTTATTTGCTTAGTCTACAGAGAGGAAAACCAAGCAAAGACTTCATAGAGAAAACAACTGAAGCTTAATTAACTAAAAGGTCTCACGCAAAGTCCAACTAAACCCTTCCAAAGAATGACATCTCTTCCCAGATGGGGCATGTTTCTTGGTCTCCTTGTAACTTGTGCTTTTAACTTGTGTTTATGTTCTCTGAAGTTCAGAGTGCTGACTTTTTCCCCTGAACTAGGTAAATGATATATGTCTGATTGATTAAAGTGAGACTGTTAACACTTTTTGAGTTGCATTCCTTTACAAAAGCAGATCTAGGAACCTGTGCTAGCAGACATCCTGGGTATTCCAGGGTGCTTACTGTTACATAAGGTTTCTCTCCAGTGTGGATTCTCTGATGTTGAGCAAGACTGACTTTGTCTTTGAAAGTCTTTCCACACTGATGACATTTGTAAGGTTTCTCTCCAGTGTGGATTCTCTGATGTACAGCTAATTTACATTTCAATCTGAAGGCCTTTTCACATTGATCACATTCATAAGGTTTCTCTCCAGTGTGGATTCTCTGATGGTCAGCAAGATTGCTTTTACACCTGAAACCCTTTCCACATTGATCACATTCATAAGGTTTCTCTCCAGTGTGGATTCTCTGATGTCGAGCAAGATGGCTTTTACGATTGAAACCCTTTCCACATTGATCACATTCATTAAGTTTCTCTCCAGTGTGGATTATGTGATGTCGAGCAAGACTGACTTTGTCTTTGAAAGTCTTTCCACATTGATCACATTCATAAGGTCTCTCTCCAGTGTGCATTCTCTGATGTTGAGCAAGATAGCTTTTACAACTGAAACCCTTTCCACATTGATCACATTCATAAGGTTTCTCTCCAGTGTGGATTATGTGATGTCGAGCAAGACTGCCTTTGAATTTGAAATCCTTTCCACACTGATCACATTTGTAAGGTTTCTCCCCAGTGTGAACTCTCTGGTGCACAATAAGAGTAGAGAGGCTAGTGCACGCCTTTTCACATTGATTACATTGATAAGGTTTCTCACCAGTGTGGATTCTCTGATGTATACCTAGACTGGCCCTGTGTGAGAAAGCCTTTCCACACTGATTACATTCAAAAGGTTTCTCTCCGGTGTGGATTCTCCGATGTTTAGTAAGAAGGCTTTTACAACTGAAACCCTTTCCACAATGATAACATTCAAAGGGTTTCTCTCCAGTGTGAACTCTCTGATGCACAATAAGATTAGAAAGGGTAGTGCATGCCTTTTCACATTGATTACATTGATAAGGTTTCTCACCAGTGTGAATTCTTTGATGTACAGCTAGATTGGCCCTCTGTGAAAATGCCTTTCCACATTGATCACATTCATAAGGTTTCTCTCCAGTGTGGATTCTCTGATGGACAGCAAGACGGCTTTTACAACTGAAAACCTTTCCACACTGATCACATTCATAAGGTTTCTCTCCAATGTGAACTCTCTGATGAACAATAAGAGTAATGTCACAGGGACCATCACTGATCAAACTCTGTTTGTGAGTTTCTTCCTCAGAAATGCTTAGGTTTGAAGTAGTCTCTTGCATTTCTGGTCTAATCTCTCTTTCTGCAAAATAAACAGTAAAACATATACAAAGACATACGTACACACATAGATAATTATAATCCCCTGTAACAGCAAGAGATAGTAAGAGGAATGCCTTGGCTGAATGTGGTCACATGTAGCCAGTGGTGGGAAGTTTGTTTTTTGGGAATGCCCGTGCCTTGTTTCTTTGTGAATGGTGAATGGGTCAAGAGGGCTGTAACATTCTCTGACGCAGAAGGCTATGTATACACCCTGAGGTGAGGCTCTGTTTTCGGCCTCACTTTGAGAAGAGTCATGTGATTTGGCCAGATGAGACTCTTGGAAGCCACTGAAACTCCTGGCTTTGAAAAATCGAGATGTTGATGCTTCCCTCTTCGGTAACTGAATAGGTATGGATGTAATGGTCATATGGTTGGAAGGCCATCTCTGTTAATCTGTTTGTTTGTCTGCTTGTTACTTCTACTTGTAACTTGTGTTTTTATTCTGTTTCCACTCTCTGAAGTTCAGAGTGCTTAGTTTTTTCCACTTAATTAGGCAAACGATATATGTCTGAGTGATTAAAGTGAGACTGTTAGCCCATTTATAGTTGCTTTCCTTTAGAAAAGCAGATCTAGCAACCTTTCCTAGCAGCCACCCTAGGTATACTAGGGTGTTTGCTGATAGAATTACCTGCAAAGTTCTCTTGCAACAAGAGCTATTCATCTTTGAGGTCTTTTGGACTTTGTGTTTTCTACAATAATGTGTACATTCCATGAGCTGATGGTGAATAGAATCATTTTTGCAGGCATTTTTTGTACATTTTTGTGTGTGTTTCAACCACAGAGTGAAATTTCCTTCCTGCCATGGTAATAAGGCCAGGGGTGGGTAAGCAGACAATATTTAGCGTCCTTATTCTAGCCCCTACTTCACATCAGGAGGTGAAGAGTGAGACACTTAAGAAGCTGCCCAAAGATATCCACTATCACCCTTCTTATGGAATTTGGTACTAGAAATGTTAACAGTAGCAATTAGAGAAGAAAAAGAAAGGAAAGGAATCAAATTAGGCAAAGAAGAGACTAAGCTATCACTCTTTGGAGATGATAGGATGTAATATATTTGGAGAATCCTAGAGAATCAAGTTACAAACTTCTGGAGACAATAAATACGTTAAGTAAAGTCGCAGGACAGAAAATAAACCCACATAAATTCTCAGCATTCCTATATATTTGCAATGAAGTCTAACAGCAAGAGACAGTAAGAGGAACCGCATTTAAAGTTACTGTAGACATTATAAAATATTTGGGAATCTATCTGCCAAAACAAACTCATTATCTATACGAACATAACTACAAAACACTTTTCACACAAATAAAATCAGATTTAACTAACTGGAAAAACATCAGTTGCTCATGGCTGGGTTGAGCTAATATAATAAAACTGACAATTTTATCTAAATTAAATTACATATTTAGTGCCACAACAATCATTCTAACAAAATAACTATTTTACATAGCTAGAAAAAATAGCGACGAACCTCATTTGGAAGACCAAAAAGTACAGAATATCAAGGCAATTAATGAAAAGAAATGCTAGGGAAGGTGGCCTAGCTGTACCAGATTTTAATCTCTATTATAAAGCAGCAGCCATCAAAACAACTTGGTACTGGCTCAGGAATAGAAGAGAGGATCAATGGAACAGGTGGGGTACTAAACACCCAATAGTCAACGGTTATACTAATACACTGTTTGATGAGCTCAAACTCCACAGTTTTTGGGATAAGAACTCACTATCTGATAAAAAAAAATGCCTGAAAAATGAGAATATAGTATTGCAGAAACTGGGCATGGATTACCATCTAACACTGTAAACCAAAATCAAGTCGAACTGGGTGCATGATCCAGGCATAAAGGCTGATTCTGTAAGTAATCTGGGGAAGCTAGGAATAGTTTATTTGTCAGATTTATGGAGTAGGAAAGACTTTATGAGGAAAGAAGAGCTAGACAGTAGTATAACATGAAAAATGGATAATCTTGATGATATTAAATTGAAAAATTTCTGTAGAATCAAAACCAATGTAACCAAGATTAAGAGGGAAGTGGGAAATTGGGAAAGAATTTTTATAACCAGTGTCTCTGAAAAAGACCTCATTTCTAAAACATACAGAAAACTGAGTTAAGCCTACAAGAATACAAGTCATTCCCCAACTGATAAATGTTCAAAGGACATGAACAGGCAGTTTTCAGGCCAGTTAGCTCAGATGCCTGTGGATGACTGGGAAAGAAAGCATATGCCTATTTTCAGAGGCAGAAATTAAAGATATTCATAAGCACATGAAAAAATGCTCTAAATCACCACTGATTAGAGAAATGCAAATCAAAACAACTTTGAGGTACCACATCTTACCAGTCAGATTGGCAAAGATAACAAAACAGGAAAATGACAAATGCTGGAGAGGATGTGGAAAAACTGGAACACTAAGGATTTGTTGGTGGAGCTGTGAACCGATAAAACCATTCTAGAGAACAATCTGGAAATATGCCCAAAGGGCTATAAATAATTGCATACCCTTTGACCTAGTAATACCACTTCTGGGGCTTATCCCAAAGGGATCACAGAAGTGGGAGGAAGACCCATATGTAAAAAAATATTTATTGTAGCTCTCTTTCTGGAGGCAAAACCCTGGAAATTAAGGGAATGCCCATCAATTGGGGAATGGCTAAAAAAGTTGTGGTATATGAGTGTAATGGAATACTATTGTGCTATAAGAAATGGGGAGGAGATGGACTCAATATTTACCTTGAGAGGCTTATACAAACTGATCCTAAATGAGAAGAGCAAAACAAAGAAATATTTGTACACACTCACACAGAGACACATCGTATGTGTGATGACAACTTTTGAATAACTGGACTCTTCTCAGCAGCGCACAGTTATAAAACAACTCTACAAGTCACAGGATGGAAGGAGATATCTACATTCAGAGAAAGATCTAAAAAGAAGAGAGTTTAAATGGAGACTGAAACAATCTACATGCTATCGTTCTATTTCATGTTCGGTTTTGTCTCTTTTTTCCCATTTTTCACTCCACTGGTTACAACCCTTCCATAGAACCAGGCTAATGTTCAATGTGAAAGTATTTGCGGATCCTGTACTTGATTCCATGGTGCCACGGAGGGAGGTGGGGTGAGAACATTCGAAACTCAAGGGATTCTGGAACTGAATCTTGTAAACTAACCAATCTTGTGAACAAACCAGTTTAATTAAAACTATGGATTCCAGTGAGAAATGATCCCATGGCATGTGCTGCCTGTGTGCAGAGTTGGGACCACAGCTTCCATGGTGTCCACACCTGCTGCTTCATCACTGGCCTGTCTCCACAAGACTTTGAGATTGGCATAATGGGAAAAGAGTGGGAGTGATGTCCTTGAATTCATGTGTAAAAGGGATTTAAGTGAGGCAGAGTTACAAAAAGTTGTTGGTCCCAGTCTCTTCTCCAGTTATCCCAATCAAGTGGCAAGACAGAATCAAGACAACTGGTGATGGCTCAAGATGCAGTGCATGACTGTAATGGCAAGCACACCACGACTTTCCTCCTTGTTTCAGCTACTCAGATGCCTTTGAGCCTCACCTTTGACTGCGTCAAGTCATTGTTGGAAACAGCATACATTGTGTGGTCCTTAAACGGCCTAAGGGAGTTTGGAGATCTTTCCTGTCCTTCAAAGGCCTAAGGTGACCCTACCATGGAGCCCACACTGAGAGGAGCTTGCCAGAAGGTTGGAACAGGAAGGAGCAGAGAAAAGCTTGAGCAGAGCTGGGACCAGGCAGAACTGAGAGGAAGAATAGTTGTAATTTCTGCACTCTGTAGCATTCTGTCTGTTGTGCCATACAAAAGCATCCTGTCCGTTGTCCTTTGCAGTCCAGACAGAGGACCGAGCTGTTGTTACAGAAGCACTGAAAGAACACTTTACTGCTAAGTCCAGGGACTTCACTGTTGATTTGTATTTGATTTCTGAGACAGAAAGTGAACTGAGCTGATAATATTTATATCTACAAATATGCTGGCAACATCAATTAATATTGTTGTTTCTTTTTAAAGCATAATATGAGTAAATATTGTAGTTGTGTTTGATTTGTTTACTTTAAGTTTACAAAATTCAGTTCCACAATCCCTTGAGTTTCAAACTTAGGATCTGCAAATACTTTCACATTGGACATTAGTGTGGTTGCATAGAAGGTTTGTAACCAACAGAACGGCCAATGGGAACGAGGAAACAAAACATGGAAAAGAAAGAGAGCATGTGGATTGCTTCAGGCTCCATTTAAACTCTGTTCTTTCTAGATCTTTCTCTGAATGTAGACAACTTCCATTCTCAATCTTTTAGACTCATCTTATAACCTTGCATTGCTGAGAAGAGTCCAGTTAATCAAAGCTGGTCATCACACATACATTGTGTTTGTAATTATATACAAATTTCTCCTCTTTCTGCTCTTCTCACTTAGCATCAGTTGGTATAAGCCTCTCCAAGTAAATATGAAGTCCACCGGCTCCACATTTCTTATAGCACAATAGTATTCCATTACATTTATATACCACAACTTGTTTAGCCATCCCCCAATTGGTGGGGATCCCCTTAATTTCCAATTTTTTGCCACCAGAAAGAGAGCTCCATTATTTTTGTACATATGGGTCTTCCTTCCACTTCTGTGATCTATTCACTGCACCACCTAGCCGCCCCAAGCTTTTTCTTCCTAGAAACAAAATCTTTAAGAGTTTAGAGTGGAATAATCTCTGTATGTTGAAGAATGAAACAGAAGCAGAGAGCTGCCTATGTGTGAGTCCAGGAAAGAGCTGGGAAGAGCTGCTTACCTGTCAATCCAGGTAAGAATATGGTGAGTATCAGCAAGAGCTAGGAGCAGGCAGGCCCTGGAGAAGGAGGCAGGGGGTTTGGAAGACAGCCTTGAGTCATGATGAAAGAGAACTTTACTTGGGTACTCTGTATTGACTGATGACATTCAGACTTATTGTAACCTAGGGGTGGGTGCTGTTGGTACTTTCTGCTACCCCTTATGGATGATGGTACTTAAGGATCATTGGAAGCCAGCCTGGAGTGTAGATGAAAGATTTTACATACATGGACACTCCGTAATAATTAAGGAGATTGTGACTTACTGAAGGATGTGTTTTGTTTCAGATGATGTGGATACATTAATAATAAGTTGTTACGGGTTTTTTTGTGTTTTTTTCCTTTCCTTTTTGGAGAGCAATTGGGGTTAAGTGAATTGCCAAAAGTCACATGACTAGTTAAGTGTGTCAAGTGTCTGAGGTCAAATTTGAACTTAGGTCACTGACTCCAGGGCCACTGCTCTATGTAGTTCCCCTAAGTTATGTTTTGTTGTTGTGAAGGTTGCACTTTTGTTTCTGGAATGTTATGCATTAGTTTCTTCCTGAATGTGATTAGATGTTTATTGACAGCAGCTGTCCTCAGGAGAGTTGCTTGAGATTGGCTTTATAATGACCTTGGCACCTTCAATGTCTAACCCTGCTCTAGGCATCCCATACCTCCTCCTTCAACTGCCTTCATGGCAATTGGATCAAACTGTTCTCATTCACCCATTCCAACAGGGTAAGTCTTCACATGCTTGCGGTAGACCCTGTAACTCACCAGTGAACTTGAGACCCCTTGATAACCCTCAACCTTGGTTAGTCAATTTGCTGAAAAGATTTACCAGGATGTAGCCCCTTGTTCATGCTACAACTTCTTGGACCCACAGGTGAGAGTTCTGTGGAACACGTGGACACCAGGAGGGGAAAGTAGACTCAAAAAGGGCTCAGCAGCCAGCACACTAGAGGTACCAGCCCTCCCTGAGCATACCCTACAGTGCTCTCCTGGTTAACTAAACTATACTAATTTGCTCACCCTATCCTTCCCATCTTCCATCTCTCCTTCCAATAGTGTAGGCTCACAAATGGAGTTTTATGCACACCTCACTGACTCTCACACATTCACACTCCTGATGCCCATATTCAATCTGCTGTAAATTCCTGTGATTCCACATTAGCAACATCTCTCCTATACATCCCCCTCTCTCCCAACACTGCCACTGTCTTGGTTCAGACCCCAGTCACATCACACCTGATGAATTCTAAGAACCTGCTGGTTGCTCCAGCTGCCTCAAGTCTCCCCTCATGAAAATCATTCCTCTAACCACTTGTCAAAGTTCATCTTACTAAAGTTCTGGACTTACCATGTCACCATGTATTCAACAGCCACCTATGGCACTCTGGCAAAGTGATCAACCATAAAATCCTCTCTTCTGTTGTTAATCACCTACTCGTTAATCATCTACCCTTCTGGGGCAGCTAGGTGGCGCAGTGAGTAGAGCACCGACCCTGGAGTCAGGACGATCTCAGTTCAAATCCGGCCTCAGACACTTAACACACTAGCTGTGTGACTTTGGGCAGGTCACTTAACCCCAATTGACCTCCAAGAAAAGCAAAAAAAAAAAAAAATCATCTACCCTTCTCCTGATCTTCTTTTCTTTCACCTTATGTGCCCCCTCAATGTACTATAAATCAGTGGTATGGGACTCCCTTCAGTACTGTGAACAGGACACTCCACTTCCTGACTATGGGTATTCCTCACCATTCACATGCCTAGAAAGCTTGTCCAGGTTCCCCAAATCCCCAATTAAATTCCACCTTCTGTAATAAGGTTATCTAGTCCTCCTTCACTTTTGTCCCTTCCCTGTCTCAACATGGTCCAGTTTCTCTTGTCCATGACAGATATTTACATTGTTACTTGTGCTTTATCTGCTTCCCCAGTCTGTGAGCTCCAGGAGAGCAGGGGATGGTCCTTGTTTCTCTTGATATCCCTGGTGCTTAGAAAAAGGTCTGACACATAGCAGGCACTTGATAAATGCTCATTGACTTGAGGAAGGTTAAAGAAAAAGCACATATTGGAAAGCCTAAGCCCTTTTCGTACTTTCAGGGCAGTTCCTGCCCGAAATTCCAAACAGAATCTTTGTATAAAACCAGAGATTTATCATTGGAAGCTTCATTGCCATGGTGTCCAACTCCTTCATTTTACAAATAAGGAAACTGAGGCTCAGTACTTCAGTGACTTGTCCAGGATCCCACTGGTAAAAAGTGTCTGGAAAAGAATTCCAAGTCAGGGCTTCCAGCCCCCAAATCTAGCACTTGCTTCATCCCTACACCTACAAGGCTCTTGTCATCCCAGCTCTCACATACCTGCTTTTCCCTCACTCACCTGGATGGCAGCTCCTCAGGACTTCTTGTTGTAATAGCCCTGGGGCTTCCCTTTCCTCACAATAGGAGCTCAGAACTTCTCTAGGAACTGGTAGCCCTGGGAATGGGGAATAAAGGATGAAGATAAAGAAAACCTTGGAATTCAGCTCTCTTTAGGGAAGAGGGTGCAGGCAAAGCTACTCCATTTTGAGAATCACTTCATGATATTCACACAGATCTGGCTCATTCTCCCATTTATGCTTGCAGTGCAAGTAACCCAAAGAAGAATAATCAACCAGATCAGCCTTGAACTCCAGCAAAAGGGACCTTGATGAATCATCTTTGGTCCTGTCCCTTCCCCTGCTTCACATTCTCTGAAACCTATAGAAAACCTCAGACCTCTTCCTTCAGGGGTTTTTTTTGCCTCTTCTTGTGAGATTCTCCTTCTGGGCCACTCAATGAACCTCAGTTAGCCCAAATCCTAATTCTTGGTCAGTCTGTTATTTCTTTCAGTGACAGTGGTTTGGAATCAAGGGGCACAGGATGGTTCAGAGAAGTCCTGAAGCAAGGTTTCCATAGCACTCATTTTGGGAGCTTTGGGGAGAGATGGGTAGAAGATCATGGAGTCAATTTACAATCAGGAGGATGGACTCATTGTATAGTTTTCATTACCTATAAGTGAGAGGCAGCTGGGACTGCAGTGGGGGTAGCCCAGGGCCTGGAGGCAGGAAGGTCTGGGTTTAAATCCAGGCCTAAGACAGATACAAGTTATGTACCTCTGAACACTCTGCCTGCTTCAGTTTTCTCAAAAGCCAATTTACGACACCTAATGACATAATATTGCAAACAAAGCATGTAGCAGAACACCTGGTGAAGAGCATGTAAACAGAAAAGCTTCTTCCCTTCTTTTCCCACCATCGGGGCTAGAATTTGGGGCAACAAGGGAGATGAAGGATACACATGACCCATCAGGAACAGCGGTGACCTGGGAGGTACAAACTGAGGCTGCTCACAAAGAAGAATGTCGTAAATACTTGGCCCCTCCCAAAGAGCAACGGGTGCAGAGAAAACTCACCTGGGCAGTTTTCAGAGATTTGTCAAACAAAATTCATGTCCAGGGAGAGGCTGGACTATATAATGAGGGATTACTTCCACACCTGAGATACTACAATGTTGATCTGATCTGGGCCTCAAGCTCCATGGAACTGACAATAGAAATTTTCAGGAGGAACCAGGAGACCTCAAGGTTCTTTTCACACAATGTACTGACTTTTTACAGGAAAACCAGGCAGCGGGAGGACTCTTTCTCTGGGACACACAGACCAGCACTTTTCCGTTTCAAGTAACTGATAAACGTACCAAAGCAAGCACACTCAGAAATTAAGATATTCCCTTTGATTTCTGACTCAGAGTGGCCAAGGGAAGCATCCTTACCAAGGGAGAGCAGGTTCTGGGCATTCTCCAGCATGACCTCCTTGTACAATTTCTTCTGAGGAGGGTCCAAAAGGGCCAGCTCCTCCTGGCTGAAGTCCACAGCCACATCCTTGAAGGTCACCCACTCCTAAACCATGAAAAGTCAGAACATTTAGAACTGAAGGAGACTCCAGAATTCATGTAGTCTAAGCTTTAACAAGAGGAAGAAACTGAAGCACGGAAAGGGATTTACTCAGCGGCTGTACTCTTCATGAGTGTCAGATTCAATCCTTGAACCATACTCATTGAGTGTAATGGAATATTAAGAAAAGCATTTGATATTGTCAGTTGGAATAAAGTAGAGACATTCCATTACTATGGAATGGGACTCCCTATGGCATGTGTGTGAAAGTATGCAATGTAACTGTGAGGCAGAGGTACTGGGGAAGGAGAAAGAGAGAACACAATGGGAAATTCTTTCCTTTCCAAAACTGATAAAAGTAATATGTTATAAACAAATTCTGTGTTGAATGTGTTAAAAACTGGGAATTATGTGCATTCTGGGTAAGGGAAGGAATATCTGTCTGGTTATGGAAAAGAGGGAATGAAAATGAAAAGATCTAGTTTATTTCCTGAAAAACTAAACCAAAGTCTTATCCAAATAGAACATGAAAAGAAGTCACAAGATGGACTTATTACAATCTGGACTAAACAGTTAGATATGCATGCTTCCTGCCAGTGAAGGAGAACTATCTGTTGTTACACTGAGGGCTTGAGGCTACCCTGGGTATGATGTGCCCTGGCCAAAGCATCTCATGCCTTCACTTTATGATTACTGATCAGATGAATAGAACCAAGCAGGCTCAACCACAGGTTGGGCAGAAATAGTCCCTGGGAACATTTGGGCTGCAGATGGCTCTAAATGTGTGCATGTCACCATTCTTTTGAGCTACTGCAATTGTCCTTTGCTAACACAGCAAATTATTTGCAGACATGCATGAAGGGTGGTCCTTTGCCACTGTCTCCCATATTTCATCGTTTATTATGAAATTCCTCGGAGACATCTTGGAAGTCTCTTTTCATCACTTCCAACCACTCTGTGAGTGCCTTCTTTGTATGTTTTCTCTATGAAATAATCTTGTAGGCAAACAGACCATGGGCATTTGAACAAATCCAGTCCATCAAAGTTGTGCTCTCTGGAGTAGAGTGTGGATACTTGGCAGTCTAACTGCAGAAATAACCTATCATGCCAGGTGACCTTCAGAATCTTCCTCACACAAGTGAAATGGAAGCAATTCTGTTTACTGCCATGGTACTGGTGGACTGTCCAGCTTTCGCAGGCATAGAACACTGAGGTCACCGCACAAGAAATCTGGAGACCTTCCAATTGGTATTCAGTAGAATACCTCCTCTCTCCCACACTTTCCTTTTAATCCTCTTTGATCCTGATCCATCTCTGGCAGAACAGGCATCAAATATTAAATTGAGTTATCTGAAATGGAAAATCATCTGAGGCACAAAATTTGCTAGTAAATAGTGATTGAATTATATAAGTTGACAGGTTACTTTTAAGGAAGGCCAAGCAACCCACCAGTAATTTGAGACAAAGGTGTTATTTCCAGCTTATTTTTTTAACGGAAGAGGAAGAAAATAATAATAACACTCTTAGGAAACACGTTTTGAACAAAATGCAACTGGATAAGGCAGGTTGTCTGCCTGCTTACTGCACCTGGGCTTTCTTGACCCAGATTCATGTTGTGTCTATCATTCAAAGTGAGATTATGCCAGAAATCCTTGCTCCACAGCAGATGAGCTTTCCAAGCAAAAGTATTACTTTAAAGGAGCCTATAGTTTAAGGAAAGACTTGAAAAGACGAGGTTGTGGTTTTTACCTAGCAATCACATCTTATACTCCCAGTGCCAGAAAGGGAAATCTAACCTTAGAAGATTACACGACTTAACTTAGAGTTAACCTCCAGGTGAAGGAAAAAAGAAAAGGAGCTGATTTACTAAGACTAGAAAGAGGAAGTTAGCATTCTGTGCCCACCCTTCCTACAGCAGCAAATTTAGCCTTTGAACAGGGTCTTATAATCCAGTGATTATTTTAGTCCTACACAGATATGTGTCTTATTCTAAATAATCTTCTAAAACATAAAGCCTGATCAATTTTTGTATTCACTAAATCTATACGTAACCTAGACATGAGAGAATATCAGTGTTATTGAGGCTTAGCTGTGAGAGTGAGCTTTTCCCAAAGAAAGGATCTTAATCCTACTATCAAACTAAAAATGAGTCAAAGCAGGTAAATAATAATTGATTTAAAGGTTATTTCTCTTCACAAACTCATCACTCATGTGTTCAAATCAGAAGGTATACTGTCAAGGTAAGTGAACTTCTTCAAAGGTTTAAAATTTCTCCATTTGTGGAAACCAATAGATGGTAACATGCTGAATAGTGGAAATGTGTGTGTGTGTGTGTGTGTGTGTGTGTGTGTGTGTGTGTAGGTTTGTATTATTTCCATATTACATCTTAAATTTTTTAAAGTTTGTTTTTTGTCGTAAATTTACTCCCCCATTCCCTTTCTTCCCTCTTCTCTCAATGAGACAGCAAATAATCAGATATAGGTTACATGTCTGCAGACTTTGCAAACAGTTCCATATTACTCATTTGGTACAGAAAGTCTTAAAGAGAAACAATGAAACAGAGAAAGTTTAAAAAAAACAGCATATTTCAATTTGTATTCAGTCAATATCAGTTCTGTATCTGAAGGTATAAGCATCATTACTCTTTGGGGATTTTTTCAGATCGATGCATTGTCGAGAATAACTAAATCATTTACACTTCTTGAATGAACAATATTGCCACGACTCCATTTAATCTTCTCCTGGTTCTGTTCACTTCATTTTACATCAGTTCCTGTAGATCAGTTGTTTTTTTTTTTCCCTAAAACCATCCTGCTTGTCATTTTTTATACCACAATAGTATTTCATTACAGTCATACACCACAGAATGTTTAGCCATCCCTCATTTAATGACCATCCCTTTGATTTGATTCTCAGCCACCACAAAAAGAGCTGCTATAAGTATTCCTGTACATGTTTATCCAACCCTTGTGGCATCAGAGGCAGCCAGGAGGAATGCGGACTTTTTGTCAAAGGCGCTCAGAAAAAGGAATAAACAAATTAAGCACAGGGAATGGGGAGAAGAGAAAGGAGAAGGAAAAATAAAGCTGTCTGCTGATCACTCAGTGTCCTGGCTCCTCAATCTGCTTTGTTGAACATGCTGCACATGTCCAGATGTGCACTGAAGACCAGAGAAACTTGTGAGAATGCGGCCCCCTAACATGTGGGTCAGGAAACTAAAAGGTATGAGGTGGGACCTCAGGATTGTTTTAATTTACATTTCTTTATAACAGTGGTTCCAAATATTTTAATATAACTACAGACAGCTTTGATTTCTTTGTCTGAAAACTGCCTGTTTATATGCTTTGACCATTTATCAACTGAATAAAGACCTCTTTTTATGAATTAGACTGAGTTCATATATATTTAAGAAATTAGTGGGTGGAACCAAGAGGGAAGAGTAAAAGCAGGAACTTGCTTGAGCTATCACTCCAACCACCTCCAACACCTGTACAAAATGAGTCTAATCCAATTTTAGTGCTACAGAACTCACAAAGTGACAGAGAGAAACAAATCTCCCTCTGAAGGCAGCCTGGTAGAATGACAGGAAGGATCTATTGCACAGGGCTGGGAGCAGAGTGCAGTCACATGCTGGCCTGCGACAGCAAACAAGTACCAAAGGCCATCCAGAGTAGACTTCACGTGAGTCAATCACTCGCAGCTGTGGTGGTTTCCCAAATTCTCAACCCAAAAACACCAAAGAGAATGTAAAAGGTCACTGGGCAAACTCTATTGATGCTGGGTGAGAGAAGAACCTGCCCCCAAGGCAGTTCAGGTGGCAGCGTCTACTGTTTCCATAGAACTAAGCCCACAAATCATGGGGTGTCCAAGCAACTGTCCAGAGGGCAATTGTAGGACTCTATTTGCTGGTGCGGAGGCAGTATTACCTTGCTTTGCCCTACTTGGATCTGGGTTGCAGTCATGGGTAGTGATCCTGGAGTGAGGAGTGCTGGCATGGAGGAGCTTTTTGAGGCTGTAGAGAGGCATTCCCCCTCACTGTTCTGAGATAGGTGCCTAGAAAAAGCTCTCACAAATCTGTGCAAAACCCCAGAAATTTGGGACACAGCACTCTCTATGCTCGAAGCAGAGTTCTACCATGGCAAAGGCTCAAAAGTCAAGTAATTGGCAGGTAAGATGAACAAACAGAAGGAGCAAAATCAAAGTATAGAATTGTTTTTCAGTGACAAAGAGGTTTAAAACATAGAACCAGAAGAAAACAAAGTCAAAACTCATGTATCAAAAGCCTCCAAGAATTTAGGAATTTTACAGATACTTGTTATAAATAAAAAATTTTTTCCCAGTTGTCAGCTTTCCTTGGAATTTTGGTTGCATGGCTTTTGATTTGTCTAAAATATTTTAATTTAACATGATTAAAATTACAGATTTTACATTTTATAATGCTCTCTATCTGTGTTTTGGTCATAAATTTTTTCTCTTCCCCATATATCTGAAAGATAATCGGTTCTTTGCTCTCCTAATTTGCTCATGGTATCAGCCTACATGTGCAAATCATGTATCCATTTTGACCTTATCTTGCTATACATTGTGTAATGTTGGTTTATTCCTAGTTTCTCCCATTCTGTTTTTCAGTTTTCCCAGCAGTTTTTGTGAAATAATGAGGTTTTTATTCAAAAGCTTCGATATTTGGGTTTATCATATACCAATTATGAGGGTCATTTACCATAATTTAGTTGAAACTAATATATTCCACTGACCCACCACTCTGCTTCTTAGTGAGTACAAGATTTTTTTGATAATTACAACATTCTAACATGATTTAAGATCTGGAACGGCTGGACAATCTTCCTTTATATTTTGTTTTATCAATTCCCTTGATATCCTTGACGTTTTGGAGAACTGCTATTTCTTGGTGTTAGTAACAGACCCAAATTAGCACAAGCATAAGAGAATTGATATATACTGTTATTCAGCTAAACAGAAATAAGAGTAATTTTGGAGGGTTCCTTCATACAATTAAACACATCAACAACAAGATTTAATTAATATAGATTGTATTTCAGCTAACTCATGATGAAGACATTGACAGTTTCCTCAAGAGACTTTAAGGATCTAAACATACCTCAATAACTCTGGAAACTGGGGAGAAGAAAAGTTAAGAGAATGAGTGAATAGCCCTACTGATGGACCATATAAAGGAAAGGTTGGCAAAATCTCAAAATACCTTGATATTGGGGAGCAGCCATCTATATTTGCAGTCTGTTATATGCATAATGTGTGTATGGTCAATGAAAAAGGAATGGGATGGTCTTCCATTTTCATAATTAGGATATCATTCACTTTTCCAGAGATTTCGATATTTGGGAACAATTCTCCATCATATCTATAAAACTCTCATTTACCTTTCCATTATTGTGATTTCATCTTTAAAATACCAGATTCCTAGGCTATTTTTAACCTACATATAACCTTTTATTTCCAATATTCTATTATTTTACTTTGGAACAATTAAGGTATTTATTCATCCTTTACACTTTCTGAGATTCCCAAGATCTGATCATACATTTTTGCATCCCAATGGGGATCTCTTGAATCCCTATGCTTCATTGCATAATACTCATCATGGGGGCTTTTATTGATCCATTCATAACTGATCTCTGATTACCTAATTCATCTCCAACATAAGTGATTCCTAACCTGTTTTCCTTTGTAAATCTCCCAATTCCATCTCTCACCCTCATGAGATGGGGTTATGAACTCCAAATCACCATGTAAGTAGGAAGCTCATTTCAGACATCTTATTTCTCACCTGACTCAATATGTTTGGTACATTTCTGGCTAATCGCTCAATAGTGCCCCTGAACCAGATGCCCTTCTCTTCTCGCCAACCCATTTCCATGAGTTTTCTCTGTGTTGTCTTTTTCTGTTAAACTGCCAGTTTCATGATGCCAAATGAGTTCTGAAAGCCACAAGGAGAAAGACTTTCAAATACTGTGGAAAGGACACTGAAATATGCAAGAGTGTTCCAAATCCACTAGAAATGAGGAGAGAATGGAAGAAAGCCTTCCAGAGAGCAGTGGTGCTCAGTAAGCAGCCCAGGGAGACCTATCCTGCAAATGGGAGCTTAGTAATGTAGGGCAACGAGTGGACAATCAATGATAACAAAAAAGAGACTGATATATTTTTAGAAAGAAAATCAGAACTGACAAGATTTGTTTCTTTGCCCCCATCTACGTGCTTTTACAAAAATTAACCATGGAGTAGCGCAAAGGGTTACTGCAAACAAAAACAATGGAAATGATCAATGTTTCTTTTTTTTCCAGAATAAAATAAGAATGGCAACTGGTTCAGAGCCTGCAAGAGATTCAAACCCAAATGGAGACCAAACAATAGTATTTTCACTTTTAATACTACACTAATAAACTTATGGGTGCAACTAGGCGGCAGAGAGGAAAAAATGGAGGGCCTCAAGTCAGAAAATTCTGAGTTCAAATATGACCTCACACCCTTACTATCTCAGTGAACCTGGGCAAGTCACTTAACTCTGTTTGCCTCATTTTTCTCATGTAAAATTAGTTGGAGAAAGAAAAAGAAAACTACTCCAATAACTTTGCCAAGAAAATTCCAAGTGGGGTCACAAAGAGTTGGACATGACTGAACAGCACATCAACAACAATAACAAACAGATTATGGAAGAAATATTTTAGAGGACTGAAGTAAATAAAATTCACTTGTTAAAACAAAAGACCCAAAATCTCAAGGGGTATGATGAAAAGAAATAAGGATACAGGGGGAACAGAACTTCCAAACTGCAAAATGTGGTTTTAATTAGTAGTTGACAAACCCTTCTGATATTGCTAAAATTTAAAAAAGGGAAAAGATGATTTAATGAAACAGATCAAACAAGGGAGATTTAGAATTATTAGAACTTGTGTTTGATAAAGCAAAAAAACAGACTACTTCAGGGAAAACTCATCTGCTACCATGAGATCAAAATGGGTACATGATTTAAGTATAACACAAGCAAATTGATGGAGAATGTGAAAGTTGGTAAACTATCAGGTTAAGTGTCAGGTCTATGGATGAAGGAAAAATTTACCACCAAAGAAGAGACAGAATGCATTACTAGATATAAAATGGATCATTTTGAATGTACTATATTAAATTTAAAAGGTCTTTGCAGGAACAAAATCAATGCAACCAAGATTAGAGGGAAAGGAGAGAACTGAAAAAAATTACAGCAAATATCTCTGATAAAGTCCTCATTTCTTAACTATACAGAGAACTGAGTCAAATGTATATGAATACAAGTCAGGACCAAATTGATAAATGATCAAGTATAGGAATAGGTAGGTTAGGGGTGAAGAAATCAAAGCTATTTATCGTGCTCTAAAAATACTCTAAATCCATACTGACTAGAGAAATACAGATTAAAAGAACTCTGAGGTACCACCTGACACCTATTAAGTTGGCTAATAAATCAGAGAAGGAAAAGCTGTATATTGGAGGGAAATAGGAAACGAAGACACAAAACACTGTTGGTGGACTTGTGAACTGATCCAACAATTCTGGAGAGCAATTTAGAAGTATACTTAAAGGGCAATAAAACTGTGCCTACTCAGTTGCTTAATAATAACACAAATAAGTCAGTGTCCCGAAAATATATATTTTTTAAGGGGAAACACCCAATTCATACAAGGGTATTCAGAATACCTCTTTTTGTGGTGGCAAAGAACTGGAAATTGAGGAGATGCCCACTAATGGAGAACTCTTTACAAGTTGTGGTATATTACAGCAATGGAGTAAGAGTCTGCTATAACAAATGACAAACAGGACGACTTCAGACACACCTAGAAAGACTTATATAAACTGATGCAGAGTGAAGTGAGCAGCACTAGGAGAACACTCTATAGAGAAACAGAAAGATAATAATTAGAAAAACAGTGAACAACTTACTTATTCTCACAATACCATGACCTAAGACTATCTCAAAGGATTCATGTTAAAAAATGCCATCGACCTCAAGAGAAAGAACTCATTGAATCTCAAGGCAAACCTGAAGCACAGTATTTTTCAGATTGTTTCTTTTTGGCTCAAGTTTTCTCTTCACAAAATGACAAATATGGAAACACTTTACATGTTTGCATTTGTCTAATTTATTTCTGATTGATTACCCAGTGTGGGAGGGGCAAGAGGAAGGATGCAGGTTGAGAACCCAGCCTTCAAAATTTAGGGGGAAAAGATGAATGTTAAAAATGTTTTATATGTCATTGAGGAAAAATGAAAGATTATTAAAAAACCCCCCACAAAATCCTAATACCCAATTTCAGGGAGGTTGCCAGTACAGATCAGCAAGTCAAGAGTGAGGAGAACCCGAGTTCTCTTCAACCTCAGTCACTTATTGGCTCTGGGCTGTTGGCCTTGGTTCCTGGGGAAAGAAATGGCAAATCACTCCAGTATCTTTGCAAAGAAAACCCCATTAAGTATCACAAAGAGTCAGACCTGACTGAAATAACCCCAAAACAATGACAAATAGCTGCTCCCCAAAAGATAAATGGTCAAAGGATATGAACAAATAATTCTCAAAAGAACTGCCGAGTGTTTCCAGCCACAGGAAAAAATGCTCCAAAACCACTAATACAAGCAAACCAGAACATCAGAGGCTTTGTCTCATACTCCGCAAAACTGAGAAAAATGACCAAAAAGGCAGCAGTGGATGTTGGAGGGGTTATAGGAAGATGGGCACACCAAGACAATCGCGGGGGAGACTGGAAATGGAAGAAGATCATGAAGATTTGAGATCGAATCCAGCCTCAGACACTTATTAGCTGTGTGACCCTGGGTGAGTCACTGACCCTCTGTTTGCCTCAGATTCTTGAGCTATGAAATAAAGATGGTGAGAACACCTTCCATGTAGGGTTGCTGTGAAGATAGTCAAAAGTGGTTTTGGGGAAAAAATAAGTCATACCTTTGTGTCCTTGCTTTTGAGCCTGATGCCCCCTGGACAAGGACTGAATGTCTCCTTCTGTACCCTCCTGCCCCCTCCCCCTTCTCCCACTGGAAAACTCCCAGGGCTCTGAGCAGTTCCCCAAACTCGATCCTTTCCCTTCACCCTCGGTAACAAGGGAAGGCCCTTCACAAATGCTCATTCACTAACACCTAAAGGTGTTCTTTTAGTTAGCCTGGTCCAAACAGCTCTGCTAAGGGCCGCTTAACCTGTGAGTGTGACCCACAAGCCAACTTCAACTGTTTTCTTGAATTCTCACATTTTCCAGAAACATGGAACCAGAGTATTCAGAGGGCCAGGACCCTGCCCCCCACCCCAGCTCACATTATTTGCTCCTTAGAATCCTCATTGACTTCTCACTCTGCCCTAGAGAATCAAACCAGTAACAAGACAGGAGGGTTCAGTGGGTACCAGACAGATAAAGTGTGGGTGTAGATCAGACCCTGGAGGACCCACAGAACATCCTGCCTTCAAGGTCTGGCAGGGAGAGCTTGGCCAAAGGGGCAAAGGGGAGGGGGAACAGTTCTGTGAAAGGGGGGAGGGATGCTAGGCATGGATAAAGGGAGCAAGAAGACCCCTACAGGACATAGAGGAATGAGTGAAGTGGTCGTCCTTGTGCCTCAGGGATCATGAGGGAAACCTTAAAAAAAGCACACAGTAGGGCACCAAAGGGGGTGGAGAGGATTTAGTGCTTGTGATGCCAAAGTGCTTCAAATCACTTCAGAAGAAGAGAGCAGGGCAGTGTTGTTACTACTGTTTTCAATTCCCTGCCTATTTTTTTTTAAAAAGAAACATTCCTCAGGTAGGGCATTGCTGGCCTCACAGACAATATTCTAGGTCTGTGGGAATAACGTTTTTGGCTGACGTTGGTCCATCTGAGGACAGAGGGCACTCACCTGGGCTGGGGGTCTGCAGCTCCCAGGGGCCATTCCCTCTGGCTCCAGGTTTCTGGCTTGGGTCAGGCCTTGGTCCTCTGCACACTGAGCTGAGGAGGGAGAAGGATCCCAGAAGGGCAGAGTCTTTCCTTTTTTTTTTCCAGGGCAGGACACAGGGCTGTAGGGATTTACCAAGGGTCACACCCTGCCCCTGGGGCAAAGACAGCAACTTACTGCTAGGGTCAGACTATGAAAAGAAGATGGTCCCATAGTCCCCTGCTCTTTCCCTTTTGTTCCCTTACCCTCCCCCACTCTCCCCCAGAGAGCCAAGAGGTAGAAGGGCCTTGGGATGCCAGGTGGGATGAGGCCAGTCAGAGCCTCAATGGCTCCTGAATCTCCCTCCACCTGGTTCTCTGCCCTCCCTGCCTCCCCTTTCCCCAAATAACACACACACACACACACACACACACACACACACACACACACGCACAATCTGGACAACAGACTGACTGCTGGATCCAGGGAGGAGGGAAGCTTAGGAAGGTTGGGGATGGGGAGGGCTCTGGGATGGAGCCACTGTACAAGGACCAGCCTGGGAGACAAAATCCAGTCTGGGATTCAGTCAGCTGGCAGGGGCCTGAGGGCTCTGGAAGAAGAGGGGGCAGGGAAGGAGGAGAACTTAGGAAAGGGACTCCAGGGAGGGGCTGGAAGACATTCTAACCCAGCTCATGGCAGGGAGCTCAGGGACCCCGCAGTGACAGAAGGGCTCCAGGGGAACACTGAGCCTGGGAAAGCCAGAGTACTGTGTCCTGAGGTCTAACTAGGAGCTAGGGAGGACTCCTGGGACTCTCTGGTGGAGCATAGGCCTGGAAAATGTCAAGGGACACAAGACACAGGGAGCCAGTGTCTGGGATCTGCTAAAGAAGCAGCCAAGGGGCTCCGGGTCCAGGGGAAGGGGGACAGGAAGGAGCTTCAGTTCCTGCATCCAAAGTGGGGTCCTCAGGCAGGCAAGACTTTGGGGTCCTTATAGGGGGATGGGTCTGAAGGAAGAACAACTGAATCTCCAACCAAAAGCTGGGGAAAGTGAGACAAGACTGCGGGGTCCCTGTGGTTAAAGGCTGAATTCCGGGAAACAGTCACCCAGTGAGGGTGTCCCTGGGTGTCTGGAAAGTAATTGGGAATCTCGAAAGAGCCAGGGGCGGGAAGCTCATCCTATAGCCAGGCTGGGGAGCCAGGCATGGTCCAGGCTAAACCCAGGGGACACTCACCACGTGGTCAGAAGAGGAGGAGGAGGAGACCCGAATTCTGGAGGAGCAGAAGTGAGGGGCTGTGGGTGTGGATGTGGGACTGGCTCAGATCGGCCTGGGACCTGCCCCCACCGCTGCCTCCAGAAGGCAGAAGGATCTCATCTCCAGGGAAAGTAGAGGGATCTCAGCTGCAGGGAAGCTGGAAGGGAAGAAGTTAGAACAATTGCAGCCCGAGTTCCGGTTTTCAGCCAGCCCCTTCTGGGAGGGTCCTCCCACCCTCTGTCCCTCTCTTGAGGTTAAGGGGTGGGCCTTTTCCTCCAATCACCCCCAGAGCAGGAGCTCAGGACCCTCCCTGCCTCACCTCCACAAATCCTGCCCTACATCACGTGGAATGCCTTGGCCACTGGGATGAGTCCTCTCCTGCCCTAGACCCCTCCCAGGCACCCAAACTCCACCCCAGGGCTCTGATTGCACCTGGACCACCACCCACCGGGCTGGCCAGCTCTGAGACGCCCTCTTCCCCCATGCCTCAGGGACTAGATTCCTTTTTGGAGGAAAGATGTGGTTCTGTCCTGGTACTGAGGTCAGAACAAGGAAGATGTAACCTCCAGATTTCAGATTCCCAAGAGACTGACAGCAAAATAGAGCTTAGATTTAAAATAGAGGTTGTTAAGAAAAAGAGTAAAGTCACTTTGGTTCTCACGTTTCTCTTAATCTAAATTAGAGAGTGGGCTCCTTTAAAGTCAGATGTGCTCTCCCAGGAGGATACTTGGGGTGTTTTGACAGTCGGTGGGGAGATCTGCCCTTAATGCAAATCCACTTAAAAATCGGACATATAAGGTGTTGTGTTTCGGAGCCATGAAAACAAAAATTAAGGGCAACCAGAACCGAATTACCCAGGCGAACTCTGAATCTAATCAGTGTAGAACAGAGGGTCAAACATGTACAGTTTTCTTCATAGCTAAGGTAATTCAAACTAAGATAATCGACTGATCTGATGTTATTTAACTGGCAATTCGGTTTCATGTATCAAAACTCACCTTGTTTCTGTTATTAATATGCTTCTAGCTTTTCTCATTTGGGGATTAAGGGAAACTACAGCATAAGACGAGTTTGTGCTTTTCATTTTAAGCAGCAGTTTCTGGAGGGATGTGCAAAGGTGCCCTCAGAAAATAAATGAACTTTCCCTTTGTTCTGGAGGCTGTGGGATTAGGAATCAAGCTGGAAGAGTGTGGTTACAAAGTTAACTGTTACCTATTTATCTGGGATCATTTGCTTGCAAATGAACAACACTGGTAAGTTCCTGTTTGAGAAAAGCACAAAGGACCTTGTAAATGCTTCACTGAGGATTTCATCCTGATGGAGGTGATTTGGGGGATAAAGAGATTGAAAAGAAGTCTGTTATTCTGTGTCCAGTTATGCTGGGTCTGGTCATGTTGTATCCAGTTTTGCTGTATCAACACTCAGGGACTGATCAGCGAAGGATTCATTGCCTGACAAGAGCTGATATTCCCAGAAAAGTAGAGAAAGTCTCACATTCTCTGGAACTCAGGACCCAATCAGGTTATTCAAGAAGCATTTATGCATCAATTAATAAACATTTTTAGGCATGTGTGCCTGGTGGTTTGCTAAATGCTAAGGATACAAAGGAAGATGAAACAGTGCCTCCCAGATGGTTTTCTTTACAATATCACAGTTACTGTGTTCATTGTTCTCCTGGTTTTGTTTCCTTCACTTTAGTCCTCCCAGGTTTCTTTTTTTCTTTTTTTAGACAAATAATAAAACTTAAATACACAATAAGCAAAGGAAAGGAAACATATTATA
>CM053596.1:6299059-6309560 GCA_028646575.1 Pseudocheirus occidentalis | reverse complement strand
CTTTATTTTCTATTTCTTAGCCAACACCAGAGAGTTTTGATAATTGCTGTCTTATGATATAGTTTTAAGATCTGGTACTGCTAAGTCCCTTACTTTAATTGTTTTTTTGCACTAGTTCCTTTGATGTTCTTCACCTGTTCTTCCTAGTGAATTTTGGCATTATTAATTCTAATTCAGTGAAATAAGGTCTGGGTAGTTTAATTGGGATGATATTGAATGTGTAAATTAGTTTATCTAAGTTTTTCATCTTTATTATATTGGCCCTGCCTTCCCATGAACAATGAATATTTTCCTAGTTATTTAGATCTGATTTTATTTGCATAAATAATTTTACTTAAAAAGTCCCTGGGATTGTTTTGGCAGGTGTACTCCCAGGTATTTTATACTGTCTAAAGTTATTTTAAATGGGGTATGAGTTACTATGTCTTCTTGCAGGGTTTTGGGACATATAGGAGGAATACTGCTTATTTTTGTGGTTTCATTTCATATCCACTTACTTTGCTAGAATTGTTAATTGTTCCAACTAGCTTTTCCAATTAGATCACATCATCTGGAAAAGAGATAGTTTTATTACCTCAATCTCTATTCATTTAATTTGGGATTTTCAATGTATTTGTTTTTTTTTTTTTTAGCTGTATGTCCAATTTCTTGATTGCTGTTTTCTCATGTATGCATTCAGAGATATACAACTTCTGAATGGTCCCTTGGTCCCCCTATAATCTGCAGGCCAGGAGCTCCTGAGGCAGCCAAGGGGCTGTGGCTGCACAGCCACTGTGCCTCTGCTGCTTCTTGCCCCAGCCCAGGAGTCAGACTGCTTTCTTCCATTTCCCTCCCCCCCAACCCCAACCTCCTGCC
Organism: Pseudocheirus occidentalis; assembly: GCA_028646575.1. NCBI lineage: Eukaryota > Metazoa > Chordata > Mammalia > Diprotodontia > Pseudocheiridae > Pseudocheirus > Pseudocheirus occidentalis. Next base: position 6,308,705 of record CM053596.1, on the reverse strand, counting down.
TTTTCCAACTGAACTCCACACTGACCTTTTACTTTGTCTTTGATGTTTATGGGTTGAGAAGTCTGGGAGCCCCCACAGCTGCTGGTTATTTGTTCTTCTGAAGTCTGCTTAGGCTGGTTCTGTCTATGGCCACCCTGGGGCTGGAACTGTGCAGTGCCTATGGGAATGCCCTCGGCTCCCAGAACTCTGCTATAGACCTTTCCTCTTGGCCTGCTGGGCTGTCTTCAGTGGGAGATTTGTTTCTCTCTGTCACTTTGTGTGATCTGTAGCTTTATAATTTGTTTAGAGTCCTTTTTTTATAGGTCTTGGAACAGTTTGGTGCCAGAGACACTGTGGGTTTGTGCTTCTACTCTGTCCTCTTGGCTCCTTCTAGAGTCATTTTTTAAATATGTATTATAAGTAATTGGAGTGGGAGCACAGAAGAAGTTTGGGCTTCTACTCTACCATCTTGGCTCCACCCCTGATGTTTTTTTTTTAATTTATTGACTTGTTTATTTAGTTTTAGCTTACAAGATTCATTTACAGAATCACTTGAATTTCAGATTTTCTCCCCTCCAAACCCCCCTGTCCCATGGTAGTGTACAATTATGTATGAGATCTACAAACACTTTCACATTGTACAGTAGCCTTGTTTTATAGAAGCCCTGTAACCAATGGAGCAAATAGTGTGAAAAGAAAAGAAAAAAAGAAAAAAAAACCAAACATGGAAAACAACAATAGCATGTGTTGCTTCAGTCTCTGTTCAAACTCTGGTCTTTCTAGATCTTTCTCTGAGTGTAGACATCTCCTTCCATTCTGAGACTTGTAGAGTTGTCTTTTAACTGTGCTTTGCTGAGAAGAGTCCGTTTTATCAAGGCTGATTGTCACTCATATGATGTTTCTGGAACTGTATACAAATTTTTCTTGGTTCTGCTCTTCTCACTTAGCATCAATTCATATAAGCCTCTCCAGGTAAATATGAAGTCCATTTCCTTCCCATTTCTTATAGCACAATAGTATTCCATTACATTCATATACCATAACTTGTTCAGCCATTCCCCAATTGATGGGCATCCCTTAAATTTCCAGGTTTTTTGCCACCACAAAGAGAGCTGCATGAATATTTTTGTACAAATGGGTACTTTCTCCACTGCTATGATCTCTTTGGGGTACAACCCCAAAAGTGGTATTACTGGGTCAAAAGGTATGCAATTATTTATAGCCCTTTGGGCATAGATCCAGATTGCCCTCCAGGATGGTTGTATCATTTCATAGCTTCGTCAACAGTGTATTAGAGTTCCATTTTTTCCACGTCCTCTCCAGCTCTTGTCATTTTCCTGTTTTGTCATCTTAGCCAATCTGACTGGTGAGATGTGGTAACTCAAAGTTGTTTTGATTTGCATTTCTTGTATCAATAGTGATTTAGAGAATTTTTCCATATGCTTAAAGATATCTTTAACTTCTACCTCTGAAAATTGCCTTTTCATATCCTTTGCCATTTATCAGTTGGGGAATGACTTGTATTCTCATAATTTTTATTTTATTGCCTGTATATTTTAAATGAAGCCTTTATCAGAGACACTGGTTTTAAATATTATTTCCCAAGCTCTGACTTCCCTCTTAATCTTGGTTACATTGGCTTTGTTTGTACAGAAACATTTCAATTTAATGTAATCAAGATTATCCATTTTTCATTTTATAATGCTCTCCAACTCTTCTTTGGTCATAAAGCTAATTCTATCATATTACTAAAGATATTCAGTAGTCAGAACAATGCTGAGAGCCATGCCATCCTTTAGCATTCCCATAAACCAATATAAACCCAATATTTAATCACAAAACTCTTTATTTCTTTGCCTGGGCTTCTCTGTCCCCAACTCTTTCCAACTGTCTATCTCCCTACCTGTGTCTTGTGGGCTCAGCTACTCCTATGCAAATTCATCCCACCACAGGCTCAATGTGATCACATTCAGCTTATTATGGTCCGGGACTGTCTTCACAACAGGGAAGCTTCCTGTGGAGTCTAGGGGGCAGAGTTTACTTTCAAAGCAGGAGTGGTGTTCAAACTCCCCTATGGGTCTATTAAGGGGAAAGGAAGATCTTCAAGTTCCCATTCCCATTACAGTAGTCCCCAACATCTTTCATAAGTATAAGTACATTAACAATAAATGAGAGACGATAACTGGTGGAAAAAAACAGGTGTCAACAGAACTTTGTATCAATATAACAGGGATAATAGAAAACTTTGCACATATAACAATAGCTTGGGGGGGGCGATTGGACACAGATGCCCCACCCTTCCCCTCAAATGAATGGGGCTCAAAATCATGGGCTAAGGGGTGAAGGTCTCTTCTCCAAAACTCCTTCCAGCTGAAATTAGCCATAGAGCTCTCCCTGCCCCAAGAGGTCCCATTCAAGAGTTCAGTTCTTTAGCTGTCATCCAGAGCTTGGTCAATGCCAGGTCCAGGATGACCCATTTGAAAGGTCATTTCTTTAGCTGTCATCCAGAGCTTGGTCGATGCCAGGTCCAGAGGTAGTACATCACAGTCACAGATATGGATAGCATCTGGATTAGGCAATCAGACATCTTAAGGTAGAGGGTACCAAACCTGCACAAAACAAATCTCAAAAACAAATTTTAAAAGACATAAAGTCAAAAAGTGACAAATATAGGGTCAGCCATACTTCTGGAGTCCATGGACTCACTATCATACTCTCATTTACAGTAGAATATATGAGTTAAGAGTACAATTTGACAATCAGCTTCTCCTGAATAAACAACAACTATGCTTTTGTATTTCCCATGTGCTATAATCTCTGCAGCTTTTGGAACATCATCTGGTTTCTGCTTTACACGTACTTTAGCTCCCAATTGTATTCTGATAGTAGAACCAAGCTTACTTAAACTTATTTGCTTGGTCTACAGAGAGGAAAACTAAGCAAATATTTTATAGAGAAGCCAATGTAAACTTAATTAACAAAAAATCTCACCCAAAGTCCAATGAAACCATTCCTAACAGTGAGAGCTGTCCCCAGATGGGGCTAACTGCTTCAAGAAGTGCAGAGAGTTCTGGAGGGACTGCGTGACCCCTTCTGGCTCTTAGTGGAAATTCACTTGGGGGATGTGGAGGACCAGGGATCATTAAAGTCCCTTCCCATGCTACACTGTGAGCCACAGACACCTTCAAGAATGGAACATCCATGAATGTTAGACAAGACAAGGATGAGTCCCACCAGGAAGCCAGGTATGATGTCTAGTGACCTCCATCTGCCAGAAAATGGCAGGACCTCATTGAGCACATTCATTAGTTTTCTGTGCACAGAGAATGCTTAAAGAAGAGGAAGAGAAGATCTCTGGCTGAAGGCCCTTCCACATTAAGCCCATATATTTACTTGTGCCCAAGATGAATTTACTGATGTCTACCCAGCTCTGAACTCCATTTGTACAGCTTTCCACAATCATCATAAGCATAAGGTTTCTATCTTATGTGATAGAAGATTGATAGGAGATCTCTGATGATAAAAAAGGAATGATTGTAGCCTGAACGATTCTCCAAGTTGATCACATTAATGAGTTTTATCCCTAATTAAAGCATTTTCTGGTACTTAGCAAAGGAAGTGAGTGTATTACCACATTCTACATGAGCTTAAGGTTTCTCTCCAGTGTGGACTCTGATGTGCAGCTAGTTGGGAGATCTGTGTTTAAGTCTTTCCACAATGATCACATTCATAAGGTTTCTCACCAGTGTGGATTCTCTGATGTGAAGTAAGCCTGGACCTATGTGAGAAAGCCTTTCCAAATTTATCACATTCATAATGTTTCTCTCCGGTGTGGACCCTCTTATGTGCAGCAACATTGGAGTTCTGTGTGAAAGTCTTTCCATACTGATCACATTGATAAGGGTTCTTTCCACTGTGGATTCTTGTTGTTTAAGGAAGAATAAGTCTCCACTAAATGATTCACCACATTCAAGATCCTCATGTCGTTTCTCTCCAGTCTGAAGTTCGTGATGGTAAATAAGGGATGACTCTTGATTCAAGTGTTTCCCACAGTGATGACAATCATAAGGTTTCTTTCTTGTGTGGATTCTGTGAAGTCCAACAGAGATTTGTCTCCAAGTGATGTCACATGGACCATCCCTCACATAACTTTGTGAGGTTCTTCCACAGAAATGCTTAGCTTTGAAGTAGTCCGTTGTATTTCTGGTCAAATCTCTCCTTCTAAAAAAACAAACAAACAAACAAACAATAAAATCATATATAAAGACACACATAAATAATTGTAATCCCTTCTCTCCCTTGGAATAAAGTAAACGAACTGATCTATATCTTTCTATCCTACACTAAGAGAAGTTTTCAAAGCAAAATGGACAGAACCAATCATTTAAAAATGCCATTAGCTCATATCTGCAGGACCATGTGACTTACAAAGAATTTCACACAAAATCACCTTGTATCCTCACAGATGCCTGTGACAATGGCAGGACCAACAAAGTATTTACATTCTCAAGTCATGCCATGATTCCAGAATGGCTGAGTGAACGGCCCAACATCTCTCCAGTTGATACTACACCTCCAACCCTGCAAGTGAGCATGCTCTGTCCATGGTATTTGTAAACATTTCTCCACTCAACTTCCTTTTGTTTCGTTGTTAAAGTAATTTACTTTATAATTGTATGTTGATTCATTTTCTCCCTCTCTTTGAGTCTTCCTATTCCCTAAGATACAATGATATTGAAATTAGATCAATTAATAATCCCATGATCAACTCTAACTGTTCAAGTGAAAAAAAAAAACATCAGTCCTTATGGAAAACTTCACCTTTACCTTATTTTAAGAAATTGAGTCACCTCCAACCTTGAACAACAGCCAAGTTGATCAGTCAGCAACCATCAAGAATGGGCAAGAGCTTCAACCAGCAACAAGATTATTACTCTGTGAAAACTTTGATGATGGTTAGATTTTTATAACAAAGTATATTTGAATTAAGATATGTACATTGATCTTTTATACCATATAGTGTTGCACACATGATAGATGTTAATGTAATGTAAACATAACCTTTATATGCACTGGAAAACAAAAAAAGTTCAAATGACTTGCTTTCTTCCTTTTTTCTTTTTGGAGGGAGAAGGCAGGGAAATTTGGGTTAAGTGACTTTGCCCAAGGTCACACATTTACTAAGTGTTAAGTGTCTGAGGCCAGGTTTGAACTTAGGCCCTCCTGACTCCAGGGCCAGTGCTCTATATACTATACCACCAAGCCACCCCAACTAGTTTTATTTTTAAATTCACTTTATTCACAGCCCTGGAACCAAACACACCACATCTCTCAGGTGTGTGCTGTGGGTAGCTATTGCTGCTGCAGATTTTTACTTTGGTAAGGGTTATTGATTTGGGTCAGGATGTATAGGACTCACCTATACCCACCTCAACAGGCCTCAGGTGTCCCCAGATCCCAATTACTCTGTGAGAAACAGCTGTACAGAAGACTCAGGACACAGGACTTGCCTCTAGCTTTTATTGAGAGTACATTCTCTCTCTCTGGTGTGGCTGGATCTCTTTTTCTTCTTCTCCCTCCTCTCTCCTCCTCTTGCTCCACCTCCAGGGCCCCTTGGGGCCCCTCCCCTGGCTGTGCCCTTGCCACAGTGAGCCAATCGTGCATCACCCCGAAGGTGGAGAGGTCATACATCCTTTTCCACATATGCTTTCCTCCGACATGCGCAATCCTGCATTTCACAGACAGGCGCCGTCCTTACATTCCACCCCCAGGTGATCACGTGCACTCCTGTTAGCTGAGGATTGGTCCAACCCATCACAGATGTGCCTTTGTTTTTGTCATTCTGATTTCAATTTTGACTCTTTGGTTTCTAATTCTCCTCTTCTTAAACCATTACTAGCCTCAGTCCTTGTATTACCTTATATCCCATTCAACTAGATATCTCCATTCCCAAACACCCTCTTTTCCCGGGGTCAGCAAAGACTAACATTGCCAAACTGTTGCTTCTTCTCCAACCATCTCTGTTTGTATGCCAGATTGGGATCTTCATGACAGAAGGGACTATCTTGTTTTCATCTGTCCCATGAGGCAGAAAAGGAAATAGCAAACCATGCCAGTATCTTCCCCAAGACAACCTTGCTTCCATTCTCCATACACCACTCACCTCCTGTAATAATAATTAATTTAAATTTGAAGATCCATTTTTGTTAAGTCAAGTAAGCAGGTAATCAGCCTTTAGTCAAGCCTCAGTGAAAGAGGCAGAGAGTATGTACTCTGTCTCCTGTTGCTGAGATAACAGGAAGGTTTTGCCTGAAACAGGAAGCCAATGCTGTGTGTTTGTGTGACTATCAGAAAAGCCCCACAAAGGCAGAATGAGAATTTTTCTCCTGACTTGCTCCTGCTGGAGGAGAAAGAGATTTTCTCTCAGTGAGCATCTGGCAGCTGACTGAAAACTGAGAGAGGATTTCCTTGAGACCAGAATCTGGTGAAGGCTGAATTTGCTTCTGAGAAGGCTGCCTGAAAGTCCAAAGTTGTTGCTGTGGCATGAAAGGCTGAGGTGTCTTCTGGGTCCCAGGGCCAGCCAAACTGCTGGAGGAGTGAATAAGCATGACCATGATGCTATGATTTTGTTTGTTTGTGGCTTGCTTGATCCTTGAATTCAAAGGAACCGAAATTATAAAGGTTTTGAGATGTCCTAGACCCTGTGAACTTCAGTGTCTAACAGGAACTGTTGAAAGGACTGGACAAAGATCTGGGAGCTGTCTGCCTTTGAATACAGGTGACTGTTTGGTGCATTCATGTAGGACCTGGGACCATGGAAGGGGATCCAGGGAATCTGAGAGACCACCCCGAGTCAAGATTAAGTGAGTGATTAAGTTAACCTATGATGGAATGTGATGGTCTTCCATTTTCATCATGAGGATATCATTCACTTTAGAGATTTGGGATTTGGGGACAATTCTCCATCATATGTATAAAATGTTTGGTTCCTTTTCTGTCGTTGTTATTTCTTCTTTTAAAAACCTTATTCTTAGTCTATGTTTAACCCATATATCAACTTTTACTTCCATTATTTTATTATTTTACTTTGAAACAAGGTATTTATTGGTCCTTAACACTTTCTGAGATTCCCAAGAATTTATCATACATTTTTGTTTCCCAGTGTGGTCTCTTGAATCATCGTCCTTCATTTCATAGTACTTATCTTGTGGGCTTTCATTGTAAGAAGGAAGTCCTCTTATCAATTGATAGATAATTGGTCTCAGATTACTGTCTCATACCCAACAAAAGAGATTCCAAATCTCTTTCCTTTGCAAGTCTCCCACAACCATGTCTCACCATCATGAGATGGGGTTATGAACTCCAAACCTCCATGTAAATAGTGAACTCATTTCAGACATGTCATTTCTCACCTGGCTCAACATCTCTGTTACTTCTCTGACTAATTGCTCCATCATGCCCCTGAACCAGATTATCTTTTCCTCTCTCCAACCTGTTTTGAAGGATTTTTTTTCTCTTGTCTTCCTCTGTTAGACTGTGAGGTTCATGAGGCCAAAAGAATTCTGAAAGCCACCAGAAGAAAGACTTTCAAATACTATGTAAAGGACACTGAAATATGTAAGAGTATTCCAAACCCACTAGAAATGAAGAATGAAAGGAAGAAAGTGTTCCAGAGAGCAGTGCTGCTCAGTATGCAGCCCAGGGAGACCAATCCTACAAATGGGAGCTTAGTAATGTAGGACAAAGACTGGAAGATCAATGATAACAAAAAGAGAGACTGCTATATTTTTAGAAAGAAAATCAGACCTAAAGAGATTTCTTTCTTTGAAGCCCATTTAACTTTTACAAAAATTAACCATAGTCTAAGGCAAAGAGTTACTGCAAACAAAACACAGAAATTATCTATATTTCCTTTTTTCCATAATGAAATAAGAATGAAAATTAATTCAGAGACCACAGAAGATTCAACCCCAAATGGAGACTGAACAATGATATTTTCACTTTTAATACTATACTAATAAAATTATGGGTACAGCTGGATGCCAGAATGGAAAAAATGTTGGGCTTCAAATCAGAAAAATCTGAGTTAAAATATGACCTCAGACCTTTAGTATCTCAGTGAACCTAGGTAAGTCACTTAACTTTGTTTGCCTCATTTTTCTCATCTGGAAAATGAACTGGAGAAAGAAACAGAAAACTGATTCCAATAGCTTTGCCAAGAAAATGCCAGATGAGGTTATAAAAAGTTGGACATGACTGAACAACACATCAACAACAATAACAAAGAGATTATGGAGGCAATCTTTTAGAGAACTGAAGAAAATAAAATTCACTTGTGGAAATTCAGAAAAGGCCTAAAATATCAAGGGGTATGATGAAAAGAAGTAATAACGTAGAGGGAACAGTATTTCCAAACTGTAAATGTAGTATAAATCAGTGGTCATCAAAACCATCTGGTATTGCTAAAACTTAAAAAAGAGATAGATGATTTAATGGAACTGATTAAACAGGGGAGATTCAGAATAATTAGAACTTGTGTTTGGTAAAATAAAAAACAGAATAGTTCAGGTAAAACTCATCAGCTTAGATGAGGTCAAAATGGGTAGTGATTTAATGGATGAAAACATAATCAAATTGAGGGACTATGGGATAGTTTACCTGTCAGGTCTATGGATAAGAGAAGAACTTACCACCAAAGAAGAGACAGAATGCATTACTAGTTATAAAACAGACTATTTTGATTGTATTATTAAATTAAAAAAGATTTTTTGCAGGAACAAAATCAATGCAACCAAGGTTAGAGGGAAAGCAAACAACTGAAAAAAATTCCAGCAAGTATCTCTGATAAAGTCCCCATTTCTCAACTATATAGGGAACTAAGTTTTTCCCCCTTTTTTAAAAAATGTATTTTATTGACATGTTGGTTTACTTTTAGATTACAAGACTCAGTTCCAGAGTCACTTGAGTTTTAGATTTTTCTCCTCTTCCTCCCCACCCCCTACCACCTCCATGGTGGCATACAAACATCTGTAGGATCTGCAAACTCTTTCACATTGTACAATAGTCTGGTTGTATAGGTGTTATAGCCAATGGAGTGAACAGTGAGAAAAGAGAAACGAAAGTCAAACATAGAAAGGAATGATAGCATGCATTGCTTCAGTCTCCTTTTAAACTCTGATCTTTCTGGATCTTTCTCTGAATATAGACATCTCTTTCCATCCTGAGACCTGTAGAGTTGTCTTTTAACTGTGCGATGCTGAGAAGAGTCCAATTTTTCAAAATTGGTCATCACACATATGATGTGTCTGTGACTGTGTACAAATTTTTCCTGATTCTGCTCTTTTCACTCAACATCAATTCGTAGAAGCCTCTCCAGGTTATTATGAAGTCAATCTCCATCACATTTCTTATAGCACAATAATATTCCATCACATTCATATACCATAGCTTGTTCAGCCATTCCCCAATTAATGGGCATCTCTTAGATTTCCAGTTTTTTGCCACCACAAAGAGAGCTGCAATAAATACTTTTGCACATATGGGACCCTTTCCCACCTCTATTATCTCTTTGGGATACAACCCCAAAAGTGGTATTACTGGGTCAAAGGGTATGCAATTATTTATAGCCCTTTGGGCATAGTTCCAGATTGCCCACCAGAATGGTTGT
>CM053596.1:6275871-6298959 GCA_028646575.1 Pseudocheirus occidentalis | reverse complement strand
ACATCCTCTCCAGCACTTGTCATTTTCCTGTTTTGTCATCTTAGCCAATCTGACTGGGGGGATATGGTACCTCAATGTTGTTTTGATTTGTATTTCATGAATCAATAGTGATTTAGAGCATTTTTCCATGTGTTTAAATATATCTTTAATTTCTACCTCTGTAAATTGCCTCTTCATATCCTTTGACCACTTATCAATTGTTGAATGACTGGCATTCTTGTAAATTTTATTTAATTCCCTGTATATTTTGGAAATGAGTCCTTCATCAGAGACACTAGTTGTAAATATTCTTTCCCAGTTTCCCACTTCTCTCTTAATCTTGGTTACATTGGCTTTGTTTGTACAGAAACTTTTCAATGTGTTTTAATCAAGATGATCTATTTTGCATTTTATAATGCTCTCCAAGTCTTCTTTGGTCATAAAGTCTTCCCTGCTGAATAAAGCTGATAGGTAAACTATTCCTTGTTTCTCCAGATTATTTAAAGTATCAGCCTTTATATCTAGATCATGCATCCATTTAGACTTGACTTTGGTGTATGGCGTTAGATAATGGTCTCTGATAAAGTCCGCATTTCTCAAATATATAGGGAACTGAGTCAAATGTATAAGAACAGAAGTCAGTATCCAAATTGATAAATGATCAAGGACAGGAAGAGGTAGGTTCTGGGTGAAGAAATCAAAGCTATTTATAGTGCTGCAAAATACTCCAAATCCATACTGTGGAGAAACACAAATTAAAAGAACTCTGAGGTACCTCCTAACATCTACTAAATTGGCTAATGAATCAGAGAAGGAAAAGATGAATATTGGAGGGAAGTAGGAAATCATGGACACTAATACACGATTGGACTTGTGAACTGATCCAAAAATTCTGGAGAGCAATTTAGAAGTATATTTAAAGGGTCATAAAACTGTGCATACTCTTTTACTTAATAATAACACAGCTAAGTCAACATCCCAGATTTTTTTTAAAGGGAAAATATTCAATTTATACAAGGGTATTCAGAATACCTCTTTTTATGGTGGCAAAGAAGTATAAAATTGAGGAGATGCCCACTAATGTAAAACTCTTTGTAAGTTGTGGTATATTACTGCAATGGAAAAAGAATATGCTATAAGAAAGGACAAACAGGACAACTTCAGACACACCTAAAAAAGATTTACATAAACTGATGCAGAGTTAAGTGGGCAGCACCAGGAGAACATTGTCCACAGTAACATCGAGATGATAATTTGAATAACAGTGAACAATTTACTTATTCTCACAGTACCATGATCTAAGACTATCTCAAAGGACTCATGTTGAAAAATGCCATGTGCCTCAAGAGAAAGAACTAACTGATTCTCGAGGCAGACCTAAAGCACAATATTTTTCACATTCTTTTTTTTGTTCAAGTTTTTTCTTTACAAAAGTACTAATATGGAAACAATTTACATGTTTGCAGATGTCTAATCTGTTTCTGATTGATTACCCACTGTTCAAGGAGTAAGAGGAAGGATGCAGGTTGAGAACCTAGCATTCAAACTTTAGGGGGAAAAGATAAATGTTAAAAATGATTTTCATGTCATTGAGGAAAAATGAAAGATTACTTAAAAATAAACCTTAATAGCCAATGGCAGGGAGGTTGCCAGTAGTTAGATCACCAAGTCAAGAGTGAGGAGAACCTGAGTTACTTTCAACCTTTGACACTTATTACCAATGTGACCCAAGGCAAGTCACTTAAGTCTGTTTGCCTTGGTTCCTGGGGAAAGAAATGGCAAATCACTGCAGTATCTTTGCCAAGAAAACCCTAATGAGTATCACAAAGAGTCAGACCTGACTGAAATAACCCAAAAGGAATGACAAATAGCCATTCCCCAAAAGATAAATGGTGAAAGAATATGAATAAAGAATTCTCAGAAGAGCTGCCGAATATTCCTAATTACAGGAAAAAAATGCTCCAAACCACTAATACAAGCAAACCAGAATGCTTGATCTCATACTCTGCAAAACTGAGAAAAATGACTGAATAAGTCAGCAGTGGATGTTGGAAGGGTTGTGGGAAGATGGGCACACCAAGAAAATGGCAGGGTAGCTGGGAAATGATAGAAGATCATGAAGACCTGAGATCAAATCCAGCCTGACATACTTATTAGCTGTGTGACCCAAGCAACTATTGACCCTCTGCTTGCCTCAGCTTCTTATCCTATGAAATAAAGATGATAAGAACACCTTCCATGTATGGTTGCTGTGAAGATGTCAAAAGTGGTTTTGGGAGAGCAAATAAGTCACACCTTTGTGTCTTTGCTTTAGAGCCTGATGCCTCCTGGATAAAGACTGAATGTCTCCTTCTGTACCCCCTTTTTCCCACTGGAAAAGAAAACTCCCAGGACTCTGAGCAGTTCCCCAAACTCAGCCCTCAGAGTTAAACCAGCTACAAGACAGGAAGGGTCAGTGGGCACCAGCCAGATAAACTGTTGGTGCAGCTCAGACCCTGGAAGGCCAGTACAGCATCAAGCCACCAAGGTCTGGCAAGGAGAGCTTGGCCAAAGGGGCAAAGAGGAGAGGGAGCAGTTCTAGGGAAGTGGGGGAGGGGTGCTAGGCATGGATGAGGAGAGCAAGAAGACCCCTAAAGGACATAGAGGAATGTGTGAAGTGGTTGTCTTTGTGCCTCAGGGATCATGAGGGAAATCTTATAAAAGCACACAGGAGGGCAGCAAAAGGGGTGGGGGTGGGGGATTTAGTGCTTGTGATGCCAAAGTGCCACAAATCAATTCAAAACCCAGAAGGAGAGACCAGGGCAGTGTTGTTACTACTGTTTTCAATTTCCTGCTTATATATTTTTTAAAAGAATCAATCCACAGTTAGAGCATTGCCAGCCTCATAGACAATCCTCTAGGTCTGTGTAAATGGCTCTTTTGGCTGATGTCGGTCCATCTGAGGACAGAGGGGACTCACCTGCACTGGGGGTCTGCAGCTCCCAGGCGCCATTCCCTCTTGCTCCAGGTTCCCTACTTGGGTCAGGCCTTGGTCCTCTGCAGACTGAGCTGGGGAGGGAGGATCCCAGAGGGGCAGAGATTTTCCTTTTTTTTTCTGGGGCAGGAGCATAGGCTGTAGGGATTTACCAAGGGTCAGACCCTGCCTCCAGGGCAGAGACCGCAACTAACAGGAAGGATTGGGCTTTGAAAAGAAGGTGGTCCCACCTTCTCCTGCTCCTTCCCTTCTGTCCCCTTCCCCTCCCCCATTGTCCCCTAGAGAGCCAAGAGGCAGAAGAGATTTGGGATGCCAGGTGGGATAAGGCCAGTCAGAGCTTCAATGGCTCCTGAATCTCCCTCCACCTGGTTCTCTGCCCTCCCTGCCTCCCCTCTCCCCAAATGAAACAAACAAACACACACACACACACACACACACACACACACGCACGCGCACACACACACACACACACACACATTATCTAGACACAAGACTGACTGCTGGATCCAGGGAGGAGGGAAGCTTAGGAAGATTTAGGATGGGGAGGGCTCTGGGATGGAGCCACCAGGCAGTGACCAGAGGAAGCCTGAGGCAGGGAGACCAAATCCAGTCTGGGATTCAGCCCCCTGCCAGGGGCCTGAAGGTTCTGAAAGAAGAGGGGCCAGGGAATCAGGAGGTCTCATGCAGGGGAGCCCAGGGACACTGCAGTGACTGAAGGGTTCCAGGAGGACACTGAGCCTGGGAAAGCAGGACGACTGTGACTTGGGGTCCATCTAGCAGTTGGGGAGAACTCCTGGCACCCTCTGGTACAGTTTAGGCCTGGAATCTCTCTAGGGAGATCAGACACAGGGAACCAGTACCTGGGATCTATTAGGGAAACAGCACAGGGGATGCAGGTCCAAGTGAGGGAGGACAAAAAGGAACTTTGGTTCCTGCTTCCAAAGTCAGTCCTCAGGCAGGCAAGACTTTTGGATCCTTACAGGTGGATGGGTCTGAAGGAAGAACAAATGAGTCTAACCAAAAGCTGGGGACAGGGAGACAAGACTGCAGGGTCCCTGTGGCTAAGTTCTGAATTCTGGGAAAGAGGCAACCAGTGATAAACCTGAGGAGAGTGTCCCTGGAAGTCTGGAAAGTAATTGGGAATCTGGAGAGATATAGGGCTGGGAAGTTCATCTAATAGCCAGGTCTGGGAGAGCAGTAAGGTCCCTGCTCAACCCAGTGGACACTCACCACATCTTCATGAAGAGGTGTGGGGAGTAGGGGGTGTGTGATGGGGTGTTTGAGGGATGTCATATAATCCCTCCTGGATTCTTGTCTGGAAAGAATTTCAAATAGGATCCAAGCTGCCTTTTGGCAAAGTTTCAAAGTTTATTGATATGCTGACTGAGTAGCAGGCAGGAGAAATAAGCTAAAGCTGTAGCAGTTTATGTGCAGGCCTGGTCTGGATTCTTGGAGAAGCTTTCTGTATCTGATGATGTCCTCTTTGGGGCTTCTGGCTCAGATGTTCACTTCAGGAGCAGGGGTGTTCCATCAGGCCTCACAGGGGCTCACAGAGACATGATTTAATACCAACGGTGCATAAAAATGGTTCAGTTTTCTAGCCATGTAAGGCTAGGTTCACACAGCCACAGAGTTCAGTTTTCTAGCCACACAGGGTTAGGCACAAACATTACAATAAAGTTTCATCAGTAGTTACAGCATTGCATCAAAAATCCAACTTTTGATCTTGTTACGAAACATGCTCAAGGTTTGAGTTCCCATGATAGAGAAATTTTTGAAGAATTTTGAAACTTTGAAAAATCAGTTTGATACTGTTACTTTCCTCAAAATTTTAAAATCCAGTTACAAACCTTCTGCTTTCTAAAAATACTTCCTCACACATTCTTGACATACCTAAACCCTTTTAAAGCTGATACTAACTCTCTGAAGACAGTAGGGGCTTGCATAAACCCTCATTTGTCCCCATACCTTCTTATATATCTTTCATATTTCGAAGCAAATCTTTATCTGTCTTTCCAAATTCCTTGAAGACCATTTTCCAGTTTATTCAGCCTTCCTTTACATTCGTTAACCATAAAACAAGATGGTTCATAACTTTTACTGGCTACTTTCTCTGACCGTCGAAACTTGGTATAAAAGGAAAAAAAAACAGGGACTTATGACATTCCAAATATGACAGGACAAAACATTCTTGGCTGTTTAAATTCAGGTAAAGTCACAAATACCCAACCGTGCAGTATGGGTACCATCTCACAGCTAGACTCGGGAATGCATGGGAAATATTCCTTTTCAAAGGAACTTTGTGGGTAATCTGGACATAGGGATCCCATCCCAGACAGAGGCTGAGATTGTCCCTTTGGCTTTTACCAGATGTTGATTGCCATCAGTTTGACAGTATAGAATCACATTTCCTCTGAGTAGCTTGTGACTTTCTTCTCAGATACTGATTTATGCAGGCAACTATAACCAAATTGAAACTCCAAACAAAATTTAGTTTTGGTTCCCAAATGGCGTTTACGTCAAAAAACCAGTCTCACTAATCACAGCTTAGAGTCTGTTTTTGTCTTTAGTACCATGGAACTGCAATAAGCAATGTGTGTTCACAGCCAGAGGGAGTATGCCAGTGTCTGTCAGAGACAGAGACCCATGGTCTGCAAGAGACCTTTACCTCTCTCCGAAACTTCCTTGGTGTCTGAAGAGGAGAACCCACAACTACAGAAGGAGAGTGGAAAAGTCGGGGCTTGCCTTGATGCCAGGACAGCTTGAGACTCAGACTGTAATCTGGGTCACCAAAATGAAGAGTTTTGGGGAGTCGGGGTATCTTGTGCCCTTTGACATGACCACCTTTTATTACATTACAGAGTCCTTCATAAGGCATCTGCTCTTTTTTATTTATCTTTTTTTAAATTTAAATTTGATTTATTTACTTCCAGTTTACAAGATTCAGTTCCATAATATCTTGAGTTTCAAATATTTTGCCCTCCATCTTACCACCATCTCCCCACCCCGCCATGGCAGTATGCAATCAAAGATAGGATCTGTGAATATTTTCAAGCTGGACATTAGTCTAGATGTATAGAAGGGTTGTAACCGATGGGGTGAACAATGATGGAAAAAAAGACAATCAAACATGAAAAAGAATGATAGCATATAGTTTGCTTCAGTCTGTATGTAAACTCTGTTCTTTCTAGATTTTTCTCTGAATGTAGAATGTCCTTCCATCCTGAGACTTGTAGAGTTGTCTTATAACTGTGCGTTGTTGAGAAGAGTCCAGTTTTTCAAGGTTGGTCATCACACATAAGCTATGTCTGTGATTGTGTACAAACTTTTCCTGGTTCTGCTCTTCTCACTTAGCATCAATTTGTATAAACCTCTCCAAGTAATTATGAAGTCCATCTCCTTCCCATTTCTGATAGCACAATAGTATTCTGTTACATTCATATACCACAACTGGTTGAGCCATTCTCCAATTGACAGGTATCCCCTTAATTTCCATTTTTTTTTTTGCCACCACAAAGACAGCTGCAATAAATATTTTTTGTACATATGGTTCTTCCTCCCACTTCTGTGATGTCTTTGGGATACAATACTAGAAGTTATGTTACTGGGTGAAAGGGTATGCAATTATCCATAGCCCTTTGGACATAATTCCAGATTGCTCCCCAGAATGGTTGTATCAGGTCACAACACCAACAACAATGCATTGGTGTTCTAATTTTTCCACATCCTCTCCAGCACTTGTCATTTTCCTGTTTTCTCATCTTAGTCAATCAGAGTGGTGAGATGTGGTACCTCAAACTGGTTTTGATTTGCATTTCTCAAATCAATAGTGATTTACAGCATTTTTCCTTATGCTTAAAGATATCTTTTGTTTCTACCACTGAAAATTGCCTGTCCATATCCTTTGACCATTTAACTTCGGAATGACTTGTATTCTTATAAATTTTACTTAATTCCATGTATATTTTAGAAATGAGGATTTATCAGAGACAGTAGTTGTAAATATTCCTTCCATGGGCAATTAATTTCATCTCTTGGGGCTTTTAGGTAATTTTTGAGACTCTAAGTTGTACAGTAGATGGCTAGATGCATTGTTGGAATTTCATCAACTGTGAGTTCTCTGTCCCAAGGAAATCACATTGAGTGTCACTAACCCCAAGATTAAATCTTGTTTTTATTGTCAAATTCCCATGTTTCCTATTTTGGCCTTGATACTGGAACCTTATTGTTTTTTTTACCTCTTTGTAATGAGGTGTTGTTTTTTTTTTTGCAATACACAGAAAGACTCAGGGTTCCCTGGGTTTATTTTGCATTCTGAAAATTTCCCAAAATTATTGTGTGTATGGATTTAAAAAAAAAAAAGTAACCCTCTATTGTTCACTAATCAAACCATGATATCATCTCTAAGAAAGCAAAACTTTGAAAATTATACTTTATTGTTTCAATCACATGTAAAATCCTTTTTTAACATTCATTTGAAAAAATTCTGACTTCCAAATTCTGTCCTTTATTCCCTCCCCTCTACTTTACTTGATATAATAAGCAATTTAATATAGTTTATGCTTGTTCAAACATGCAAAGCTTATTTTTGTATTAGTCATATTGTAAGAAAATAGAAAAACAAAAAAATGAAATGGACAATGGTATGCTTCAATCTGTTGTCAGACACAATCAGATAACATATTTCATCATGGGTACTTTGGAATTGTCTTAGATCATTGTATTGCGGAACATAGCTAAGTCATTCACAGTAAATCCTCCTACAATATTGCTATTACTGTGTAGAAAGTTCTCCTCATTCTGCTCACTTCACTTTATATCAGTTCAAGTAATAATTTCCAGGTTTTCTGCAAGCATCATGCTTGTCATTTCTTGTAGCACAATAGCATTCCATTATAATCATGTATTGCAACTAGTTCAGTCATTTCACAATGGATGAAAATCTCTCCAAGTTGTAATTCTTTGCCTCCACAAAAGTGCTGTTATATTTATGAACATATATACACACATTTGTATGTGTATGTCTTTATATGCATACGTATATATATCTGTGTATGTATGTATGTATGTATGTATGTATGTGTTTGTGTGCATTTCCTTTTATTTCGATCTCTTTGGCATATAGACCTTGTAGTGACATTTCTCTGTATGAAGAGGCTTAAACCCCTTGTTGCACAGTTGCAATTTTCACTGCAGAATAGTTCGATCAGTTCACAAATGTGTCCTGCTTTTCCCACATTCCCTCCCACATTTATCATTTTTCTTTTCTATCATATTAGTGAATATGATAGGTGTGAGATGGTATCTCAGACTTGTTTTAATTTGCTTTTCTCCACTCAGTAGTGTTTTATAGCAGTTTTTTTTCTTATCATTATAGATAGTTTTGATTATTTCCTTGCTGATGATTTTAGAGAGATACTACTTATCAGTTTAAGGAAAGTTCTTATTTCTATGCTTTCTAATGTTTTTAATAGGTATCAGTGTTAGGTATCTTTGAAAGCTTTTTCTGCATCTATTGAGATAATGAAATAATTTCTGTTGGTTTTGTTATTGATATGGCCAATTATACTGCTGGTTTCCTAGTATTGAACCAACCTTGCATGCCTGGTATAAATTCCACCTGGTCATACTGTATGATAGATGGATGTTATCTCTTTTGTTAATATTTTGTTTAAAATTTTGCATCAATATCCATTTGGAAAACTGGCATAGTTTGTTCTTTCTCTGGTCTTGGTCTTCCTGGTTTAGATATCAACACAATATTAATATCACAGAATGAATTGGAAAGAAATCCTTCTTTTCCTGTTTTTTTCAAGTAATGTATCCCATTTAAAATTCACAATTATTATCACTGCATATTTACCCTCATCCTATTTCCCACCTTGTTTATCCTTCAATCTCTTCTACTCTGTAGGCTTTAACATTCTGTTTTGCATCCGACTACTATATTCCTTAATCTGTTCTCACATTTAACAGCTCTCCCTTCTCTTACTCCCTCCCTTGACCCTTCCATATAGGGTTAGGTAGATCTGTGCCCCCAAATGATTCTGTATGTTCTCACTTTGACACATTTGATGAGTGCAAGATTCATGTCTTCTACCCCCTGCCATTCCTCCATTTTCAACTTCTTTCTAAAAGCTATTTCTTCCTCCTCTTTTGTGTGAGATAAGTTACCCCATTCCACTTGTCCTTTTGCATTTCTCTTACTGCTTTTCTCCTAGAAGTTGCTAAAGGAAAAAGCACAACTCCACAGGATTTACCAGCAGGATAGTTCATCCATCTCTAAGAAGGCAGTATTTAATTCTATCAAAAGTAAAGGACAAGCAAAGCTTAGAGAGATACAGGATCCCTGGCTCAGTAAGAAGGCAGATGAAATTCAGTTTTACACTGATAGTAACAATTCAAAGCTCTCTTATGAAGCCCTGAAGGTGTTTTATGGGCCAAAGACCTATGGTGCATCTCAACTATTCAGTGCTGATGAAGTCACACTGATTAATAATAAGGTTATGATTCTAGAGAGATGGGCTGAACATTTTCATAGTTTTCTCTACATACCCTCAGCAATCAATACTGAGGCCATTGACTGTTGACCTCCTGTTGAAGTCAATCCCTCCCATGCTGCAGCTCAAACAGAAGAAGAAGTTTTGAATGCCATTAGGTTCCTTTCATGTGATAAAGCAGCTGGTGCTGATTTTATTCCTGCTGAGATTTACAAGGTGTGTTTGTGGAGGGGAGGCTATTGTTCATGCAAAAGCTGACAGAGACTTTCCAGGTTATATGGAAAAAGGAGCTAATCTCCCAGTAGTTCAAGGATGCCTCTTCCATCCAGCCCTATAAAGGTAAGGAAATAGATTGTCCTGTGACAAGCACAAGGGCGAGGGGAGAATCTCTCTTAGTAATTGCTGGCAAGTTTCTTGCCAGAATCCTCCCTTATAAGCTAATCCTTCATCTGGAAGAGGGTCATCTACCTGAGAACCAGCTTGGTTTCAGAAAGGACTGAAAAATGATTGATATGGTGTTTATTTTCTGACAACTCCAGGAGAAAAGCCAAGAGCAGAACAGAGGTCTATATACAACATTCGTAAATTCAACCAAAGTCTTTGATGCTGTTAGTCATAAAGGCTTATGGAAAATTATGCCAAAATTTGGTTTCCAAGAGAGCTAGTCAGTATTGTAAGTCAATTTCATGATGACATGTATTCCTGAGTTCTAGATAATGGACAATGCTCTCCCATTTTCCCAGTCACCAATGCAGTCAAACAAGGTCATGCCCTTGGCCCATGCTTTCTAGAATGATGGTTTCAACTATGTTGTTCAATGCTTTCAGTGAGAATTAGCATGGCATCAAGGTTACATACTGCACCGGTGGTAAATTCTTCAGTTTGAAAAGGTTACAAGCCAAGACCAAAGTGGAGGGAGTGTTGATGCATGATTTTCTCTTTGCAGATGACTGTTCAGTCAATGCAGTCTTTGAAGCTGAGATGCAACAAAGGATGGCTCATTTCTCTGCTGCTTGTGCTCCCTTAGCCACTACCACACTATCTATACATGGAAATATTGGTTACAACAAATGGAAAAGTCTTGAATGCTGCGGGTAAGTTCACTTATCTTGGTAGTACACTTTCCAGGGATGTACCCATTGATAATGAGGTTGATGCAAGCATTATCAGAGCCAACTCAGTGTTTGGGAGGGTCTGAAGGAAAGTATGAATAGAAAAAGTATTAGACTGACTACCAAACTGAGGGTCTACAGAGCCATGGAGCCGACCTCATTGTTGTATGCCTGTGAAACCTGGATAGTCTACCAGAGCCATGCCAGGAAACTGGAAAGCTTCCCTTTCAATTGTCTTGGGAACATTCTGAAGATCACCTGGGAGGATAAGGTGCCGGACACTGAGGTCCTTACTTGAACTAAACTGTCAAACATTCAAACTCTGCTTCAGAGAGCACAACTGTGATGGAGTAGCCAAACTGTTCAAATGCAAAATGTATGCTTTCCAAAAAGACTGTTTTATGGAGAACTCACCCAGGTGAAGCATTCACATGTTGGTTAGAAGAAGCAATAGAAGGACACTCTCAATGAGTCTCTGAAGAACTTTGGAATTGATTGTGTGACACGGGAAACACTGGCCCAGGACCACTCAGCATGGCAAGTCCTTATCAGAGAAGGCGGTGAGCTCTGTGAGCAAAGCAGAAAGGAAACAGCTCAAGGGAAATGCAGGATATGCAGATTTAGAGTATCCACCCCAAATACTCACATGGGCTATTTGTACCCAACCTGTGTTAGAGCATCCCAAGCTCATATTGGTCTGATCAGCCACAGTCAGAAACATAGAAACTTGACTTTAGCGTAGGATATTATTTGGGTCCTCCTTGGGAGCAAAAGAACAAGAGCCAAGTGCTAGCTCCCTTTTCACACCTTCATTTGCTTTTAAAAATCATATCCTCAGAGTCAAATCACACTTGGGCCATCTATGTATGTATAGACCTTCAAAGTGTCCTACAATTTTAAAATCTCATTTTTAGTTCACTTTTGTAAAAAAAAAAATCTTCAAAGAAAAGTACAAAAAGATTGCCACACTGATAGCTAGGAGGATTGTAGAAATATAGGTACAGTATTGTGTTGTTGGTGGAGTTGTGAATTTCTGCAACAATTTTGAAACATAATTTGGCATTTTACAAAGGGTGACCAAAAGTGAATAATCTTCAACTCAGACGTGCTAGGGGATAGAGTGATTAGTTTTATTCATCAAAGACAGCATTGGTTAAAAAAAGAAGGCCCAAAATATACCAGATAATTTATAGCAACACATTTTTCTAATGACAAAGTATTTGAAACAAAGTAGTTGTCCATACATTAGAAAATAAAGGAATATCGATACATGAATGTTACAGTATATTATTGTGATATAATGAACAAGGCATATGATGCCTTCAGAGAAGTATGTAAATATTTACTCAGCTGAATCCAGAGTAAAGTAAGTAGAACCAACTCATACATACACACTCCACACTCACACCCACCCACCACATGCACACACACTACACACAAGCACCCTTCACACACATAGACACACACACACACACACCACACAGACATATGCATGCCACACACAAATGAAATTAGGTGTATAGATTAAGATTAAGAGGGTGGGGAGAGATCAAAGAGAGAATATTAGAGGGGAGGCTAAAGTATGAGATTAGGGGATGGGACATGTTAAGTAGAAGGGATAAGGTGATATGAGACTGAGAAGGGAAATAGTGAGTAGAAATAAAGTGAAGGGAAATTCACAAATAGTAATTATAACTTCTAATGTGAATGGGATGAACCCATAAAACAGAAATGTGTAGTAGAATGCATTGCAAATCATTATCCAAATGCCTATTGTTTGTAAGAAACTCGTTTAAAATGAGAGAAGCAGAGTTAAAATGGAAGGCCGGAGTAGAGTTTATTATGCTTTACATGATGTAAAAAATGGAGGGATTGCAATTATGATCTCAGACAACATCACAGCTAAAATAAGTTTAATCAAAAATGGTGAAAGGTAAGAGACAATGAATCAATATCAGTACTGAACCTATATACACCAAATTTTTAAAAGAAAAGTTAGATGATTTACAAGTGGAGATAGATAGTAGTACTGTCACAGTGGGGAACTTTAATCTTCCTCTTTCAGAATTAGAAATCTAACAATTTATAAAGAAGAAAGAAGTTAAAAAACTAAATAGAATTTTTACATAAGCTACATATGATGAGTATATGGGGAGAATTTAATGGAAAAAGAATTATGTCTTTTTTTTTGACAGTTCATGGCACCTTTTTAAAGACTGACCATGTATGAGTACATACAAATGCTATGGTTAAAAGGAGAAAAGCAGAAATATTAAAAGTATCCTTCGCACATCATAATGCAATAAAATTATATTAAATAAGGGACAAAGGAAACATAGATTAAGAACTAAGGGGAGGTTAGATGACCTAATATATATTTTATTAGAAAAATAAATCATTTGGAAAAAGAGAAAAAGTCAAGAAAATAACAGGAAATAAGTAAAAACATGTAAAGGAAGGCAGTTTGGCAGTACTGCATTGTAAACTGTTTTTTTTTAATAAAACTCTAAGTATGAAAATTTTGTGATAATGGCCAAGAAATAGAAAAGTTGATCAGTGGAATAAAGTAGACATTCAATTTACAGCAGCAGTGCAAAGGCTTATGATTTTGGCATAAGACTTCATTATTTGGAAAAATATGTTGGGAAAACTGGAAAGCAGGATAGCAGGAACTGGACATTGGTCAATATATTACAGACTTTACTCAAGAAAGGTCAAAATGGATCCAAGACCTAGACATAAAGAGACATTATACAAGAAAATCAGAATATCATGGAACATACTAATTATCAGACGTATATAGGAAAATAATTTATGAATAATCAAGAGAAAGAGGACAAAGTTAGGTGTAAATTTTGTACAAATAAAACAAATATAGCCAAGATCAGAAGAGCAGAAAATTAGGGGAAAATATAATCAGTTTAACACAGTGGTTCTCAACCTTCCTAATGCCATGACCCTTTAATACAGTTCCTCATGTTTTAGTCACCCCCCCCAACCATAATATTATTTTCATTGGTACTTCATAACTATAATTTTGCTACTGTTATAAACTGTAATGTAAATGTCTGATATGCCAGATATATTTCCATTGTTACAAACTGAACATATCCCACAGTTAGAGAACCTCTGGGAAAAAGGTGTCATTTAAAATATATAAAATCATTGTCCAATCAATAAGAATATGAGTGATTCCACAATTGGCAAATGGTCAAAGGTCATGAATGGGCAGTTTTCCAATGAAGAAATTCAAACAACTTATAGCCATATAAAAAAATGCTCTAAATCACTACTGATTGGAGAACTGCAGATTAAAACGACCTTCAGATATCATTTTGCACTTACTAGATTGAATAAAATGGCACAAGGGGAAAGTGATAAATGTTGGAGGATACATGGAAAAATTGGGACACTAATTCATTGTTGGTGAAATTGAGAACTGACAACCATTTGGGAAACATTCTGGAATTCTACCCAAAGAGATATTAAACTACCTATATGCTTTGTCTCACCAATTGCACTTCTTGGTATATTTCTAAGGATGATTAAGAAAAAAATGGAAAGGAACCTATATGAACTAAAATATTTATAGCAGCTTCCTTTGTGGTGGCAAAGAACTGGAAACTGCAGAGATGCCCCCTCAATTGGAAGATGCCTCACAGGTGGTGTATATGATTTTGATGGAATGCTACTGTGCTATAAGAAATGATGAATTCAGTAATATTAGAAAACATGGGAAGGCTTGCAAGAAATAATGAGCAAAATGAGCAGAACTAAGAGAACATTGTGTATAGTGTTTGTAATATTGTTTTAAGAACAACTGAGCAAATAAGCAATTTTGGCTCTTATAAATACCCCAATTAACCATAAAGAACCTATGAAGAAAGATACTTCTAGATAGATCCAGAGTAAGAAATGATAAATGGAAGTATGAACAATTTTGCATATTTATACATTTTTTGTCTAATGGAAGCCATCTCTAGTACTAGGGTGATGGGGGGCTGAAAAAAAAGAAATTTGCATGAGAATTTGGAGAACCCAGCTGAAATGTTCAGATAGAATATTTGTACCCAATCTGTGGTAGAGCATTCGGAGCTTATATTGGTCTGATCAGTCACAGTTGGACACATTGAAACTTGAACTAATATAGTGACAGCAATTTGACCCTGTTTGAGAATAACCAAGTCAGTTCAACAAGGGCAGTCCTATTTCTTCTTTTCTCTTTGAATTTCTAGTGTGTGGGACATGGCAGGTCACAGTAGAATCTTAATAAATGGTCATTGAGTTCAGGGTAGCAGGTTCAGGATTTCAACTGATTTTGCTTCAAAAAGACCTGAATTCAAATCCTGCCTTAGAAATTTCTTATCTGTGTGAACCTGGGCAGGGAACTTAATGCTGCCTACCTCAGTTTCCCATCTCGTGAGGATCAAATGAAAAAATATTTGCAAAATACTTTGCAAACCTGAAAGCGCTACATAAATCATGGCCATTTGTTGTTCATTTTGTTCACCCCAAGTCACTAAATGAGAGTCCATTGACTCTCAGACTGGATAGGTCATTGAAAGCCTACCTTGAGAATGAATCCTATTCCTGTGTTATCTGTTGGCTACCTGCCCATGGTGGCACAACTGGTGTGCAGGCATGGAGGTGAGAGACATGCCCATGTGGAGAGGCTGATGAGCCCTGCAAGGTGTGGCCTCAGGGCTTCCTGAGTAAGGAGATTGCTCTTCCTAGCTTGTCTTTATCCAGGCATCTTTGAGAAGCCCTCCCCTAGGAACACAAATAAAAAACATCCTCATTCTCCAGAACTCCTGGGAAGTAGGAGGCTATCCCTCTACCTCCATCACTTCCACCTCCCAGCACATCTGGAACACTCCTTCTTGTCTCCTCTGGGACTCACCCTGCCCTGATGCAGGCTCTCATCACTATGTAGCAGGACCACTACAATAGCCTGATCTCCAGTCTGCCTGTCTGCCATGTCTTCCCATGTTCCAGGACTTCCTCTGCTTACTTGACAAGGTGAGCTGCCCAAAGGCTAGATCTGACCAAGTCACTTCCCTTCTCCCTAAACTCCCCTGGCTCTGTTTGTTTCCCAGAGTGAACAGAAAGGACCCTGTTTATAATTTATATCCCCTGACCACCTTGGCCTCTTCTGCTACTCTCCTACACTCCACTGACTCAACAATGCATCTTCACTGGCCTCTGTGAGGATGCTCCCTGTGATGATCTCTGTCTTCTCATGACTGGAATCCTCTGCCCCCTCCTCCACCTCCTCTGATCCTCCTCAGGATTCTGCTAAGAGGCTGTTTCTGTAAAAGGCCATTCCCAGTTCCACTGTGTAATGGGAATCTGAAGATCTTTCCTGCCCCTAGGCCCTTTGCTGAATTGGCTTAAGTGGTTCTGAGAATCTTCCCTGATTTGAAAGTATACTCTGCCCCCTAATAGGCTGAATGTGGTCACATGGAGACTGTGGTTGGTGGCTTGTTTTTCTGGGAATGCCCACACCTTGTTACTTTGTATTTGGGTCAAGGGGCTATGACATTCTCTGACCCAGAAAAGGCTGTATATGTGCCCGGATGTGAGGTTTGGCTTTGGGGCTCACTTTGAGAAGAGTTGTGTGATTTGGCTGGAGGAGACTCTGGGGAGCCATTGAGCTCCCCAGCTTTGAAACACCCAAATGTTGGTGCTTCCCTCTCTGGTAACCGAATAGGTAATGGATGTAATGATCAGACAGTTGCAAGCCCCTCTCTGCTGATAAATTTCCTTGTGTGCTTGTAACTTCACTTGTAACTTGTGTTTGTGATCTGTGTTCAGGGTGCTGACTTTTTCCCATGAACTAGGTAAATAGTACATATTTGTTTGATTAAAGTGAGACTGTTAATCCATTTTGAGTTGCTTTCCTTTAGGAAAGTAAATCTAAGAACATGTGCTAGCAGCCACCCTGGGTATGCTAGGGTGCTTGCTGATACACACTGCTGTCCTCTCTCTGGAGTGTTCACCCCCCTTCCTTGTCTAGATTTTGTAGACATAGGGATTTTCTCCTCCATTAGAGTGGGAGCTTCTTGAGGAAATTTCTTCCTATCCCCAGGGATTGGATCTCTGCCTAGTAAATAAGGAAGCCATGCATAGATGCTTATTGACTGACAAGGACCCTGCAGCAAGAAGCATGAGCTGTAGGGGTTGCATCTACTCTTACGTTCCATGGTTAATATGGGGAGCTCCAGTCTCAGCTCCTTAGCAGTGCTCACATGACTTCCCCCAAACTTCCCAGTCTCAAGACTGGATTTTCATTTCATATAATTATAAAGGTGTTTGGCGTTGGTGTGCACAGTGCTCACTCATATGACATATATTAATTGAAATGTGAGTTAGGGTAAAAGCTGGGGAGCAAAAAGTTAGTTGTAATATTTTTGATACTTTACTGTAAGACTTTCTTTCAGGTGTGAAGTTTATGCTATGGGATGAGTGATTTTTCATGTAAAGCAATCTGGTGATAATTAAGATTATTAAATTGGTAATTATTCAATCTGGGTTTCAAAATTTAAATGTAAGGTATTGGATATGTATTTTTAACATTCTTGAGATTTTTTTGGACAAAATTTGGTATAGGGTAGCTAGGTGAATAGGGTGCCAGCCATGGAGTCAGGAGGACCTGCATTCAAAGACAGCCTCAGCCACTTGACACACTTACTATCCATGTGACTTGGGGCAATTCACTAAACCACAATTGCCCTAAAAAAATTTGGTAGACATGCTTCCTAATCTAGGATTATATTATGAAAGGGATAGGAAAGATACTAGAGCATTTTGATCATGTGTAACATAATTTAAGAAACTATAAATCTTAAATTTGTCTTTATTTTTATAAAGGGGTTTCAATTGAGATTGCTTTATGAAATATGCAATTGTTAATCAAGTTAATCAAGTAAAAGTCACCTGTTTATAAACATATGTGTATGAAAAGTAATTGTTGGTAAATATGTGAAGACCCTGTGAATCTTCTTGTAACTTTTGTCAAATTTGAAATTGGTTATGTGTATGAAAAAGGGGCAAGGTCATCAAGTTCCAGGAAGGGAGCTCATTTCAGTTGTGATGTTCCATGACAACAAATCTGATTTGATAAAAAGCAGTGTACAATAACATTTTAAAATAATTTTAAATAACTGGTTTCTATACCAAGACAAGGTTAAAATCTGTGAAAGAGAAGATGTTAAAAAAAATAGAAGAGAGAATTCCTTTAGTTATGGGAGTCTTATCAAAATCTTTTGAGGTATAATACAATTTAGTAAGATTAAAGTGATGATGAGGTAAAAATTCTGAAGGTTATGACAATAATTATATATATAATTAATTCATGTGTGAGATAAAATCATGGACCTCTGTACAGTCATCAAGAGTAAGGTTTGTCTCAAAAAGAGAGACCTCTAAACAACCTAATATAAAATATAATATTGATATTAATAAAATGGAGAAGATAGATGAAAAGATTTGAAAAGAAAAGAGGAAGGTCCTCCAGACCCTTCTGTCTCCAGATAGTTGCTTGGGATACCCTAAGTGTGAGGAAGTAGTTTATGAACTTATTTATTAATAAGTCAAAGAAAGATAACGAAATATAATGATGGAACATTACCCCATAAAGTAAGGCTGGGATTTAAAAGTCATAGTAGGAAAGTGTCTTTGTGTATTTGTGTGGAAAAGAGTCATTAGGCATTCAAAGTTATAAAAGAGCAATAAACCAATAGAAGGTCAATAAACCAATACAAGTTCAATATTTATTCACAAAACTCTCTATCTCCTTGTCTGAGTTCCTCTGTCCCCAGCTGTCTCCTATTGTCTGTCTTTCTACCAGTGTCTTGTGGGTTCTGCATCTTAGCAAACTCCTCCCACCCCACTCTCCATGAGACCACATTCAGCCTATCAAGGGGCAGGAATTAATTTCACAGCAGAGGAGGTCTTTCAATTCCCTCCTAGGCCTATTAAGAGACAGGGAAGATCTTCAAATTCCTATTGCCATTACTGTCAGCCCCAAGATCTTTCATGTCCCTTACAAAGAAAAAGCGTATTAATAATAAGTCAGACTTTAAGGATAACTAGTGGAAAAACTGGTGTCAACAGAACTTTCCAACAATATAACAGAAATAATAGAGAATTTTGCACATGAAACCATAGCTTGGGGGGGGGTGTTGGTGGATAATATGGCACAAGTGCCCCATTCTTCCCCCTTTGAACAATAGTTTCTCGAAATCTTGGTGTGAAGTTCTGTTATCCAAAGCTCCTTCCATCTGAAATTGGACATAGAACTGTCCCTGCCCCAAGAGGTCACATTCTAGCGTTCAGTTTTTTAGCTATCATCCAGAGATTGGTCAGTGCCAGGTCCAGGATGTCCCATTTGAAATGTCAGTCCTTTAGCTGTCATCTGGAACATGGTCGATACCAGGTCCCCAGGTGGCACATCACTGTCATGGACAGGGGATTATATCTTGTTTAAGCAATCAGGAAACTTGAGGTGGAGGGTACCAAACGTGCAGAAAGCAAATCTCACAAACAAGTTGTAAGAGACAAAAAAATCAAAGAGACACATATGGGGTCAGCTATGCTTCTTGAGTTCATGGACTCAGTATCATAACTTCACTCATGGGAGTTAATTTGACAATTTGACAATCATCTTCTCCTGAATAAACCACAGCTACAATATTGTCTTCCCTATGTGCTAGAATCTCTACAGCTTTTGGACATCATCTGCTTTCTGTTTTCTTTTCCATAGTTTAGGTCCCAGTTTCATTCTATTAGTAGAACCAATCATATTGGAACTTACTTGCTTAGTCTACAGAGAGGAAAACCAGGCAAAGATTTTATAGAAGCTTTCCTTCTCCTGCTGCTCAAGGAGCCAGTCACCAACATGAATGACACTGTAACCATCAGAACCTGGAAGTTCATGACAAACAGACTTCTTCAGCGTAAACAGATGGTTATAGATGTGCTTCATCCCGGAAAGTGCCCAAGACTGAAATTCGAGAAAAACTGGCCAAGATGTACAAGACATCTCCAGATGTCATTGTTGTCTTTGGATTCAGAACCCATTTTGGTGGTGGCAAAACAACAGGCTTTGGCATGATTTATGATTCTCTTGACTATGCAAAGAAAAATGAACCAAAGCAGACTTGCAAGTCATAGTCTGTATGAGAAGAAAAAGACATCAAGAAAGCAGCAAAAGGAATATAAAAACAGAATGAAGAAAGTCAGGGGTACTGCAAAGGCAAATATCAGTGCTGCAAAAAGAAGGACTAAAAGGCACCATGGATTATGTTTAACCGTGAAGATAGTTTTTCACCAGATCACAAATAAACAATGTAAAACTTCAAAAGAAAATTTTTTTAGAGAAAGCAACTGAAGCTTAATTGACTAAAAATTCTCACCCAAAGCCCAACTAAAGCCTTCCAAAGAATGAGATCTGTCCCCAGATGGGTCACATTGCTACAAGATGTACAGAGGGCTCTGGAGGGGCTGGGTGACACCTTTTGGCTCCCAGTGGAAATTAACTTTGGGGATATGGAAGACCAAGGGTCATCTGGTTCCTTCCCATGCTACAGTGTTTGCCACAGACAGCCTCAATGATGGAACATCCAAGAATGTTAGAAGAGAAGGACACATCCCACCAGGAAGCCAGGTGTGATATCTAATGACCTCCATTTGCCAGGAAATAGCAGGACTACATTGAGCACATTCATTAGTCTTCTCTGCACAAAGAATCCTTAAAGAAAAGGAATAAAAGAACTCTGGCTGAAAGTCCTCTTGCCTCGAGCCCATATTGTGCTTGTGCCCAAGATGAATTTTCTGATGTCTACCAAGCTCTGAACTCCATTTGTACAGCTTTCCACAATCAACAAGCATAAGATTTCTATCATCTGTGATAGAAGAGAGATAAGAGATCTCTGCTGATAAGTAAAGAATGATTGTAGCCTGACTGATTCTCCAAGTTGATCACATTAATGAGTTTTATGTCTTATTAAGGGATTCAGTGGTGCTTATTAAGGGAAGTGAGTACATTAAAAGCTTTACTACATTCTAGGCACTGGTAAGGTTTCTCTGCAGTGCAAGCTATTTGATGGGTAGCAAGATTAGAGTAGTGTGTGAAAGTCTTTTCACATTGACCACAGTCATAATTTTTCTCATCAGTGAGAATTCTCTGATGTATAGCCAGACTAGTCTTCTGTGAGAAAGCCTTTCCACAATTATCATAGTCATAAGGGGTTATGGGACTCTGAACATCTTCCCTGTCCCTAGGTCCTTTGACAATCTTAAGTAACTCTGAGAATCTTCCCTGATTTAAAGGTGTAGTCTACCACCTAACAGGCTGAATGTGGTCACATAGAGCCTGTGGCAGAATGGAATACTCACACCTTGTTACTTTGTAATTGGGCAGTGGGTCAAGAGGGCTGTGAAATTCTCTGACTAAGGGGAAGGCCATATTTATGCCCTGATGTGAAGTTTTGTTTTGGGGCTCACATTGGGAAGAGTTGCGTGATTTGGTCAGAGGAGACTCTGGGAAGCCGTTGAATTCCCCAGCTTTGAAAAACCCAAATGGTGGTGCTTCCCTGTCTGGTAACTGAATAGGTATGGATGTAATGGTCAGACAGTTTCAAACCCCTCTCTGCTGATCTGTTTCTTTGTCCGCTTGTAACTTGTACTTGTAAATTGTGTTTGTATTCAGAGTTCAGGGTGCTGACTTTTTCCCATGAACTAGGTAAATCTATGTGTTTGTTTGATTAAAGTGAGACTGTTAACCCATTTTGAGTTGCTTTCCTTTAGAAAAGCAGATCTAAGAGCCTGTGCTAGCAGCCACCCTGGGTATGTTAGGGTGCTTGCTGATACAAACTGGTGTCCGAAGTTTTCCTGATACTGAACCAGTCTTGGATCTCTAGAATACATACTACCTGATCAAAGTGTATTATTCTCATGATAAGTTTCTATAATCTTTTTGCTAATATTTTGTTTAATTTTTTTGTATCAGGGCCTGCTAAGTGGTACAATAATAGTGTACCAGCCTTGGAGTCAGGTGGACTTGAGTTCAAATCTGGCCTCAGAAATTTAACCCAAAAACTAGCCATATGACCTTGGGCAAATCACCACCAATTGACCTCCAGAAAGCAAAAGAAAAAAATAAAAAATAAAATTTTTGTATCTACATTTGTGAAGGAAATTGGCCTATAGTTTTCTTTCTCTTTTGGCTCTTTCCAATTTAGGTATCAGTACCATATTTGTATCATAAAAAAGAATTGGGTAGGACTCCTTCCTCACTAATTTCCCCAAGTAATCTATGAAATAGTAGAATTAATTGTTCTTTAAATGCTTGATACAATTTTCTTGTAAATTCATCTGACCTTGGAGATTTTTTTCCTGTGGAGTTCATTGATGGCTTGTTCAATTTCTTTTTATGAGACGGGGTTATTTAAGTATCTTACTTCCACTTCAATCAATTTAGGCAACTTATATTTTTGTAAATATTAGTCCATTAAATTAAAATTGTCAAATTTATGAACATACAATTGGGCAAAATCATTCCTAATTATTGTTTTAATTTCCTCTTCATTGCAAGTAAATTCAGCCTTTTTTATGATACTGGTAGTTTGGTCCTTTATAAAAAAACAAACTGATCAAAATTTTATCAATTTTATTGTTTTTTATCATAAAATCAGCTCTTAGTTTTATTTATTTGTTCAATAGTTTTCTTAATTTCAATTTCATTAATCTCTCCTTTGGTTTTCAATATTTCAAATTTAGTATTTTATTGGGGATTAACAAATTGTTCTTTTTCTATCTCTTTTCAGTTGCATGTGCAATTCATTGATCATCTTTTTCTCTATTTTATTAATATGAGAATTCAGGGATAAAAGACTTCCCCTAAGAACTGCTTTCACTGCATCCCATAAGTTTTGGTATGTTGTCTCATTATTGTCATCCTCTTGAATGAAATTACTGATTGTTTCTATGATTTGTTGTTGATCCACTCATTCTTTAGAATTAGATTATTTAGTTTCCAATCAATTTTTAGTCTATCTTTCTATGACCCTTTATTACATATTTTTATTGCATCATGGCATGAAAATGATGCATTTAATATTTCTGCCTTTCTGCACTGGATTGTGAGGTTTTTATGCCTCATGGTCATTTTTTGTTTAGGTGCCTGTATCAATAATGAGATATTCACAACACCCATGATGGTTATGAATATGCTGGTATAGTTTTAGATCACAAAATGTAGCAAACTCTCCACATGGGAGGCAGAACCAAGGTCTTTATTCAGAACCCATAACACTGAGTCCCAAAACCAGAAGGACAAGTCCCAAAACCAGAAAGCCAAAGTCATTATAGTGGTCACAAAGTTGATACACATAGTTAACACAGTGTACACCCACATTCCCAAGCCTTCACAAATAGAACAGGATCCCTCAAGCAGGGATCCCTCTCAGACTCACGACAGTTTCTCAGCCTGGTCCTTGGAAGTTCTCAGTAGAAGCTGTAG
>CM053596.1:6255626-6275371 GCA_028646575.1 Pseudocheirus occidentalis | reverse complement strand
ACCTGCCCTGATATTGTCCCCCATCTTTTCTCCTCTGCTCTGCCTCCAGAGATGCCCATCACCACTGGCATTCCAGAGTTTGGCACAAATGCTGCTCAGAGTGGGCTTAACCCTTGCAATTAGGTTCAGAAATCCCCAAAACTGGGATGAAAATATGAGGGTCACAGGGAAGTATGAGGGGGGAGCCTCAAGCCAGCTCATACTGTTGGCCTATGCAATTGAGGAAAGTGTCAAAGTCTCTGTTATCTCTTACAAAGGGCCAGAGCTAAGGTCTTGGATGCATTTCCTTGTAGGAGCTGAGGGTAGGAGGTCATTGGCGCCCTCCAGTGGGTCCTCTAGGCTTCTCCTAA
This sequence comes from Pseudocheirus occidentalis, assembly GCA_028646575.1. Classification (NCBI taxonomy): domain Eukaryota; kingdom Metazoa; phylum Chordata; class Mammalia; order Diprotodontia; family Pseudocheiridae; genus Pseudocheirus; species Pseudocheirus occidentalis. The sequence continues at coordinate 6,275,021 of CM053596.1, read as the reverse complement.
CCTTTCACTATGAGCTGCAGGGGGTCACTGTGTTGTGTCCAGAGACTGCCATTGGTGCTCAGGTGGTATTTGCAGTGGTAATTTCCAGAGTGCTCGGGGGTCACATGAGTCAAGAAGAACTGGGCTCCATCTTGAGTGGTACCCATGCTTAGTAGGGCTTTCTCATCTCCTTCCTTGTACAGAACAAACTGAGTACTCCTTGAGGGTCCCCAGCAGAGGAGGGTCACATTGGCCCCTGAGGACACCTCTAGGCCAGGCCAGACTGAGAGCAAAGGCTTGGGAAGAGCATCTGGAAACACATATAGAGACAAGGAATCTTAGGATACTTTCTACAGTTGGGATTGGGGGAAGAAAGAAGTAGGAGTGCCCTGAAGAACTCTCTGACCATTGGCACCTGCATCCATTGGCTCTTTCATCATTTATTGCCCCAAATCTCCTTCCTTGCACAGGGGTGGATGCTAAGAAGCAGATGGTCTCTGGGATTGCCTAGGAATGGGGAGGTTCCTCCTTCCATCCTTATCTCTAGAGCTTGGAGTAGCACCTAAACTGGCCCATAGTTCCACTTTCTCTCTTCCCTTTTGTGGGCGCCAGCAACCCTTATGCTAACCTCTACTTCAAGCTTCTCAAGAGAGTCCCTACTGCTAATGTGCCTTTTCAGACTTCCTGTGCTGCCTCTTAATCATGACTTCCATTTTCTACTTCATTCCTTGGAAACCTGGGCACACCCTCACCTGTTACCCAGATCTCCAGGAACTCACTGGGCTCAGACACCTGGTATGGAGCCATCCTCTCATAGTAGACACAGCTGTAGTTGCCAGCATCCTGAGCCCTCACAGAAAGGAGGGGAAAGTTAGCTGAGGCCCCAGCTGGGCTCTGGCTCTGCAAGGGCTGAGGGCTCCCCACCTTCAGCAGTGTGAATGTTACCCTCCAGAGGTTTGTCAGAGGGGGCTGCCGGCACTGTAGAGTCACATGCATCCTGGGCTCCACCACGAGGCCTGAGAGGGCTGAGAGGGAAGGCTTGGGGAGAGATCCTGGGAGAGGAAGAATAGGGGGCTGGTTGTCAAGACACCTGGGTCAATGTGTGTTCTGCACCAGAGTCCCTCTGTTACCTTGGACCAGTCACTAGCCCCATCTGGGCCTCAGTTATTTCCTCTGTAAATGAAGGTTTTGAACAGAAGATCTCTCATTCATTTCTAGCTGTAGTTAGGAATCTAAGGAGACTTTCCCATGTAAGGGAGCTCATCCAATCTACATTAGCAGGGGCGGCTAGGTGGCGCAGTGAATAGAGCACCGGCCCTGGAGTCAGGAGTACCTGAGTTCAAATCCGGCCTCAGACACTTAATAGAAAAAACTAGCCGTGTGACCTTGAGCAAGTCACTTAACCCCAACTGCCCTCCAAAAAGCAAAAAAAAACAAAAACAAAAAAAACAATCTACATTAGCAGGCCTCTGATGACTCATAGGAGGGAAGATCCTATCCCCCCACTTTTCATCTAAGCTATCCCAGACAGGCCCAGGGTGTAGTCTAAAACTAGGGTTCAGATCATGGTCCTGGAGTGGGAAAGATCAGGCTCATTTTCAGGCTTGGTCACTTACTTGTTTTGTGACCTTGGATAAGTCTTTCCCTCTCTTTAAGACTTGCTTTGCTCATTGGTAATGGGAGGGTTTGGCCTTAATAACCTCCAAAGCCAATTTCATCTCTTGGTCTCTGTGACTCTCCTCCTAACCCCCAGCTCAATCCCTACCATCACACACCCCTCACCTGGCACCACCAGCTCCAGGGCCTCACTGGGTTCTGATTCTACAATAGTTTCTTTCTGTTGCATGTAGGTACAGCTGTAGCTCCCAGTGTCCTTGGGTTTCACAGATGGGAGAGAGAAGTCAGTCCACAAGTCTGCTGAGGTCTGGTGTTGTAAGCGCACCTGGGTCCCAGCCTTCCACAGAGTGAAAATCACCTCTTCAAAGGAAGACAGCTTGGGCCTTGAGCACCAGAGAGTGATGTTGGCCCCTGGGGCCACCACGAGGCTGGGATGGGCCCACAGAGTGGGTTTGGGAAGCCGTCCTAAGGTGAAAGAGAGACACTAAATGTCAAAGTTACATTAACCTTTCAAGGCCCCCTTCTCTGACCCTTTAATCTTGCATCTATTCTTACTTTCTTGTCTTTAGCTGGGAACACTGCCTCTATCTCCAGGCCCAAAGCTGAGTCCATGTAGAATAGGAGAGGGTCCCCAGGTCTCCTCCATCCTCCACCCAAACCAATGCTTTAGAATTCCCTCTGTGTTGTACTGTCTCCATCTCTATGTTGGCTCCTATGTGGGGGGTGGAATCAGGATTTGGGGGGGTTCCTATCTCCAGTCACCTAGCAGAGTCAGCTCCACTGTCTTGCTTGGATATGATCCCATGTGAGGGGCTGTCTTCCTGTAGTAAATACAGCTGTATCTCCCCGTATCCTCGACCCTCACAGAGTGAATAGAGAAAATAGCCCTGGTCCCTTCAGGGCTCTGTCTTTGCAAAGGCTCTAGGCTCTTTGCCTCTAGCAGGGCAACACTGTAGTCCTGAGGGCGTGCCTGTGGTGATATGTCACACCAGATGGTCACTGTTGTCCCTGGGGGTAATGTGGAGTTATCTGAAGCTGAAATGGAGGGTTGGGGGAGGTCTCCTGTGAAAAGAAGAAAGAAGGATGTTAGGGACCTGATCTCTCCTCTAATCCCCACAAATCATTCCATGAAACAGAACTGAGAAGGGGGAGGGTGGGTTGAGGGGCTCTGTGCCTACATATGCCTGTAGGACTGTTCATGGATCGATTACTTGGCTTTCTGACTCAGCAAGACTCTGAGAGCACAGATTGATGGGAGAACAAGGGGAAATGGCAGAGGAGACTGCCTTCCCCTCCTGTACTCTACTCCACTCTTCAAAGGAGCACAGGTCTGCCCTGATAACCTCAACTTGCCCAACCAAGGTAGGATCCTAAAGTAACTTCACTGGCAAATTCAGACCTTTCTCTTCAAATTTGACATGTACAAAACTCTTTCTTGCCCCAAACCCATTGGTTGGGGGATTTGACAGGCACCTTGATGGGTCCAGGGCCATACCAACTTCCCAACACAGCCACATGGTGCCAGGTACCTGGCCTGCCATGCCTTGTCTACCCTCAGTGAAGCCAGAGCTGGATGGGCAGAGCTGTGTGTGACGATGGATGAACACTGGCTAGCAGAGGAGGATGGGGGCTCCCTCTGGGCACCCCTGTGAAGAATTAAATGTTTGTTTGATTCTTAAGCTGTCATTCATCACCCACCGATCAGCACCTCCTGCTCACTGATGCAGGAGCCCTGAAGGTCTAGGGAAAGCACCACCCCTACTGTCCTCAGGGATTGCCAGAGTTGGAGCTTAAGTGACTTCTTTAGATAATTCAGCCCATGAGCTTCATAGCATGGAAGAAGAAATTGAGGTCCAGAGATGTTGGGGACATGCCCACTGTCACCCCACTAGGAACTGGGGGGGTGTTTGACACCGCCTCCCCCGCCCCGCACAACCTCCCATCTCATCTCTCAAAACTGGCTTCCTTCCAACCAGGGACAGCTGTAGACCAGCACCCCCTCACCTGTCACCACCAGGGCTAGGGGTTCACTGAGCTCTGACCACAAGGGCCCCTGCCCAGAGCGGCAGCTGTAGCTACTCCCATCTCTCCAGGCATCCACAGTCCTGAGCACAAACTCTGCTTGCTGCCAGGAGCCATTTCTCTCGTCTCTGAGTTCTCCATCCTTCCAGAGCTGGAATCGGTCACTTCCCAGGTGACCCTGGCACTTGAGGGTTACATCTGCTGCCCCAGGGACTATAGGACTCGGGATGGCCCAGAGGGTGGGCCTAGGAAGAGGGTCTGGGAAGGAAACAGAGTCCAGATTCCTAGGAATTTCTCCAATTTATGAAAGTCTTCACCACCAGGTTCTGAAGCTCCTCCCTGAGTTAGCCCATCCATCCACCACCATGTCCTATTTCCTCCCTACTTATCCTGGAGATAGATGACTGCATTATTCTAGTACAAGGAAGGGAAAGAAAACAGTGGCATGTTGGGGACAGGACTCACCCATCTGTGCCCTCAGTGCCCAGCCCAGACACAGTCCTGTAAAGGAAACTCAGGTTATAAATGCCTCCCCTTCAGCCCATGCTGACCCATCCCTAGCTCTCCCCAAAGCCCCCAAATGTGTAATTCTGCTTTGGTCAGGAAGGAAGAGTCCTTTGAGCTGGGCTCATGGTCTACCCCAAATGGTTCTGTCTCCTCCTCAGGCTCCTCCCTGTCCTTCAGTGTCAGGAGCCAAGGACCTTGTCACAGTGTACCTTCTTCCTCAGACCTGACCCAGGAGACTCACCAATGCAGATCAGGGAAATGACTTTGGGGCCCATGGTGGATCTTCAGCTCTGTCCTTGGTTGCCCAGCTTCAACTGTGCAGAGGGGAAAAGGTAGGCGTAGGAGAGGCTGACCCAGGATGTGGTGGCCAGCCCTGCTGCTTTACACCCCTAATGCCAGGCCCTACAATTTCCGCTCTTATAATGATGAGTGAGGGACCATGGTGCTTCAGAGCTTAGTTCTGAGGGGATAAGCATGTCTTAAGGTTAGTTAAGGCAACGACCAAGGACTCTAATGGGTATCTAGTATTGAGGACCACTTAATGAGATCAGGACCAAAAATACTGAAACTTGCCTGACAACGCCTGGGACACCTTATAGGAGTCTCATCATGAAAAGGTTAAGAAGATTGGGCACAAAGGCCTAATGCCATGGCCCTAGAAGACTCTGTCTCCGACCCTTGTTCAGTTTTTTATTGGGCACACATTCCACGTTTGGTAAAACTGCTGCTGGGTTAGCCTCATCTTCTGCTCTCTTGAGATAAAAAAGATTGTCATCATCTTCATCATCAACATCAACATAAACAACAATGATTTTCATTTATCTAACACTTTCAGGCTTGCAAAGTATTTTCCATTTTTCTCTTTGATCCCCAAAACAACATGGCAGGTACATTCTATGTTATCCCCATTTTATAGATTAAAAAAAAAACAGAGGAAGACAGACGTTAGTTTACTTGCCCCAGTTCTCCTAGTTAATAAGAATATTAATCAGGATTTGAACTCAGGTCTTGCTGACTCCAAATCAGTTGAAGTGATGAATCTAGTACCAGGTGCTGTGGGAATTTGGTATAGTCTGAGTGCATCTGGGCCCCAGGGATTTAAACCCCTCAGTAAACTGCCTCTTCTGTAGGATCCCCCAAAGGCAGCACCACACCATTCAGTGCAGAAATGACCAGCCATGGTGTTGGCTGCTCTGAATGCTGTTTGCTTATGCCTTGTACCTCCCCACAAAACCGTCCCCTGACAGGCATTTCAGGAGGTCTTCACGGTAGCAGCTGCCAGATATTGGCTGCCTTGCACAGCATCACTCAGCATTTCCGTGGCTCAGAGCCCCATGAACCAGGTACCCTCCTGCCCAGACAAGACCCACCTCAAACTCAAATGCCTATTTTTTAAGCTTCTGCTATATGGCCTGCCCTGTCCTAGGTGCTAGGAATACAAAAGAGAAAATAAAGAAATAGAACTACCCCTATGGAGCTTACACTCTATTGGTGAGAACAAAAATACATTTTTATATATGTCAATGCAATATATTTATGCATAATGAGTTTGGGGTGGAAAGCAGAATTCTATCTTGAATGGATGTTTATTAATGACAGAACAGGGATTTTAGAGGGCACAATAACGAGTAGAGGAGGACAGACTGGGACTGGGGAAGAAATTAAGTTGAAATAGATGGACCTGGGTAGTCACTAGTCAGTTGTTAATTTCAAGAAAAAAGTAAAATTGAGTAAATTTCATTCACTGAATGGAAAAGGGAGTTGAGCACACATGTGTGATGCTAGATCTGAAGTACAATCAGTTATCCACATTCGTTAAGTCTCCAGTATCTCTAGCCTCTAACAAAAGCACTGTGGATTCAAAGTAAAAGAGGTCTTCAGGGAGCTTCCAATCTTTCAGATGAGACTGTGTGCACAAGTGAAAGTGCAGAATAAGTACATACAATATCAATATGAAATAAATATATGTTTGTGGTTAGATACATATTCAGGTGAGAGGGAAGGTACTAGCAGTTGGGGAGTCAGTAATGATGTTAAGGTGAAGATAATGTGTGATCATTGTCTTAAATGAACACCAAGAGTCTGTCTGGGAAAGGTCAGGAGGGGTTGTATTTATATTTATTATATTTATAAATATAACATATAGTTCCAGCAATTGTATATCTCTACATTGTTGTTGCTATATGTATATATTCACACATGTGTATCTGTGTATATCTGTTTGTATGTGTATAAATATGTGTATGTATCTGTGTATATATGTGTATGTGTGTGTTGGAAATACTACCCTCAGTTTTTCATCTGATAATCTAGTGGTTTTAGTGAATGAAAGTAATCAGATGGAAATAGTGTTGTGAAACAGCAACCTCAAATGCTTCTGAGATCATCACATGTATTTAGAGAAGTATTGTTAAGAACTTTTTGTATGATGGTGCCATTATTGTACCATGCCCAAGTCAGATCACATTCAAAGAATTGTGTTTAATGGTGAATGTGATCCTGTAGAGAGACATGGATAAACTTGAGAAAATCTAGTGCAAAGTGATCTGACTGGATTTTAGCTCCATAGATCATAGATCTTCTGATAGAACTGAGCCCAATGGTCATCTAGTCAAATTCTTCATTTTAAAGGTAATGAAAGTGTTTACCAGTGCATTTAAGACATGCTCAGTGTTAGAAACTGAAAGACTTCCATATAAAGATAGGTTAAAAGAATTGTTTATAGTTAGCTTAGTTAATAAAAGATTTGGGACATTGGTATTGCTATTTTTAAATAGATAGTTATTAACATATAGCTATACTAGATATTTTTATCTTATATTGCAATGCACCAAACTCATGGAGCTGTCCTCTGTAGAACAATGTGGTAGAAGCATCTACTCCCCTTTTTTCCTTCAATATGTATATTTTTTACTTCTATAAAGTATTTCTTTGATGGTCTAAACTGATTGTATTAAAACATACATTAAAAGGGGTGGAGCCAAGACAGCAGTGTAGAAGCAACAAGCTTCCACAGCTCCCACATAGCCACCTTAAATACCTATAAAATATGACTCTAAACAAATTTTAGGGTTCCAAAACTCACAACAGAAAAACACATCTCCTGGTGGAGGCAGCTTGGCTCATTGCAGTGTACTGGGACCCAAAAACCAGCCCAGCCTGAAACTGTGGCTTGGCCCTGGGGTGGCCGGGATGATCCAGAGCTGGAGCCTCCAGAAGAGAGGATCGCTGGCAGCTGTGGCAGTTTCCAGAATTACCAAGCCATAAGAAACAGGGACTAAGTGAAAGGTCAGTGGAGCTCAGCTAAATCTGGGGGAGAAAAGCTGTCTGGATGAACTGCCTCGAGGGCAAGGAAGTGGCAGAAGTGGCAGAAGCAGCAGCAGGCAGCCACCTCCACATGGCTGCTTCAGAGCTCCCAGCCTGCAGACTGCAGGGGGCCCAACTGATTGTTCAGAGGCCAAGTTCTCTTGTGTTGAACGGCCTGGATCCAGTTCATACTCTTGGGTAGTGGTATTGGGGTGCATTTTCAGTGAGCCAAAGCTGGTGGGGGCTACAGCAGCCTCCCAATAACTCCTGCAGCTGTGAAAACCCCAGAAATTTGGGACAGAGCTTTCCCCTCTGGAAGCAGAGTTCCACAGAGCTAAAAACACAAATAATTTACTGGCAACATGAGCAGGCAAAGGAAGCAAAGGACGAACAGCAATTCAGCTCTAGAATCCCTTTTTGGTGACAAAAAGGCTGAAAGCATGGAATGGGAGGAAGCCAACACAGCCAGAAATCCCACAACTAAGGCTTCCAAGAAATATGTAGATTACCTACAAGCCATAGGTGAGCTTAAGAAGGATTTTGAGAACCAAATAAGAGAAGTAAAGGAAAAATTGGAAAGAGAAATGTGAATGATGCAAGAAAATCATGAAAAGAGAGTTAACAACCTGACTGAAGAAAGTAACACCTGAAAAAATAGATTAACTCAAATGACAAAAGAGGTGCCCAAAAGCCAATGAGGAGAAGAATGCCTTAAAAAGTAGAATTTGCCAGATGGAAAAAAAATCTCAAAAGCTTTCAGAAGATAATATTTCCTTCAGAATTACAGTTGAGCAAATGGAAGCAAATGACTTTATAAGAAATCAAGATACTATTAAACAGGTCCAAACAAATGAAAAAATAGACGGCAATGTGAAATATCTCCTTGAAAAAGCCACTGACCTGGAAAATAGATCCAGGAGAGACAATTTAAAAATTATTGGACTACCTAAAAGCCATGATCAAAAAAAGAAACTATAAAGCATCCTTCAAGACATTCTCAAGGAAAATTGCACTGATATTTTAGAAACAGAGGGCAAAATATAACTTGAAAGAATTCACTGATCCCCTCTTGAAAAAGATCCCCAAAAGAAAACTCCTAGGAATGTTATAGCCAGGTTCTGAAGTCCCCAGATGAAGGAGAAAATATTACAGGCTGCCAAGAGGAAGCAATTTGAATACTGTGGAAACACAATTAGGATAACCCAGGATCTGGCAGCTTTTACATTAAGAGAGCAAAGGGCCTAGAATATGATATTCCAAAGATCAAGGGAGCTAGAACTAAAACCAAGCATCACCTACCCAGCAAAATTAAGTGTAGTGTTCCAGGGGAAAATATGGTCATTCAGTGAGGTGGAGGACTTTCAAGCATTCTTGCTGAAAAAAACAGAATTGAAAAGAAAATTTGACACTCAAATACAAGAAGTATGAGAACGTAAACATGGAAAAGAAATCATAAAGAACTTATCAAAGTTGAACTATTTACATGCCAACATGTAAAAACAATAATTGTAAGTTATGAAACTCTTCTCAGTGTGAGGATTGGTGAAGGGAATACAAATGTATATATATATATATATATATATATATATATACACACACATATATGTCTATATAGGAGAGTTTATATATGCATATGAAAACATATCTGAGTATATGTATATATGTGTACATAGAGGGCACAGGATCAATTGAGTAGGAAGGGACGTTACTTTAAAAGGTGAAATTCTGAGGTGAGCGAGGATTAGAATGAGAAGAGACAGGGAGAGACAGAATGAAGTTAATTATCTCATATAGAAAAGGCTAGGGATAACTGTTACAATGGAGGGGAAGAAGCAGAAGGCAAAAGGGAAAGAGTCAATCTTACTGTCATTGAATTTGGCTTAGGGAAGGAATGACATTAAGTCTAAACCGGGTATCTTCCCAAATAAGAGAGTAGGGGGGATGGTGATGGGAGGTGGGATGATGTAGGAGAAGAGAGGGTGGGGGGGTGAGGGCTGATGGAAGCACACACTTCTGGAAAGGAACAGGGTAGAGAACAGAACGGGGGGGTGGGATAAGAAGGAGGGACATTTAATCAGTCTCTCACAATATGTCCATTGTGGAGATGTTCTGCATAACTACACATGTACAGCCTGTATTGAATTGCTTGTCTTTTCAGCGAGGGTAGATGATGAGAGAGGAAGGGAAAGAATCCAGAATTTAAAGTTCTATAAACAAATGTAAAAAAAAATATATGTCTATATCTATCTATCTATCTATCTATCTATCTATCTATCTATCTATCTCTATCTCTATCTCTATCTCTATCTCTATCTCTATATCTGTATCTATCTATATAATTATTGTTACCTGCATGCAACTGGGAATTAAGATATACAGGCACTGGGGTAGGGAGAGCCATCCTGCCCTACCAGAAAGTCAGAGTCATGATGGGGGAGGATATAGGAGAGAGAAGTTTGGGGGAAGGGCTATACAATGGGATGGCTGTTTTGAGGTGGTGGGTAGGGGAAAGATGGGGAGAAAATTTGTAACTCAAAATCTCGTGGAAATGAGTGATGTAAACAAGAAAATAAATAAATTAATCAAAAAAACAAACAAATTAACTTTCATAGTATTCATATTTTTATTATGTTGAAGTGTTCCTCATATAGGCACTAAATATTTTTCTAACTTTTTAAATACTTAATTATTTCCTTAAAGAATCCTTTGTGTAACTCTCCTACTAGGAATCCATGCTCTCTTGGGAATCCACAGTGTCTCCTTATACAGAGTGTCAATTTAATTTCCATTAGCTTGAAATATATAAGAAAATGTTTGGATTAATTTCCATGATCAGGAAAATCATCCCCCCTTCTCTTATTAATTTTTTCCTATAGATTTCCATGTTTGTCATCCAGAGTTTTGAGGCAGTTTTCTTCCTTCTGAGAGCTCTGTTATTTTAGACTTTTTTCCATGTATTCCTGTGTTGCCCCCTTGCTAAGTCCTCTCCCTTTATTAATGGAATATCCTGTGAGAGCTGGACCTCAAAACTATCTTTGCCTCCTCCCATTGATGAGTATTCACTTTTCACTGGTATTGATAAAAGGGAATCTTTATAGTTTAATAATTTCTTCCTTCTCTTTTAAGCTGTCCATTAATGGAAGTATGGTCAGGGTAATGACAAGCAAAAAAGTACTTAACACCTTGTTTCATTTCAAATTTCTGTTGAGTCTTACCCTGATTGTATCAAGTCTTTGTTAAGAAACAGAACCTGTGAATCACACAGTGGGAGGAACTTGCTAATGCAAAAGGAAAGGGTGGAACAGGGGGGAGTTAATGACCATATATAAGGAGAAGCCCAAGCTGAGAGAGCAGAACTGAGAAAGGGAAGAGTTGTGGAGGCCAGCACTCTGTTTGTCTGTTCTGTCTATATTGATTTTTGTTCATGATACTTTGTACAGAAGCCTTGGGACCTCACTGGAAGCCCTGAAAGGATTTTCTTGTTGTCTGTTTACAGAAATTCTGGAGGAGTGTTTCAGAGGTCCTGGGACCACACCAGTGATGTGTGTTGAGTTATCGGACCTTGTTGGTAGGTCTGTGTTGATTTCACAGGTAGATACTTGTAGAGATAACACTAAGTAGTTTCTTGTGCCAGCTCTAAAATGATGCACTAGACCTTGAAAGTGTGATTGACATAGACCAGGCATGACTGATCAATACAATTCAATGCAATTGATGCCGTGAGCAATGTTTTTATAGAGTAACGAAACAAAGAATGTAATTATAGGTCACTTAGTTTTTTAATACTGCTTTATTCAAGTTCAAGATGCTAGACAGTGATGTCAAGTTAGGCCTTGATGATAATCATGGCCTTGATGATTTCCAAATCATATGAGTAGTATCTAAAATGTATGGGTGAGCTAACACTTTCTGGCTAGAATTCCAGAAGAGGGCACAGCCCTGGATCTCAGGATATCATGAAGGCTCTGATTTACAGTCACATCACAAAGAAAACTAGGACTGGATAATATGGATTGGCCACTGGAAAACTCAGAGCTAACTTATCTAGGACCAACCTGATTCCTGGACTGGGTGTTTTAGCTCCCTTCAGATACTGAATTGATTTTAGAGCCAGCAAAGTATATGAATGTTACTGTGAATCTGTTCAACTTTGTCTTCCTAGAAACAGAAACTGTGAAGGACCTGAGCTCAAATCTGGCTTCAGACACTTAACACTTACAAACCTTGTGACCTTGGGCAAATCACTTAACCCCAATTGCCCTGCCCTGACTGGCCCAAAAAAAGGCACACACACAGAAAAAGACAGCAGCTTAAGAACAATAAGCACAAAATATCCCACACCCAAATGACTTTGAAAAACCTTCATGCCAGTACAGAGTCCAGTGGAAAGTAGGGTCAAGGTTAGAGATCCCATATATCAAAAAGAGTTCCTGGTTTCTGGACATCTTTTTTTCCCTTTGAAGATTATTGATGGAGGCTCCCTTAGGTATGGTGTAACTTTTCTACTGGCATTCTTGACATATAGTTCCTGGTTTCTGGACATCTTTTTGTCCCTTTGAAGATTACTGATGGAGGCTCTCTTAAGTATGGTGTAACCTTTCTTGAGTGTGTCTCCTTGGCTAGTACTACTTATTGCCAACATTCACTAGGATTCCAAGGATATTACTAAATGAAAAAAAAATCCAAATTGGGGTATTATATGGTTTTATGACCTAGACAAAATGACAGAAAAAGATAACGTAATTATGAATAAGACTGGGAAAGTTATCCCTTTTTGATAAAAATGTGTAGAAAATTAAATTTTAAAATGGGGGAAAAAAGCTGAAGCAGAAAGAAAGGAATTACTTAGCGGGGAGAAAAATATGGGGAGAATTAAATAACTAGATTGGAGAAATAAAGAAAAAAAGGAAGTGATAAGGAAAACTCCAAAACCAGGGAAAGGTACACAAACAGCAGTGGGGTGGATGTTTAGGGTAAAAGGAGAGAGCCAATAAAAAAGGGACTTCATTCAAATAGATAAAGCAGAATTAACAGCAGAGAACTAGTTTTGTATTTACAATGAATAAAAGACAAATCTTTTTTTGGGGGGAAAACAAACATTAGAGATGAATTAACATATAAACCAAGATCTCATTTTTTTAAAATTTTAATTTATTTATTGACTTTTAGTTTAGAATATTCAGTCCCACAGTCCCTTGAGTTTCAATATTTCTCCCCCTTTCTCTCCTCCCCTCTCCCCCTATGGCGGCATTCAATCAAATATTGATCTACAAATACCTTCACATTAAACATTAGTCAAGTTGTAAAGAAGGATTATAACCAGGGAGTAAACAATGAGAAAGAAGGAATAAAACAAAACAAAACAAAAGAGAGAGAGCAAATACTTTGTTTCAATTTGCCTCCAGAATCTGTAGTTCTTTCCCTGGATATGGATATCCCTTTCAATCACGAGTCTTTTGGAATTGTCTTATAACCTTGCATTGCTGAGAGGAGCCCAGTCTATCAAAGATAGTAATCACACATATGATGTGTCTGTAATGGCGTACAAAGTTCTCCTAGTTCTACTCTCCTCATTTTGCATGAGTTTATATAAGTCTCTCCAGGTTATTATGAAGTCCATCTGCTCATTTCTTATAGCACAATAATATTCCATTACAGTCATATACCAAATCTTGTTTAGCCATTCCCCAATTTGTGGGCATCCTCTTGATTTCCAATTCTTTGCTACCACAAAAAGAGGTGCCATAAATGTTTTCAAACATATGGGTCCTTTTCCCACTTCTATGATCTCTTTGGGATAAAGCCCTAGAAGTAGTACTGCTGGGTTAAAATGTATATACTTATTTATAGCCCTTTGTATATAGGTCCAGATTGCTCTCCAGAATGGTTGAATCAGTTCACACAATTCCACCAATAACACATTAGTGTTCAATTTTTCCACATTCTTTACAGCATTTATCTTTTTCCTGTTCTGGCATCTTAGCCAGTCTGACTGGTGAGATGTGGTATGTCAGAACTGTTTTGATTTGCACTTCTTTAATCAATTAATGAGTTAGAGTATTTTTCCAAATGCTTATAGATTTCTTTAATTTCTTCCTCCAAAAACTGCTTGCTCATATAGAACATTTATCAATTTGGGAATGACTTGTATTATAGATTTGACTCAGTTCTCTGTATAGTTACAAATAAGGCCTTTATCAGAGACACTGGTTGCAAAAATTCCTAGTTTTTCACTTCCCTCCTAATCTTGTTTACATTGGCTTTATTTGTACAGAAACTTTTCAGTATAATGTAATCAAAACCGTCTATTTTGCTCCCTAATTGTTGTTTGGTCATATAATATTCCCTTCTCCCTAGATCTGACAGGTAAAGTATTCCTTACTCACCCAGATTGCTTACAGTTTCAGCCTCTCTACCTAGACCATGCACACATTTATATTTGATTTGGGTATACAGTGTTAAATAATGGTCTATGCCTAGTTTCTGCCATACTGTTATCCAGTTTTCCCAGTATGATTTGTTAAATAGTAAGTTCTTATCCCCAAAACTGGGGCCTTTGGGTTTATCAAATGGTAGCTTACTATACTCATTGACTGCTGAGTCTTGTGGTACCTAATATATTAAACTGATCCACTACTCTATTCCTCAGCCAAGTGGTTTGGATGACCGCTGCTTACAAATACAGATTAAAATCTGGTACAGCGAGGTCACCTTCCCTAGAATTTCTTTTCATTAATTCCTTTGATATTCTGGATATTTCGTTCTTCCAAAGGAATTTTGTTATTATTTTTTCTAGCTCTATAAAGTAATTTTTTGGTAGATTGATTGGTATGACACTAAACATATAATTTAATTTAGGTAAAACTGTCATTTTTATTATATTAGCTTGACCCAGCCACGAGGAATTGATATTTTTTCCAATTAGTTAGATCTGACTTTATTTGTGTGAAAAGTGTTTTGTAGTTGTGTTCATGTAGGTCCTGGGTTTGCTTTGGCAGGTAGACTCCCAAATATTTTATAATGTCTTCAGTAACTTTAAATGGGATTTCTCTTTCTATCTCTAGCTGTTGGATTTCATTAGAAACATATAGGAAGGGGCGGCTAGGTGGCACAGTGAATAGAGCACCGGCCCTGGAGTCAGGAGGACCTGAGTTCAAATCCGGCCTCAGACACTTAACACAAAAAAACTAGCCGTGTGACCTTGGGCAAGTCACTTAACCCCAACTGCCCTCCAAAAAGCAAAAAAAAAAAAAAGAAACATATAGGAATGCTGTGGGCTTATTTTATATGCTGCAACTTTGCCAAATTTATTCATTGTCTCAAGAAGTTTTTTTTTCCTACTTGATTCTCTAGGATTCTCTAAGTATATCATCACATCATCTGATATCACTAAGGTAATAGCTTAGTCTCTTCTCTGCTATCAATTTCATCCTCTAATCCCCTTAACTTCTCCTCTAGGAATTTGGATGCTATGCCATGCATATATATAATGATACTGCTTCATTCTTGACAATGCCTTTTAGCAGGATATAATTTCCTTCCTTATCTCTTTTAATTAGATCTCTTTTTGCTTTTGCTTTATCTGAGATTAGGATTACTACCCCTACTTTTTTTTTTTACTTTAGCTTAAGCATAATATATTCTACTACAGTCTTTTACCTTTAACCTGTGCATATCCCCTTGTTTCAAATGTTTTTCTTGTAGACAGCATATTGTAGGATTATGGTTTTTAATACATTCTGCTATGCACCTCCATTTTATGGGAGTGTTCATTCCATTCACATTCACAGTTATGATGACTATCTGTGACTTTCCCTCCATCCTATTCGCTCCTCTGTTTATGTTTTTGTTTCTTCCTTCTCTCTTCCCTTCTTTAAGTGTTTAGCTTTTGACCACTTCCTCCCTTAGTATTCCCTCCCTGTGACCCCCCTTATTTACTTACCCTTTCCCCTTGCTACTATTTCCCTCTCTTCTAACCCCACCCCTTCTTATCTCCCCTTTACCCTTCCTATTGCCTATTGGGCACAATGAATTTTTATATTTATCAGAGTATGTTATTTCCTCTTTGATCCTAAATCAATGAGAGTAAATTTGATATAGTGCTCCTACCCCTCCCTCTTTTCTCTCTATTATAATTAGTTTTTGTTTTTTCACATTAGAATCTTAAACTTAACTGATTATGTTGATCCCTCTTTGAACCAGAACCACTGAGAATAAAGTTCATATGACGTTCATTTTCCTCCCTCCTTCCCCTCTACTATAGTATGTTTTTATGACTTTTCATGTAGCATAATTTACCTTTTTCTGGCTCATTCTTTCCTTTTCTCCCATTACAATGCCTTTGAACCCCTTAATGTGTTTTTTTAATCATAGGATTAATTCATTTATACCCACACCCTCTATCTATGTACACCCCTTTTAAAGGTCATGATAGTCATATAAATTTCAGTATTGAAAGGTATCTTCTTATATATGGATGTAAACAGTTTGCTCTTATTGAGTGCCAAGTTATGTGCATGTGTGTGCGCATCTGTGTGCGTATGTTTATGTGTATGTGTGAGTGTGTTTTCTGTGTTTACCTTTTTATGTCTTTCTTGAGTCTTGTAATTGGAGATCAAGTTTTCCCTTGAGATATGGCTTTTTCATCAGGAAAGTCTGGAAGTCCTTTATTTCATTAAATGACCATCTCCTTGCCTGAAAAATTATGCTCAGTTTTGTGGGGTAGTTGATCCTTGGCTGCAGTCCTAGCTCTTTTGCTTTATGAAATAACAACTTCCAGTACCTCTGTTCTTTTAATGTAGAAGCTGCTAGGTCCTGGGTAATCCTAACTGTAGTTCCACAATATTTGAATTGTTTCTTTTTGGCTGCTTGCAGTAGTTTCTCGTTGACCATGTAATTCTGGAATTTAGTTACAATATTTATTGGAATTTTCAATTTGAGATCTCTTTCAGGAGGTTTCTAGTGAATTCTTTCAATAACTATTTTACCGACTGATTCTAGGACTTCAGGAAAGTTTTCTTTGACAATCTCTTGGAAGATGTTGTCCAGACTGCTTTTTTTCATCATGTCTTTCTAATAGATCAATAATCTTAGGATATCTCTCCTGGATCTGTTCTCCAGGTCAGTTGTTTTTTCCAGTGAGATATTTTACACTATCTTCTAGTTTTTCAATCTTTATGTTTTCCTTGAGTGACTCTTGATGCATCATACAGTACTTAGCTTCAATTTGACTTATTCTAATTTTTATTGAATTATTTTCCCCTGGTAGTTTTTGAAGCTCCATTTAAAAAAAATTACTTTTGTTTATTTTTAGTTTATATCATTCATTTCCACAAGATGGAAATTTTCTCCCTGTTTTTCCCCTACCCACCACCCCCAAACAGTGATCTCATTGTATACTCCCTACCCCAATCTGCTCTCTCCTATATCCTCCCCCATCACCCCTCTGATTTTCTGGTAGGGCAAGATGGATCTACCTACCCCAGTGCCTGAATATCTTATATCCCAGTTACATGTAAAAAATAATAATTTTATACACACACACACTCTCACACACACGTGTGTGTGTGTATTTGATTTTAAAACTTTAAATTCTATATTCTTTCTGTTCCTCCCTCATCACCCACCCACACTAGAAAGACAAGCAATTCAATGCAGGCTATATATGAATAGTTATGCAAAACATCTCCACAATGGACATATTGTGAAAGACTGACTATCCACACACTGAGAAAAGTTGCAATTACTGCTGTGGCATATATGGAGTTAAGAAAGACTCTTGGGCAAAATGGAGCTATAAATGTAAAACACTGATTCAGCTCCAAAACCCCCTCTTTACAATAACAACTGAAGGTCACAAGACTTTGTGAAGTATGAGCAAAAACAGGAACAGGAAAACAT
Organism: Pseudocheirus occidentalis; assembly: GCA_028646575.1. NCBI lineage: Eukaryota > Metazoa > Chordata > Mammalia > Diprotodontia > Pseudocheiridae > Pseudocheirus > Pseudocheirus occidentalis. Next base: position 6,257,690 of record CM053596.1, on the reverse strand, counting down.
TAAACAGAACAAGAACAGGTCAGCATGACCCGATAAGCAGGAGATACCTTAAATATTTACCCTCTTGTTAAGCCTCTTGTTAGCCTTTGTGTTTTTGCAAAACATGTGCTTTCTCACACATGTAGAGGATATATAAGCAATGCTTCTGTGCAAAATAAATGAACCAGCTTATTCATCATATTGGTGTCTTGTCTGAGTTCCTCTCCAAAACAAACCCAGCATCTGGTGACCCTGACTTGATCGCGTCACCGTCAAGTAAGCCTGATTGGGAGGAGGAGAAAATTCATCCCGGATGAGAGATGTGGAGACGCTTGCTCCCTGCTCGGCGCCAAGAGAAAGGCAGAATCGTGGCCACGGCTGACCGGTGAGTCAGGCTGACTAAAAGTCAGGAGCGGGATGGGATCAGCTGTATCAGCTGCAGAGCGTGCTGAGTTCGACACTTTTGAAAATCTACCTTAAAAATAAGATCTTCCACTGAAAAGATCGGAAATAGATGGAGTACTACGTTGGGGGCATCGTAAGGGTATAGTAGTCCGCACAGAAGAATTGTTTTCTGAACAAAAATGGAAAGAACTCCAAAACCCTCGGCCCCTTCTGAAGAGATGGAGGTAGACCCGGCATCAATACCTCTCTCTCCAGATAAGGAAGAGACAGACTGTGCCTCAGTATCCTCATATCTAGATTTGTTAAATGAGCTAAAAAGAATTGATGGGTCATCCTCAAAAGGGAAAAGGAAAAAGGCTTATGAGAAGGCAGCAGAGGTGATAAAATAGGGACTTGCTGACGCAGAGGAAAGAGAAAGTAAGCTGCAGGGGGAATGTGAGCTTAAAAGGTATGAGGAAGAAGTAAGAAAGGACTTTGTAAGGGATAAAGAAATGACTTGGGAAGGATTGAAGCAAAGATAATTTGCCATAGAACAAGCCCAAAACTGGATGAGAGCTAAATATGGGTCCTTGGGAATACTGACTCCTCAAGAGAGGCAATCCATAGACCTCTTGACACAAGAACATTATAGACAAGGAGGAGCATTTGGCCCACAGTCTCAACCACCGGCTTTGGGAAGTTAGAAAGAATGGTGCAGACCTGCTTTCCAGGATGCATTACAAAAGATAGGAGAGAAAGAAAGATGAGACCAGCTGAAATCCTAATGGGAAGCAGGGTGGGAAGTGAAGGGAGAGCACATGTGCTCTTTAGAAGAGTACTTTACTGATTACTTCTAATGTTAAAAATGCAGATTAAGATTCTAAATTATGTAATTTGGAAATAAAGCCAAAAGTTGTTCAGGAAGGGAAAGGTTATAAAGTTGTGGAGAACAATTTTCTTTGTTTCTTTCTTTGTTTCTTTGTTGTTGTTAGGTTTAAAGGTTATTTTTTTTTCTTTTTTCTAAAATAACTGTAAATTGGGAAACATAAAATTCCTTTCTTTATAAATCTCGGTGTGGCCAGCCTGGATTTATAAAGAAAAGTTCCAATGAGGGAAAAGAACTCCTTTCTTTATAAATCTTGGTGTGGCCAGCCTGGATTTATAAAGAAAAGTTCATATGAGGGAAGAGAATTTTTAACTCTCCCCCACGTGAAAAAAAAAAGGAAATGAAAGAGGGGAGAGAAGAATATTGGAACTGAGTAAACTAAATTTTAATTTTCACTTGTTTTAATGTTTTAATTTTCTCAAGGTGATGTGTTTGTGTTAATTGAAGGTTTCTGAATTGTAAATAATTTATAGTGATAAATTGATTGACTGGATGAAATTAAATTAAGTTTAAATTGGTGATTCAACAATTTGAAAAACCCATCTAGTTGAATTAAGGTCGCTGGATTGGTGAATAAATAGGTTCTGAATTTGGAAATTTAAATGTAAGAACATAATAATTGTGTTACTGAAAAACAATTGAGTTATCATATTTTGAAATGCTGTTAAGAAATTATAAAATTTCAAGTTCTCTTTATCTAAAAGATTTTCAGGGAGACCACCAGAAGCTGTACCCTACCTCCCCTCAATGCCTGAGAATGGGAAGTAAAAAACTTCAGCCTTTTCAAACACGATCTGGAAAGCTTTGGAATTCCT
>CM053596.1:6218258-6255126 GCA_028646575.1 Pseudocheirus occidentalis | reverse complement strand
AGGGAGGGAGGGAGTTTCTCTCTCAGCATTTGTAAGCTGACTAAGAATTAAGATGGAGTTTTCCTGAGGCCAGAATCTGGTGAAGGCCAATATTTCTTCTGGGTCCTAGGGCCAACTGAACTGCTGGAGGACTGAAGAAGCATGAGCAGGATAAGACTTTGTTTGTTCATGGCCTGGCTGATCCTTGAGTTCCAGGCAAGAGAAGTGAAGGGTTTGAGACATGCTGGACCCTGTGAACTTCAGTGTGTGCCAGGGACTGCCCTGAGGACTGGACAAGGACCTGGGAGCTGTCTACCTCTGAGGACTGGATGAGAACCTGGCAGCTGCCTGCTTCTGAATCCAGGTGACTGTTTGGTGCATTCAGGAGGGAGCTGGGACCATGGAAGGGGATCCAGGGAATCAGAGAGACCACGAAGAGTCAAGATGAAGAAAAGACCTCTCCTTGGACAAACTGAAGTTTGCTGGACACCAAGGGGTAGAGGGTTTGTGTGGTTTTTCTAATGACTGTACTGGTGATTAATGATATTAGTAATTATGAATCTAGATTAGTGACGGATTAAGTTAATGATTGCTCCATGAGTGGAAATTTGATTATTGTATTGTGAATTGACTGAGTGATTAAGTAAGGAGGGTTTCCCCCTTAGGGAAACCAAATGATTATTCTTTTGTTCCTTGTTCTAAATATTGTGGCCACTGTACTGAAAACTGTGCGGCCATTCTAATGTTAAGCTGTTATGAACACTGTATTGTGATTCTATGTGATAAGATGTAATTATATGAATATTATATTGTTTGCTTTGTTTTGTTTGCCTTGATTTGTAATGAAATAAACAGAGCGTTCACTCTTACTGTGTGATCCAAACCTTAAAAGCTGCTCACAATAGCATTCTTTTGAGAATCTGCTTGTGCATGGCATTACACTTTGTCATTTGCTTTTGAGAGCTTTGTGGGCATTCTTTCAATGGGCATTATTTTACTCAGTTAATAGATTGTTCCTTTGGCTTGGATTACTTCCCTCTGTTCTAGGCTGTGTGATTTGCTATTTCTACATATTCATCACTTTCATTTTTTTAATTAACTTTTGTTTATTTTTAGTTTACATCATTCATTTCCACAAGATTTTGAGTTACAAATTTTCTCCCCATCTTTCCCCTACCCACCACCCCAAAGCAGTGATCCCACTGCATACCCCCTCCCCCAATCTGCTCTCTCCTGTATCCTTCCCGATCACCCCTATGACTTTCCAGTAGGGCAAGACGTATCTCCATACTCTAGTGCCTGTATATCTTAATTCCCAGTTGCATGTAAATAATTATATATGTATGTATGTATGTAGGTAGGTAGGTATGTAGGTAGGTATGTGTATGTATGTGTATGTATGTATGTGTGTATGTATACACACATACATATACATATATACATATATATGTGTGTGTATATATGTATACACACATATGAACATTTGATTATAGAACTTTAAATTCTACATTCTTTCTCTTCCTCCCTCGTCACCCAACCCCACTGGAAAGACAAGCAATTCAATACAGGCTGTACATGTGTAGTTCTGCAGAACATCTCCAAAATGGACACATTATGAAAGACTGACTATATTTCCCTCCTTCCTATCCCACCGCACCTTGTTCTATTCTCTACTTTATCCTTGTCCCTTTACAGAAGTGTGTGTTTCTAACAAGTTTTCTCCCCAACCTGCCCTCCCCTCCATCATCCCCTGTCTTATCCCCATCCCCCCTATTTTCCCGTATGGCAAGATAACCCAATTTAGAGTGTATATCATTCCTTCCCTGAGCCAAATTCAATGAGAGTAAGGGTGGCCCATTTTGCCTTCCTGTTCTTCCATTGCATTGTAACAGTTATCCCTTGCCTCTTTTATATGAGATGATTAACCCCTTTCTGTCTCTCCTTGTCTCCTCTCATTCTATTTCTTTCCCACCTATCAATTTCACCATTTAAAATATCATCCCTTCCTGTTCAATCAATCCTGTGCCCTCTGTCTATGTACACATATATACACACACTCACATTTGTATTCATATGCATATATATATCCTCTGATATAGACATATGTGTATGTATATGTATATATACGCACATACACATATACATATACATCATGTACATACACACACACTATATATATATATATATATATATATATATATATATATACACACACATTTATATTCCCTTCACCTATCTTCATACTGAGAAAAGTTTCATAAGTTACAATTATCATTTTTCCATATTGGCATGTAAATAATTCAACTTTGACAAGTCCTTATGATTTCTTTTCCATGTTTACCTTCTCGTGCTTCTTGTATTTGAATGTCAAATTTTCTATTCAATTCTGATTTTTTTCAGCAAGAATGTCTGAAATCCTCCACCTCATTGAATGACCATATTTTCCCCTGAAACATTATACTCAATTTTTCTGGGTAGGTGATTCTGGGTTTTAATTCTAGCTCCCTTGATCTCTGGAATATCAGATTCCAGGCCTTTTGATCCCTTAAGGTAGAACATGCTGATTGTGTTTCCACAGTATTCAAATTGTTTCTTCTTGGTAGCTTGGTAATATTTTCTCCTTGATCTGGGAACTCTGGACCCTGGCTATAACATTCCTAGGAGTTTTCTTTTGGGGATCTTTTTCAAGAGGTGATTGGTGAATTCTTTCAAGTTCTATTTTGCCCTCTGGTTCTAAAATATCAGGGCAATTTTCCTTGAGAATTTCTTGAAGGTTGCTTTGTAGGTTCTTTTTCTGATCATGGCTTTCAGGTCGTCCAATAATTTTTAAATTGTCTCTCCTGGATCTATTTTCCAGGTCAGTGGTTTTTTCAATGAGATATTTCATATAGCCTTCTTTTTTTTTCATTTGTTTAGATCTGTTCAATAGTATCTTGATTTCTCATAGTCACTTGCTTCCATTTGCTCCACTCTAACTCTGAAGGAGTTATTATCCTCAGTGAGCTTTTGAGATTCTTTTTCCATCTGGCAAATTCACTTTTTCTGACATTCTTCTCCTCGTTGGCTTTTTGGGCCTCTTTTCCCATTTGAGATAATCTATTTTTAAGGTGTTATTTTCTTCAGTCAGGTTGTTGACTCTCTTTATGATTTTCTTGCATCATTCTCTTTTCTCTTACCAATTTTTCCTCCGCTTCTCTTATTTGGTTTTCAAAATCCTTCTTACAGTCCTCTATGGCTTCTAACTTACATTTTTCTTGGAAGCTTTTGGTATGTTGTCTTCCTCCTCTTCCATGCTTTGATCCTTTTGGTCTGCAAAAAGGAATCTAAAGTTGGACTGCTGAGCTTGGTTTGCTTCCTTTGCCTGCTCCTGTTGCCAGTCAATCAATTTTATTTTTGAGCCACAGTAGAACTCTTCTCTTCCCTTTGTCCCAAATCACTGGGGTTTTCACAGCTGCTGGAGCTATTAGGAGGCACAGTCTCGGCAGCCCCCACCAGATTTGGCTCACTGAAAATGCACCTCAGGACCACCATCCAAGGCTGCAATCCCAATCCAGGACAGTTAAGGCAAAAGCACTTATTCTCTGAATGATAGCTTGGACCCCTGCAATCTGCAGGCTGAGAGTTCTGAAGCAGCCACATGGAGGTGGCTGCAAGGCCACCACATTTGCTGCTTTCTTACCCTGTGGGTGGACAACTGGACCTGCGTTTCTCCCCCAAATTCAGCTGAGTTCAACTGACCTTTCACTTTGTCCTTGTTTCTTATGGGTTGATAATTCTGGAAACTGCCACAGCTGCCATTGATCCATTCTCCCTTATGCTCCAGCTGCAGTTTGTCCTGACCACCCTGGAGCTAAGCCATGGTTTCAGGCTAAGCTGGGCTAGACTCCCAGTCCTCTGTGATGAACCTTTCTCGTCCTGTCTGCTGGCCTACCCCCAGTGGTAGATGTGTTTTTCTTTAATTTTGTGGGTTCTGGTGCTCTAAAATTTGTTTAGAGTCATATTTTGTAGGTATTTGAGGTGGTTATGGCAGGACCTGTGGAGTTCTCCTGCTTCTATGCTGCCATCTTAACTTCACCCCCACATTAATTTTTTCTTAACCACAGTAGAATTCCTTTACTTTCATGAACCATGATCTATTTAGCACCTACTTTGTTTTCAGTTCTTCACTACCACCAAACTGTTGCTGACACCATTAACTCTAAAAAGCCTAAAGAAAAGTAGGAATAATCTTTAGTCACTAGCAGAAAAAAGCAGGAATAATCAAGATACAATAGTGTGGGTCATGTGATCAACAAGATGGAGGACTGGTCATGTTTCCTAACACCCCTCCCTCCAAACCTCTCCAAAACAGAAATTATAAGTCAAAGATAAAAGCAGCTTCAGCTGTTCAATGTCTTAGGACATATGCAATACAAAAAAAAGTTAAAAGCAAACAACAATAATATGCTCCAGGGGCATAGGCTTGTTGCTGACAAAAAATCAGGGACACAGCTGCATTTCAGGAGTAGAAGTTTCCTAGGGATGTGAAAGACCTCTGCAGGAGGACAAGAAAGGGGCAAGATGAGGTTAAGAAGGAGAGGGACTGAAGAACCAAAGGAGTGGAGATCCTGGGATCCTGGAAAGGGAGATGCCACCAGCACTGCGACAGAGCTGTGGGGGAGCCCTAGAAGCCACCCCTCAGACCCAGGTCCAGTCATCCTTGGTCACATCTCCTCTCCCCTTGATCTTAGAGTCATGGGTAGCTTGAGGCAGCACTTCTAGCGGTTTCTAGAGCAGAAAAACGGTATCACTGATGCCTTAGGGAAGCTGAAGGAGGTCTCTGGTGTCATAAAAAGAACTATCTGGCTACAGGTTCCATTGCTTTCCTAGCCCTCTGTCTCATATTTGACTATGGGGCCTGGCTGTTTTGTAATCTGATCAGATTCATCTACCCAGCATATGCCTCTTTCAATTTGGAGCTGGCATGTCTCGTGCGGGACTTCTCAGCCCCCATTCTAGTGTGATATACTCTTCCTCTCCATTGGCCAGGCTGCCTTCAGTGAGATATTTGTTTCTTCCTGTCACTTTATGTGTTCTGTAGCTCTAAAATTTGTTTAGAGTCATATTTTGCAGGTATTAGAGGTATTTGGTTAAGCTCCTGCTTTTAATCTTCCATCTTGGCTCTGCCCACCAGCACTCTAATTTATGTTTCTTTAGTTTTTTCTCTATGTTTTCTTTCACAAAATGACTATTATAGACATGTTTTGAACAACTACACATGTATAACCTCTATGGAATTGCTTGCCTATTCAATGGGGAGGTGAGGAGAAAGGAAGAAGGGAGAGAATTTGGAGAACAAAGCTTCATACAGAAATATCAAAAATTGTTTTTACATGTAACTGTTGAAAAAATTAAATACTAAATAAATGAATGCAATAGGCCAAATGAAAAAGGAAGCACAAAAGCTAATCGAAGGAAACAATTTGTTAAAAATTAAAATTGGGCAAGAGGAAGCTAATGACTCTATGAGACATCAAGAATCAGTCAAACAAAATCAACAACAAACAAAATAAAAAGGATAAAGTAAAGTAGAAGAAAACATAAAATACTTCATTGGAAAAAACAACTAATGTGGAAATAGATCCAGGAGAGATAATTTAAGGATTGTTGGTCTACCTGAAAGTCATAATAAAAAAAGAGCATGAACAGTATCTTTCAGGAAATCATCAAACCATCAAACAAACAAAAAAACCTGCTCTGAGGTCCTAGAAACAGAAGGTAAAATAGGCATCAAAGGAGTCCACCAAAAACCTCCTAAAACAGATCCCAAATTGGAAACTCCAAAGAAAATTGTAGCCAAATCCCAGACTTGTCAGGTAAGAGAGAAAATACTGCAAGCAGCCAGAAAGAAATAATTTAGTTAACATGGAATTACAGTCAGGATTACACAGGGTCTTGCATCTTCTAAATTAAAAGATTGGAGGATTTAGAATATGATATTTCATAAGACAAAGGAGCAAGGATTACAATCAAGGATCAGCAAACTACCCAGCAAAATTGGGCATAATCTTTCAGGGGAGGAGATCTACATTCAGCGAAATAGGAGACTTCCAAACCTTCCTGATAAAAAGACCAGAGGTCAATAGAAAACAGAAAACTGTTTACATCCCTACTTGGGAAGATGCTACTTGTAACTCTTGAGAAATGTATCTTTATTAGGACATTTATAAAGATCATATATAGAAAGAGGTTATGGGTATAAGTTGATTTTGATGTGATGATTAAAAATATCAAATTAAGTGATAAAAAGTAATTGTAATTGCAGAAAGGAAAAGGAGGAGGCGGATAAAGTTAAATTATAACACATAAAAGGGTGCAAAAATCTATTAGAACAGAGGGAATGAGGGGAGGAAAATGAGCATTGTTTGAACCTATGTTCAATGGATTTGATTCCAAGAGGGAACATCATGCTCTTAGGTATAGAAATTTAGTTTACTCTATAGGAAGTAGGAGAGGAAAGAGGAAAGAAAAAGGAGAGGATGGATAGAAGGGAAGGAAAAAATAGGAAGGAAAAAGAGAAAGGAAAGGGATGGCACTGTTAGAAAAAAGGTTAAATTTAGGGATATGGTGATCAAAAGCAAAACTCTAGGGAACAGAGAAAGGAGAAAGAAAAGCAAAAATAGGGGAAAATAGATGGAGAGAAAAACACAGATGTAATACTAATTGTGAGAAAGACACAGATGTAATCATAATTGTGAATGTGAATGGGATGAAGCCTCCCATAAAACTGAAGTGGATAGCAGAGTGGATTACAAACCATAATTCTATATCTTCCTAAAAACACAGAGGGATACACATGGAATAAAGGTAAAAGGATATATTATGGTAAGATATATTATGCTTCAGCTGAAGTGAAAAAAAAGGCAGGGCTATCAATCTTGATCTCAGACCAAGCAAAAACAGACCTAATTAAGAACAATAGGGAAGAAAACTATATCTTGCTTAAATATGACAGACAATGAAGTAATATCATTACTAACTTATATGCACCAAGTGGTATAGCATTCAGATTCTCAGAGAAGAAGTGAGTTACAGAAAGTGTACTACTGTACTTGTGAGGGACCTCAACCTTCCCCTCTCAGAACGGTGCACCTCTAGCCACAGAATAAATCAGAGAGAAGTTAAGGAGGTGCATACAATATTAGAATAGTTAGATATGGTAGACCACTGGAGAAAACAGAAAGAGAACAGAAAGGAATATACTTTTTCCCAGTGTTAAATGACACCTCCACAAAAATTAACTACGTGTTAAGGCATAAAAACCTCAGAATCCAATGCAGAAAGGCAAAAATGGTAAATGCATCCTTTTCAAATGATGATGCAGTGAAAATCACATGTAATAAAAGGCCATGGAAAGACAGACTAAAATTTAATTGGAAGCTAAATAATCTAATCCTAAAGAATGAGTGGGTCAAACAACAAATCATAGAAACAATCAATACATTCTTGAGGAAGAATGACAATAATGAAACACCATACCAAAACTTAGGAGGTGTAGCCAAGGCAGTTCTTAGGGGAAGTTTTATATCTCTCAATGCTTCCATGAAGAAAATAAAGAAAGAGGAGAACACTGAATTGGGCATGCAAATAAGAAAGAAAAAGAATAAATTTAAAATCCCCAAATACATATCAAAGTAGATATTCTGAATACCCAAAGAAAGATGAATAAAACTGAAATTAAGAAAAACTATTGAACTAATAATTAAAACTAAGAGCTGGTTTTATGGAGGGGAAAAACCATAAAACAGAAAAAAATAATCCTTTGTTTAATTTGATTAAGAAAAAGAAAGAAGAAAACCAAATTACCAACATAAAAAATGAAAAGGGTGAATTTACCACCAATGAAGAGGAAATTAAAACTATAATTAGGAAATATTTTACCTGACTGCCAATAAATTTGAAAATCTTAGTGAGATGAATTAATTATTACAAATATATATGTAAATTATACAGATTAACAGAAGAGAAAATAAAATACTAAGATAACCCCATTTTAGAAAAAAGAAAAAGAAATTGAACAAGCCATCAGTGAACTCCCTAAGAAAAAAAATATCCAGGGGTAAATGGATTTAAAAGTGAATTTTATCAAATCTTTAAAGGACAATTAATTTCAATACTATATGAACTATTCAGAAAAATAGTCAGAGGAGTCCTACTAAACTCCTTTTTTGTCAAAATGTGATGTTGGCACTTAAACCAGGAAGATCCAAAACAAAGAAGGAAAATTATAGACCAACTCTTAAGGAACATTGATGAAAAAAATTTAGATAAAATGTTAGCTGATAGATTACAGCAATTTACCACCAATATAATGCATTATGACAAGATAGTTCTATATCAGGAATGTAGAGCTGTCTCAGTATTAGGAAAACTATCAGCATAATTTACCATACTAACAATAAAACTAACAGAAATCATATAGTTATCTAATTATATGCAGAAAAAAAGCTTTTGTAAAAAAAAGGTGGGAGGAAAGAAAAATCAGAAATTTCTAAAAAATGAATGTTAGTGTAGCTGGGAAATAAGATATACAGGCACTGTATATACAAGAAATCCATCTTGCCCTACTAGAAACTTAGAGGAGGTATGGGAAGTATATAAAAGAGTGTAGACTAGGGGAAGGGGTATTCAGTAGGCTTACTATTTTGGGGTAGGGGTAGGGGAAAGATGGGGAGAAAATTTGTAACTCGAAATCTTGTGGAAATGAATGTTGAAAACTAAAATAAACAAATAAAGAATGGCGGAAAAAATCAAAATGAAGCAAAACGCCAAAAAGCTGTGGAATTAATAAGAAAATAAATATGCAAGTGACTTCCTTGAAATAAAAAAAATAAGAAAAAGCTTTTAACAAAAATACAACACCAATTCCTATTAAAAGCCCTAGAGAACATTGGAATAAAAGGAGTCTTCCTTAAATTGGTGAGTGGCATCTATCTAAAACCATCAGCAAATATTATATATAATGTGGGTAAGTGAGAAATATTTGCAATGCATTGAAAAAAATTTTCACAAGAAAAGACAATGGAAGATTAGAAGGATAGGGAAAAAACTTACAATTTTCGCACTCAGTGTCTTTGATAAAGGTGTCATTTCTAAAATACATAGAGAATGGAATGAAATTTTTAAGAATACAAGTTAGTCCCCAATTGTTAAATGGTCAAAGGATATGAAGAGGCAATTTTTAGATGAAGAAATTATAAAATTATATTTATAAATATTTTACTTATAAAAAAATTACAAAAATGTAACAAAATAAATTATAGCCATATGAAAAAATGCTCTAAATCACTGTTGATTAAAGAAATGCAAATTAAAGCAACTCTGAGGTACAACATCATACCTATAATAATGTCTAACATAACAAAACAGGAAAAAGAGAAATGATGGAGACATTGAAAAATTGAAACACTAATGTATTGTTGGTGGAGTTGTGAAATGACCCAACCATTCTGAAGAGTAATTTGGAAGTAGTCCCAAAGGTATAAAATGTGCATATGATTTTACCTAGCAATACCACTTCTAGGTTTGAATTCTAAAGAGATCATATAAATGAGAAAATGACCCACATTTACCAAAATTTAAAAAAAAATATGTATAGCAGCTCCTTTCATAGTAGCAAAGAATTGGAAATTGAGAGGATTCCCATCATCTGGGGAACTGGTGAATAAGTGGTATATGAATGAAATGGAATACTACTGTACTATAAGAAATTATAGGCAGGCAGATTTCAGAAAAAAAAAACTTGGAAAGACTCACATGAACTGATGCAAAGTGAAGTAAACAGAACCTGAAAGACATTGTACACAGTAATAGCAACATTGTGTAATGACTAACTTTGATGGATTTATCCTTGGGGACGGGCTCACTCTTCTGTTCCCTAATCACTCAGTTCAGATACACGCTTGTAAAAGAAGGTCAGATTATAGATGCCTCCCCTCCAGTCCATGCTGATCCAATCCCCAGTTCTCACCAAAGTACCTGAACCACTAAATATGCTTTGGTAAGAATATGAAGGAAGAGCCCTTAAAGCAGACACACCTTAATGATTCTGTCTTTTCTGTAGGCTTCCTCCCTGTCCTTTAGTCAGCCAATCATGGACCTTGTCACAATGTCCCTCCCTCCCTAGACCTGAACCTGGAGATTCACCAATGCAGATCAGGGGAGTAACTGTGGGGTTGGACTGCCCAGCCTCAACTGTGCAGAGGAGAAAAGGTAAGTAGAGTAGAGGTTGGCACCAGATGTGGTTGCCATCCCTGCTGCCTTATACCCCCTAAACCCAGGCCCTCAACAATTTCTGCTCTTACAGTGGTGAATGAGGCACCATGGTCCTTCAAGGCTTAGCTCCTAGCAATTAAGGGTGTCTTAAGATTAGTTAAGGCAAGGCCCAAGGGCTCTGATGGGAATCTAGTATCTAGGACCACTGAATGAGATGGGATCAAAAATATTGAGACTTGTGTGGCAATCCCTGGGATATCCCATATGAATGTTATCCTGAAAAGGTCAAGATTGGGCACAAAGACCTAATGCCATGGCCCTAGAAGAGTGTCTCAGACTGTTGACTCAGCTCATTTACCATGTTTGGTAAAACTTCTGGATCAGCCTCATTTTCTCCTCTCTTGAGATGAATAAGATCATTATTATCATTAACAACCATAGCAACAACAGCAGTTATCATTCATCTAGCACTTTCAGGCTTGCAAAATATTTTACAATTTTTTTCTCCTTTGATTCTCAAAGTCATGTGGGAGGCACAATCTATGTTATCCCCACTTCATAGAGAAAAAGAGGAAGACAGAGGTTATGTTATTTGCTCAGGTTCTCACAGCTAATGAGACTCTAAGGCAGGCTTTGACCTCAAGTCCTCCTGATTACAAATCAGTTGAAGTGATGAATCTAGTACCAAGGGCTGTTTAGAACAGTCTGTGTGCACCAGACACTTGGGTATTTACAAACCTCACCTACCACCTCTGCTGTAGGATCCCTCAATGGCAGCACTATGCAATCCAGGAATGGTCAGCCATGGTGTTGGCTGTTCTCACTGCTGTTTGCTTAGGTCTCAGATCTTCCTATAAGATTGTCCTTTGCCCAGGAAGTCTCAGTAATGCCTCATGGCAGCAGCTGCCAGTTCTTGGCTGCCATGTATTTCCTCATTCAATTCAGTTCTTTCCTGTGGCAGAGCCCCAGCCAGTCAGGCAGCCTCACATCTAGACAAGATCCAACTCAAACTCCATGATTACTTATTAAGTTTCTGCTACATGGCCTGCCCTATTCAAGGTGCCAGGAATGCAAAGACAAAATAAAGAAATAGGACTACAACTGCCCCCATGGAGCTTATACTCTATTGGTGAGGACAAAAGGATGCTTAAGTATATATATATCAATACAAAATACTTATGCATAATTACTTTGGGGTGGAAAGCAGTGTTCTATCTTGAATGGAGGTTTGTTGATAACAGAAAAGGGCTTTGAGAGGGCACAAAGCCATAGTAGAGGAGAGTGGGCTGGTATACAGGAGGAAATTAAATTGAAACACAGGGGCCGGATAGCAGAGGGATTCCTTTTCTAGTGATCAAGGAGATAGCCTTGACCTGGGCAGCCCATGGTTGAGAATCCTGAGAGGAGCCACTGGGTGGTTGGTAGTTAGTCCTTCACTTTAAGAACAAGTGAGCAGAGTAAATTCCATTCACTGTGAATGGGAAAGGGAGTTGAGCACACACTCATGATGCCAAGTCAGATAGCCACTGGTCTTGATTTACAATCAATTATTAACAGTTATTAAGCCTCCAGTGTTGCCGGGCTCTAAGGTAACTGCTGAGGATTCAAAGTCAGAAAGGTTGAGGGAGCTTCTCTTCTCTCAGGTGAGACAGCATGGGCACAGGTGGATGCTTGTGCAGATTAAATACACACAGTATCTATATAAAATAAATATTGTTTCTGCGTTTGTCCTTCATCATAGAAGAGGACCGGGACATCAGGGAGATGATGACATGATTTGCAGTTGACTTTGATTTGAGGGAGGGAGGGCATGTGGGTAAATACATATTCTTGTGAAAGGGAAGGCACTAGCGACCATGGCATTATGGTGAAGATAATGTCTGATCAGTGTCTTAAATGAACACCAAGAGTCTGTGAGGCAAAGGTGGAGGGGACAGTGTTATAGATATGACAAATAGTACTAGTAATTGGATATCTCTACATGGTTATTGTTGTGTGCTCTGTGTATATGTGTATATAAGCACACGTGTGTGAATGCACACGTACATACATGTACACATATTTGTGTGTATGCATGCATGTGTGGGGGGCATGCACACGTGTGTGTGTGTATGTACAATAGAAATGCCTCTAATTTTTTGCTCAAAGATTTGGTTGTTTCAGCGAATGGAAAGCATTAGATGTAAAAAGGGTAGTAAAAAGCAACCTCAAAGCCTTCTGAGATCATCACCTGTTTTTAGAGAAGTCATGTTGTAAACTTAGGCTGAGATTGTACTATTGCACTAAGTCCAAGTAAGAACACATTCAAAGAATTGTGTCTAGTGATGAATGTGATCCTATGGAGAACATGGATAAGGTGGAAAGAAAAAAAACAGTCCAGAGTTATCTGACTGATTCATAGATCACACATGTATGGACAGGAGGGAGCTCAGTGGAGATAAAGTTCAATCCCTCATTTTACTTATGAGAAGTGTGGTCCAGTGAATTTAAGACATATTCAGTGTTAGAAACTGGAAGAAAATTCTACATGAGGATAGGTTAAAAGAATTCATTATAGTTAGCCTGGATAATAAAAGACTGGAGACATCATTGGTATTGCTCTCATTAGAATAGATTTTTTTTATTAGTGTCTTATAGTTTTCACTTCCATAAAATTTCTTCCTGTACTCCTGTGGCACTTCTTCTGACCAGAGCATCTTCCTTTAAATCTAATTATATTTTTTTAAAAAAGGAAAAGGATAAAAAGTAGCCAACATAGTCAGTACATTTGTTGTAAACCCCCATTTTGTGAACATCTCCCATCTCTTCCCATCAAAGGAGAGCTGCCTAGGAGACCTGCCCAAACCCAACAAAGCCCACCTAGGTATCAAACCTGACAAGTAAACTTGTCCAGACCTGCTACTGGGAGCCCATAGCCCTCCTCCCTTTCTGTTCAGTTCTCAAAATAGACTTGGGAACTTTCCAGTTGGGCAACAAACTGATCGCTGGGCAACAATTGTTAGACGATGAACTGATTGCTACCTTCTGGCTTCTGTATTTTCTCTCTTGCCCCAAGTTGGGGTTCCTCCTGGTTGCAGTTATGTTGTGATTTTTGTCTACATAAACTAATCATATACCAGCGTCTGCCACCATATAGCAAAATAAATTCTAAATGGGTTCATGATCTAGATATAATGGCTGATACTGTAAATAATTTGGGGAAGCAAGGAATAGTTTACGTGTCAGATTTATGGAGTAGGCAAGACTTTACAACCAAAGAAGACTTAGAGAGCATTATAAAATGTAAGATAGATAATCTTGATTACATTAAATTGAAAAGTTTCTGTACCAACAAAACCAATGTAACCAAGATTAAGAGTGAAATGGGAAATGGAGAAAGAATATTTACAACCAGTGTCTCTGATAAAGGCCTCATTTCTAAAATATACAGGGAATTAAGTAAAATCTATAAGAATACAAGTCATTCCCCAATTGATAAATGGTCAAAGGATATGAACAGGCAGTTTTCAAAGAAGAAATTAAAGATATCTATAAGCATATGAAAAAATGCTCTAAATCACCATTGATTCAAGAAATGCAAATCAAAACAACTTTGAGGTACCGCATTTCACCAGTCAGATTGACTAAGATGACAAAACAGGAAAATGACAAATGCTGAAAAGGATGTGGAAAAATTGGAACACTAATGCATTGTTGGTGGAGCTGTGAACTTATACAACCATTCTGGAGAGTAATCTGGAACTATGCCCAAAGGGCTATAAATAATTGCATACCCTTTGACCCAGTAATACCACTTCTGGGGTTGTATCCAAAAGAGATCATAGAAGTGGGAGGAAGACCCATATGTACAAAAATATTTACTGCAGCTCTCTTTGTGGTGGCAAAAAACTGGAAATTAAAGAGATGCCCATCAGTTGGGGAATGGCTAAAAAAGTTGTGGTATATAAATGTAATGGAATACTATTGTGGTATAAGAAATGGGGAGGAGACATTCTTCATATTCACCTGGAGAGGATTATACACACTGATGCTAAGTGAGAAGAGCAGAACCAGGAAAAATTTGTACACAATCATAGACATATTGTATTGTGATGATCAGCTTTGATAAACTGGACTCTTCTCAGCAACGCACAGTTATAAGACAACTCTACAAGTCTCAGGACAGAAGGAGATATCTGCATTCATAGAAAGATCTAAAAAGACCAGAGTTTAAATGGAGACTGAAGCAATCTACATGCTGGCATTCTTTTTCATGTTTCGTTTTCTTTCTTTATCCCATTGGTTAAGACCCTTCTATACAATGAGACTATTGTACAATGTGAAAGTGTTTGCAGATCCTGTACTTGAATGCATGCCACCTTGGGGGGGGGGAGTTTACGAAGGGGAGTAGAAGGGGGGAGTGGAGAAAATTTGAAACTCAAGGGATTATGGCACTGAATCTTGTAAACTAAACTAGTCAATTAAAAAAAATATAAAGACCTGCATGAGAAAAAAAAAAGAAAAAAAAGAAAATCAAGGGGATGCCCATCAATTGGGGAATGGCTAAATAAGTTGTAGTATATGAATGTAATGGAATACTATTGTGCTAGAAGAAATGGGAAAGAGATGGACTTCATAATAACCTAGAGATACTTATATAAGCTGGGGCTGAGTGAGGGGAGGAAAACCAGGAGAATATTGTACACAGTTACAGACACGTTGTATCTGTGATGACTGACTTTGATAGACTGGGTTCCTTTCAGTAATACAAAGCTATAAGACAACACCAAAAGACTCATGACAGAAAAGGCTATCCGCATCCAGAGAAAGAATTACAGAGTCAGAGTGCAAATTGAAGCAAACTACTTGCTCTCTTTCTTTTTGTTTTGTTTTATTCCTTCTTGCTCATTGTTCATTCCATTGGTTATAATTCTTTTTTACAACTTGACTAATGTTTAATGTGAAGGTTTTTGGAAAATCTATATTGGATTGCATGCTGCCATGAGCGGTGAGAGATAGAGAGGAGATGGAGGGTAAGAAAATATGTAACCCAAGGAATTGTGGACCTGAATATTGCAAACTAAAAATAAATAAATTCAAAATTTTAAAAAGGAAAAAAACATTAATGAAGTTTTAAATAAGTATAAAATATATGGTGCTCATATGAAGGACATGTCAGTATAATAAAAAGATGGATACTATGAAAGTTAATTTATGTTTGAATACAATCAGATCAGATCATAAAAGGAATTCTTTACAGAAGTCAGAACATATTTAAGGAAAGAAAGTGAGAAGCCACCTGTACTCCTCTGCTCTGCGGAGGGAAACTCCATGAGTTTGTACACTGCACATATTTTCAGACTTTAATATATTGATTAGGTTTGTGCATTATCAGTCATAGCAGCACATCTAAGGATTGCTACTGTGAATAATTTTGAGGGCCTAATCTCATAGTACAAGAATCTCTTTATTCAGCAATAAGCTAAACACTGTTCAATAAAGCATAGCATTTATAGTAACAGCCTTAAGCAAAGCATATCATACATGTGTGTATGTGTGTGTGCATATACACAGTATTATATGTATAGATGTGTGTGTATATTAATTCTCAGTATATCATATGGAGTGTATACCATTACATTCAGCAACATTCTCCAATATACTTGTTTATACAATTGGGGGTCCCAGGCTAGGGTCTTCCCTTGCACAACGCATTCCACTATATACATATATGTGTGTATGCATGTGTGCATGTGTGCATATGTATACATACATAAATATGTCATCAGCATTGTGTGTGCATGTGTGCATACACATACACATACACATACACATACATATACATATATAATTACAGCACCTCAATCAGGGGGTCCCAAGCTAGGGTCTTCCCTTGCACAACGCATTACACTATATACATATATGTGTGTATGTATGTATGCATGCATACATATGTATACATATATATATATATATATATATATATATAATTACATCATCTCAATCAGGGGGTCCCAGTCCATGGTCTTCCCTAACACAACACATCCTTAAGTAGTAGCAGAAAATACAAGCACTATGCACCCCAAGGTCTCAGTAAGTCACAATCTCCTCATTCAATACGTAGTATCTGAGTAATCTTGAGCAGAGATCTCTGGAGCTAGGATCCAGTCAGATCACCCTGCAGTAGGTTTTCTCCAGTTTATTCGTGTTCTTCCTGCAGGATCACATGCACCATCAGACACAACTCTCAGAATGTGATTTGATTTGAGCGTTGTATGATAACAGCACAATGGCAGCCTAAGTTCTCACCAATACTTCTCTAAATGCAGGTGATAATCTCAGAAGTGTTTCAGGTTGCTGTTTCATGGCATGGTTTACATCTAAAGCTTTACACTCACTAAAGCCACCAGATTGTTAGATGAAAAATTGAGGGGGACATTTCCACTGTAGTGATATGTGCTTGTGTATGTATGTATGTGATATATAGGTACATGCATATGCATGTACACACATAAATGAATGAATATACACAAATACATACACCCACATGTTTGTGTGCATATACACACATGTGTGACTGCATATGTGCATATATGTGGCATGCAACCATAACAATGTAAAGGTATACAATTTCTGGAACTGTTAAATCTACAGTAAATCCCCTCCCTCCCTGACCTTTGCCTCCAAAGTTTTGCTATTCATTTAAGACACTGCTCATATATTATGTTCAACCTAATGCTGTTACTGACTTCCCAATTGGTATTGCCTTCCCTTTCACAGGAATATGTATATACTCACATGCATATATTTATTTTGTATTTATACTGTATGTATTTATTCTGCACAAAAATCCACCTGTGCACACGCTCTCTTACCTGAAAAATTGGAAGCTCCCTGAGAACCTTTTGACTTTGAATACTCAGCAGTTACCTTAGAGTCCAGAAACAATGGATACTTAATAAATGGTAGACAATTGATTTTACATCAGACAGGAAAAAATGACCATCTGACCTAGAATCATACAAGTGCGCTTAACTCCCTTTCCCATTAACAGCGAATGAAATTTACTCAATCTCACTTCTTCCTGAGGTGAAGGACTGACTACCAACTACCCAGTGGGCTCCATTCAGCATTCTGAGCTGTGCACTCCCCAGGTGAAAGCTCTCTTTCTGATTACCAGACTCTCTTCGACCAGGCTCATTTATTTACCCATGTGTCCCAGCCCACTGTCCCCTGCTCTCCCGTTGTGCCTTCTGGAAGCCCTTAAGTGTCATTAACAATCTTCCATTCAAGAAAGAACACTGCCTTCCACCCCAAAATCATTATGCATAAATATTTGTCATATTTAAGTATATTTTCATCCTCACCAACAGAGTGTAAGCTCCGTGGGGGCAGTCCTATTTATTTTATCTTTGCATTTCCAGCCCCTAGGACAGGACAGGCCATATAGCAGAAACTTAATAAATGGTAATTGAGTTTGAGCTGAGTCTTGTCTAAGTGGGAGGCTGTGTGTATCATAGGATTCTGTGTCAGGGAAATATTAAGTGATGATATGCAAAGCAGCCCAGAACTGGCAGCTGTTGCCATGAAAGCCTCCTGAGACATCATGGTCAAGAGACAATTTTATGGGGAGATACAAGGTCAAACCAAACAGCAGTCAGAGCAGCCAGGACCATGGGTGGCCATTCCTGGACTGAAATGTAGTGCCCTATAGAAGAAGCAGTAACTGAGGGGTTTAAATACCTGGTGGTCAGGTGCACCCAGACTGCACCAAATTCCTATAGCACCCGGTACTGTATTCATCCCTTTAACTGATTTGGAGTCAGCAAGACCTGAGTTCCAGTCCTGCATTTGACTCTTATGAACTGTGAGAACCCAAGCAAGTAACTTAACCTCCGTCTACCACTGTTTTCTCATCTATAAAATGGAGATAACAAAGAATGTACCTATCAGGTTGCTTTGAGAATTAAAGGAGGAAAAAACAATGTGAAATACTTTACCAGTTTGTGATAACCGCTGCTGTTGATCTTATTCATCTCAAGAGAGCAGAAGATGTGACCCAGGAGTTTTACCAAACACAGAACATGTGGCCAGTAACTAGCTGAGCCAAGAGTCTGAGGCAGAGTCTTCTAGGCCCATGACATTAGGCCTCTGTGCCCAATTTTGACCTTTTCAGCCTAAGCTTCCTATGGTATGTCTCAGGCATTGCCATCAAGTCTCAATATTTTTACCCCTGCTCCTCTTTAGTGGTTTTCAATGCGAGTTACCCATAAGATTTCCTGGTTCTTGCGCAGTTATAGTAACTTTAGTATACCATGATCTCTTGAGAGTTAAGCTATGAAGGACCATTGTCCCTCATTCATCAGTATAAGAGCGGAAACTGTAGGGCCTGGGTTTAGGGGTGTAAGTTAGCAAAGCTGGTCACCACATCCTGGGCCAGACTCCCCACCTACCTTTTCCCCTCTGCACAGTTGAGGCTGGGCAGCCCAGGACAGAGCTGAAGACCCATCATGGGTCCTACAATCACTTTTCTAATCTCCATTGGTGAGTCTCCAGGGTCAGGCCTGGGAGGGAGGGACATTGTGACAAGGTCCATGGCTGGCTAACTCTGAAGGACAAGGAGGAAGCCTAAAGAGAAGAGAGACCCCTCTGTTCTAGAGCAGGAGAGCAGTGTCTGTTCAAAGGGCTCTTGCTTCATATTCTGCCTTGGAGTAAACTTGGAGCTCAGGGGCTTTAGGGAGAGCTGGGGATGGGTCAGTATGAGCTGGAGGGGAGGCATCAATAATCTGAGCTTCTCTTACAGGGCTGTTTCTGGGCTGGGCAGTGTGGGCACAGATGGGTGAGTCTGGTCCCCAATATCCCACTGTTCTCTTTCCCTTCCTTGTACTAGATTAATCTAGACATCTACTTCTAAGATAAACAAGGAGCAAAATGGTACATCATTGTGGTGAATGGATGGACTAATTCAAGGAGGGTCTTTAGAATCCAACAGTGAAGGAGACAGGGTTAGAGAAATCATTAGGAATTTTTAATCTTGTTTCATTTCCAGACCCCCTTCCCAGGCCCACCCTCTGGGCTGTCCCGAGTCCTGTGGTCTCTGGGGGAGCAGATGTGACCCTCTGGTGTCAGGGTCACCTGGGGAGTGACCGATTCCAGCTCTGGAGTGACGGAAGGCTCAGAGAGGAGAGAAATACCACTGGGCAGCAGGCAGAGTTCATGCTCAGGAGTGTGGATGACTTAAGAGATGGGAGAAGCTACAGCTGTCGCTCTGGGCAGGGACCCTTGTGGTCAGAGCCCAGTGAGCCCCTGGCCCTGGTAGTAACAGGTGAGGGGATGCTGGTCTACAACCATCCCTGGTGGGGAGGGGACTGGTCCTGAGAGATGAGATGGGTGGGCATGGCAGGAGGGTCAAACACCTACCCCATTATGTCCTAGTTGATTGACTGTGGGCAAGTCCCCAACCGTCTCTTAACCTCATTCCCCTCTTCTCTGACTAAACTCATGGGCTGAATTCTCTAATAAGGTCATTTAAGGTCAAATCCCCATGATCCTTGGGACTCTGAGCTCACTGAAGACAGCAGGGGTGGTTCTTCCCCTAAACCTTTGGGGGTGCAACAGATGGCATCTGATAATTGGGTGAGGAACGAGAGCAGGAGAAACAGAGACAAATATAATTACTCATAGAGGTGCCTAGAGGGAGTTCCTATCATCCTCTGCCAGCCCACCTCTGGATTCACTGAGTGGTGGACAGGCAGTAACAGTTGAAGTACCTGGAACCACATGGCAGAGCAGCACAGTGGGTAGGGCCCTGAACCAAATCAAGGTGTCTGTCTAATCTCCCCATCCATAAGATTTGATGTAGGAAAGAACTTTACAACCATCAAAGTTTAAGAGAAAGATGTGAATTTTCCAGTTATGTTGCATGAGAATCCTGCCTTGGTCTAGAGCAGTGTTTGTCAACATGTGGGTCGTGACCCCTTTGGGGGTCAAATGACCCTGTCACAGGGGTCGCCTAAGACCATTGGAAAACACACATTTCTGGTGGTCTTAGGAACGTAGACACCGCTCCTCTGTCTCCAGGTGAGTCTGCGAACATGCAGATACACCCATATACAAATATTAAAGGACGGTGGCATTAGGAAGGTTGAGAACCAATGGAGAGGGTTCAGGTTATAGGAGCAAACCCGGACTTCTTGGAAAACAGAAAAGGGCTAGTCAGTGAGGGTGACTTCGTCTGCCAATGTCCATTTTCCTCCCATCAATCTGTGCTCTGAGTTTTGTGGGTACCAGATCATCTGGGACCAGGGAGTCAAGTAATCAAAACATGAAAAAGCCTATAGAACAGGGCAAAAGAGCCTAGACAAGGACCCTCAGTCCACCCTCCCCTGTCTCAGTTCTGTTTCAGGGAATTATTGGAGGGAATTAGGAGAGATCAGGTCTCTAAATTTCTTCTTTCCTCCTTTCACAGGAGCCCTCCCCATTCCCCTCATTTCAGCTTCACATAGCTCCACAACACCCCCAGGGACAACAGTGACCATCTCCTGCCAAATGTCACTACATGCACATTCTCAAGATTACAGTTTTGCCCTGCTGGAGGCAAAAACCCTGGAACCCTTGCAGAGACAGAGCCCTGCAGGGAGCCGGGCTTTTTTCTTACTTCCATCTGTGACAGCTGAGGACACTGGGAGCTACAGTTGTATTTACTACAGGAAGACAGCCCCCTACATAGGATCCCATCCTAGCAAGACCCTGGAGCTGACTGTGTTTGGTGAGTGAAAATGGGATCCCATAATCCCCGATTTCATTGGCAATTTCATTCAGCCCATAGGGGCCCATAGATCTATGAGGGAGCACAGCCCAAAATCCTGGGAATTCTAAAGGAATCATTTGGTGGAGGCTGGAGGAGACCCTGGGATCCTTTCCTGTTCTACATGGACTCAGATTTAGGTCCCAAGATAGTAGGGATGAATGCAGCTCAAGCCAGGCACCACACAAGAAAAAGAGAACAGAATTTAAACTTCTTTTGTTCTTCTCATTAAGGGTTTAGGGGTAGGGGTCTTAATAATTCATCTAACCCTGGCATTTGGAGTCTCTCTTTCTCCTTAGATCTACTTCCTAAACCCACTCTGTGGGCCCAACCTAGCCTCGTGGTGGCTCCAGGGGCTAACATCACTCTCTGGTGCTCAAGGCCCAAGTTGTCTTTCCTTGAAGCAGTGACTTTCACTCTGTGGAAAACTGGGACCCAGGAGCCCTTACAGCAGCAGATCTCAGCAGACCTCTGGACTGGCTTCCTCCTCCCATCTGTGAAACCGGAGGACACTGGGAGCTACAGGTGTACTTATATGGAACAGACAGCGTCTGCTAGAGAATCAGAGCCCAGTGAGGCCCTGGAGTTGGTGGTGCCAGGTGAGGGGGGTGTATGGGCCCCAGAGTATGTCTGAGGATGACTCCTCTGCTCTCTGACCAGCCAGGGGCCTCACAGAGACAAGGCCTGTTATCTACACAGCCAGCTCTGCCCTGGGGCCTGGCAGGACTCTGGGGTATTGAAAAGCATGAAGCATTTATCTTGTGATCTAGAATCTGGGGAAGAAAGGTGATGGTGGGGATTGAGCTGGGAGTTAGTACAGGTGTCACAGAGACAGAGAGCTGAAAGAGGCCTTCGAGGTTCTTGAGGCCAAACGCTCCCATTACCAATGAGAGGTCCATTGAGAGGTAAGGATTTGTCCAGGATCACACAATGAAGGAGTGACTGAGCCTGTAAATGTGCCTGAGTCTTCTCAGTCTTGGACCGAGATCTAAGTCCTGGTTTGAGACTGAGCCCTGGGCCTACCTGGGATAGCCTAAATATAAAATGAGGGGTCATGATCTTCACCTCCAGGTGTCAGCAGATGAATGAGACCATAACTTGGATGGAATCCCTCAAATATGAAAGTCTCTTTAGAATATTGGATTGCTAAAACACAAAAGGGCTAAGAAATCTTCTATTCTAACCCCTTTATTTACAGAGGACATAACTGAGGCTCAGAAGGGGGGCAGTGAATGGGCCAATGGGACATTGGTACAGGGACTCTGGTGCAGAACACCTTGACACAGGTGTCCTGATTCCCAAACCCATGTTCTCTCTCTCCCAGGGTCTCACCCCAAGCCTTCCCTCTCAGCCCTCCCAGGCCTCGTGGTGGAGCCTGGGATGCATGTGACTCTCCAGTGCCGGCAGCCCCTTCAGACATCCCTCTGGAGGGTGGTATTCACTCTGCTGAAGGTGGGGAGCCCTCAGATCTTGCAGAGCCAGAGCCCATCTGGGACCTCAGCTGACTTTCCCCTCCTCTCTGTGAGGGCCCAGGATGCTGGCAACTACAGCTGTGTCTACTATGAGAGGATGGCTCCATACCAGGTGTCTGAGCCCAGTGAGGTCCTGGAGATCTGGGTGACAGGTGAGGGTGTGTCTATGTTCCCAAGGGAATGAATTAGAAGATTGGAAATCAAGATTAAGAGGGAACAGATGAAGTCTGCAAAGGCCTATAGCAGCTGGGGATGGTGGGGGACATGGGAGGGCTCTTTTGAGCATATTCAGGTAGAAGTTGGAATAAGGGCTGCTGATGCCTATGGAAGGAGAAAGAAAAAGTGGAGGAATGGACCTTATTAGGTGCTTTTCCAAGCTCTAGAAACAGGGATGGAAGGAGGAACAACCTCCCTGTCCCTAGGCAGCCTCAGAGAACATCTGAGGTTTAGTTTCCACCCCTCTCTAAGGAAAGAGGTTTGAGGCAAGGGATGACCAAGGAGTCAATGAAAGCAGGTGCCAATGATCAGGGAGTTCTTTAGGAGAGTTGCACTTCTTTCTTCCCCCAATCCCAACTGTGGAAAGGATCCTAAGATTCTCTGGTCACTGTTTGTCTTTCCAGATGCTCTTCCCAAGCCTTTCCTCTCAGCCCAGCCTGGCCCAGAGGTGGCCCCAGGGGCTGATGTGACCCTCCTCTGCTGGGGAGCCCCAAGAGGTACTAGCTTTGTTCTGTACAAGGAGGGAGACGAGAAAACCCTGCTAAGCATGGGTACCACTCAAGATGGAGCCCAGTTCTTCCTGACTCATGTGACCCCCGAGCACTCTGGAAATTACAGCTGCAGATACCACCTGAACACCAATGGAAGTCTCTGGACACAACACAGTGACCCCATGCAGCTCATAGTGAGAGGTGAGAGGAAGAAGCCCATGGGAGCCACTGGAGTGCGCCAATGACCTCTTCTAAGCTCAGTTCCTACAAGGTCTTGGCTCTGGCTCAGAGACCCATTGTAAGAGACAACAGAGACTTTGATGCTTTCCTCAGTCGTTGGCTTCCCCCGTACTTCCTCGTAATCCACACATATCTATCCTGGTTTCAGGGTATCTCACCCTTATTCTGAGGGATACACTCTCTGAGAAGGATTTGTGTCTAACTGTTGCATGCTGG
Source organism: Pseudocheirus occidentalis (assembly GCA_028646575.1). Lineage (NCBI taxonomy): Eukaryota > Metazoa > Chordata > Mammalia > Diprotodontia > Pseudocheiridae > Pseudocheirus > Pseudocheirus occidentalis. The sequence goes on along the minus strand of CM053596.1, from coordinate 6,231,472 downwards.
TAGAGCTGTGGTGCCTTGGAGGCATATAAGGAGACAAAATTTAGGGACAATTTCAGGGCACAGAGAGGGTTCCCTTAGGACAGTGATTGATGAAATGTCTTCTCTCTCTCTCTCACCCCAGGTTCAGAGCCCAGTAATACCCTCCTCATCACCCTCAGCTGTGTTTCCTTCCTCCTCCTTCTCCTCTGCCTTCTCTTGCTGGCAATCCTCTGCCAAGGATCCATCTGTGGAGGTGAGTGTGGCAAAGACAGGGTGAAACTCATTGGAGTCTAAAGGAATAAGAAATGAGTTAAACTTGGGTACTCGATTTCCTACTTTGAAACCTCTCCTGACCTTGCTTCTTCCCTTCCTTTGTCTCTCACCAGGGTCTTTACAAGGAGAGAGTCCAAGGAGGTAAGGAGACTCAGCTCCTCTTTCCACAGTCCCCTGTTCCTCCCTTCCCATGCAGCCCTGAGCCTGCTGCACTGGATAGAGTCCCTGGTGAGGAGAGGATGCTCACAGAGCCTCCCAGCATGAACTCTGTTCCTATGTCCTACTTCCTACATCTCTCTCTACTAACAGGCACCTCTGTTGCCCTTGCCTTCCTTGGAGCACCTGCCTTCCATGTAACCCTGAGTCCCCTAGAGGTGGAGTCGTGTTTAAGTTATCTGGGCAGGAAGAGGGCATGATTCTAAGGCAGGGTGAGAGCAGGTGAAGGGGATTTCTGATCCTGGAAGCTGGGAGAATGATAAAAGCTTCTGTCCTCCTCAGATGCAGAAGTGGCCAAGGAGAGAACAAGGGACCCAAGGGTGAGTTGGCACCATCCTGTCCTTCCCCTAAAAGAGTCTACTTCATCTTTGACTCTAACTTTTCCCAGTAGGCTTTATACCCATGGTTAGACCACTTCTTAATCACTTACCTGTACTTTCTTCTCCTCCTCAATAGAGTACATCTAAAGTGGGCTTTCCTGAAATTATTGGGCTTTAAAAATATTTTAATGTTTTGGTAATTGTATTTTTAATCCTATGAAGTTCATTTCAAGTAAATAAAGGAGTGATTCTGAGAAAGCACCCATAGCTTTAATGAGACAGGCTATCAAAGCATTCACAACACACCAATATGTTAAGAGCCCCTGCTCCAAAGTCACTCACTATTCCCTTAACCCTGTAATTCTCTCCAGGTCTCCATGGCTGAAGGCTCACAGGGAGTGACCTACACTCAGCTGAACATAAGAACCTTGAATAAGATGAAAATCAACCCAAGAAGACACCCACAGAGCCCACCCTCCATGCCACTGTGGCCTTGAACTAATGGTTTGGGCATCTTTTGCATAACAATTGTCTCCCCTCTTTTCTCCTATCTCCTCTCCTCACCCTCAGTATCACCTCATCTGCTCTCCAGTACCTTTCCCTGGGTTTCCATCACTGAGAAACTATGATGGCTATTAGGGATAGCCATTGGTGTCTAGAGATGTGTAAACCAAGTACGTCAGTCTACAATGGTGAGATACACACAAATACTTACAGAGAAGAAGACAATATCAGTCATGGGTACAGAAGGACCTTCTGCATTAGATTGGACTGAAGCTGAATTTTAAAGGAAACCATACAAACTAAGAGGGAGATTGGAGGAAGGACAGTATTTTACGTATGAGGGACAGCCACCATGGAGACCTGGGATTAGGAGACTATTGTGTGCAAGGACAAAAACCTCCTCCAGTGTAGCTACCTTATGGAATGAGTGGAGGGGAATCGAGTGAAAGAAGACTGGAAAAGAAGGAAGCTAACAAGGCTCTTCCTATCACTGCTATCCTCCAGTGATCCCTCCAACTCACCCCATCTATCCAGGCTGGTGTCAAGTCCTGTGTTTTCTGCCTTCATATCATCTCTTGAATATGTCCCCTTCTCTCTAGTTACACAATGACTACCTTGGGGCCCTTCTCACACCTGGTCTATTGCAGCCACCTGCTGGTGAATCTGCCTGCCACCAGTCCCTCCCACTCTAGTCTATTGTTCATTCAGCCTCCAAATTGATGTTTCAAAGTGCAGGTCTGACTATATTAGCCCCCTAGTTCATAAATTCAATTTGATTCCTATCAATTTGGGGATTAAAAATAAAATCCTTTCTCATTCAAAACTCTCTTATAACCTTTCTCATGACCCTTCAAGTCTTCTTATACCTTGTGTCCTCTCATACATTCTTCATGGCCTAATCAAAGCTCCAAAGAAAAGCCATCAAATTTATGAGGGTATTCCCATGATCACACCTCTTCTATTCAGCTCATATTCATATTGTCAGTGTCTATCACAGTGGCTCATACAGAGTAACTGCTTAATAGCTTTTTTGTTGAATGTTATTGGGAACAAGCTTTATCAGGTCAAGCCCAGACAGTCCTTGAAAACAGGTTTGAGATTTGAAGGAAAATGTATATATACTTTGGTCTGATCATGAGAGTCTGTACAGATTAGATAGCTTGGGAGTGCTTTTGGAAACTCATTCTAATTAAAGTGACAGATTAGGGACTCACAAAAAAGTAGGAGTTCCTTGGACTATAGGCTAGATGGAGAAGTCAGAGAGGTGCCAAGAAATGGTGAGGCACCCATAAGGAAAAGACCTCTCAAGTCTACCCGTTCTTGTAAAGAGATGGGCAGATTGGTGAGAGTTCTCTGCAGGCCCTTTCAGTATCTGCTGCTCATTTCCTTTGAAATATTTCCCTAATGGTCACTAGCCTTTGTGCATAGTTGTGTTTGTGAAGTTTTTTTGTTCTATGACTTCAAGACCAGATTCTTTGTATTTTTCTAATTATTTTTAATTAAAATATGCACAATAAAACAAGCATTTCCACATGTCCAATGGAATATAAAAGCAGAGACTTGGAATTTTCCTAATACACTCACACACTCACACACAGTCACACATACACTCACACACACACAGTCGCAATACACTCACACACATACTCACACAGTCAGGCACACACACTCACATATGCATACACACATACTCACATTCACACATATACACAGATGCACTGGTGCACAAACACACAGACACTCATGCACACACTCACATACACACATGCTCACACTCACATACATATACACGCTCAGTCACTTACAGGGACACAGACACAAACACATACACAAATGCACTCACATACACCCATAACTTCCATGTGTTGTTTGAAATTCCATTGCAGGTACTTTTAAATTTTCTTCTATTCTCCTCTGTACATATATATATATATAAACACATATATACATATACACACATATACATGTACATATATATATACATATACATACATATACGTATATATACATATATATGAAAATGCTTCCTCTTTTTTGACATTCTTATTGTTAACCCTATCTAGCATTTTTTTAATTGTCCATTAAGAAAAGAAAAAAAATCCTTATAAGAACTAAGGAGAATCAAGTAAAATTATTCTAGATGGTATTCCTGTCAAAAATATATTTCTGTACTTTTGTGTATTACTTTCAGTGAAGAGCTGAACACCATGCTTCATCAGAGGACTTCTGAAGGCATGGTTGATATTTGCATTTTTCAGAATTCTGAAGTCTCTCAAAGTTTTGCCCCCTTAAAATACTATACTACTTCCATAAATCATGCTGCTAGTTATGCTCCCTTCACTGTGCATCAGTTCATATTACCCAGGGTTCTCTTAAATCATCTTATTTGCAGTTTCACATGGTGCTATGTTACTCCTTCATTTTCATGTCCTGCTGGTACCACAATTTCCCAGTTGTCTAAAGGATAATCTAGAACATCCACTTAGGTTCCTGTTCTTTTCTTTCTCCCCTTTGTAAATCCTTCTTCAAGATTACTAAACATAGATTTAATAATGAATCTTCCCTCCTTATTATGATTCTACCCCCCTTAACCTCTTCAGTTCTAATTCTTGTATTTCTTTATTGAGTTTGATAAATCCCTACATCAAATTATTTATATATGTGCATGTTTAACTCTTTTCTGTGCATTGTATAGAAAGATGAGGTTCATCTGATGTCCATTCCCCCACTTCTTCCTTCTTCTCTGTATACTCTTTTCTCTTGGACCCCAAATATAAGGAATAACTTCCTCACATCTATAGTAATGTATTCTTCCCTCCCTCCCTTCTCTTCTCCCTCTTAAAATGATTAAAAGAATCTTTATTTAAGTGCTATGATTTCTTATTAAACTCTGTAGGTATCCTTTGAAGACATTAAGCTACAGAAGGGGCATTTCTTTTATCTATTTCAAATGTCAGTGAGGGCAGACTAAATTTGATGGAGTGAGAGGTGGCAACGTTGTCTCAGCTCCCCCAAAACCTCCTGCATAATGACCAAGAAAATGTCAAAGCAAATTCTGAGAAGCGAAACCAAGAGAAAGTTACGTTGGGTCATTTTTTCCTGTGCAGGAAGCACGCGATGTTAGCCCTCCACCATCGTACAGCCCCTTCCAATTATTCAAGTAAAGTGGCCTGTCCATTTTTCTCTGGGCTTTTTTTTGGCTGCTGGACTGTTATTACTTTTGGTGGTGGTGTTTTTAATCTATCAGAAATGCTTTCAAGTTCTCTATTCTCCTAAAATTCTCCATTTTTTCCTTTCTATATACTCAGCTTTAAAATGTAAATTATTCTGACTTTTGAGATCATATAATTTTGAATATTTTATTCAAAATCTACTCTCATTTAGGGTAGAAGCTGTTAGGTCTTTTGTGATCCAAATTGAGATTTCTTGGTATTTGAAGATCCTCTTTCAGAGTCTTGCAGAGTTGTTTTTCTTTAATATGACATATCTAGAGTTTCAGGGTGTAGAAATTCTCTGACTTTTTTTGGTGGGAGGGCCTCTTTCAGAAATGATTGGTGTATTCTTTTGGTTCACTTTGCCCTCTGCTTCTAATAGAAGTGGATCGTTTTTATGATTTCTTGAAATACAATGTGCACGGGGATTTTTTGATCATGAATTTCAAGAAGTCCAGAGATTCTTAAATGATCTCTTCTTGACCTTTTGTCCATATGTATTTCTTTACTACATCAGATATTCTCATTTTTAGTCTTTTTTATTTAAGGTTTTTTTTTTGCTGTCTCACAGAATCATTGATTCCTATTCCATATATTTAAGCATAATTCTTTTAGAAAATTCACACTTCCCTTTGAGTCTTTGCTTATAGTTGTTAAAGAAATATTTTTCTTTGATAATCAACCTACATAGAGATTTCTATTGATATATACCTACCTAGACATACAGACACATACACAGACAGACACACATGGGTATGCATGTATATGTATGTATAAATGTATGTAAGAATGGTCAGTGTATTTTTTGGTTTGCTGATCTCGCCTCTACGAGTTCCTGACCTAAGACTTGGTTAGGACCAAAGTCTATGCTTTGTTGTGATTATTGGTGAGGTGACCAACTCTGATTAGCCTCACCCAGGGACCCTTGAATTTCTTGACTCAACTCTACATCTGAGAGTTAAGGTTCTTTGTACTTGTATATTTATTTGGTCCTAGGATATTTTATTCCTAGTCTTGAGTCTCTTTTATAGGTGGTTGGTTTATTTTTTTATTTTTTGCATTTATTTTTCTAATATGGGGGAATTTAAATTTTCTATGTTTCTCTAATAATCTGGGTATTTAATTTTTTTAATATTCATTCATTTTATTTCTTATCATTGTGCTGACATACAATTAGTCATGTCCTTTTTTTGGAAGCTGCCCTATTATCTTTTTTAAGATTGGAAATATGATTTTAATGATGCTTTTAAAATCAGATTAGTTACATTTTATCTACTTTGATAATTTAAAATGTTTTAAAATGAAAGTTCATTTTTAATTATTTTATTTCATTTTGTTTTGTATGATTTTTAGAATTTGGGTTTTTGTGTGAATTAGCTTTTTTGATTTATTAACTTTCAGGATTTAATTGCATTACCAAGTGATGTTTGTTCTCTCTTTTATTGACAAAAGCGTTTAGATATCCACATTTGACTCTAAGAGTTGCCTTGGGATTGTCTGAAAAATTTATTACATTTATCATGTTATTATCATTTTCTTTGATTAATTAATTTATTTGATTTCTCTTTTGACACTCGAATTTTGAAAGATTAAAACATTTAATTTCTATTCATGTTTAAATACTTTTAAAATTAATTAATTTTTAGTTTTCAACATTCAGTTTCACAAACTTTTGAGTTATAAATTCTTTCTGCCACCCTCCACTCCCCCTTCCCCAAGATAATGTGCAATCTGCTATAGACTCTAAATATGCATTCAGATTAAACATTTTTCACATTAGTTAGGTTGTAAAGAAGAATTTGAAACAACGGAAAGAATGACAAGAAAGTAGAAATGAGAGACAGAGAGAGAGAGAGAGAGAGAGAGAGAGAGAGAGAGAGAGAGAGAGAGAGAGAGAGAGAACAGTACACTTTAATCTGAATTCAGATCCCATAATTCTTTCTCTGAATGTGGGTGTAATTTTCTATTATAAATATTTTAGAGTTTTTTTAGAATCTTTCATTGTTAAGAAGAGCTAAGTCTCTCAAAGTCAGTTATTACACAATGTGATGGTAACTCTATACAATGTTCCCCTGGTTCTGCTCACCTCACTCAGCATCAATTCATTCTAGTCTTTCCCAGTTTTAATCAAGTCTGCCTAGTCATCATTTTTTTATAGCACAATAATATTCCATTACATTTATATACAACAACTTGTTCAACCATTCCCCAACTGACGGGAATCTCCTCAATTTCCAATTCTTTGTCACCACAAAAAGAGCTGCTATTTTGCAGTCACTGGGGTTTATTTAATAAGAGAGTGACATGATCAGACTTGCACTTCAGAATGATCATTTTGACAGATAAGTGAAGGATTGACTGAGGCAGTAGAAAAATTGAGGCAGAGGTCAACCAGGAGCCTCCGGCATTAGTCTAGGCATAAGACGATAAGATGAAAAACCAGGATGGTACAGTGTCAGATGAGAAAAGCAGACATTTATGAATATTACAAAGGAAATGCCAAAAGAATTTTGCAAGAACTTAAATATGGGAGCAGTGAGAGGCTGCTCCTGTTGTATGGGCTTCTAGTTTTGCTTCATTACTAGGAATTCTAGCTCTAGAATTGTTGTATGTACTATTAATCTAATTAGGCAAAGATTGTTTTATTCTTGTGCTTCCTAATTTTTTTAATAAAAGAATGCAGTATTTCAAAAGTGCTTTTCTGAGTTGGTTTATAAGTAAGTAGTTGTGTTATTATCTTGTAATTGTATAGTTTTTTAATATTGAATGAAAATTAAATTGTAGCAATAGAACTCAACTCACATGTATAAGTTTTAAAGTACATGACTAAAAATTCTTTGCTGATATTTTATCTAGTATTATTTATTAACATTCATTAAGATCATTGATCTAACAGTTTTCTTTATCAGATTTAGACCTTTCAAGTTTTGTGATAAAAATGACAATTTAACTCTCGGTAGGAATTGTATAACATATCATATTTATCTGTTTCTGCAAATGATTTGTGCAAAAAATAACAACTTTTTTTGGCAGGTTTAATAGAATTCCCATGTAAACCAGTTTCAATTCAGAGCATTTTGGGTATGGATCTCATTTCTGGCTTTATCTGCCACTTTTCTTATGTAAATTTTCTTTTTCATTTTCTGATAATCTGGGTATTAAATATATTTGGAAATAATTACCCGTTGTTTTTATTATCATTTGACTGGCATGTAACTAACTACCTAGAAAAGTGTTTCTAATACTTTCATTTTATCTTTTCATTTTTTTCTGACTTGTAAAACAATTAATAACTGTGCTTATTTATTCATTCTGTTCTCTTCTCTATATTACTTTTTTCTTTCCTTTCATTTTTTCCCTCTATCCTATACTTATCAGCTCACTTTCCCCCAAACCTTGCCCTGGCACTACCAACCCCCCAGCCTGTTAATTTGGGTGGCATATGTTTTTGAAGCTGTTCCTCTATTTCTTGTTTGAGCAAAGTTGTCTTAGCATAAATGTGTACAATAGGTGCAGATGATTCTTCCTGTTCTTATTCAGTGTAATTTTATCTTGCTGTTTCAGTCATTTTTATTCATTAGACTTTCTACCCTTTTCTCTATAACCAGTTTGGCTAACAATTTATCAGTTTTATTAGTCTTTTCAAAGCCTTTAGTTTTCAAACTTTTAAATTTTATTTGTCATTTCTATAACTTTTTCATTTCCAGTTTATCCATTTCTTTTCTAATGTTTTATGCCTCTTCTGTGGTTATTTTATATTTATTTATTGTCCTTCTAATTTCAATTAATATTCAGTTTACTAATTTTTCTCTTTCTTATTTTGTTGATATTTGCATGTAAACATATGCTGTTTCTCATCCAGAGTACTTTAGCAGTATCCCAGAACATTGGCATTGTTTTCATTGTTACCATTCATATAATGATTATTTCTCTGGTTTGTTCTTTTACCCCTTCATTATTTAGGATTTTATTATTAATTCTTTACTTGGTCTGTGGCTTTTGTTTCTGGTTTCTGAACCAATTGTTATTGAGACATTTTTTTCAATTGTTTTTCACCCTTTGTGACCTCACTTGGGATTTTCTATGCAAAGATACTAGAGTGGTTTGCCATTTTCATCTCCAGCTCATTTTGTAGATGAAGCAAATGAGGTTAAGTAATTTGCCCACACAACTAGTTATTGTCCCACATCAGATCTGAACTCAGGAAAATGGGTCTTCCTGATTCTAAGTCAAGCAGTTTACCCATTGTGCAACCTAGCTTCCCCCCTGAATCAGTTATTATTTTTAATTGTTATGTTCTGTAAATTAGGTACTTGACATTTCTTCATTTTTTTCAATGGATTTCAGTATCCCTGGGAATTAATACATGTTAATTTTTTGGTAGAAGCATGTCATGCATGCTCCTTAGATATAGCATTTAGAAGACATCACAAGTATTTTATCTCTAGTTCTTCCAGCATTTTTTTCATTTCTGTATTTTCCTCTTAGTTTCACTCTCTTTTTGACTTATAAATGACTAAGAGAGGGACAGTGAATCCCCTTATAATTTTATCATAAATTCCTGTAGCTCATTTTGTGCTTTCTTTATGAATTTAGATGCTGTGGCATTTGAATAATATAATTTTGAAATCTGTATGGATTTGTTGTCTAAGATTTTCTTTCAGCATAATGTACATTCTTTGTTTACTCCTTTTTAGTTTCATGCTTTGTCTGAGAGCAAGATTGAAGACCTTATTTTGGGGGGTTCATTTAACGCATAGTAATTTGTTCATCCCCTCATTTTTTCTCTCAGTGTGTTTTTGTGCATTTCATATGAGATTCATGTAAACAACAGATTAGAAGCATTGTTATTTTATTCAATCTATCAATTTTTACATTTTTTGGATTGTTAAATATGTTTACATTAACATTTTTGAGATCAAAACATGGTAGTAAGCTGGTGGAACAGAAGCAGTAACTTTTCTAAGCTCTTCCGTGAATCTAGTCACTAAACTTTAAAAAGTGAATCTGAAAGAATTTTAGAGTAATAGAATCCATTGGGAGACAGAGCGTAGCAGAATACCAGCCTGGGAAAGTGCCCACAAAGGTCTGGGGAGGGAGAGCATAGAGCAAACAGAGGCTGCACCAGCATGAATTTGAGAGCAGACTGCAGTAGAGTGAGAAGGAGCCCCAGCCAGTGGACTCACCCACCCCAAGGACAATTCACAGCCATCTCATCACAGGATAGAGGAGCAGTCAGAGCTGGGTAAGAGAAAGCACAGGGCCCACAGCAACATAGCAGCTTCTCCTGGAGCAATCAGCCCACAGCCTGGAAGCTTAAAGATCATCTACCTAAATTTCCAGAAGGCAAGATTGCAAAGTAAATCCTAGCTTCTCTGATCCCTTCTCCCTGATCCAGAAAGCCCAGAGATAAATGTCCCACGCAGACAGTAGCCTCAGGTTTAGAAGTCACTGAGAAAGGGTGTAACTGAGGCAGTAAGGAGTCTGAAGTGCTGAGTGGGAGGCACCAGTCCAAACAAGCCCCACCTCACCTGACCAGTAGAAACTCCCAAAGCCCAGGGTGGTGGGGCCAGCAAGACCTAACAACACTAGCAAGGGTTGGCCTTAGCACCACAAGGGGAATCGGCACACACCAGTTCTGCAAGATGCCAGCTGCTAAGCCTGCCTGAGTTATAGCCCAGGGAGATAGAGCCAGAAATCTGAAGAAGACTGCCCCTTCCTCACAGATTATTCTGTCAGCCTCAGGGGAACTCAGGGGAACTCAGGGGAAACAATGAGAAGCCTGGCCTTGGCCTCAGTCTAGACACCCAGAAGCTACAGCATACAAAGTCAACAACCAGGCCCTTAGCTTCCAATCTAAAGAATCAGGAAATATTTAATCACAGTGGGAAAGAAGGAAGCTAAGAAGGGAAAAGCAAGAAAATCAATCCAAGCTTGTTATAGTAAGCAAGAACAACCAAATACAGAAGACAACATGGACTCTATACTCACACCTGAGACCACAGAAGGATATATAAACTGATCTCAAGCCAAAAAAGCATTCTTGGAGGAGCTCAAGAAAGATTTTAAAAGCCAGGTTAGAGAGGTAGAAGATAAATTTAAATTTACAGTGACCACATTTGGGGGAAAAAAATCTCACTGAGAAAACAAATCATTAAAAAATAAAATTTGTGAACTGGGACAGGAAGTTCAAAATTGAACTGGAGAAAATATCTCCCTAAAAAAGGAGCATCAAGGTGGGACAGAGTCAAGATGGTAGAGTAGAATCGGGAAAACTCCACAGGTCCCCACTTAACTGCCTCAAAAATATGACTCTAAACAAATTTTAGAGCTCCAGAACTCCACAAAGTGACAGAGAAACAAATCTTCCACTGAAGGCAGCCTGGCAGGTAGACAAGAAGGGCTCATCACAGCACACTGGGACCCCAGACCAGTCCCACAGTTTTAGCCCCCCAAGGCAGCCAGGACCAGCCCCAACTGGAGCAATTGAGAGAGCTGATCACTGGCAGCTGTGGCAATGTCCAGAATTATCAGCTCATAAATACGAAAGACAAAATGAAAGGTCAGTAGAACATGGCTAAATTTGGGGTAGTGGGTTGAGCTGTCTGCTCCCAGAGCCAGAAGTTGTGGAAGTGCTGGCCCTGCAGCTGCCTCCATGTGGCTACTTCAGAGCTCCCAGACTGCATATTGCAGGGGGGCCAAGTAACCATTCAGAGGCTAAGTGCTCTTGCCTGAACCTGCCTGGATGAGGATTGTGGACTTGGGACAAAGCTCTACCTTCTGGAAATAAATGTCCACAGAGCTAAGAAGTCAAATAATTGACTGGCAACATGAGCATGCAAAGGAATCAAAGTAAGAACAGAAATCAAACTTTAGATTCCTTTTTATGGGACAAAAAGGATCAAAGCATGGAACAGGAGGAAGAAAACAGGGGCAGAACTTCTTCACCAAAAGATTACAAGAAAAATTTAAACTGGTTACAGTCCATAGAGGAGCTTAAGAAGGATTTTGAAAACCAAATAAGAGAAGTAGAAGAAAAATAGGGGAGAAAAAATGAGAATGATGCAAGAAAATCATGAAAAGAGAGTCAACAATATGACAGAAGCAAATGAGACCTTAAAAATAGACCAAATCAAATGGCAAAAGAGGTCCAAAAGCCAATGAGGAGAAGAATGCCTTAAAAAGCCAAAATTTCCACATAGAAAAAGAATTTTAAAAAGTCACTAAAGAGAATAATTCCTTCAGAATTATATTGGAGCAAATGAAAGCAAATGATTATGAGAAATCAAGATAGTATTAAACAGATCCAAACAAATGAAAAAATAGAAGGCAGTGTGAAATATCTCATTGAAAAAACCACTGATGTGGAAAACCGATCCAGGAAAGACAATTTTAAAATGATTAGGCTACTTGAAAGCCATGATCAAAAAAAAAAAAAAGGAACCTAGAAATCATCCTTCAAGTAATTCTCAAGGAAAATTGCCCTGACATTTTAGAACCAGGTTGCAAAATAGAACTTGAAAGAATTCACCAATCACCTTATGAAAAAAATCCCAAAAAGAAAACTCCAAGGAATGTTATATCCAGGTTCTGGAGTTCCCAGATCAAGGAGAAAATATTACAAGCTCCCAAGAAGAAACAATTTCAATACTGTGGAAACACAATCAGGATAACACAGGATCTAGCTTCTACATTAAGGAATCAAAGGTCCTGTTATTTGATATTCTGGAGATCAAAGGAGCTAGGATTAAAACCAAGAATTACCTACCCAGCAAAACTGAGTACGATGTTTCAGGGGGAAATATGGTCATTCAATGAGCTAGAGGACTTTCAAGCATTATTGATGGAAAAAAACAGAACTGAATAGAAAATTTGACATTCAAATACAAGAAGCATGAGAACATAAAAAGGGAAAAGAAATCATCAGGAACTTATCAAAGTTGAACTATTCACATGCCTACGTGGAAAAACAAGCTGTGTCCAGCACAGTTGTATGGCCTAGCTACCAGCTGAATAAAAAAGAGAGACAGAGATGTATTCAGTAATCTGTTATTACAGAACCATTTCATACAGAGCCAAAGATACAAGAAAATCATAGGGCTCATATTCCCTATAGCAGAGATTCTTACATGACCAGAATGCAAGGACTCTCCTTTGAAATTGACCACTCCCTACACCAGCCCAAGGCTAGTTATTCATTAAGATTTTATCCTAGGACCATGTCCAGAGGCAGAAACAAACAGGGAGTCACAATCAAGACTTGCAAATTAACTACCCTGTACTTTCTTTTAGATATTCATAGAACCAATGAAAGCATCCACCCAACAAGATTATACTCTCTCCGCGTATCTGCCTAATGACCTTGTAAAAGAGGGGAGCATTTCCTTAATGGGGCCAGGAGCCTCTGAAAATCTGATCTACTACAAAAACAGTAATTTGCTGGGTTTGTTTTGGAGAGGAACTCAGACAAGACACCAATATGATGAATAAGCTGGTTCATTTATTTTGCACAGAAGCATTGCTTATATAACCTCTACGTACATGAGAAAGCACACGTTTTGCAAAACACAAAGGCTAACAAGAGGGTTAACAAGAGGGTAAATATTTAAGGTATCTCCTGCTTATTGGGTCGTGCTGACCTGTTCTTGTTCTGTTTAATGTTTTCCTGTTCCTGTTTTTGCTCATACTTCACAAAGTCTTGTGACCTTCA
>CM053596.1:6185484-6217758 GCA_028646575.1 Pseudocheirus occidentalis | reverse complement strand
CAGAACAAGGGGGGAGGGATAGCAAGGAGAGACATATGATAATTGTCACAATATGTCCACTATGAAGATGTCCTGTATAATCACACATCCACAGCCTGTCTTGAATTGATTGTCATTCCAGTTAGGGTGGGTGACAAGGGAGGAATTGAAAGAATATAGAATTTAAAGCTCTGCAATACCTGAAACTAGGAATTAAGATATAGAGGGGGTGGGGTAGGGAGACTCTCCCTGCCCTACCAGAAAGTAAGAGAACAGAGTAGGGGAGGGGCTTTACAGTAGGATTGCTGTTTTAGGGTTGGGGCAGGGGAAAGACGGGGAGAAAATTTGTAATTCAAAAATGTCATGAAAATGAATTTTGTAAACAAGAAAACAAATAAAAAATATATCATAAAGTTAAAAAAATTAAAAAGTAACTTAAGATTATGGTTATTACTGCTTTTGCTTAGGTCATTTAAGAAATGTTTTATATTTAAGAGTCCGTGGTGTCAACAGGATTTTTTTTTTGCTAACCAAGAATTGAAATCAAAGTGATTTCCTATCGTTTAGGGCATGAATAAGCAAATTATTGTACATGAAAGTGATGGAATTTTACTGTGCTGTAAGAAAATATGAATATGATGAATACAGAGAACCATGGCAAGATTTACATAGTTTATTACTGAGTAATCAAAGCCAACCATAAGGTGTAAACCAAATTAAACAATGCAAGTGGACAGAACACCAAAAAACCTTTTAAGAGTGACTGATAAAAAATTATACAAACAATGTAGGCCTCCAAAGAAGAGTGATGATGGTATAGTCCAACTCCCATTTCTTTGCAGAGGGTTCTTGCAGGTGTGGTGCATTGTATATATTTACATACATTTTAGTGCAATGGTTAATTTTTCAGTTTTTTAAAGAGATACTGAGAGGAATTTTGGTGATGCAAAAAATTAAAAGGTTTCAGTTAATTACATATATATAAAAATATATAATATATGTATATATATATATATATATATTAGTTGAATCAATGATGTCACTGTTACTACCTTTTGTAAATGAGAAGCATATGAGTGACCTTAAGAATTACCATGGAAAATAGTAGCAGTATATCTTCATCAACACACAAACACATACACACACACATACACGCATGTACATGCACATGCACAGATGATAGGACCCTAAGAATTTGAACCATAGAATGATGGAAAAGCTTGTGTAACTCAATGAAACTTCCAGTTTTTCCATGCAGGGTTACTCATGATGTATCATATTAGAGAATTTTGGAAAAAGGTGATTGACTAGAGAAAGAAATTGAAAACCACTCCAATAGTTTTGTGAAGAAAATCCAATGGATAGCAGTAAAATTATAAAAGAAATTACATTGGAACACGTGCCCCTCAGACCAAAAAGTATTCAATATGCTACTGAGGAAGGCTGGAGGAGAACTACAAGCACCTCCAGTACTAATGAAGTAGCTGGACCAAAACCAAATGAATGTTTAGCTGTAGATACACCTGGTGACAAAAGGAAAGTCCAGTGCTCTAAAGAACATTATTGCACAGGAACCTGTAATGTAAAATTTATGAACCAAGGTAAATTGGGTGTGGTTAAAGAGAAGATGGAAAGATTAATCATCAACATCTTGGATGTTGGTGAATTTAAACAGGTAAGAATGGGAGAATTTAATTCAGGTTATCATTACATCTACTACTATGGGCAAGAATTACTTAGAAGAAATGGAGTAGCCCTCATCATGAATAAAAGGGTTAGAAAATCAATACTGGGGTATGATCTCAAAAATGACCAAATGATATCTGTTCAAATCCAAGACAAACCATTCAGTATTACACTCATACAAGTCTATGCTCCAACCAGTGATGCCAAAGAAGGCAATGCTGATCAATTCTACAACATCTCCTGGAAATAACAACCAAAAAAGATTTACATTCATCATAAGGAATTGAAATGTTAAACTAGGAAATTAAAGGATAATTGGGAAAACAGGCAAGTTGGTCTATCTGGTACAGTATAAAGCTGGGAAGATACTAATAGTGTTTTGTCAAGATAAATCTATGAACATAACAAACGCTCTTTTTCAAGATCCCAAAAGGTGACTCTGCACATGGATATACTCAGTATAAAAATCAAACTGATTATATACTTTGAAGTTAAAGATGGAGAAGATCTATACAGCCAGTTGAAACAAGATCTAGACCTATTTGTGTATTAGATGATGAGCTTCTTGGTGCAAAATTTAGGCTTAAATTGAAGAAAGCAGGGAAATAATCAGACCATATAGGTATCACCTAAATATTATCCCTTATGTATAAGAAATGAGGGTGAGGAATAAATGTAAGCTATTAGATCTGGTGGATAGAGTATCTGAAGAATGATAAACAGAGGTTCACAATACTGTACAGAAGGCAGCAAGAAAAAATATGACAAGGAAAAGGTGAGTAATGAATAAAAATAACTGTCTCATGATGTTTTACAAAATAGCTGAGAAAAGAAGGATGGTGAAAGTTAAAATAGAAAGGGAAATATATCCTCAACTAAATGTAGAATTCCAGAGAATAGCAAGGATATAAAGATTTTCTTAAATAAGCAGTACAAGGAAATAGAAGAAAACAATAGAATGGGAGAAACAGATTTCTTCTAGAAAATGAGAGATTTCAAGGGAGAGTTTCATTCAAAAATATGTATGACAAAACATTAAAATTATAAATATTTAGCAGAAGCAGCAGAGATCAAGACTACATGGTGAAAGGGTGGAGCCAAGATGGCAGAGTGAAAGCAGGAACTTATCTGAACTCCGCTGTGAATTCCATCAGTTACCTCCAAAAAGTAAATCTGAACAAATTTTAGAGTGTCAGAATCCACTGAGAGACAGAGTGTGGCAGATTCCCAGTCCAGGAAAGTACACACAAAGGACTGGACAGAGGGACCACAGAGCATGTGAGGGCTAAACCAGGGAGGACCAAAGACCAGGCCACAGTGGGGCCAGAGTAAGCCCTGGCAAGTGGATTACCACCTCCCCTACACAAGGTTGATTAACAGATTTCTCACCATGAAGCTGGATAAGAGAAAGCATAGGACCTGGGGCAGTAGCAGTTATTCCTGGGGCTATCAAATTAAAAATCACCTACCTGAACTTCTGAGATCCAACATGGCAGAGTAAACCCTAGCTGCTCTAATCCCCCACTCTGATCTTGAAAACCTGGAGATTATTGCCCCAGTGTAAAATCCTGAAACAGTGAAACCAGTGGCAGGGTTGGGAGTCCTGGTGGGAGGTTGTGAATGAGGCTGTGCTGTGCCAGAAATGAAGGGAGGGAGACATCCCAACAAGCAGCATCTCAGCTGACCAGTGGGAGATCCTGAAAGCCATGTAGTGGAACAAGCAAGCACTAACAAGATAAATCCGGGTGTCCCGTAGCACTATCAGGGGAATCTGCAGACACCAATGCAGCTGGCACAGCTGCCAGCTGCTAAGCATGCCTGAATTATAGCCCAGAGGCAGAAAGGCTGAAACCTGAAGAGTCCAGACCACCCCTCATGCAACTTACTCTGTGATCCTCAGGATAATGTAAAGGAAACACTGAAAGTCCTGGTCTTGGCTTCAGTCTAGACATCCAGTGGCTACAGCACACAAAGTCAATAACAAAGCCCCTAGCTTGCAGCTTGAGAAGCCTGGGTCACAGCCCTCTGTTCCCCAGAAGCAGAAATACACTTTAAAAGTAAGTATATAGGCAATCCCAGTGGGTAAGAAGGAAGCTGGGAAAATAAAAACAAAAATTATTCAATCCTATTATAGTGAGTATGAACAACCAAATTTAGAGGACAACACTGTCTCTATACTCACACCTGAGACTACAGAAAAGAATATGAATTGGTCTCAGGCTCAGAAAAGCTTTCTTAGAAGAGCTCAAGAAGGATTTTAAAAGCCAAATTAGAGAGGTAGAAGATAAATTGACCAATTCTTTTTGAAATTACAGCTGCCAACATGAAAAAAATCTCACTGAGAAAAAGAAATATTTAAAAAATAAAATTTGTGAATTGGGAAGAGAGGTTCAAAATCTAACTGGAGAAAAAATCCCTAAAAGTGAAATGCAAATATTTGGAAAAGGAGATTCAAAACTTAACCAAGGAAAATAATAGTCAAATTGAAGTTAAGGACTATGAGGAATCAAGAATCAGTAAAACAATATATAAAGATAGCAAAATTAGAAGAAACTCTAAAACATCTCAATGGAAAAACAACTGACCTGGAGAACAGATCCAGGAGAGATAATCCAAGAATTATTGGTCTACTGGAAAGAAAAGATGAAAAAAAGAGCAAAGTGAAAGGGAATGGGTCCACCTTACTCTGATTCAATTTGGCTTAAGTAGGGAATAATATACACACTCAGTTGGGTATCTTACCCTTCAGGAAAATAGGGGGGAAGATGATGAGAGGGGGGATGATGGAAGGGAGGACAGATTGTGGGAGCGGTTAGTTAGAAGTAAACAGTTTTGAAAAGGAACAGGGTCAAAGAGAAAATAGAAAAATTGGCAGGCCAGGTAGGATGGAGGGAATTATACTTAGTCTTTCACAATATAACCACTATGGAAATGTTTTGCTTAACTACCCATGTACAACCTATATTGAATTGCTTATCTTTCAGTGGGAGTAGGTGAGGAGGGAAGAAGGGAAAAAAATCTGGAACTTAAAATTTTAAAAACACATGTTTAAAGATATTGCTTTTTACATACAACTGGGAAATAAGACATACAGGCACGAGGGTATAGAAATCCATCTTGCCCTACCATAAAGTTGGGGGGGGGGTGTAATGAGAATATGAAGATCTCTCCTGCCCCTAGATCCTTTCATAGGCTTAAGTGGCTCTGAGAATGTTCCCTGATTTGAAAGTATATTCTGCCCCCTAATAGGCTTAATGTGGTCATGTGGAGCCTGTGGCGGGAGGCTTGCTTTTTGGGAATGGCCACACCTTGTTACTTTGTAATTGGACAGTGGGTCAAGAGGGCTGTGACATTCTCTGATCCAGGAGAAGGCTATATATACTCCCTGATGTGAGGCTTTGCTTTGGGGCTCATTTTGAGAAAAGTTGTGAGATTTGGCCAGATGAGAGTCTGGGAAGCTGTTGAGCCCCCTGACGTTGAAAAACCCAGATGTTGATGCTTCCCTTTCTGGTAACTTGAATAGGTAATGGATGTGATGATCAGATGGTTGGAAGCCTGTCTGCTGATCTGTCTCTTGTTCTGCTTGTAACTTTGTTTGCGTTCTCTGGAGTTCAGATTGCTGACTTTTCTCCCTGAACTAGGTAAATGGTATGTTTGTTGGATTAAAAAAAGATTGTTAACCTATTTTGAGTTGTTTTACTTTAGTAAAGCAGATCTCAGAACCTGTGCTAGCAGCTGCCCTAGGCATGCTAGGGTGCTTGCTGATACTGGGGTGTGTGTGTGAATGATGGAGGATATAAGACAAAACAGATTTGGGGAAGTGGTATTCAGCTAGCTCACTATTTTGAGGTGGGAGGTTGGAGAAAAATGGGGAGAAAAAAGTGTAACTCAAAATCTTGTAGAAACGAAAGTTGAAAACTAAAAATAAATAATTGAACAGAGGAAAAAAGAAATTTTCTCTACTTGTAGTTATGAAAAATATTGATTTGTTCTCATCTTACTATTTTTATGGTGTGAATTTTTATATTTAGTTCACTAATTCATTTTGAGCTTACTATGGTATATGGTATGAGAATTGAAACCAAATTTCTATCCAACTGCTTTCTACTTTTTGTGAGTAGACTTGTCAAAAAGGGAAGCCCTCCCTTTGTAAATTACATGCTTGTTTTTATTTAACAGTAGGATACTGTTTTCAAAACCTCTTTTGTTTTAACCACTGTCTACTTCTTTATTAGAGAATTTGAATCCTGTTAATGCCATTCTTTTATACCATTTCCTTTTATATTCTTTGGGACTGGATCTTTTGACTATCCAAATAAAGTTTTTCATTATTTTATCTGATTCTATAAAATTCTATTTGTTTGGTATGCTACTAAACCCATAAATTAAAAGAGCACTTCCATTTTAGTTTTTCTCCAATTCTTTATGTCTCCCTTTGTTTCTCTAAATTGTTGTATGTATATAAAATCTTGTGTATATCCTGTTCTTTCACTCCAAGACATTTTCTGCTTTTTATAATTGTGAATGGACTTTGATCAGTCAACAAACTTTCATTAAGTAACAGATGTTGTGCTAAACGGTAGGGATAAAAAAGCAAAAATGAAACATTTCCTGCTCTTACAGGCCTTATAGTCTCTCTGTACCCATATAAACTTAAGAGACATAAAATTAAGTTCCTTAAGGGTATGGATTCTTTCATTCTTGTTATTTTATCTCCAACGCTTTGCACAATGTCTGGTACAAAGGAAGCTATAAATGTGAATTGATCAAAATGTCATCAAATAAGAAAAAGCAGAAAATGTATGAAGTGTGCGTGTGCCTGTGTTTATATGGATCGAGATAGAAAAAGATATCAATAGATATAGATGTATACACACATATATTCACTTATGTATCTATATGTGGATAGATACCCACACATATTTCAAATAGAATATGCTACAATCCTATCATGAACATACATACAATCCTATCATGAACATACATACATACATATAACATATCATACACACATACATCTATAGAATTATGCATATAAACAAATGCATGCATACACACATGCAGAAGAGTGGAAGAACAACTTGGAGGTAACTGCACTAATTGAAGTGAGAGGTCAGAAGGGCTTGAATTACAATTGTAGGCATGTGAGTGGAGAAGAAGGAAGGAGTGTGAGAAATACTGTGTAAGTAGAATCAATGAGATCTAGTAATTGATTGGACACAGGGAATGAGGAAAAGACTGAGAAATGAGAAGAGAGGAGAACTGGGAGGAGGCATGGCTGTGGTGTCAGTACTTTGTCTGTTTTGAAGTTACTTTGTCAGATTTGCCTGCTGATAGAGAATGGTGCTGTTGCTACAGAAGCCCTGGGACCTTGCTGCTGGTTCAGAAGCCTTGAAAGAGGATTTTCTTGCTGTATATTTACAGAAATCCTGGAGGAGGGTTTTGCTGTCAATTTCAGAGGTCCTGGGACTATACTGATGATTTGTGTTGACTCTTCAGCCCTTGTTTTTGGGTTTATGTTGATTTCACAGACAGAGAGTGAATTGATGATAGTACTGGCAATGTATATGAAAATTATTGTGGCTTTGTTAATCTTTGTCTTCCCAGGAACAGAAACTGTGAAGGACTTGAGGTCGACCAGACACTGTGAGTTTCAATATGGAACAGGAACTGCACAAGAAGCTGGACAAAAAACTGAGAGCTGTCTGCCTTTAAACCCAGGTGGTACTTGGATAGATTTGGGTAGGAGCTGGGACCATGGAAGAGGAACCATGGAAGCTGAGAGCCTGCCTTGAGTCAAGATGAAAAGACTTCTCCTTGGGTATTTAATGCAAACTAAGCAAATCATGAGTCACTGTGGCCTAGGGGAGGAGAACTCTGACCTTTATATTTAGATGATCCAGTTAAGTAGCTCTCCAATTAAGAAGAAAGAGGAATTTTTGATTGAAGAGTTTTAGACAGTGTGACCTAGGGGTAGAGGACTTTGACCTTGCACTTTGTGTCAATTAAGGAGCCTTGCCTCCTTAAGGATGCTTGAATTAAGGACTTACTAAATGAATGTTATCTTTCTTTGTTTTTCTTTGTTGTCTATCTCAACATCAGTATTATTTATCATATAGGCTCTCTTGAAATGAAAATTTTTTATTACATATTTTGAATCCTCTCTTATGCTCTTCAGTGTGCACGAGTTTTTTTTACTTCTTTATAAGTTTGTATTTAAGTTCCAATGTTTATGTTTATGACATGTTTTTGTTTCTCTTCTCTATTCAGTATTTATGTTTAGGTGTTTGAGTCTAAAATAAAATTTTGAAATTTTCTATGATACTATTTTATATAGATTGTTCTCTTTGTTTAAAACTATGTGGCCAGTTTGGTGAAAATTATGTGGCCATTTTAGTGATAAGTTTTTAATGTCATAACATTGTGAGTGCTGTACTTTGATTTTTGTGAATATTTTGTCTCAGTTTGTTACTGAATAAGTAGGGAGTTCACTATACTGTGTGATCAGAACCTAGAAGCTGTTCAGAGCAGCCATCCTCTGGAAAGCTGCTCGTGCTTGGCTTTACAACTTAATAGAAGTTTCAACATACAAGAAGCAAGAGAAATGTAAGGCAAATAACAATGACTAATTATAAGGTATCCATGAGGCTAGATTGTATACTTTATACATACATTCATACATATATGTGTGAGTGTTTGTGTGTGTGTGTGTGTGTTTGTGAGTGTATTATATGTCTAAGATTCTTATCAATAATTGTATACATCATAAGAAAGATGTGGGTAAACTTGAGTATGATATGAATTTAGAAAGTATACCATTTAGGAACAGCTTAAAAGAGTAATTATTTTATACAACTGAGGTGCAAGAGGAAGAACTGGTACAGAAAAATTAGATGGGTAGGAAGGGGTAGTAGTTCCCGGTAACCTACTGTCTTTGGGAATGGTTTTAAGAGGAAACAATACATACATACATACATACATACATACATATACATACATACATATATTTAGAAGAGTATAAAAGTCTTTTAAATTCAGAAGAAATAAAATGGTAGAGGCATTGGGAGGGGGGGGAGGACAAGGGAGGGTCCTTATAGGGGAGTGTCAGAGAAGAAGTAAAATATGGGTATAGAAGTGGGTTTAAATTTATTGGAATAGGAGGATGGGCAGAGTTCCTTGGAAAGGGCTAGGCAAGTCACAGGAGGGCAAGGTAGTGGGTAGAAGTAAAGTAGAGGAGGTAGAAAGGATAGAAACAAGAGATATGCACAAAAATAAAAACAAAGTTTAGGAGTAGTTTTGGAAAGTTTATGGATATGTATATACATATGTACATATATATGTATATATATGTGTATGTATATATGTATATATGTACATATATGTGTATATATGTATTTCTATATGTGTATGTGTATATCTATGGCAATACAGAAATATATTTAAACTTTATTGTATCATTCAGGGGTGGGAGGGTATGTATATATTTATAACTATAGAGAAATATATCTAAACTTTATTATGGTCTTCTAGGGATATTGTGCAGAGGAAAAAAAGAACAAAGCAACAAAGAACAGAATAAAACTCACAAGGAAGCAAATACAAATGGACAACTCTTGACATGAGAATAATTCATCATATAGGCTTTCTTGAAATGAAAATTTATTATTAGTTATTTTTCATCCTCTCTTATGCTCTTCTATGACCATGTGTTTTTTATTTCTAAATTTGTACTTAAACTCCAATATTTATGTTTATGATATGTTTTTGTTTCTTTTCTCTATTCAGTATTTGTGTTCAGGTATTTGAATCTAAAATAAAAATTTGAAAAAAAAGTATTTTTCCTCATACTGGTAATTTTGTATAAACTGTTCTCCTGTTTCTATTCAGCCCACTCTGCATCAGATCACATAAGTCTTCCAGAGTTTCTCTAGAATAATTTTTTCATTACTAATTTTTGCACATTAGTAGTATATACCATTCACACCACAGAATTTATTCAACCATTTTCTATTTTATGGTCACCCCCTTGTTTCTAGCACTTTGGCTTATAAAAAGAACTTCTATAAATATTTTCTATAATAATTCTTTCTTTCTTTCTTTGCTCTCTTTGGTGTAACTACCTACAGAGGTACTGCATTGTCAAGGTATATTGACTGATCATTTTCCCAATGTTGAAACATCAGTTCATCTTTAATATGAATACAACATGTCAGAATGAATGAATTAAAGTAGCTAAAGAGAAACGTGGACAAGTATAGAGACATCTCCACTTGAAAAGTTCATGTAGCCGATGTCCA
Organism: Pseudocheirus occidentalis; assembly: GCA_028646575.1. Taxonomy (NCBI): domain Eukaryota; kingdom Metazoa; phylum Chordata; class Mammalia; order Diprotodontia; family Pseudocheiridae; genus Pseudocheirus; species Pseudocheirus occidentalis. The sequence continues at coordinate 6,207,796 of CM053596.1, read as the reverse complement.
GCCAACCCGTGGTAGAAGTTTCTGAGCTCACAGTGGTCTGATCAGCAGCAGTCAGACACACTGTATCTTGACCCCAACGTAGTCATGTCATTTGGGTTCTTTTGGGGAATCAACAACTACCTCCAAGCAACATATTTTATATTGATCCTGAATATGTCTGTTCTGCACAAACATTGACTTGCGCTTATCTAGTCTCACCTGAGGCAATGGAAGCACCATGAGAACGCTCTGTCTTTGTATCCCCTTGCCCCCTCCCAATGACTTCAGGGACTGGTGGCAAGGGATGGATTGTGCCCCAGACAGGAGCAGTGACCATCTGGCCTGCCATCACACATTGCGCTCACCCCCATTTTCCATTCCCAAGAAATGAAGGCAATCTTACTCATTGCTGGAGTAAGAGCTAGCTATCCAATGCATCCACTCAGGATCCTGAGCCATGGATGTCCAGGTAAGATGTATTCACCAGAGTCTGTAACATCACAACTCATTCATTTCAACTTTGATCGTTCCAATACTCCCCACTACCCTTAGTTTCTGCCCTCTGACAGATCAATTCTGTTAACAAACTTCCCTTGTAGGCTCCGTGAGGGAAGTCCTCTTTCTCTTCTGTCTTTGCACTTCTAACACGCAGGACAGGGCAGGTCACACAGTAGGAACTTAATGGTCATGGAATTTGAGCTGGGTCTTGTCTACTTTGAGGTTGTCTATATCATGGGAACCCTAATCTGAAAAGCACAGGGTGATGATGGTGCTAGGAAGCACAGTGTGGCAGCTGTGCTCAACCAGGGCTCCAGAGACCCCCTGGCTCAATGGTCAGCTCCACAGGAAGGTACAATCTCTGACTGAACTGCAAATGCAGCTGTCCTGGCTGTGGCCAGTGATGCCTGGGGTGGAAGGTGCTGCCATTGGGGCAGCTTAAAGAAAATGCAGAAATGGGGGCATTGACACACCTGGAGGGTGGGCACCCTGGGCTGAATTACTCTAGCACTTGGAGGAAGCTTTCTTACTATAGAAGCTTTGTGCGAGGAAGGCCGGAATTCAAGTCTGGCTTTGAGAACCAGGGAAAGTGACATCATGCATGGTTACCTCAGTTTTCCCATCTGTAAAGTGGGGATTATATTTACTCTGGACCACCTGTTGTTGTGAGGATGAAATGAAACATTACTGGGAAATCATTCAGTTAACCTGAAAGTGCTAAATAAATGTCAGCCATTACTGTGATTATCCCTCTTGTTCTTGTGATTTCTTCCAAAAGCAGATGATGAGACTGAGCCAAAGTCACAGTATAGGTGGAGCGTGTGCTCAGAGGTCAACTGAGTGGAGGGCCTGAGGCCTAGTCTTCCAGGCCTATGTTAGGATTGTTCAAGCTAATGAAAGGGAAAGAGAACAGTGGGATATTGGGAATAGGGCTCACCCAGACTCAGCCCTATGAAAGAAGCTCAGGGTATAGATGCCTCCCCTCCAGCCCACACTGACCCATCCCGAGCTCTCCCCAAGGCCCCAGAACCTCTCATTCTGCTTTGGTCAGAAGATGAAGGAAGAGCCCTTTGAGCAGAAACTGGGCTCCTGCTCTGCCTCAAATGGTTCTGTCTCCTCCTTAGGCTCCTCCTTGTCCTTCAGAGTCAGGAGCTAAGGGCCTTGTCACAATATCCCTCCCCAGACCTGAGCCTGGACACTCACCAGTGGAGATCAGGAAAGTGACTATGGGGCCCATGCTGGGTCTTGAGGTCCGTACATACATGCCCAGCCTCAGCTACGTGGAAGGAAAAGGTGGGCAGATAAGAGGCTGGCCCAGGATGTGGCGGCCAACCCTGCTTCCTTTCATCCCCCAAACCCAGGCCCCACAATTTCTGCTCTTATAGTGATGACTGAGGGACCGTGGTCATTCAAGGCTCAGCTCTGAGGGGATCAGGTAAATGTCTTTAGGTAAATGTAGTTTGGCAAGGACCAAAGGCTCTGATGGGTAACTGGTATTAAAGATCACTGAAGGAGACCAGGGCCAAAAATACTGAGACCTGCCAGGACATGATTGTCCTATCACCATGAAAGCCTCACCTTGAAAGGACCAAGCTTAGTCACGAAGGCCTAAGGCCATGGCCTGGAAGATGAGGCCTCAGACCCTAGACTCAGTTGGTTTTTGAGCACATGTTCCATGCGTGTTACTCCTTCAGGGTCAGGCTCCTCATCTACTGACTTGGGGTGGACAACATGAACATAAACAGCCATCAATTATATACTGCTTTCAGGTTCACAAAATATTTTATGAATTTTTATTCATTTTATCCTCATAATAAGATGGGATGTTGGCCCTATGTCATCCTCATTCTAAAATGAGAAAACTGAGGTAGACAGAGGTTGAATTACCTGCCCAGCATCATGCAGCTAATGATTTTCAAAGGCAGGATTTGAACTCAGGTCTTCCTGACGCTAATTCAGTTAAAAATATGAATCAGGCACCAGGTACTAGAGAAATGTGATGTGGTCTTGGGTGACCAGCCCCCCAGGCATTTAAATGGCTCAGTTACTGCATCTCCTTTAGGACTCCACAAAGGCAGCACCTTACATCCCATGAATGGCCAGCCATGGTGTTGGCTGCTCTGATGCCAGTTTGATAAGGCCTGGCAGCGACCCTGAAACTTGATCCTAGAACAGGGTCCTCTTAGAAGCCCTTCGAGACAACAGCTGCCAGGTCTGGGGTACCTTGCACATTGTATCACAGTACTGCCTTTGGCACACAGTCCCCTGAGGCAGGCAGTCTCCTCCTAGACAGGACTCAGTGCATACTCAATGACCATTTATTAAATTTGTGCTATATGGCTGGTCCTGTCCTACATGCCGGGAGTGCAAAGAGTGCAAAAATAAACAGTACTGCCATCATGGAGCTGACACTCTACTGGAGAGCACAAAAGTATTTTGAAGTATAAATGTCAGTACAAAATTATGCAGAGTGATTTGGGTTGGAAGAGACTTTTCTTTCTTCACTGGAAGCTTTTTAGTAGAGGGAGCAAAGGAAGAATAGGGAAGAAAGAGCTGGGAAACAGGAGGGAATTGAGCTAAAGAAGATGATCCTGATAGAAGAGAGTTTGGTGACGAGAGAGACATTTTAGCTGGGCAGCCCATACCTCAGAATCCAGAGTGGAGGCACTGGGAAGTAGGTAGAGAAAAGTAATGTTAAAAAAAAAGCACAAAAAAGAAGGGATAAAGGAAAGGAAAAAAGTAAGATTGACTTGATTTTCATTCCCTGTGGATGAAAAAGAGGATGGGCATACATGGGTGATGGCAGGTCAGATGGTCACTGGTGCTGTCTAATGCACATTCATATAGAATTATTAAGCAAACAACATTGGCCAGGTTCTAAGCCAACTGCTGGGGATAAAATACAGAAATATTCTCAAGTGGCTTCCATTCTCTCTGGAGACATAACATGTACACAGGTGGATGTTTATGCAGAATAGAGTTACAGGTTCAGTGCAAGAAAAAAAAGCCTGCATGTGAGTATATAAAAGTTTGCATGAGAGGGGTGGTGTGTGAGCAGTGTCCTAAATGAATGGAAGGACAATATGAGGCAGAGGTTCAGGGAAGTGCATAAAAACATGACAGGTGGTCCAGAAGATATACATGTCTGTGTTTGCATGTCTGCGTCTCTCTGCATGTGTGTGTGGATAGATGGATAGATAGATAGATAGATAGATAGATAGATAGATAGATAGATAGATAGATAGATGATAGATATATATATGTATATGTATGTATATATATGTATAAGTATATAGGCATATGGATGTATTTGTATACTCATCTACACATACCTATATGTGCATATCACAGTCAATTTTTCATCTAATGATCAGGTTGTTTTAGCAAATGAGCAGTTTGAGATGTAAACAATTTGCTGAGACCCCAACCCCAAATACTGCAGAGAATGTCAGCAGCACTTAGAGATGTGATGTTGGAAACACATGTACTGTGCCATGCCCAGGTCAGACCACAGACAGAGAACTGTGTTCAATGGCGACTGTGATCCTGTAGGAAGAATGTGGATGAACTGGAGAAAATCCCCTGCAGGATGATCTGAAGAAACCACAGCACTGTAGATCAGCTGCCATTTTATACATGAGGAGATTGTGGCCTAGGAATTTAAGTGACATGCTCTGTGTTACAAAATGGGAAAACTATTTCATGTCAGTACAGTTTAAATAACTGGATCTATTAAGCCTGGATTGTAAAAGACTGAGGCATCATTTGTGCCTTCATTTTAAATATAGATGTTTTGTTGTTTTTATAATCAGATATTTTTCCAGCATATCTGGGACATCTCCCCCTCACAGAGCATCTTCCCATGGAATTAATCTTATTTTTAAAGGGAAGAATGAAAATAAGAGAAAAGGTGGTAAACCCAGTACATACATTAAGAAGTCTGAACACATATGCAGTGTACCCCCACGTGGGGAGCTCCTTCCTGCAGAGCAGTGGTTTGGTGCTATCTTCTCATGGCTCTCAAGGATTTGCTTGCTCCTGGTCATTTTGTCACATTGACTTTCAGTGGTTTTGTGCTGGTTCTTTCCATTTGCTAAAATTAGTGTGAGTGTGTGTATTGGCTCTGCTTACTGTACTCTGCATTCAACTGAGTAAATATGTACCTACTTATCTGAATTTAGCATATGCATTGCTGTATCACAGTAAAATATTGTAACATTCATGTATAGATATTTCTTTATCCATCTTGAAATCGATGTTCATCTCCTTTATTTCAAATATCTTGTTATAACAAAATGTGTTGCCATAAATGAGCTGCTATATTTGGGACCTTCTATTTTTATCAGAGTCCTCCTTGTTGAATAACCCCAATCTCTTTATCTTCTGGCATGTCTGAGTCAAAGATTAGTAACATTAATGGTCACACTATTTGTATAATTCTAAATTATATTTCAAAATTGTTGCACTGATTCACAACTCCACCAACAATAAAACCGTGTGCCTATTTTCTACAATCCCCCTAATAATCGGTGTTCCAATCTTCTTGTCCCTTTGCTTGGGAGAAATGTTTTTGTTTTTTGTTTTTGGAAAAATGTACCAAAATGAGATTTAAGAATTTTAGGTCTCTTAAAAGGAATGAACATAGAGGGGCAAGGGTGAGTTGTCTCTGAAGAGAAGATTTAAAAAAAAATAAATAAAGGGATGAGAAAGGAGTTTGAAGAAGAAGGAGGAGGAAAGGACATGTGGGATGAGGTAAATTATCTCACACAAAAGAGGGAAGAAAGGAATAACTTTTACAGAGAAGGGGAAAATGCTTGTATGGGGGGGAGGGGAAGCTTGAACATTCCTCTCATTGTAATTGACTCAAAGAGTAAATAACATATACTCTCATTCGGGTATAAAAAATCTATCTTTCCCTACAGAGAAGTGATAGGGGAAAGGGATAAGAACAGGGAGGGCTGATAAAATGGACAGCATATTAGGGGAGGCACTAGTCAGAAGTAAAACAGATTGTAAAGGATGACAGAGTGAAAGGAGAGGAAAGATAAAAAAGGTGGTGTATCAATAACACAATATTTACAACACCAGTGGTGGTTATGAATATGCTGGTATAGTTGTGAATCACAAAATGTAGCAAACTCTCCACATGGAGGGCAGAACCAAGGTCTTTATTCAGAAACCACAACGCCAAGTCCCAGAACCAGAAGGACAAGTCCCAGAATCAGAAAGCCAAAGTCATTATAGTGGTCACGAAGTTGATATACATGGTTAATACAGTGGACACCCACATTCCCAAGCCTTCACGAATAGAAGAGGCTCCCTCAAGCAGGGATCCCTCTCGGACTCATGATAGTTCCTCACCCTGGTTCTTGGAAGTTCTCAGTAAAAGCTGCAGAAGGAGGATCTCAGCAAAAGGTGCAGTCTCCAGGAGGTGACTGAGAGAAAATCTGACTGTCCTGCTAGTTCTCTTCCTTATATATAGTATAGCTCCTCCCTGTTCTGCACCATCCTGTTAAGGTGTTAACTACTCCCAAGGAGTTAACTTGAAGTAAGGAGCTAAATGTTTACTAAGTGCTTAACTTCAAGTAAGGTGCTAAGTGCCTTTGCTAGGTGCCAATAGAAAGGGGCAAAGAAGATCTTCTGACTTCATTAACATTACAGGTGGGAAATGGGACAGAGGGAAATACACAGTAATCATAATTGTGAATTAAAAATGGGATGAACTCTTCCATAAAATGGAAGTGGGTAGCAAAATGTATTATAATTTAAAACAAATATTGTTTGCAAGAAACACACTTGAAACAGAGAGAAAGAGTAAAGGTAAGGGTCTGGAGCAGAATCTGTTATGCTTAAGTAAAAAAAAAAGGCAGAACAATCATGATTTTAGACAAAGCAACTAAATTTAATAATCTAATCAGAAAGAATAAGAGGGTCAAAGATCAAATCATAAAAATGAACAATAATTTCATTAAAGAGAATAACAATGAAACAACATACCAAAATGCATGGGATGCAGCCAAAGAAGCATGTCAGGGAAAATTTACATGTCTAATGGTTTATATTCACAAAACAGAGGAAAAGAAGATTGGTGATTTGGACATGCAACTAAAAATAACTAGAAAAAGAACAAATTAAAAGTGCCCAGTTAAATACTAAATTGGACTTCCTGAAAAATCAAAGAAAAGAATATAAAAATTGAAAGTAAGAAAAATACTAAACTAATAATAAATCTAGGAGCTGGTTTTAATGGGGAAAATAAATTAAATCATTGGTTGACTAGACCAAAACAAAAAAGAAAGAAAAATTTGCTTTACCAGCATCGAAAAGGAAAAGGAAAAGTTTGCTAACAATAATGACGGAATTAAAGCATTTATTAGAAATTATTTTGCCCAATTATATATCAATAAATGTAACAATCCAAGTGAAATGGATAGACATTTGCACAAATATAAGTCACTCAGAATAATCAGAGATGAAATAGAATAATTAAATAATCCCATGTTAGAAAGAGAAATTGAAAAGCAATAAAGGAACTCCCTAAGAACATGCAAGACCAGATGGATTGACAAGTGAATTCCACCATACATTTAAGGAATAATTAATTCCAAATCAATATCAAGTATTTGAAAAAAAAACCAGGAGTCCTTTAAATTCATTTTATGACATTAATATATTGTTGATATCTAAACCAGGAAGAACAAAAAGAGAGAAATATATGCCAATTTTCCTAATGCATGTTGACGCAAATATCTCAATAAAATATTAGCAAGAAGATAACATCAATATATCACAAAGATCATACACTATGGCCATATGGAAGTTATACAAGGAATGCAAGGTCAGTTCAGCATTAGGAAAACTGTCCATGTAATTGGCATATCAATAGCAGAATCAACAGGAATTATATTATTATCTCAATAAATGCAGAAAAAGCTTTTGACAAAATAACACCTATTCCTTTAAAAAAAACTAAAAAGCATAAGAATACTGAGAGCTTTCCTTAAATTGATAAGTAATGTTTATTTAAAGTAATTAGCAAGAATTATATGTAATGGGAATGAACTAGAAGTCTTCCCAATAAGATCAAGAGTGAAGCAAGAATGCTGACCAGCACCATTATTTTTCCAATACTGTGCTGATAACTCTTGCATTGGAGAGGAGAAAAAAGAAACTGAAGGACTTAAAACAAGAAATTAAAAAAGAAAAGTATCACTGGTTGCAGATGACATGATGGTATACTTAAAACATCCTAGAAAGTGGAATCCCGAGTGTTTTATATAATCGATGTTTATTTTAAATGGAATTTCTCTTTCTATCTCTTCCTGCTGAGCTTTTTTGGTAATATATAGAAATACTGATGACTTATATGGGTTTTCACCTGCCAAGATAAACTCAGGAACTATTTAAATGCAATTACAAAACATTTCTCAGACAAATAAAAATAGATCTGAACAATTGGAAAAATATTAAAATATTAAATATAAATATTAAAATAAAATATTAAAATATTAATTGAGGTGTCACTAAGAAGTGTGAGACACACATGGTATGTTTTGAAGAAAGTATTACCAACAGGTGCCATGTTTTTGTAGAAGATGAACATCACCAAATGTTTAAGACTTGTCTGACTTGGCTTTTTTCCCTTTTGAAGGAGAGAGCAAGAAAATGAGCCACAACTTGGTGGTAACTGACCACTTTCTTGACAATGTGTGCCCAGGTTTACCTAATTAGCAAGCAAACAACTTCCATGCTTGCTGAAATGTTTTTGGAGAACATTTTGATATATATATATATATATATATATATATATATATATATATTCTGCCTTTTTTCAATTTGGACCAAAGCAGATTTCAAAATCATGATGTACAAAGAAATGTCAGTTTTGCTTAGCATGGGGAAGTTGAGAACACACCTTACTCATGGGACCTCAACATTTCCACTACATCCTGGTGAACACATGACAGCCAGATTGGGACATGTCACAATCAGGTTCACTGAGAAAAGAACAACTTCAGAGAAACAAATACACACCTTTCCTGGCACATGCAGACAGTTCCACCCAGAATGAAACCACAGGCTTTTTGTGGGCAGCAGCCTAGGAGACTTGTTAATGTCTGAGTCTCTGAAGATGAAGAAACAGCAGAAACCCTCCTTCAATGCACTTCTCTGCTGAGAGAGAAGCTGAAGGAAGCTTACTACCTACCTCAGCTGCATCCCATAGAAACCCTCAAGAATGCAATGCCAGGATGCCCCAATCTGCTGCATGACCTTCCACAAGGTTGTGAGCTCTGCTGGGCAATCTTGGTGTTCATGGGGGTGGGAGGGAGAGACACAAAGGAACAGATGCAAGGCCCACTTTATGCTTAGTAGTGAAGAGACAGGGTGATTTGTTCATTTAGAAAATGGTCTAAGAGACTGATGGGGATTCTACAAAGATGATCCATTTATAACAAGCAATGATTTCCAGCACATAAGACTCCCTACTGAGCAAGTTGAGAGTGATGGATTTTCATCTCAGTGGAGTCTTCCATAGAGAGAATAAATATTTGCTAAGTGCCTGCTGCACTCCAGATACTACACTACATGCTTCACAAAGATGATCACCTTTATGTTACTGCATAGGGACCCCCTTCCAGGCTTATGCAATCTGTCTGATCAGAGAGTGGGTAGAAAAGAGCATTTCAAATGAACAACACTAGGCATACTCTATCCCAAGACCTAATGACCTGTGAGGTGGCCTGGTCTCTCTCCCAGTTCTGGTCCAGGAAGGCAGAACTTCAGTTCTGATGAGGCAGATAACCAGCCAATCCTATGAATTAGCCTCAGTATAGGAATCAAGGCTTGCATGACCAGTGACCATACTGCCTTGAGACACCCCGGGGGAAACTGGGGAAGCAGTGAGTCAGGTGACCAGTGCTCTCTAATAACAAGCTCATAGTCATTGGCTGCCTTAAATGAAAATGTTTCCTTTGATATTCGCATTAGTTATTGAGGCCCCTTTTCAAGTGTGTTCTCTCTAGAACATTTTGAATTAGTTAGAATCATGTATGCATTGTATACTTGGGTAACTATGTTTAAGTTTCAGTTCACTAATGAAGCCACTGTCTGACAGAGAACAGTAATGTAATAATTATTGAGTGGCCCAGGCTGGTGAGCACAAGAGACAAGAGGAGAGAGATGCCCCTAACAGGAAGGGGGAAGAGAAAGAGCAGGCCCATGGAAAAAGGGGCTGAGGAAAGCTTGGGGAGTCAGGTGAGGATGAGGAAGGCACCTGGAAGCTGGTCCTCCTTGCAGGACCAGGTGGGGGAATACAGTGTATCATTGTAATGCATTATACATTCCTCACAGGACACCTGCACTTGGCAGGTCAATGTGAAATAGAAAAGAGGGACCTACCCAAGAGAAATGCCAACAGAAGGTACTCAGAGTACAATCTACCATGAAATGACACTAGATGAACATTTATTAAGAACCTGCAGCATTTTGGGGAGGACAAGACAGATACTGGGGATACACAGACTGTAGACTGAGGGTATAAGGTCTTCAAAGAGTCAAGTGTCTCCTGGGGAGAACAGCTGTGACCTCTGGTCGGCACAATCCTGGGCACCGGGGCTAGGAGGGCAGATACGGGGATCTTGGGGACTCTTGGTGTGAGATCAATGCCCTGACTGTCCAGGCTTCTGGTCTCAGTCCTCAGAGTCTGGAAAGTGTGGCCAACTGCACTGAAGTGACTCTTCCATACAGTGACACCCAATGGACAGAGCCACACTTGTCCTTGGCCAGAAATCAGTGCTGTAGGAGATTGGCAGGCCAAGGTCAGGGAGGAGGCACTTGGGTCACAGAACTCTTGCCCCTAGTGGTCATGCCTAGCGGGCATCATGGCAGCTTAGGGATGGGGACCTGAGTAAGAAGCATCAGAGCCAAGATGAAATGGGGCTGAGGGAGAGGAGAACTGAGGGAGGAGATATGGAGAGAGGAGAGGGAAATCTCTGGCTTGTCCCTCAGGCCAAGGACAAGGGACCTAGAGAGTGAGATCTGAGGCTGTCTCCACACTGTCTGCTATGGATTCAGGTCCTTATGTTCAGCTGAATATGGGTCACTCCCTGAGGGCTCCAGCACTCTCCTAGCCACCAGGGCCAGGACTGCCTTCCCCCACACCCTCCACCTGCCACAGGATCATTTCCATTTCCTTCCCAGGTAGCTCAAAGAGCGCTTTCTCTTGAGGTCCTTAGGCTATTGAGGGAGGCAGACACCCCAACAAGGACAATGGCAGCAGAGGCACCTGTAGGGAGAAGAGGAGGACCTAGGTTTTGGCGGGGTTCTGTGAGTATCCTCTGCTCACCAGGGACAATGTTCATGAAGAGGGTCTGTGTTTAAAGGAGCTGGTTCCTTACCTCCTGGAGCTGTCTCCCTGCAAGGTCCCTGTTGAGAGAGAGATGGGAAGGGATGCAAGGTAAGAGAGGATCCCACAGGAGGATACAAAGGCCCCAGACCTCAGTCATCTCCTTTATCCTTCAGACCCTGGAGGTTTCACTCTCTCCTCCCACACTCACCCTTAGGGATGGGTCCATGGCAGCAGAATTCCAGCAGGAGGAGGTAGAGGAGGAGGAAGAGGAATGCCACACTGAGTGTGACTATGAGCATGTAACTGGGGTCTGATGCTGGGGTGGGAGAGAAAAGAATTCTTATGAATTACTGACCAGAGGAAATTCTCATCAGACCTCTGCCAATTCCCTAAGTTTCCTCCTCCTTCACAACCCCCATCACCACCAACATTCTATAGCTTGGCACAAATCCTGCTCAGGGAGGCTTCATCCCTTCAAATTAGGGATAGAAAGGCAGAAACCAAGTTGGGGCAGGGTGAGTCACAGAGAAGTATGGCAGGAGCCCATGGGCCAACTCACACCCTACAACCTATGGCCCTGTAATTTGGGACAGGGTCAGAAGGTTTCTTCTCCCTTATCTTGCCCAGAGCCAAGGCCTTGGTTTCATTTCCTTATGGGGGTAAGGGAGGGAGTGGTCCTTGGCACCTCCAGTGGGGCCCATGGACTTCTTCCTCTCACCTCTCACTATGAGCTCCAGGGGGTCACTTTGTTGTGTCCAGAGACTTCTATTAGTGCTGAATTGGTAGCTGCAGCTGTAATTGCCAGAGTCCTGAGGGGTCACCAGACTCAGGAAGAACTGAACCATACCTTGAGAAGTCTCCCTGATTGGCAGGGTTTTCTCACCTCCCTCCTTATACAGAACAAACCTAGAACCCCATGACGGTCCCCAGCACAGGAGGGTCACACTAGCCCCTGAGGCTACTTCTGGGCCAGGCTGGGCTGAGAAGGAAGGCTTGGGGAGTGAATCTGGGAACACAAACAGAGATTAGAGCTCCTTAAGGTCCTTCCACAGTTGGGATGGGGGGGGAGGTGAACAAGAGCTGGGAGCTCCCTAAAGCTTCCCTGACCATCAGCTCCTTCTTCCATAGGCTTTTTGCCCATTTGTTCCCCCAAATCTTCTTTTTGGAGAGAGGTGGATGGTAAACTTCCAATGTTCTCTGGGGCTGCCAGGAAACAGGGAGGTTGTTCCTCCTGTCCTTGACCCTTAAGCTGGGAGAAATACCTGAGCTGGTTCATCCTTCCACCTTGGCCCTCCCCTTCCTTAGGGACACCCAGACCTTGTCCAAATGTCTATCTCATGATGGTAAAAAGATCCCGAACAACATGTCCTCCCAGATTCACTGGACTGCCTCTGGATCCTGACAACCCTCCTTTTTATGTCTTGACAACCTGGGCACACCTTCACCTGTCACCCAGATCTCCAGGACCTTACTGGGCTCAGACACCTGGTATGGAGACGTCCTCTCATAGTAGAGACAGCTGTAGTTGCCAGAATCCTGGGCCTTCACAGAGATGATGGGAAAGTCAGCTGAGGTCCCAGCTGGGCTCTGGCTCTGCAAGGCCTGAGGGGTCCCCACCTTCAGCAGAGTGAATGTCACCCTCCAGAGGGTAGTCTGAGGGGGCTGCCAGCACTGGAGAGTCACATGCATCCCAGGCTCCACCACAAGGCCTGGGAGGGCTGAGAGGGAAGGCTTGGGGAGAGACCCTGGAAAAGGAAGAAAACAAGTTGGGAGGCAGGACACCTGGTTCAAGTCCGTGCTCTGCCTTTGAGTCCCTATGTGACCTTAGGCCAGTCATTTGCCATGTCTCAGTCTCAGTTGGGTGTTTAGCTGTTTTTCTACTACGTCCAACCCTTAATTACTCCTTCTGGGGTTTCCTTGGCAGGGATATCCTAGCTGCTTGCCGTTTCCTACTCTAGCTCATTTTATAGATAAGGAAAATGAGGGAAAATAATTTAAGTAGTTTTCCCAGGATCACAGAGCTACTAAGTGTCTGAGATCAGATTTGAAGAAAGGGATATCAGACTTCTTAACTCCAAGCTGAGCATCCTATCCACTGTGTCACAAAGCTGCCCATGAGTCTCAGTTATCTCATCTATAAATGTGGGTTTTGACCAGAAGATCACCCACACATTTCTAGATATCGATAGTTGGGAATTTAAGGGGACTTCCACATTTGAGGGAGCTCACCCAACCTATGGTCTTCTTCATATGAGGACTCACAAGAGGGAAGGTGGTGACCCCTTACTTGCCATCCGGATTATCTCAGACAAACCCAGGATTCAGCAAAAACAAAACAAAACAGAAGTCAGATCATGGTGCAGAAGTGGGAAGGCTCAGGTCCATTTCCAGGCTCAGTCACTCACTTTTTGTGTGACCTTGGTCAAGTCCTTCCCTCTCTGTGGGTGTTATTTTGCTCACTGGTTATGGGAAAGTTTGGACTCGAGAACCTCCATAGACTCCTTTCAGTTCTGAGTCTCTCTGACTTTGTTCTTGACTCCCATCTCAGTCTCCACCATTACCTTTCTCCCCAACATTCTAGATCACAATAGAAATACCTCATGTTCTCAAAGCCCCAAGAGCCCTGAGAGGCCCCAGGGAAGAGCAGGCCATGTAGAAAGCAGACCGTGTCTCTGTGAGGCCCCTTACTGGACAGAGGGATCATACTTAGAATTATTGAGGGATCCACACACACCCCTTACCTGGCACTACCAGCTCCAGGCCATTACTGATCTTTGATCCTTTACCAGATATTTTCTTTTCTCTATAAGTACAGCTGTAGCTCCCTGTGTCCTAGGGTCTCACAGATTGGAGAAGGAAGCTAGTCCAGAGGTCTGCTGAGGTCTGCTGCTGAATGGCATCCTGGATTCCAGCCTTCCAAAGAGTGAAAGTCACTTCTTCAAAGGAAGGCAGCTTGGGCCTAGAGCACCAGAGAGTGAGGTTGGCCCCTGATGCCATTATGAGGCCAGGTTGGACCCACAAAGTAGCCTTGGGGAGTAGTTCTGAGGAGAGAGTTGGGCCAGAGGTCAAATTTAGATGTCACTTCAAGCACCCCTCTTCCCCCCAATACCCTGGTGAGAAGAAAATTAGATTCTTTCCTCTGCTCTCACTTTCTTGTCTGGTGCCTGCCTTAAACTAGAAATATTCCCACTATCCCAGGACCCAAAGATGAAACCATTTAGAATGGGAGAGGATCCCAGGGTCTCCTCCAATCTCCACCCAAAACACCCCTTCAGAATTTCCAAGGTTTTATGCTGGCCCTGTGGCTCTGTGGGCCGCATGAGGAGGGGAGAACTGAGGATTCAGGGGGGTCACTTTTCAAGTCACCAAGCACAGTCAGCTCCAGGATATTGCTGGGACATGATCCTCCATAGGGGGTTTTCTTGCAGTAGTAAATACAGCTGTAGCTTCCAGTGTCCTCAGGTATCACAGACTGAAGAGAGAAAAGGGCCTGGGGCCCTTCAGAGTTCTGTCTCTGCAAAGGCTCCAAGCTCTTTGCCTCCAGCAGAGCAAAACTGTAGTCCTGAGGCAGTGCCTCTGGTGATATTTTACACAAGATGGTCACTGTGGTCCCTGGGGAAATTATAGAGCCAGGTGAGGCTGAAATGGAGGGTTTGGGTAGGACTCCTGGGAAATGAGGAAAGAGGAAGAAAAAAGAAAAAAAAGGAGGGAAGAAGAAAGTTAGGGACCTGATATGTCTCCATTATCCCTTTTGATTTCCTGAAACAAAACTGAGAAAGGGGAAGGTAGGCTGAGGGTCCCTGGCCAGGTCCTTTGCCCACTCCTGTAGGCCCGTTCACTGGTGAGTAATCAAGCTCCCTCTGTTTCTCTCATGAAGATGGTGGGTAGAGAAAGGAGTTAGGAAGAGAAGGTTAGAAACCTCTGGTGCCAAGAGAGCAGTCTGAGGTAGGAACTAAGCCCTCCAAAATTCCCCCCAGATACCTAGAAAACCACCTCAGAATTGGTCTAGGAGCAGATAAGCAGTGACCAGCCTGGCAGGAAAGGTCTGTCTCACTGGACTGAGAGGGGAACAAGGTCCAAGAGCAATGATAGCAGGAGCCAGGCCCATATCAGGGATCTGCAGCTAGGCTCCAGGACTGGGACAATCCCTCACTAAGCCCCTGCCCTCCTGCAGACCCAGAGATCCCAGGTAAGTGAGCTGTCTGTGCAGCTCCACAAGGCCCCATCCCAATGACCCCCATTCCCAGCACAATCCGTGAGAAAACCTTGACCTCATTGCTGACAAGTAGTGAATCCCTGACCTGGGGCTGGCCAACAGAGAGACATCATCTCTGGGGCCTACCAGCAGAGAGACCTTGTTTCCATAGCAACCCAGCAATCACCCAGAATCACCCAGAACCACCTGCCCAGCAAAACTGAGTATAATGTTCCAGGGGAAAATATGGTCATTCAGTGAGGTGGAAGAGTTTCAAACATTCCTTGCTGACAAAACTGGAACTGAAAATAAAATCTGACACTCAAATACAAGAAGCATGAGAAGGTAAATGTGGAAAAGTAATCATACGGAACTTATCAAAGTTGAACTATTCATATGCCAACATGGAAAAATGATAATTGTAACATATGAAATTTTTCACAGTATGAGGATAGGTGAAGGGAATACAAATGTATATATCTATATCTATATCTATCTATCTATGTATATATATGTGAATATATGTATATGTATGTATACATGTGTGCACATATGTTTATATAGGAGGGTTTATATAGGCATGTGAACACATATCTGAGTATGTATATATATGAGTACATAGAGAGCACAGGACCAATTGAATAGGAAGGGACAATACTCTAAAAGGTGAAATTCTGAGGTGGGAGAGGACTAGAATGAGAGGAGACAGGGAGAGACAAAATGGGGTTAATCATCCCATATAGAAGAGGCAAGGGATAACTGTTACAATGGAGGGGAAGAACAGGAAGGCAAATGGGAAAAGGTCAACCCTATTCTCATTGAATTTGGCTTAGGGAAGGAATGACATAAACTCTAAACTGGGTTTCATGCCACACAGGAGAGTAGGGGGAATGGGGATGAGAGGCAGGATGATGGAGGGGAGGGTACGGTGGGGCTGAGGGTTGCTGGAAATGCACACTTCTGTAAAGAGACAGAGACAGGGTTGAGAATAGAACAAGGAGGAGGCAGGATAGGAAGGAGGGACACAGTAACAGTGGGATGTGAAAAGAGGTTGGAGCAGCCTATGTCTCTGAGCCGGGTACCAGGGAAACCGCCCAGGTGGGGAAAGATCCTGGGTTTGGGACTGGGAGATGTGGGTTCAAATCTTGGACCTGACATTATACCCCTAAAATGTTCCATGAACAAGGGGGTCTCAGAGCCTGGGGTGGGGGGATGTGGGTGAGATTTTCTCTGACTTGTAGGTGACTTGAGAGAGAGGGGTCTGGGCTCGTCTCTCAGGGCTGACCCCCTCCTTACCAGCACCCCCTCACCTGTCACCACCAGGGCCAGGGGCTCACTGTGCTCTGACCACAATTGCCCCTGCCCAGAGCGGCAGCTGTAGCTTCTCCCATCTCTCCAGTAATCCACACTCCTGAGCAGGAACTCTGCCTTCTGCCAGGAGGCATCTCTCTCCTCTCTGAGCTCTCCATCCCTCCAGAGCTGGAATCGGTCACTCCCCAAGTGGCCCTGGCACCAGAGGGTCACATCTGCTCCCCCAGGGACCACAGGACTTGGGACAGCCCAGAGTGTGGGCCTGGGAAGTGGTTCTGAGAAGGAAAGAATCCAGAGTTCCCTTCCTCAATCACCCCATCCATTTAAAGCAATGTTTTAACAGAGGGAAATTCTGTTTCTCTCCCCAGTTATCCTGGGAGTGGATTTCTGGGTTGATTTGGGACAAACAGTGAAATAAGAACAGTGGAACGTCTGGGACAGGACTCACCCTCCTGTGCTCTCACTGCCCAGACCAGACACAGCCCTGTAAAGGAAACTAGGGTTATAGATGCCTACACTCTGGCTCAAGCTGCCCCATCCCCAGCTCTCCCCAAAACCCCTGAAGCTCTAATTCTACTTTGTTCAGAACATGAAGGAAGAGCCCGTTGAGTAGACACTGGGCTCCACTTTCCAAGACGATTTTGTCTTCTCCTAAAAGTTCCTTCCTGTCCTACAGACTCAGCCAGTCAAGGACCTTGTCAAAATGTCCCTCCTTCTCCAGACATGACGCTGGGCACTCACCAATGGAGATGAGGGAAGTTATTGTGGGACCCATGCTGGATCTTCAGCTCTCTCCTGGGCTGCCCAGCATCAGTTGTTCAGATGGACAAAGGCAGGTAGAAAGAAGCTAGCCCAGGATGTGGTGGCCTGCCCTGCTGTCTTACCACCCTTAAACTCATGCCCCACAATTTCCGCTCTTTTACTGATGAGTGAGGGACCATGGTCCTTCAAACTATACTTCAGAGAGCACCAGAGAGTTTTGAGGTAAATGTAGCCTGCCAAGGATTGAGGGCTCTGATGGGTAACTGGTATTGAAGATCACTGAAGGGGACCAGGACCAAAAATTGTGTCCAGTTCATGGACTCTATACATGTTCAAGTTAATTAAGATATTTATTTTAATGGGGTGTCCAGAAGGAGGTTGGTACTGAAAAGATTCCAGGAAAAGCCTGGCAGTGTGAAGGGTGGTGATCATAGATAGGGACTAGTTCCTCTACGATGAGGGATATCTGTTGGGTAGGGGAATGTGGGAAAATGTCCCTAACTTCTCAACTTTCTTTTTTAATTAAAAAAATTCAGAATTAAATATTAAAAGAAATGCACTGTAAAAAAGAAAAAACCTAACATAAATATTAAAACTATTATGTTAGTTTTAATATTTTTTTAATTTAGGTTTTAAAGGAAAAACCTAACTAAATATTAAAACAAGTTCAAAAATAAGAAAAGAAAGATAAAAGCATTACCATGTGCATAGGAGAAAATGAGAGAATTCTAAATATAAAGCAGTAAATATCCATTTCAAGAAAGCCTATAACCAATATTTTGCAATGTCTGACAGTAACATGGGTTCACAATTTAGATATGAAGGTTGATGTTATAAGCAATCTGGGAGGGCAATGAATAGTTTAGCAGTCAGATTTATAGAGAACACAAGAATTTCTGATGAAACAGGAGATAGAGATCATTACAAAATGCAAAATGGACAATTTTGATTACATTAAATTGAAATGTTTTTGTAGAAACAAAGTCAATGCAACCAAGCTTAGGAGAGGAGTAGAAAAGTGTGAATTTTTCAACCAGTGTCTCTGAGAAAGGCATCATTTATAAAATATACAGAGAACTGAGTCAAATGTATATATAAGAATATAAGTCGCTCACTAATTGATAAATGATCAAATCAAAGGCTGTTTTCTGATAAAAAAAGATATCTATAATCATATGAGAAATGCTCTAAATCACTATTGATTAGAGAAATGCAAATCAAAACAACTCTTAAGTACCGTATCTCACCTGTCAGATTGTCTAACATGTCAGAACATGAAAATTATAAATGCTGGAGAAGATTTGAGAAAATTGAGACTGGTTCATCATTGGTGGAGTTTTGAACTGATCCAAGAATTCTGGAGATCAAGAAGGAACTATGCCCAAAGATCTATGAAAATGTACATAGCCTTTGACCCAGCAATACCACTTCTAGGGCTGTATCCCAAAGAGATCATACAAATAGGAAAAAAGACCCATATTTACAAAAATATTTGTAGCAACTCTTTTGGGGGTGACAAAGAACTGGAAATCAAGGGGATGCCCATCAATTGCGGAATGACTAAACAAGTTGTGGTACATGAATGTAATGGAATACTATTGTTTTTTAAGAAATGAGGAGTAGACAGACTTCGTAATAACTTGAAGAGAGTTCGTGATACTGAGTGAGAAGAGCAGCACCAATAGAACATTGCACACAATTACAGAAACATTGGGTCTGTGATGACAAACTTCAATTGACTTGATTCTTCTCAGGAACTCAATATCCTAAGAGTTCCAAAAGACTCATCATGCAAAAGGCTTCCACATCCAGAGAACGAATTACACAGTCTGAATGCAGACAGTAGGAATTTATATGTTCTCTTTTTTGTTGTTTCGTTTTGTTTTGTTTCTTCTTTCTCATGGTTCATCCCATTGGTTATAATTCTTCTTTACAACTTGCCTATTGTGAAAATATGTTTAATGTGAAGATATATGTAGAACCTATATCAGATTGCATCCCACCTTGTGGGGGAGGGGAGAAATGGGAAGGTAAGGAAATTTGGAACTCAGGGGATTGTGGAACTGAACGTCGTGAAATCAAATAAATTTAAAAGGGAAAAAAGACTACGTAATTAATATTACAGATTATGTTGAGAGTACTCTTTTTCTTTGTTTCCTTGTAAGTTTCTTTTTGCTTTCTGCTGTGCCTTTTTTTCTTTGTTCTTTTCCTCCTTCTCCCCCACCCCATGAAGACGAAAATTAAGTGTGAATATCTATAGCTACATCTACATCTAGGTCCATGTCAATGTCTATGTCTATATCTATATCTGTTTCTATATCTATATCTACATATCATCTGTGTCTATGTATCAATACCTATCAATATCTATATCTAATCTACATCTACACCTATATCCATATCTATATGTATGTGTCTATATATTTGTATGTATAAATATAATATGAGTCTATGTATATGTGGGTGTACATATGTATATATTTGTATTTTGAATACATAAACATATGTATGTATATAGGTAAATAAACTTCCATACCCACACTTAACCTATGCCCTTATGTTCCACTGTTAAGATACCTCCCTTATCCTTTCCACCCTCCTTATCCCCTCACTGTTTTATTTCTTTCTGAATTCAGAAGACTTGTATACTCATGTATATATATATGTATATATATATATGTATGTATGTATGTATGTATGTATGTATGTATGTATTATTCTCTCTTGAACCCATTCCCAATGAAAGAAGGCTTTCAGGATTCCTTTGTGGCAATTCTTCTCACATCTCATTTTTATAAGATAATTACTCTTTTCAATTGTTCCTAAACAGTTTTACTTTTTAAAAACTTTTGATATTCAGGTCTACACTAATCTTTCATACAAACTTTTCAGTGAATAGCAATAATCTTTAACATACGTTTTATAGTTCCTCCTTAAAAAAAGGAAAACTGTCAGTCCTTATTGAGTCACCTATACTTAGTCTTCAGTATATTTCTCTTTTCTCTTATATGTCAAATTTGTTAAGTTATGTTGTTTTTGACAAAATACTGAAAGTCTCACAGTTTATTAAATATCCATTTTTTAAAATTAAGAGTTGTATTTAGCTTTGCTGGGTATTATATTTTCAGCCAGATCCCCAGTTCTTTTGCTCTTCAATATATCATGTTCCAAGACATGTGTTCTTTTAGTGCTACCACTGTTAGGTTTTCTGTGATTGTAACTGTGGCTCTATCATAGTTAAATTATTGTTTTTTTCTTGTTATTCATAATATTTTTTCCTTCAGATGATGATCTTGGAATTTGATTATAATATTGCTGTGGGTCTTCCTTCTAGGATCTCTTTCAAGTGGTGTTTAGTGAGTTTTTCTATCTGCTTTTCCCTCTTGTTCTAATGCTTTAGGACCATTTTCTTTAATTATATCATGCACTCTTATATCAAGATTCTTTTTTATTATAGTTTTTAGCTTTTCCAACTATTGTTGTTTTCTCTTTTTCATCTGTTCTCCTATCTTTTCATTCTTTCTATTTTGATTTATTATTTCTTGGTCTCTTATAACTTTGCTGGCTTCCCCTTCCCATATTTTTATTTTTAAGGAGTTGTTTCCTTCCTTAAGGTTCTGTATTTCTCTTCTAATGGGTTGATTTTTTTCATAATACTGTTTTTCTTGGATTGTTCTTATATTTTATTTAGTTTTTCCTCAGTCCCTCATTTGTTTTTTTAACATCTTTTTATGTTCTTTTATGATTTTTTGGGGGAGAGGTATAATGTCAAGCAAAGGCAATTTCCAAGGTTCAGAATACCAACATAGCAAACTCAAAATAAAAATACAGTGTAACACATTCATTTAGCAGATAAATTCTCAATTCAATCCAAGTACTCCTCCTCCTCCCCTGGACAGTACATTCATTTAGTCAGTCAAAGTCTCTCTTTTCAAATGGAGATTAGTTTCCAATCATAAACAAAGTACATTGATATGGTTAGTGGAAGAGCACAAAAAGTCAAAAGTTTCCCACCCCTGGATCACAACTGAATTACAATACCATACATTAATGTCAAGCACTTTTTCAAAAAGGGCAGGACAGCACAAAAGGCCATCTACCCTTAAGCTACAATAAGGTTAAGGTATCATTACAGCATAGAAAACCCAAGAAAAGGCCCTTCCTTCATCTTCATAGGAGGCAAGTTCTCTGCAATCTCTGTTTCTGGGGAGACAAAGCTTAACAAAGCCACAATATACATTGCCAATGTCCTCATTAATTCACTCTCTGCCTGCAGAATAGTCCCAGAATCCCTGAAAATGTCAGCAAGACCCTCTTCCAAGACTTCTGTAAACATGCAACAAGAAAATCCTCCTTCAGGGCTTCTGAACCAACAGCAAGGTTACAGGACCTCTACACCAGCAGTACTGTCCTTCACCAGCAGATAAATCTGGCAAAATAACATCAAAATCAAAAGACAAAATACTGGCAACACAGCCATGCCTCCTCAGTTCTCAACAGCTCTGGATGCCAGTTCTCAAAAGTCCTGGGAAGCTCCAAATGGCCCTCAGCAGTCTTTATCTCAGCAACTCTGGCTCCTGGCAATTATCCTCTCTCTCTGCCTCCATGATACTCCTCTCCAAAAGTCCTTCTGGTATCCTCTGCTTGGGCCTTCTCTCCGCTTGGGCTTCTCTCTAAATCCATACCACCAGCTCCTCCCAGTTTGGCCCTCTCTCTTTCAGTCAACAAGTCCATCCCATAAGTGGGATTTACAAGCTCTGGGTTTTATCACTCAACCCAAACACCAAGCCAATACAGGGGGATCTTTAAATTCTATTACCATTACAAGGGGGGAGGTTACAATTTGATGTTACTCTTTGGGGTAGACTAGCATTTCTTTACTTTAATGTTTTCTCAAGATTAATCTCCAGTATGTTCTTTTCCCTTGGTAACTCTCTAAGGTTGGATTTTTTTGTCTTTTGTCTGCTCACTTTTTAAAATTTTAGCAGCTTATCATTATTATTAATATTACTATTTATATTTTGTAATCAGTTCTAGTTCTGGCATATTGAGGATGGTGCCTCTCACCTCAGATGCTCCTTCAGTTCTCCTTTCTCTCTTGGAACTGAAACCAAGACATCCAGTGTACTGTAGTGAAGAGGGTTAGGGCTGCCTGAGACCCCAAAATACCAACATGCCAGGTCCTGCAGAAAGAATTCCACTCAAGTCTTCTCAGCCAA
>CM053596.1:6148659-6184984 GCA_028646575.1 Pseudocheirus occidentalis | reverse complement strand
ATCTATAAATTACCAAGGATTTCTTTGTAGAATGAGATAAATTATAACAAAATTCTTCATGAGGACTAAATGGTGAAGGATCTCAAGGTTAACAATGACTTTTTTAAGGTGAAAGGAGGTGTCACAATAGCAGAACTAAAAATTGACAATAAAGCAGTAATCATCAAAACTAATCAATACAGCTTTAAAAATATAAAAGGTAATCAATAAACTTGTGTACATCAATTAAATGCAGTAGCAGAATACACAAGAAACATAAGTGAAGAATCTTCAAAAGTGTTGCTTTTTCAGATGATATGATGGGTGGTGAGCTATAGGGAATCACTAGTAAATCTTATTATAAAGAAACAGACCAGAGATTCTTTTGACAATTAGCATTGAATGTGTGAATTATCTGAGAGTCTTTGTACAAGAGCACACAAAGGAACTATAGGAATCCATCTCAAATAAGAGACAAGGTTTAATCATTGGAATAGTGACCTGGACTGTGATTTAATTGATCTAGGGAATTCCCAGGTGAAGGAACTCCATTTTCTGATGCCCCTGGACATCTCCTAGGAAATTTAGAGCCCCAAAATTTGCCTAGAGCCCTGAGAGGATAAAGGACATGCCAGAGTCATAGGACAAGAATATTGTAGTGTAGGCTTTGAAGGCTGACCTTGCTGGCTTCACTTCTGCTTTCTATCAATTATACCATGATGCCTATAAATTACTAAAGGCTGAGCCTCACTAATAAAATAAAAAAATACATTTCTAAAATAAAATAATCTACTTTCTTATTTCCATATCAATAAATGAGCAAGTATTTCTACATAAATGAGACAAATTATACAAAAGTTCATAAAGAAAAATAAACTTGAAAATTTTGAAGGGTAACAATGATGTTTAAAAGTGCTTAGAAAAGATACTTTGCAGAAACAGAATGAGAAGTATTCAACTAAGCAATATTCATCAAAACTACTTGGTACTGGTTTAAAAATATAAAAGTTGATCAATGAACTTACTTAAAACAATTAAACGCAGCAGTAGAATGATAAACCAACTTAGGTAAAGACTACCTGTGTGTTTTTAAAGTAATATTTTATTGTTTTTTCCAAGTGCATATAAAATCAATTTTAACATTAACTTTTATTTTAATTTTGAGTTCCAGATCATCTGCTTCCCTCTCTCATCCCCCTTCCCTAAGATGGCAAGCAGTTTGATATAGGTTATCCTTGTGCAATCATGCAAAAGGTATGTATATATCAGTCATATTGTAAAGGAAACACAGACAAAAATAAACACCAAAAAATAAAGTTAAAAATAGAATGCTTTGATTTGCATTTAGACTCCGTAAGTTTTTCCTCTGGAGGTGGATACCTCTGTTCATCATTAATCCTTTGGAATTGTCACATATCATTGTGGTGCTGACAATAGCTCAGTCATATATAGTTGGTCATCAAACAATATTTCTGCCACTGTGTACAATGTTCTCCTGGTTCTGTTCACTTCACTTTGCATCAGTTCAGATAACTCTTTGCAAGTATTTCTGAAATTATCCTGCTTATCATTTCTTATAGCACAGTAACATTCCATTGCAATCATTACTGCTGCTTGTTTTACCATTCATCAATTGATGGACATCGCCTCATTTTCTAATTCTTTGCCACGATAAAAAGAGCTACTGTAAGTATTTTTGTACAAATAGATTCTTTTGCCTTTGGGGGTATCTCTTTGGGGTACAGACTAAAAAATTATACAAGTTCTGCATAGTAGATTTTCAGTTTCAGGTACATCCACTTTTTATTGTACTCTGTAATGGAATCACTTCTTTTATTCCAGAAATATGTGTTAATGTAAGAAAAAATAAAAATGAAACAAGAAATTAAGATAAATTGCACTGAGAGGAGAAAGGAGATAGAAAGAAGAGATTAGAGACTTCTGGTACAAAGAAAGCAGAATGAGGAAGGAAATAAGCCCCCCAAAGTTCCCTCCAGAAACCTAGAAAACCACCTCAGAATTGGTCTAGGAGCAGATAAGCAGCAACCAGCCTGGCAGGAAAGTTCTGTCTCACTGGACTGAGAGGGGAACAAGGTCCCAGAGCAATGACAGCAGGAGCCAGCCTCACAGCAGGGGTCTAGGCTCCAGAAATGGGGCAATCATTCAGTAAGCCCCCGCTGTCTTGCAGACCTGGAGATCACAGGCAAGTGAGAAGTCTGTGCAGCTCACATGGCCCCACCCCATACACCTGTTTCCCAGCACAACCCACCAGCAAAACCCTTGACCCCACTGCTGACATGTAGTGAAGCGCTGCCCTGGGGCTGGCCAACAGAGAGATACCATCTTTGGGGCCTACCAGCAGAGAGACCTTGTTTCCATAGCAATGCTGTATCAAGGCTCTACCCTTGCCCATATCAACAACATCATTGCCCCTTCAGGGCCTACTTATAGATAGAACTTGTTTCCATAGCAACTCAGAAGCAGGATTCCACTCCTGGGGCTGATAAGCCACAAGGTCCCTCCTCAAGAAGCAGCCATGAGAAAGACTCTGGAGCAATAGCAATAGTGCAGCACAGTCCCAACCTAGGAGCTGGCGCACAGCTAAAGCCCGCAGCCAAGGGAGGTCAACAGGGAAACCCCTTCCCTCCCTCAGCATGAGTCAAAATGGAAGGCTACCCTCCAGAGAAAAGAAGCAGCAAAGCCCTGAAGCCCAGTGAATGCCAGCAGGAAGACCCAGAGGCCCAGCACAGCAAGCTTGGAGAAGTGCAGGGTTAGAGCCCAAATCGCATGAAAACATTAAGTCACAAAAGATCAAAGGAAAAAGAACAACCAAAAGACGAGCATTGAAGGTTACTATGGTGATAGGGAGGCATAAGGCATGAATTTAGAAGAGGATATTAATATCAAAATGACTACATGTGAAGAAAAATGTAATTTGGTCTCAGGCCCAATAAGAATTTATATAAGAGCTTCAAAAAGATTTTTAAAAAGCAAATTAAAGAAGTAGAATAAAAATTGGGAAAAGAAATGACCATAATTCAAGAGAATCATGAACGTAGAGTCAAAGGCATTGGAAACAATATACAAAAATTAACTGAGGACAGTAACTCCCTGAAAAAATAGAGTTGGATGAATGGAAAAAGAAGTACAAAAGCTCACTGAATAAAATAATTCCTTAAAAATTAGAATTTACTAAGTGGAAACTGATGACTGTATGAAACATCAAGGTATGAAAAAACAAAATTTAAAATAAAAAAGAGAAGAAAATATGAAAATTCTCTTTGGAAAAACAATTGACCTATGCAATAAACTGAGGAGAGGTAATACAGAAATGATTGGACTACATGAAAGTCATGCTAAAACAATGACTGGATAACAGCATTCAAGAAATTATAAAAAAAAACCCTACCAGATATATTAAAACCAGAGTACAATATAGAAATCAAAAGAATCCACCGATCACCACATAAAAGAGTTCTGACAACAAAAACTCCCAGGAATATCATAGCCAAATTTCAGAGCTCACAGATCAATGAAAAATACTGCATGTACTACAAAAGGAAAAAAAATAAAAATTAAATACTGTGCAGCTACAGTCAAGCTCACATAGGATTTGGCACCTTCCGCATTAAAGAACTAAAGATTTGAAACATGATATACCAGGAGGCAAAGACATTAGGATTACAACCAACAATCTACTAAGAAGCAAAACTGTATATGATCTTTTAGAAGAACACATGGATATTTAATTTAATATACTATTTTCAAGCATTTCAAATTAAAAGGCCAGAGCTGAATGAAAAAAATAATGATTGACCTCCATATAGAAGACTCAAAGGAAACATAAAAAGTAAAAATGAAACAAGAAAGAGAAAACATAAGAAATACAATAAAATTGAAATGTTTATATTTGTATATGGCAATATAATATTTTAAACTCTTAACTGTATTCTTATGCGAACAATTAGAAGGAGTATATGTAAACAGAGGGTGTGGATATAAGGTAACTTTGGTAGAATGATAAAATAAAATTAAGGGGAGATGAAAATTGCACTGAAAGAAGGAGGCACGGCAGACTAAATCGGGCAAATTATCCCACATAAATGAGGTATGAAAGAGCTATTCTAAAGGAGGAGAAATTGATAGTGATGGTGGTAGGAAAAACTTCAATCTTAATCTCATCAAAACTGGCTCAAAGAAGGAATGACATATATATTCAGTTGTATACAAATATCTATCTAATCCTACAATGAAGTTAAAAGGGATGGATATAATTGAAGGGGTAGAGAGGGCTGATAAAAGGTAGGGTATATTGGTGAAGCACATGACCAAAAGTAAAACACTTGTGAAGGAAAGGGTTGAGTATATGGGTGTAGAAAGAAGTGAAAATAGCATGAAGGGAAATACAGTTAGTTATGATAACCATAAATGTGAATGGGATGAAATGAAATCACTTATCAAATGGAAGCTGGAAGCAGAATGGATTAAACACCAGAATCTTACAATAGTTTATTTACAAGAAGCACTTTTTAGGCAGATATATATATATATATATGCACAGGGTAAAGGTAAGGGACTGAAGATGTATCTATTATGCTTCAGCTGAAGAAAATGAAGCCGGGATAGTGATCATGATCTTAGACAAAGCAAAAATAAATCTAATTAAGAGAGATAAATAAGGAAACTGTAGTTGGCTGAAAGGTACCATAGACAATGAAGTCAAATCAACACTAAACATACATACATCAAATTGTACAGCATCTAAGTTTTTTAAAGAGAAGTCAAATGAGTTACAGAAGGAAATAGATAATGATACTAGTAGGGGACCTCAACTTTCACCCTTAGAAGTAGATAAATCTAACCAAAAATTAAACAAGAAACAGGTTAAGGAGGTGAATAAAATTCCTAAAAAGTGAGATATTATATATTTCTGGAGAAAGTTGAAAGGAAATAAAAAGGAAGAAATTTTTTTCTCAGCAGTACATGGCACCTACACAGAAACTGACTATGTAATAGGACATAAAACCTCACACTCAAATTCAGAAAAACAGAAATACTAAATGCATCCTTTTCAGATCACAATGCAATAAAAATATATATTCAGTATTGGACAATGGAAAGAGACATTAAAATTAATTGGAAATTAAATAATCTAATACTAAAAAGCAAGTGGGGCAAAGAATAAATCATTAAAACATCAATTATTTCAATAAAGAGAATGGCAACAATAAAACAGCGTATGAATATTTGTGGGATGTGGCTAAAGCAGTATTTAGGGAGAAATTTATCTCTCTAATTGTTTTTATCAATAAAAAAGAGAATAAACATGTTGATGAATGTGAAACTTAAAAAAAATAAAACTGGAAAAAGAACAAATTAAAAATCTCAAATTAAGCACCAAATTGGAGATCCTGAAAAATCAAAGGAGAATAAAAAGAAATGCATGGAATTGGAATAGGCAACAAGGAAACAAAACTATCACAGTTTGTAGGCAATGTGATGTTATATTTAGAAAATTCTAGAGGATCAACTAAAGAAGTACTTGAAATTATTCAGAACTTTAGGAAAGTTGCAGAATACAAAATAAACCCATAGAAATCATCAGCTTTTCTATATATTACCAACAAAATCCAGTAACAGGTGATAGGAAGAGAAATTCCATTTAAAATAACTGTAGACAATATGAATTACTTGGGAGTCTACCTGCCAAGAGAAACCCAAGAATTATATGAAGACAATTATCAAACACTTTTCATACAAATAAAGTCAGATCAAAACAATTGGAAAAATATTAATTGTTCGTGAATATGTTGAGCCAATGTGAGGAACCAATTAGGCCTGATCCAGGACTCAGATAAGAGACCTTAATTATGTACCCTAATTTCTTTTGAAGTGGTGCAGTTCGCAAAGGTTGGCTCCCTGGAAAAGAACTTCAGGGGTAAACTTAAAAGGACTTTTGTCTGATATTCTGACATCAAAACCTTTGCCCCCAAACTTCAGGACATGTTCCTTATCATATTATGCTAAAGATTATTTTAAGTCAAAATGTTTGATTCTCAGGGATCCAGCTTCTATGCAGATGTCTTTGAGATTGTGACCTGCTCTCAGGGAGCATCCTTTGTCCTGTAAGATCCATTTTGATAAAAGACAACGGACCTTCTTCATGACTTACTGGGTCCTTGATAACAAGCCTTGTCTTATCCAAGCTACTTCCCAGGTATGGCAGATTATTCCACTAGTAATCATATTCCAGGATATGATTGAGATAAGGATACTTGAAACTTTGTCATCTGGATCTTTAAAAACTTTGTTCTAAGCACCAATAAATGGAGTTCATGGTTCTTCCCTGAGCTACCCACATTGCCTGGTCACTTTTCTTGTTCACATCTCTAATCATGCTTAATGTTGGACATTAAGCAGGTCCCAACAAGCCAATATAATAACAAATGACAATTCTACACAAACTGCTATCTTTATTTAGTACCGTACAAATCAAACTATGAAAAAAGTGTTTTATATTGTTAGAAAAAAAACAATAAAATTCATCTAGAAGGACAAAACTTAAGGATATCAATGGAATCAAGGAGGGAAAAGAGTGAGAAAGGTTGTTTAGCCATGCCAGCTCTCAAACTGTACTATATAAAGCAGTAATTATTAAAACAGTCTCATACTGGCTAAGAAACAGAGTGGTGGATCACTGAAATAGCTTAGTAAAAGACCCTAGTAATCTAGGATATGATAAAACCAAAAGATCCAAGATTTGGGAATAAAAACTTGTGTGACAAAAACTGCTGGGAAAAGTGGAAAACAGTATGGCAGAAAGTAGGTCAGCATCTCACATCATACACCAATGTAAGTTTGAAGTGGATACATGATTTTCACGTAAAGGGGAATGGCATAAACAAATTAAGAGAGCATGGAATAGTTTATCTCTCAGACTTATGAATAAGGGAATAATTTTGGACTAAAGGAGATATACAGAGCTTACAAAATATAAAAAAGGTCTTTTTGATTATATAACATTAAAATGGTTTGGTTGTTTTATATTTTTTTGGCATAAACAAAACCAATGCATCCAAAATTATAAGGAAAACAGAACACTGGGGGGGGGAGTGAATTGCATCAAATATCTCTGATGAAGATTTCATTTCTCAAATACATCCAGAGAATTGAGTCAATTTTATAAAAAATACAAGTCATGCCCCACTTGAAAATTGGTTAAAGGATATAAACAGGCAGTTTTCAGACAAAGAAAACAAAGCTTTACATAGTCATATGAAAAAATACTCCAAATCACTATTGATCAGAGAAATACAAATTAAAACAACTCTGAAGTACCACATCACACCTATTAGAGTGACTAATATAACAAAAAAATAAGAGGAAAATTCTGGATATGGGAAGGGATATGGGAAAACAAAGACATTAATGCACTGTTGGTGGAGTTGTGAATTGATTCAATAATTCTGGAGTGTAATTTAGAACTATTCCCAAAGGATGACCAAGCTG
Organism: Pseudocheirus occidentalis; assembly: GCA_028646575.1. Taxonomy (NCBI): domain Eukaryota; kingdom Metazoa; phylum Chordata; class Mammalia; order Diprotodontia; family Pseudocheiridae; genus Pseudocheirus; species Pseudocheirus occidentalis. The sequence goes on along the minus strand of CM053596.1, from coordinate 6,177,496 downwards.
TACAAAACTTTGATGCAGCAATACCACTGCTAGGTCCATATCCCAAAGACAAACTCAAAACTTCAAATAAAAATGTTCTAAAAATTAAAAAGAAATGGAAGTGGAGAAAGAAAAAAAGAGACAGAGACAAAGACAGAGAGAAAAGATGGGACAGGTAGAGACAGGGGGAAGAGCATGGAAGAGCATAGAGAGAGATGGAAGGAGATAGACAGAAAGAGACATAGACACAGAGAGAGAGAGAGACAGAGAGAGACACACACAGAGAGAGAACTTTTAGATAAATTGTTAAAACTTTCTTTACAGAAGAAAAGAGGAAGTCACTGTCTCCCATCTGCTTCTCTTCTTACCCCCTCCAAGTGGCTCAACTCTTTCCCTACAGCCTGTTCCTTATGGACCAAAGCAGGATCCAAATGTAACATCAATAGCAGATTCACACTTTTCCCTTAAGTTTTAAGGTTTGTAAAATTCTGTTCTCCCCCAAACCCCATGACTGGGTGTTAGACAGAAGCCTGGATTCCTAGCCCTAGGCCCTACCCACTGTTGTGTGCTTCCAGGTGCCTGTCCTGCCACCCCCTGCCCACACCTCAGTGAAGGCAGAGCAGAGCTGACAGTGCTATGTGTGTCCATGGGTGGCCAAGAACAGGGAGAAGGGGGAGGAGTGCTCAATCTAGGATGTTTGACGAGGAGTTAGATTTTCTCTAGTTCTCTTTCCCTCACTGATAACTCCTCTATCAGGTACATCTTGCCTAGTGATAGGGAAACTCCAAAGATTTAGGGAAGACTCCACCCCTGGTGACCTCAGGGAGCTCACAGTGCCAAGGATCACAGAGTTTTGAGATCGAATGACCTCATTAGATAATCCTGTCCATTAATTTCATGTCATGGAAGAGAAAACCTTCTCCACAGAAGGTCTGGGACTTGGCCATATTCACCCACCTAGGACCTAGAGGAGCAAGTGTTTCAATACCCTCCACAGGTCCCTGATTTCAGGTTTCTTTCCCTTCAGTAGGCTGCCTTCTAAGTGATCAGATGGCCAGCAACTTTGGACAGTGGGAAGGTCCCCAGTGCTACAGAGGGTACATGAGAGAAGCATAGGCATCATAATGGAAAGGCCAAGGGCCAGGACAGTGCTGCCTGATGCAATCAGGGACAGCATCCTGGAGCAGCCAGGATCTGAGCTGGGGCTTAAGGATATGTAGAAGAGAGATACATCAACGTGGGAAAGGCATCCCTGGCAGGGGAACTGTGTGAGCAAAGGCAGAATGGTGGGATGTGAAAAGAGGTGATGGAGTGATCTGTCCAGACTGATGTAAATTTAGTGAGGGCAGAAGGGAACAAGGAGAGACACAGTTGGATGGGTGTTGCCAGTTTGGGCCTTAGAGGACAGAGGAAAAGTTTATCTAGAATAAGTTTGCTCTGGTAAAACTGAGCATCCCTTCTCCAAAAGGCTGCTGTGTATCCTATGAGGGAGGAGCAGTCCAGCTCTCCTGGCTGGGTAACCAGGGACACTGACCAGGTGGGGAAAGATCCCTGGATTTGGGGCTGGGAGACATGAGTTCAAATCCCGGACTGAACAATAAAGACACTGTTGACTTGTTCAAGTCACCTTACATCTTTTCAGGCCTCAGTTTTCCCACCTCTAAATGGTAAATCATGCTACTCAATCACCCTCCTCACAGGGTTATTGAGCACAAAGATTTCAGAACCTTATCTATGTCCCTGAAATGTGAGCTGGGAAGCCCAGAGTTCCCAGAGCCTGGGAAGCTGCAAGTATTTAAGAGAAGACAGATAGTAAAGCCAAATGGTTTATCCCTCTTGTACATGACCCTCCAGAGAGGGTCCAGAGACCCTCCAGACATGCACCCAGAGGAGTGTCTGGGCTCCCCTCCCAGGACTGGTCCCCTCCCCAATAAGAATGGTTATATCCCAGCACCCTGTCACCTGTCACCACCAGGGCCAGGGGATCACTGAGCTCTGACCATAAGGGTTCCTGCCCAGAGTGGCAGCTGTAGCTTCTCCCATTTCTCCAGGCATCCACATGCCTGAGCACAATTTCTGCCTTCTGCCAGGAGCTATTCCTCTCATTTCCGAGCTCTCCGTCCTTCCAGAGCTGGAATTGATCAATTCCTAGGTACCCCTGGCACCGAAGGGTCACATCTGCCCCCCTGAGACCACAGGACTTGGAACAGCCCAGAGAGTGGGCCTGGGAAGGGTGTCTGAGAAGGAAACAAATTCACTTTCCAGAGATTCCTCTGGCCCCAGTATTTCTTTCACTTCTGGATCCTGAAGCCCTTTCCTCAGTCATCCCTTCATTCAAAGTGACATCTCCTGTTTCCCTCCCCAATTATTCTTGGAGTGGATTTCTGGGTTGATTTGGGACAACAACTGAAAAGAGAACAGTGGCCAGGACTCACTGATCTGTGCCTGCCCCACCCAGCCTAGACACAACCCTGTAAGACAAGCTCAGGGTATAGATGCCTCCTCTCTAGCCCATGATGACCCATCCCAGCTCTCCCCTAAGACTTTGAACATCTAATTCTGCTTTGGCCAGAATATGAAGGAAGAGCCCTTTGAGCAGACCCAGGTTTCCTGCTCTGCCCCAAATGGTTCTGTCTCCTCCCTGTCCTTCACTTTAAGGAGCCAAGGACTTTTGCAGTGTCCCTCCCCCTACAGGTCCAACTCCACACATTCACCAATGGAAATCAGGAAAGTAATTGTGGGGCCCATGCTAGGCCTTCAGCTCTGTCCTGAGTTGCCCAGCCTCAGATCCACAGAAGGGAAAAGGTAGGTGGAGAGACGCTAGCCCAGGATGTGGTGGTCAGCCCTGCTGCCTTCTACCCCCCACCCCAACTCAGGCCCTACAATTTCTGCTCTTATAGTGATGAATGAGAGACCATGGTCCTTCAAGGCTCAGCTCTGACTGTGTCTTAACATAAATATGGCCTACCAAGGACCAGGAAATCTGATGGGTATTGTTGTATTACAGATCTCTGAAGGCGACCAGTGTCAAAAAGGCTGAGACTTCCTGTACATGACTGTCCCCTCCCCATGAAAGCTTCACCCTGAAAGGACCAAGACTGGAACAAAAGCCTAAGGCCATGGCCTGGAAGACTAGGCCCCAGACCCTCCACTCAGTTGGCCTCTGAGCACATGCTCCATGTGTGCTGTAACTTTGGCTCAGTGTCATCATTTATCACAAGAACAAGAGGGATAATCACAGTAATGGCTGAAATTTATTTAGCACTTTCAGGTTTGCAAAATAATTTCCCAATGCTGCTTCATTTCATCCTCACATCTCACATGTGGGGCAGAGTCAATATCATCCCTATTTTACAGATGGGAAAACTGAGGTAGCCATGCATGATGTCACTTTCCCAAGTTTCCAAAGTCAGACTTGAATTCTGGCCTTCCTCCCACAAATCCGCTGTAGTTAGAAAGCTTGCTCCAGGTGCTAGAGTAATTCAGCCCAGGGTGCCCACCCAGCAAGTGTGTCAATGTCCCTGTTTCTGCATTTTCTTTAGGCTGCCCCAGTGGCAGCACCTTCCACCCCAGGCATCACTGGCCACAGCCGTGACAGCTGCATTTGCAATTCAGTCAGAAATTGCACCTTCCTGTGAAGCTGACCATTGAGCCAGGGGGTCTCTGGAACCCTGAGTGAGCAGAGCTGACACTCTGTGCTCCCCAGCACCATCATCACCCCATACTTTTCAGATTAGCGTTCCTATGATATACACAGCTTCCAGCCTAGACCAGACCCAGCTCAAATTCTGTGACCATTTATTAAGTTCCTACTGTGTGGCCTGCCATGTCCTGCATGTTAGAAGTGCAAAGACAAAAGAGAAAGAGGATTGCCCTCATGGAACCTACGAGGGAAGTTTGTTAACAACAGAATGGATTTGTCAGAGGGCAGAAAGTAAGCTTAGTAGGGAGTACTGGAAGGATCAAAGTTGAAATGAATGAGTTGTGATGTTAGAGAGTCTGGTGATCAGATCTTACCTGGGCACCCACGGCTCAGGATCCTGAGTGGATGCATTGGATAGCTAGTTCTTACTACAGTAAGGAGTAAGATTGCCTTCATTTCTTGTGAATGGAAAATAGGGGTGAGCACAATGTGTAATGGCAGGACAGATGGTCACTGCTCCCTGTCTGGGGAACAATCCATCATCTAACACTTACTAAACATGCTTTGCCACCAGGCTCTAAAGTCATTGGGTGGGGGCAGGGGGATACAAAGACAGAAGGGTTCTCATGGTGCTTCCAACTAGAAATAGGAAAAAAAAACATTTATCATCAGAAAGGGACTGCAAGAAGAAAACTTACAGGACTATTACAGCCAAGTTTGAAAACTATCAGGTGCAGGAGAAAATGTTGCAAGAAATAAGAAAAAAAATTAATTACTGCAGAAAACAGCCAGGATTTCACAAGATCTAGCAACTACTACTCCAATATAGGATAGAGATTGGAACCTTATGCTTCACAGCAGAAAAGAGCTGATGTTGTGTCTGAGGATAACTTACGCAACACAGTGGAGTATAATCCTGAATGAAAACAACGACATTTAATCAACTGAAAGACTTTCAGGTATTTGTGACAAAAAAAATGAGAACTCAATGGAAGATATGATATAAAATGCAGAAGAAATATAAGGCAAACATTAATGCTATGTATAAGGTGCCCATTAAGGTCAAACTGTTTACTTACTACGTATGTGAAAATGTTTTCTGTATTCTTAAAACTTATCAATAGTAAGGTAATGGGAAAGAAAGGTTGAGGTTAAGTCAGATATGATGGGGGTGATTATAAAAACGCTATTAGATAGGAAAAGATAAAAGGGAGCAATTATACTATAAAAAATGAACATGAATGGAAGAACTAATCCAAAGGAAGCAGGTAGGGATGGGAAGATGGTCATGTTGGAAACTTACTCTCATCTGGGTTGAAGAGGAAATGACCTGTTCATCTGGAAGGGGGTAGAAGTCCTGTCAACATGTAGAAAATTGAGAAAAGTAGGGAACAGTGTGGGGGAGTGACTTTTGGAAGCATGTGTAGATTGGAATGGAGGGAGTGATGGGGACTCTTGGAGGGGTGGGTGTGACAGGGAGCAGAATTGTGGAGGGAAACAAGAAAGTAAGCAGGGATGGAGTAAAAAGAGAGGCTGAGAAAGAAAACAGCAAAATTAGATGGAGGAAAATTCACAAATTGCCATTATTACTCTTTATAATGACAAAGAGTTTGAAATTTCAGGAATTCCTATTAATGAGGAAAAGATTGAACAAATTGTGGCATACGGTGATGATAAATACTACGGTGCTGTAAGAAATGATGAATTCAATGATATTAGAAAGGTGTGAAAAGACTTACAGGAAATCACCAAAAGCAAAATGAGCAGAACCAAGAGGTCATTGTATACAGTGACAGCAATATTATTTTAAGGACGGCTTTGAGCAAAAAATTCATTTTGACTATTACAAATACTTGAATTAATTACAGTGGATATATGAAGAAACTATCTGCATCTATAGAAAAAGCTGATAAATAAAAGTATACATTGAATAATTCTGTATATGTAGTTTTAGTCATATGGTCATATATGTGTGTATAGATATATAATTTGTATATATACAATAATATATACACAAATAGGTGTGTATGTGTGTGTGTACACACACATAACTCTTTGTATTTAATAGTAACCATCTCTATGGGGGGAAAAGACAAAAATATTATATATATGTATGTATGTTTGTATGTATATGGAATATCAAGTTGTACAAAATAGATTTTCAGATTCAAGTAAAACCCTTTTTATTATATTGTTATAGAAATTATGGGTTTTTCCAATAAATTAAAAATAAAATAATTTTAAAAATACAGACCCTTTTCCATGGGTAAATATAGAATCCATAGAAAAATGTCCAATAGGGAATTGTTGATGTTGTACTGGAATCAGTAGAGACACTTGAGTTTGGTAAATAGGCTTGGTAACCATCTGCATAGTAATAATCATTGAACCCATGGGAACTGATAAGTTTAGTGGCTTGTACTGATTTCACAAAAACAAACAAATAAACAAGGAAAGAGGACCAAAGACATTAGTCATATCTCGTTGTATCATCACTATCTACACTCTTGAGGCAGAAGCAGCTTCTTATCCACATCATTTCACCTGATTCCTGAGGTTACATGTTTTCAGTAGTTAGAAACCTTATAAACAAGCTCCAGCAAAGAAACATTATTGATTCCGTAGAACTCTCTGGGACCAATATAACTGTGAAGGAAAGGGTGGGACTGGGGCTTTGGAAGAAAATTAATGAGTTGTCAATGTTTAATAAAATGGATTCATACATAACAATGGCAAAAATACTTATTTGATAAAAAAAACTGTGGGGAAAATTGGAAAAGTCTGGTCAAAAATACATTTAGACAAGTGCCTTACATCTTAGTACATAGTACGTTCTAAATTGTTATATGTTTAATATTAAATAATATTATAAAAAAACTGAAGAGAAATAAACCACATATGCCTCAAAGCTATACGTATGAAATGAATTCCTAATGAAACAAGAGACAAACAGTTACAAAAGATAAAAGAGGTAATTTTTATCATATGAGACTCAAAGATTTCAGTAAAGACAAAACTAATCAACTTAAAGTAAGAAAGGGAGCTATTAAATAAGAAAAATCTTTTGCTTAAAATTCTCTGATTAAGGATTGGACTTATGATGTATGAACAATATAAATGTGTGAACATATACCTGTACATATACATGTGTGTATATATGTATATGTGTTTATCTCTATATGATTAATAGCCATTCCATAATAGAGAAATGGTCAAAAGAAATGAACAAATAGTTCACAGAGTAAGAAATGGATAGTATTCAAACCCTATGAAATAATGCTCCAAATCACTATTAATAAGAGAAATGTTAAAGCAAATAATACTATAGTGTCATCAAATACACTGAAAATTGACAAAGATGACCCAAAATGGTGATGGTCAACACTGGAAGGGTTGTGTGAGAACAGATTTGCTAAAACAGGATTGGTGAAGCTGAGAGATGGTAAAACCATTTTTGAAAGCATTTGGAACTGGGCAATTAAAACATAAAATGCCCATACTCTGTGAATCACATATTCTACTATGTGGCTTATACCCAAGGAAAGTGTGAGAATTCCCCAAATAGACCAAAGTATTTCAAGCACCTTTTTTTTTGTGATAGCAAGAAATTGGAAACAAAGTAGATGCTCATCAGTTGAGGAATGTCTAAATACACTGTAGTAAGTGAATAAATGGAATATTATTATGCTGAAGAAATGGTGTATTTCATGAAAATGGAGGAATCTGGAAAGAGTTGTGAGATGCAGAGTGAAATCAGCAGAATCAAGAAAAGAGTACACACAGAAATCATAATGATGTCAATGGAATTTTCCCCATACCAAAACAAAATGAGAGTGAATGAAAGCAAAACTATAAATATCAAGTAATGAGGGAAAGAAGAGATAGAATGTGACAAATTTTGGAGAAGATGTGGAAAAATCATGACATTAATTCATTATTGGTCTAGTTGTGAATTGATTCAATTATTGTGAAGAATAACCCGGAATAATGCCCAGTTATTAAACTACCTTCTACCTTTGACCCAGAAATACCACTAATAGGTTTGTTTTCCAACATTGTTAGGGGAAAATGAAAAGAACCTATGTGACCTAAAATATTTATAACATCTCTCTTTGTGGTGGAAAAGACCTGGAAATGTTGGGAATGCCCATAGCTAAGGAAATGACCAAACAAGTTGTGGTATATGATTGTGATAGAATGCCACTGTGCTGTATTAAATAATGAACTCAATGTTCTTAGAAAACATGGATAGACTAGATTTACACAAAATAATGAAGAACAAAATGAGAAGAACCAAGAGAATATTGGGAAAAGTAAAAGCAAGATTGTTTTAAGAACAACTTTGAATGACATTTTACTATTATGAATGCCCAAATTAACTCAAATGAAAGATGAAAAAGTTTGCATCCAGAGAAAGAACTGATAAATAGTAGCATGTATAGGTTGATTTTGCAAGTACATATATACACACATATGCGTATTTACGTCTAGTGATTGCCTTTTCTGAGGTCATAGGGAAGGAAGAAAAACTTTACATGATGATTATTATATATTTGAAAAGAATAGCAAGTTGTACATAATAGATACGCAGTTTCATGTGCAACTATCTTTTCTTTTTATTAAAGTATGCTATGGAAATTATTTTTTATTCCATAAATTAAAAATTAAATGTTTTTAATATTTTTTGCACTTAAGCATTTTTTTTTGTCAAATTACATATAAAGATAGTTTTCAGTATTCTTTTTTGTAAGATGTTGCTTTCCAAATATTTCCCTCACCCTTCCCCAGGACAACAAGTAATCTAAATAGATGTTCCTCCTTCTTCCTAATCTTTGTTACATTGGTTTTGTTTGTACAAAAACATTTTAATTTAATATATATTTTAAATTATGCTTTACCACGTAGTGGAGGAAAAACTTATTATTTAAAAAATAAAAACAAAATTAATTCCTGAGTTTCCAAGAAAGCCTCCATCCTTCACTATTCTTGTCATCATGTCATTCATTTCTCTAGCCTCAGCCTCCCAAACTCTTCTTGATTCTCCAGAGCTACACTGAGGTGGCAACTGTATTGATCAGGTACTAGGGAAATTTGAAAGTGAAAGATGGATCCTCCCCTTTTTGTACTAGGTACTAGGGAAATTTGAAAGTGAAAGATTGATCCTCCCCTTTTTGTGTTCCTCTGGCTTCTGGATCAGTCATATCTGATAGCTCAAACAGGACATGGTCCACTCACTCACTTCCACCAACACAAGCCATGGCCAAAGACGGAAAGAAAGAGATGGCAAAAGTGCATCAATTCTATTCTATGTGAAAGTCTTCATCTTGTAATGCGAGGTCCCATTCTGTCCTCCAAGGCTTCTAATTAAAAAGTCTCTTTCAATCCTTCTTTAGGTTTCAAGAGCAAGCCTTATACTCACTGTGTCAGAGAAGGGAAGTGCCCACTTCTGCTGAGCAAAAGAAAGGAAAGAGCAGGTCTGGAGGGTGGGTACAAGATGTAGTGAGAAGAACCTGACTCACAGAAATATGTGGATGTTGACTAAGCCCTAGCTCATACTCTAGCATTAGAACGCTGATTTTTGGAAGATGGTGGAGTAGATCAGGTACATTTTTCACTAAGAATGAGATAAAATAGCATCTCTGAGAAAATGTAGAGAAGTTAAAAATAAACAAGAGTTGGGGCAGAACACAGGTCCTCCAGGGACAATTAGAGAAGATAGGAAGAAAAATTCCAGGGAGAGATTTCATCTATATGAAGAATAAACACCTCCAGGCTAGTTCCAATTAAACACCAAGCAGCTTGACCTAGGGTTAGTTGGGTTGATCCAGTTCTGCTGTGGAGACTTGGCCCTGTTCAAGAAGAAGCCAGCACAAACTTGGAGAGTGCAGGAGCAGTGGCGTTAGGATGACATTGAATGTGGGCACCTGCAGTATGCTGGAGACCTTGGTTTCAGTTCCAGGAGAGAAAGGAGAACTGAAGGAACATCTGAAGTCAAGGGCACCATCCACAATACCCCAGTACTAGAGCTGATTACAAAAAACCAAAGTAATAACCTGCTAAAATTTAAAAAAGTGAACAGGAAAAGGAGAAAGAATCCAACCATAGAGAGTTACCAAGGGAATAGAGAATACTGAGATTCATCTTCAGAAAATATGAAGTAAAGAAACCCCCTTCAACCCTAAAGAGTAGCATCAAATGTTAACCTGCCAGCCCCCCCAAAATCAAAGAAGAACATATAAAAGACTTTAAAAAACAAAGGAGACTGAAGGAAAACTAAATAAAATATAAGAACTATCCAAGAAAAACATTATGAAAATAATTAACCAATTAGAAAAGGAGATACAAAATCTTAAGGAAGAAAACAACTCCTTAAAAATCAAAATATGGTAAGGAGAAGCCAACAAAGTTATAAGAGACCAATAAATAATAAATCAAAATGTAAAGAATGAAAATATAGGAGAAAAGATAAAAAAGAGAAAATGTAAGAATAGTTAGACAAGCTAAAAACTATGATAAAAAAAGAATATTGATACAATAGTGCAAGAAATAATTAAAGAAAATGGTCCTAAAGCATGTGAGAACAAGATGGGAAAGCAGCAAGAAAAAACCACTAATCACCACTTGAAAGAGATCCTAGAAGGAAAACCCACAGCAATATTATAATCAAATTCCAAGATAATAATCTGAAGGAGAAAATATTATGAGCAACAAGAAAAAAACACAATAATTTAACTATGATAGAGCCACAGCTATGATCACACAAGACCTAACAGTGGTGCCACTAAAAGAACGCATGTCTTGGAACATGATGTATTGAAGAGCAGAAGAACTGGGGACCTGACTGATAATATAATATCTAGCAAAGCTAAATCCAACTTTCAATTTTTAAAAATGGATATTTAATAAACTTTGAGACTTTTAGTATACAAGTCTTCTAAATTCAGAAAGAAATAAAACAGTAAGGGAATAAGGATTAATGGAAATGGGAGGATAAAGTAGGGGTCTTTGAAGAAATGGGGGGCAAGGAAGCAAGTAGAGGTAAAGTAGAAGAGTTAGAAGGGATAGGAAATAAGATGTGCACAAACTTAAAATAAAGATAAGGAGTATAATTTGTTAGGGAAAAAGGTGCAGGAGTGGTAAACATGATCTCAGACAAAGTTATGGCTAAAATAGATTTAATTAAAAGAGAAAAATAGGGAAACTATGTGTTCATCATATTTATTAATGTGGTTTTGGACTATCTAAAATAACTAGACAGTATAAATTTGAAATATTGCTGTGGTATAGGAAATGATGAGTTGGTAATCTTGGAAAACAAATGGGAAACTTGGACTTATAAAGGAAGAGGTTATGTACCTTCAGAGAAACTGGGAGCAAATAAGTATAGTATGATCTTACGTAGATGCAAATGACACCCATATGCATATATCTACATATGAATTGGGTTATAGGTATCTAAGTATATGTATAAGTGCATGTAAGGGTATATGTATGCATGTATGCATAGCTGTGTGCATATATCTATATATACATGCGAGTACATACACATGTATGCATGCATACATACCCATACACTCACCTATATCCATATATACGTGCATATTCAAAATACATACATATATGCATATGTACACTCACATATACATACACACATATGATATGTACATATAGATATATACACACATATATTTATACATATGGATGTGGCTATAGTTATAGATATAGATGTAGATTAGATATAGATAGGCATAGGTATATAGATATATACATATATGTATATATACATATATACATACATATATACATAGATATATACATATAGATATAGACATAGATATAGACATAGACATAGATATAGAGATAGAGACAGAGATAGAGATAGATAGATGAAGATGTAGATGGTAAAGATATAGATATCCATGCTTAATTGTAAGCTTCATGGGGTGGAAGAGGAGGAAAAGAACAAAGAAAAAAAAAGGGACAGCAGAAAACAAATGGAAACTTACAAGGAAGTAAAGAAAAGAAATACTCTCAACATAATAGGTAGTATTTATTATATAGGCTTTTAGATTTAAATTTAAATTTATTTTTAAATAAGTTTAAATTTATTTTATTTTACAGTATTCAGTTCCACAATCCCTTGAGTTCCAAATTTCTTTCCCCTCCCATTTCTCCCCTCCCCTATAAGATGGCATGCAATCCGATATAGGCTCTACATATACCTTCACATTAAACATATTTTCACAATAGTCAAGTTGTAAAGAAGAATTATAACCAATGGGACAAACCATGAGAAAGAAGGAACAAAGCAAAATGAAGCAAATAACAACAAAAAAGAGAGAGCAAATAATTTGCTTCAGTCTGCATTCAGACTGTAATTTTTTCTCTGGATGTGGAAGCCTTTTCCATCATGAGTCTTTTGGAGTTGTCTTAAAATCTTGCATTGCTGAGAAGAGTCAAGTCAATCGAAGTTTGTTATCAGAGACGCAATGCATCTGTAATCATGTACAATGTTCTCCTGGCTCTGCTGTCCTCACTCACTGTCAGTTTATATAAATCTTCAGGTGATTATGAAGTCCGTCTGCTCCTCATTTCTTAATGAACAATAGTATTCCATTACATTTATATACCAGAGCTTGTTTAACCATTCCCCAATCGATGGGCATCCCAGTGATTTCCAGTTCTTTGTCACTGTAACAGCAATGAATTTAGCCCTAAGTAACTTAGGGCTAAGTATGGAAGGTGTGAACTCTGTCCACCTGTTGAGAGGGTGTGAACTCCCCTCTCAAAGTGGCAGAAGGAGGTTGGCTGAGACAGGAGGCCAGTGTGTATATAAGAAGAGCTCTAGAGACAGAGAAACAGAATTGGGTATCTTCCTCCTGGTGGCTCCCATTGGAGGAAACAGGATTGTTCCAGAATCTTGGAGCTGGACTGCTGGACTGAAGAAGAGAGTTGGAGTTTTCAGTTTTTTTCTTTTTCTTTTTTTGGAGGGTAATTTGGGTTAAGTGACTTGCCCAAGGTCACAGAGCTAATTTTTTTGGTGTTAAGTGTCTGAGTCTGAATTTGAACTCAGGTCCTCCTGATTCCAGGGCCATGCTCTATTCAGGGCACCATTCAGCCACCCTGAGTTGGAGTTTTCTTGAAAGAAGGAGAGAGAGAGAGAGAGAGAGAGAGAGAGACAGACAGACAGACAGACAGACAGACAGACAGACAGACAGACAGAGTTTTTCTCCCAGCATTTGGAAGCTGACTGAGAACTGAGATGGTGGTTTCTTGAGATCAGAATCTGGTGAAGGCCTCCTGGAAGGTCTTCTGGGAGGCTGAGATTCTCCTGGGTCCTGGGGCCAGCTGCAATGCTGGAGGAAAGAAGAAACATGACTGGGATAAGCCTTTGTTGGTTCATGGCCTGACTGAGCCTTGAGTTCCTGGCAATAGAAGTGGTGAAGGGTCTGAGATGTGCCAGACCCCATGAACTTCACTGTGTACCAGGCATTGCCTGGAGAACTGGACAAGAACCTGGGAGCTGTCTAGCTCTGAGGAATGGATGAGGACCTGGCAGCTGTCTGCTTCTGAATCCAGGTGACTGTTTGGTGGATTCAAGAGGGAACTGGGACCATGGAAGGGGATCCAGGGAATCAGAGAGACCACCCAGAGTCAAGATGAAGAAAAGAACCCACCTTGGATGAAATTGAGGTTTTCTGGACACCAAGGGATGGAAGGTTTGTGTAATTTTCTAATGAGTGGATTTAGTGACTGCTAGATAAGTGACTGATTAAGTTAATCTATGATTACCCCATGGGTGGAAGATTGATTATTGTATTATGAATTGATTGAATGATTGAGTATTGATTACTGTATTGTGAATTGATTGGATGCTTTGTTCAAAATATTGTGGTCACTGTAAACTGTGTGGCCATTCTAATGTTAAGCTGTTATGAACACTATATTGTGATTTTCTGTTATAAGATGTAATGTTGTGAATATTATATTGTGATATATTGTGAATGTTTGTCTTGATTTATAATGGAATAAACAGAATATTCACTATACTTTGTAATCCAAACCTTACAAGCTGTTTACAGTAGCATTCTTTTGGGAATGTGTTGGTGCATGGCTTTACAGTCACCATAAAAAGAGTTGCTACAAATATTTTTTGTATATATGGGTCTTTTTCCCATTTGCATGATCTCTTTTGGATACAGCCCTAGTAGTGGTATTGCTGGGTCAAAGGCTATGCACATTTTTAATACATCTTTGGGCATAGTTCCCTCTTGCTCTCCAGAATTGTTGGATCAGTTCACAACTCCACCAATGATGAATCAGTTTCAATTTTCCCAAATCTTCTCCAGCATTTATAATTTTTCTTGTTTTGACATGTTAGCCAATCTGACAGGAGTAATGTGATACCTAAGAGATTTGCATTTCATTAATCAATAGTTATTTAGAGCATTTCTCATATGATTATAGATATCTTTATTTTTTTCCTCTGAAAACTGCCTGTTTATATCCTTTGATCATTTATCAACTAGTGAATGACTTGTATACTTATAAATTTGCCTCAGTTCTCTGCATATTTTAGAAATGAGGCCTTTATCAGAGACACAGGTTGTAAAAAATTCACACTTTTCTACTTTCCTCTTAAGCTTGGTTACACTGACTTTGCACAAAATCATTTCAATTTAATCTAATCAAAATTGTCCATTTTGCATTTTGTAATGGTCTCTATCTCGTTTCATCACAAATTCTTCCCTTCTCTATAAATCTGACTGCTAAACTATTCCTTTTCTCCCAGATTACTTATAATATCAGCCTTTATATCTAAGTTGTGAACCCATTTTGACTGGTTCACATTGCAAACTATTGTTTAGAGGCTTTCTTGAAATGGATATTTATTGGTTTACATTTAGAATTCCCTCATTTTCTCCTGTGCACATAGTAATGCCTTTATCTTTCTTTTCTTATTTTGTACTTAAGTTTTAATATTTAAGCTTATGCTACTTTTCTTTTTTATTGTATATTTGTTTTAGTATTTAAGTATAAATTTAAAAAAAAATTTAAAGAAAGTTGAGAAGTTAGGAACATTTTCCCACATTCCCCTACCCAACAGATTTCCCACATTCCAGAGGAACTAGTCCCTATCCATGATTACCACCCTCCACAAACCCCATGTTCTTCCTGGCATCTTTTCAGCAGTACCAACCTCCTTCTGGACACCACATTCAAACAGTTACCTTCACTAACCTGAACATGTATAAGGTCCATGAACTGCGACCCTTTGGTGACACCCCTCCACCCTGGACAGACAATCAGCTGACCAAACTGGAGTGAGCATCTCAAACATGCCTCACCCCTCTATATTCAGCCTGGCCCCAAGACTCCACTGAACACTTCTTCTTTCCATCCCCAATAGAGTGTCCTCACAAGTGACAAAGTAATTTTCCAGAGGCACAGGACTATCCATATCATCTCCTTACTCAGAAAACCACAATGACTCTAATATTTCTACAATAAAATACAGACTTTTCCCTGTGTAGATTTCAAAGCCCATCACAATGTATCCCTAAGGTACCTCTACTGCCTCATTATGCATTGCTACCCATCTTCAGTTCCATGATTCAAACAAAAAAGCCACTGCTTCCCACACCAAACTCCGTCTTTGTATAGACCATCTGTCTGTAATGCCTTCCCCCTGATTGCCTCATGAAATCCCTCCATCCTAACTCATCATCTTCACCATAAAATCGTCCCTGCTTCTCCAGTTGTTAGTGGTTCCCCTCTCAAATTAATGCTTATCGACCCACATGCATATCTCTATTTTATATTGATCCTGTATTTATTCTTTCTGCACAAACATTGACTTGTGCCAACGTTGTCTCATCTGAGACAATGGAAGCTCTGTGAGAACCTTTCTGTCTTTGTATCACCACAGTGACCTCAGAGCCTGGGGACAAAGGATGCTTACAAAGTGTTACATGATGAATTGGTGCCAAGATGGTACCAGTGACCCTCTGGCCTGCCATCACACAGTGAACTCACCCCTGTTTTCCATCCACAAGGAATGAAGTCAGTCTCACTTATTACCCGACTAAGAGTTAGCTATCCAACGCACCCACTCAGGATCCTGAGCTGTGGGTGCCCACGCCAGATCTGATCACCAGACTTTCTTCCATCACAGCTCATTCATTTCAAATTCGGTCCTCCCAGTGACTCATTCCACCCTCCCCTATTATGCTCTTATGACCTCTGGCAGTCCAGTTCTATTGTTAACAAACTTCCCTTGAAAGTTACAGCTGTGTCTTCCACTCCAAGATATTTGGGGTAAATATTTGGCACTGACATAAGAATTTAAAGTTTTGTCCTCAATATAGAGTAGTCTCTGCAAGGACAGTCCTCTTTCTCTTTTGTCTTTTCACTTCTAACATGCAGGACAGGGCAGGTCACACAGTAGGAACTTAATAAATGGTCACAGAATTTGAGCTGGGTCTAGTCTAGAATGGAGGCTGTGTATATCATGGGAACTCTAATCTGAAAAGCACAGGGTGATGATGGTGCTGGGGAGCACAGAGTGTCAGCTCTGCTCACTCAGGGTTCCAGAGACCCCCTGGCTCAATGGTCAGCTTCACAAGAAGGTGCAATCTCTGACTGAATTGCAAATGCAGCTGTCACGGCTGTGGCCAGTGATGCCTGGGGTGGAAGGTGCTGCCACTGGGGCAGCCTAAAGAAAATTCAGAAACAGGGACATTGACACACTTGCTGGGTGGGCACCCTGGGCTGAATTACTCTAGCACCTGGAGCAAGCTTTCTAACTACAGAGGATTTGTGGGAGGAAGGGCCGAATTCAAGTCTGGGAAAGTGACATCATGCATGGTTACCTCAGTTTTCCTATCTGTAAAGTGTGGATCATGTCTCCTCTGCCCCACATGTGAGATGTGAGGATGAAATGAAGCAGCATTGGGAAATTATTTGGCGAATATCAAAGTGCTAAATAAATGACAACCATTATTGGGATTATCCTTCTAATTGTTCTAGTGATTTTTTTCAAAGAGCAGATGACGAGACTTAGCCAAAGTCAAAGCACACATGGAGCATGTGCTCAGAGGTCAACTGACTGGAGAGTCTGACGCCTAGTCTTGCAGGCCATGGCCTTAGGCCTTTGTGCCAATCTTAGTCCTTTCAGGTTTTCATGGGCAGGGGGCAGTCATGTAGAGGAAGTCTCACAATTTATGGTCCTGTTCGCCTTCAGTGGTCTTCAGTACCAGTTACCCATCAGAGCCCTTGTTCCTTGCTAGGCTACATTTACCTTAAAACACATGATCCTCTCAGAAGTAAGCTTTGAAGGACCATGGTCCCTCGCTCATCAGTAAAAGAGCGGAAATTGTGGGGCCTGAGTTTAAGGGGTGTAAGGTAGCAGGGCTGGCCACCACTTCCTGGGCTAGCTTCTCTCATCTACCTTTTTTCTTCTGTATACTTGAGGCTGGGCAGTCCCGGACAGAGCTGAAGATCGACCATGAGTCCAACAATTACTTCCCTGATCTCCATTGGTGAGTGCTCGGGGTCAACTCTGGAGAAGGAGGGACATTATGAGAAAGTGCTTGGCTGGCTCTGCAGGACAGGAAAAACTTTTAGGAGGAGACAGAATCATCTCGGAAAGAGCAGGAGCCCAGTGTCTACTCAAAGGGCTCTTCCTTCATACTCTGACCAAAGCAGAATTAGAGGTTTGGGGGCTTTGGGGAGAGCCAGGGTTGGGGCAGGTTGGGCTGGAGGATAGGCATCTATAACCTGACCTTCCCTTACAGGGCTATGTCTGGACTGGGCAGCGAAAGCACTGAAGGGTAAGTCTAGTACCCGACAACCCAGTGTTCTCATTTCACTGCTTGTCCCAAATCAACCCAGATATCCACTCTAAGGGTAATTGGGGAGGGAAACAGGTTACATTGCATTAAATGAATGGCATGATTGAGGAAAGGGTTTCAGAATCCAGAGGTGAGAGAAGCACTGTGGCCAGAGAAATCCCTAGAACTTTGGACTCTGTTTCCTTTTCTCAGACTCCCTTCCCAGGCCCACACTCTGGGCTGTCCCGAGTCCTGTGGTCCCCAGGGGAGCAGATGTGACCCTCTGGTGCCAGGGCAACCTGGGGAGTGACCGATTCCAGCTCTGGAGGGATGGAGAGCTCAGAGAGGAGAGAAATGCCTCCTGGCAGAAGGCAGAGTTTGTGCTCAGGAGTGTGGATTACTGGAGAGATGGGAGAAGCTACAGCTGCCGCTCTGGGCAGGGACAATTGTGGTCAGAAGACAGTGACCCCCTGGCCCTGGTGGTGACAGGTGAGGGGGTGCTGACAAGGAGGGGGGTCAGCCCTGGGAGATGAGCCTAGACCCCTCCCTCTCAAGCCACCTTCAAGTTGGAGAACATCTCACCCGCCTCCCCCCACCCAAGACTCTGAGAATCCCCTTGTTCATGGCACATTTCAGGGATATAGTATTAGGTCCAAGATTTGAACCCACATCTCCCAGTCCCAAACCCAAGATCTTTCTCTACCTGATCAGTTTCTCTGGTACTCGGCCCAGAGACATAGGCTGCTCCAACCTCTTTTCACATCCCACCTTTCTGCGTTTGCTCACACTGTTGACCCTGCCAGGGATGCTCTTCCCACTTTTATCTCTCACTTTCCTACACATCCTTAAAGCCCAGCTCAGATCCTGACTGCTACAGGATGCTTTCCCTGATTGCATCCAGTAGCAATGTCCTGGCCTTGGTCCTCCCAGCATGATGTCTGTGCCTCTCTCATGTGCCCCCTCTACCACTAGGGCCCTCACACCACCCCAGACTGCTTGCCATCTGTCCCCACTTAGAAGACAACCTGCTGAAGGGAGAAGGAGCCTCAGAATGGTACCCTGTGGTGGGGGTTCAAACACCTGTCCCCATGCCCCAAGTCCTAGCTGGGGGACTGTGGCCAAGTCCCTGATCTCCAGTGGACCTCAGTTTATTCTTCCAAGACATGAAGCTCATGGGCCTGGTTATCTAATGGGGTCATTGAGTTCAAGCTCCTTTGACCCCTGGCAACATGTGCTCCCAGAGGGCAGCAGGGTTGGAGTCTTCCTTAATCCTTTGGGGCTTCCCCATGCCTAAGCAGTATTTACCTGATAGATGAGTCATCATTGAGGGAAAGAGAACTAGAGAAAAATCTAATTCTTCCTAGAACAGCACAGAAGGAGCGCACCTCCCCCTTCTCCCAGTCCCTGCCCACCCCTGGACACACAGCCCTACCAACTCTGCTCTGGCTTCCAGTGAAGTAGGTGTGGGCAGGAGGCAGCAAGACAGGGACCCGGCAGCACACAACAGTGGAGGGAAGTGGGTAGGTCCCAGAACTGGAAATCTGGGTTTCTGTCTAACCCCCCAGTCACGGCTTTATTGGGAAAAAAGGGTTGTACACACCTTAAAACATAAAGGAAAAGCCTGAATCTGTCCTTGATGTTACATCAGGATCCTGCCGTGGTCCAGCAGGTCCAGGCTGTAGGGACAGAGCTTGGTTACTTGGAGGGATTAAAAAGAGGATCAGATGGGGGACAATGACCTCCTCTTTTTTCTGTAGAGAAAGTTTGTAACACTTTATCTAAAAGTTCTATTGATCTCTCTCTCTGCTTCCTTCTCTTTCTGTGTAAATATCCGATTTTCTCTGTCTCCCTTACCCTCTGTCTCTATCTCTCCCACATTTTTTCTCTGCCCTTATCTCTGTCTTTGTCTCTTTCTGTCTGTTTCTCTTTCTTTTTAACTTTTTTTTACATTCTAATTTGTAGTTTTGAGTCCCAAATTCTCTCCCTCCTTTCTATCCTCTCTAGCTCCCTTCCTTGAGATGCTAAATAAAAAGATATGTAGGTTATACATGTGCAATCATTTGAAACATTTCCATATTAGTCATTTTGTACAAGATGACTCAAAAGAAAAAAACTGAAAGACAGTGCAAATAGCCTGCTTCAGTCTGGATTCCATCAATATCAGGAAGTCCTCTGGAGGTGGAGAGCTTGCTTCACCATGAGTCCTTTGGGCTTGTCTTGGGTCATTGTACTGCTAAGAAAAGCAAAGAAATTCAGAGTCCCTCACTGAACAATATCACTGTTACTGTGTGCAACATTTTCCTGGTTCTGTTCACTTTACTGTGCATCAGACATGTAAGTCTTTCCAGGTTAGCTTATTTCACCATTCCCCAATTAATGGATATTTCTTTGATTTACAATTTTTAGCCACCACAAACAATGCTGTTATTAATATATTTTTATACAAATAGGTCCTTTCCCCTTTTTGGATGTCTTTGGGATATAGATCTAGCAATGGTCTTGCTGGATCAAAGCATGTGTACAGTTGGGTTGCCCTTTCTGCCCAGTTCACAGGAGAACAGCGGTTCTTAACCATTGTCTTAATTTCCTCTTCGTTAGCAGTGAATTCAGCCCTTTCATTTTGGATACTAGTAATTTGGTTTTCTTTTACACTTAAAAAAATCAAATTAAGCAATGATAATATGTATTTTACTGTTTTTCCTGATAAAACCAGATTCCAGTTTTATTTATTACTTCAATGGTGTGTCTACTTTCAATTTTATTAATTTCTCCTTTGATTTTTCAGGATTTCCAATTTGGTGCTTAATTTGAGATTTTTATTTTGTTCTTTTACTAGCTTTTTTAGTTGCATACCCATTTTATAGATCTGCTTTTTTTCTGTTTCATTGATAAAAGCATTTAGAGAGATAGATTTCTCCCAAGTGCTGCTTTAGCTGCAGCCTATTAATATCAGTATGTTGTTTCATCATTGTCATTCTCTTTAATGAGATTATTGATTGTTTTTATGACTTATTTTTTGACCCACTTATTTTTTAGCATCAGATGAATTATTTTCAAATTATTTTTAATCTCTCTCCAATGTACATTATTGAATGTAATTTTTATTGCATTATGATCTGAAAAGGGTCCTTTTAATATTTCTGCTTTTCTGCATTTGGTCATGAGGGTTTTGTGTCCTAGAATATGATCACCTTTTGTGTAGGTGCCATATACTGATGAGAAAAAAATATATACATACATTGCTTTCTACTCCCATTCAGTTTTCTCTGGAGACTTATCATATCTCACTTTTCTGGAATTTTATTTGTCTCCTTAACTTTTTCTTGCTTATCTTATGGTTAGATTTATGAAGTTCTGAGAGGGGAGAGTTGAGGTTCCCCAATAAAACAGTTTCATTATCTATTTGTTCTTATAACACCTTCAACTTCTCTGTCAAAAAAAAACATAGATGCTGTACCATTTGGTGCATGTATGTGTAGTAATGATTTGACTTCATTGTCTATGGTACCTTTCAGTAAAGTATAGTTTCCTTCTTCATCTCTTTTAATTAGATTTATTTTTGCTTTGTCTGAAATCATGATAACTGTCAATGCTTTCTTTGATTTAGATAAAGCATAATAGATACTTCTTCAGCCCCTTATCTTTACGTTCTGCATATCTTTCTTTTTATAATGTATTTCTTGTAAATAAGATATTGTAGGATTGTGGTTTTTCATTTCTTCTGCTACCTGCCTCCATTTTATGAGATAAGTTTATCCCATTCACTTTTATAGTTATAATAACTAACTATATTTCCCTCTATGCTATTTTCACTTCTTTATCCCCCATTCTCTCTTATAGTCCACCCTTTATCTCCTCACAAGTGTTTCACTTCTGATCACTTCCTTTCCCAATATATCTGCCTTTTCATCATTCCCTTCTACCCCTTCTATTTTACCCATCACCTTTCACTTCATTAATTACTTCAACTGAATATGTATGTTCTTTTCTCTTTGAGCCAATTTTGATGAGATTAAGGTTGAAGCTTTGCCTGTAACATCCCCACCCACCCCCATTTCCCCTCCTTTATACTAGCCCTTTCATACTTCATTTATGAGAGATTATTAGTCCCATTCAATCTCCCCCCTCATTCCAGTGCAATTTTCTTCATCACCCCTTAACTTTGTTTTATTATTTTTGGTATCATCCCATCAGTGTCACCTTGTATCCACAACCTCTGTCTACATATATTCCTTCTAATTGTTCTTATAGCAATACATTTGTTAAGAGTTACAAGTTTTATCTTGCCATATAGAGATATAAACATTACAACTTTATTGTATTTCTTATGTTTTCTATTTCTTGTTTCTTTTTTACTTTTTATTTTTCCCTTGAGTCTTATATTTGGAGGTAAAATTTTTATCAAGTTATGGTCTTTTAATTAGAAATGCTTGAAAGTACTCTATTTCATTAAATGTCCATATTTTGTCCTGAAAGATTATGTTGAATTTTGCTTTGAAGAAGACTGTTGGTTGTAATCCTAACTTCGTCGCCTTCTAGCATACCTTATTCTAAACTCTCCAGTTCTTTATTGTGGAAGCTGCCAAATCCTGTGTAATCTTGTCTCTAGCCATGCAATCTTTGAATTGTTTTTTTTTGGGGGGGGAATCTACTTGAGATATTTCTCAGTGACTTGTGTGCTTTGGAATTCGACTCTGATGTGTCTGGGAATTTTTATTTTGGTATCTCAGGCATTTATGGGTTGATTCTTTCCATTTCTATTTTGCTCTCTGCTTCTAATACATTATAGCAATTTTCTTTCACAATTTCTTGAAACATATTGTCCAGTCATTTTTGTATAGTAGTTTTCAGGTTTCTTCCAGTAGTATTTCTTCCAGATCTATTGTGTAGATTAATTGCTTTTCAAAAGAGAAATTTCAGATTTTCTTCTAATTTCTAATTTTATTTTGTTGTGTCTTGATGTCTCATAGAGTCAATAATTTCCACTTATTCGGTTATCCATTTTAAGTAATTATTTTCTTCAGTGAGCTTTTGTACTTCTTTTTCCATTTGCCCAACTATTTTTTTAAGGAGTTATTTTCCTCAGTTAATTTTTTCACATTATTTCCAATACCTTTGACTCTATGTTCAAGATTATCTTTAATTATTGTGATTTCTTTTTCTCCTACTTCTTTAATTTGATTTTTGAAAATCCCTTTTAAGGTCATATAGGAATTCTTTTTGGGCCTGAGACCAAATTAGATTTTTCTTCACATGTAGTCATTTTGATATTATTGTCCTCTTCGAAATTTATGGTTCACATCTCCCCATCACCACAGTAACTTTCAATAGTCAAGTCTTTTGGTTGTTGTTTTTTCCTCTGATCTTTTGTGATTTAGTGTTTTCATGTGAGTTGGACTCTAACCCTGCACTTCTTGAGCTTGCTGTGCTGGGCCTCTGGGTCTTTCTGCTGGCTTTCACTGGGCTTTAGGGCTTTGCTGCTTCTTTCCTCTACAGGATAGCCTTCCATTTTGACTCATACTGTGGGAGGGAAGGTGTCTCCCTGTTGACCTCTGACCTCTCTTGGCTGTGGGCTTTAGCTGTGTGCCAGCTAATGGGTTGGGACTGTGCTGCACTATTGCTTTTGCTCCAGAGTCTTTCTCATGGCTGCTTCTGGAGGAGGAATCTTGTGGCTTATCAGCCCCAAGGGTGGGATCCTGCTTCTGAGTTGCTATTGAAACAAGTCCTGTGTATAAGTAGGCCCTAGAGCAGTAATTGTTGTTGATATGCCCAAGAGGGTAGGGCCTTGATACTGGGTTGTTATGGAAACAGGGTCTCTCTGCTGGTAGGCCCCAGAGATGGTGTCTCTCCATTGGCCAGCCCCAGGGCAGGGATTCACTACATGTCAGCAGTGGGGTCAAGGGTTTTGCTGGTGGATTGTGCTGGGCAACTGGTCAATGGGGTGGGGCCATGTGGAGCTACACAGACAGCTCACTTGCCTGGGATTTCCTGATCTGCAAGAGGGCAGGGGCTTATTGATGGATTGCTCCAGTTATGGAGCCTACTGCAGACCCCTGCTGTGAGTCTGGCTCTTGCTCTCATTGCTCTTGGACTTTGTTCCCCTCTCAGTGCAGTGAGGCAGATCTTTCCTGCCAGGCTGGTGGCTGCTTATCTGCTCCTAGATCAATTCTAAGGTGGTTTTCTAGGTGTCTGGAGGGAACTTTGGAGGGTTTAGTTCTTTTCTCAGTCTACTCTCTTGGCACCAGAGATTTCTAATCTCCTCTTCCTATCTCCTTTCTCCTCCTACCATCTTTCTGAGAGTGACCCAGGTAGCCTGGTTACTCAGTCGTGAATGGGCCTACAGGAGTGGGCAAAGAACCCTCAGCCTACCCTTTCCCTTCTTAGTTCTGTTTTACGGAATCAAAGGGAATGAAGGAGAGATATGAGGTCCCTAACTTTCTTCTTTCCTCCTTTCCCAGGGGCCCTATTGAAACCCTCCATTTCAGCCTCACCTCGCTCTAGAATCTCCCCAGGGACCACAGTGACCATCTTCTGTGACATATCACCATATGTAGTATATCAGGACTATAGTTTTGCCCTTCTGGAAGCAAAGAGCCTGGAGCCCTTGCAAAGACAGAGCCCTGCAGGGCCCCAGGCCCTCTTCTCTATTCAGTCTGTGATGGCTGAGGACACTGGGAGCTACAGTTGTATTTACTACAAGAAGACAACCCCCCACAGAGGATCATATCTGAGTGATACCCTGGAGCTGACTGTGCTTGGTGACTACACATGGAAACCCCTTCGACCCCTAATTCTTTCCTCCTTATGGGGACACACAGAGCTATGGAGGCAGAACAAAATCTTGGAAATTCTGAAAGGATGGTTTGTGGGGAGAATGGAGGAGACCCTGGGATCCTCTCCCATTCTACACAGATTTAGCTTTGGGTGCCAGAATAGTGGGGATATTTCTAGCTCAAGGCAGCAACCAGACAAGAAAGTGAGAACAGAGGCAAGGATCTAGTTCTCCTCTCACTAGGATCTTGGGGCAGGGGTGCCTGAAATGACATCTAAATTTGACTTCTGGCCCTACTCTCTCCTCAGAACCACTCCCCAAGCCTACACTGTGGGCCCAACCTGGCCTCATGATGGCATCAGGAGCCAACCTCACTTTCTGGTGCTCAAGACCCAAGCTGTCTTCTCTTGAAGAGGTGACTTTCACTCTGTGGAAAACTGGGACCCAGAAGCCCTTACAGCAGAAGACCTCAGCAGACCTCTGGATTGGCTTCCTCCTCCCATCTGTGAGACCCAAGGACACAGGGAGCTACAGCTGTTCCTATAGGGAAACCACAACATCTGCTAGAAAATCAAAGCTCAGTTATGACCTGCAATTGTTGGTGCCAGGTAAGGGGTGTGTGTGGCTGCCCCAATAATTCTAAGTATGATCCCTCTGTTGAGCCAGGGGCCTCACAGAGATAAGAACTGGTGTCTATACAGCCAGCTCAGCCCTGGGACAAAGCAGGACTCTGGAGCCTTGGAAACCATGAGGCATTTCTCTTGTGATCTAGAATGTTGGGAAGAAAGCTAATGGTGGAGATTGAGATGGGAGTCAGAAACAAAGTCAGAGGGACTCAGAAATGAAAGTGGTCTATGGAGGTTCTTGAGTCCAAACTTTCCCATAACTAGTGAGCTAAATAATGCCCAGAGAGAGGGAAGGACTTGACCAAAGTCACACAAAAAGTGAGTCACTGAGCCCAGAAATGAACCCGAGCCTTCCCAATTCTGCACCATGATTTGACTCCTGGGTTTTTTTGTGTGTGTTTTGTTTTTGCTGAGTCCTGGTTCTGTCTTGGATAGCCTGTATGAAAAGTAAGGGGTCATCATATTCCATCTTGTGTGTCCTCAGATGAAAGAGACCATAGGTTGGGTGAGCTCCCTCAAATATGGCAGTCCCCTTAAATTCCCAGCTATCAATATCTGGAAATGTCTGAATGATCTTTTGGTCAAAACCCTCATTTACAGATGAGATAACTGAGATTCATGGACAGCTATGTGACACAGTGGATAGAATGCTGAGTTTGGAGTTAGGAAGCTTGATATCCCTTACTTCAAGTCTGATCTCAGACACTTTTTAGCTCTGTTATCCTGGGAAAATCACTTAACTTATTTTGCCTCAGTTTCCTTATCTGTAAAATGAGCTGGAGAAGGAAATGGCAAACCCCTAGGGAATTCCTGCCAAAAAAGCCCCAGAAGGAGTCAATAGTAGTTGGACATAGTTGAAAAATAACTGAACAATGAAGCTGAGACTCAGACAGGGCACATGAGTGGCCCAAGGTCACACAGAGACTCAGAAGCAGAGCAGCAACTTCACCCAGATGTCCTGACTTCCAGCCCCATGTTCTTCCTTTCCCAGGATCTCTCCCCAAGCCTTCCCTCTCAGCTCTCCCAGGCCTTGTGGTGGAGCCCGGTATGCATGTGACTCTCCAGTGCCGGCAACCCCCTCAGACATCCCTCTGGAGGATGACATTCACTCTGCTGAAGGTGGGGACCCCTCAACCCTTGCAGAGCCAGAGCCCAGCTGGGACCTCAGCTGACTTTCCCCTCCTCTCTGTGATGGCCAAGGATGCTGGCAACTACAGCTGTGTCTACTATGAGAGGATGGCTCCATACCAGGTCTCTGAATACAGTGAAGTCCTAGAGATCTGGTTGACAGGTGAGGGTGTGTCCGGGTCACCAAGGCATAACATAGAGGTCTGGGACTCAAGTCAGACTGGCAGACCAGGAATACAGAGAAGTTATATTGTTCTCAGCTCTTTTGATATCACCAGGTAGATGAAGTGGTTCTCAATGTTCCTAATGCCGTGACCCTTTAATATACTTCCTCATATGGTTAGGTGACCCCTTAACCATAAAATTATTTTAGTTGCTACTTCATATCTGTAATTTTGCTAATGTTATGAATCAACATGATATTCAGGATGTATTTTCATTATTAGAAATTGAACATAACCCACAGGTTGAGAACCGCTGAGAGGTTGGGGCAAGGTCTGGGTGTCCCTAAGAGAGAACAAAAGTGGAAGAGCAGACCAGCTTAGGTACTGCTCCAATCTCAGTTGACAATGAGGGAAGGCAGAGAAAACTCTATTTCTAGATGGGCCCAAAGAATATCCATGTCTCTCCAGGGAAGGATGTTTGGTGCAAGGAACAACAAAAGATTCAAAGGGAATGAGAGCTGATTGTCAGGGACCTCACACCTCTTGTTTCACCACCCCCCACATTACAACTGCATAGGAACCTTGAGGATCTCTGGTCTCTGCTTGGTTTTCCAGATGCCCTCCCCAAGCCTTCTCTCTCAGCCTGGCCTGCCTCAGAGGTGGTATCAGGTACCAACGTGATCCTCCTGTGTCAGGGGCCCACATGGAGTAGTGACTTTGTTCTGTACAAGGAGAGAAAGGAGAAAATTTTTCCAAGAATGGATAACACTCAACATGGGGGCAAGTACTTCCTGAGTCATGTGACCTCCAAGGACTCTGGCAATTATAGCTGCAGCTACCAGCTTGGTACCAGTGGAAGTGCCTGGAAACGGTGCAGTGAGCCCCTTGAGCTCATAGTCAATGGTGAGAGAAAGAAAACCAAGAGACCCACTGGGTGGTCCCAAAGAGAACTCTCTCCCTCTTCCTCCAGAAGGAAATGAAACCAAGACCTTGACTCTGGCCATGAGACACAAAATAAGAGATAGCAGTAATCTCATCAGTTTCCTCAGTTGTAGTCTTATTGCAAACAAGGCTTTGTAGACTGTGACATGAGGCTTTCTCCCCTTACTTCCCAGTGACCCATATATTTCTATCCTGGTTTCTGGGTTTCTCAACCTAATTCCAAGGGATAAACAGACTGAGCAGTATTTGTTCCCAATTCTCAGGTGCTGGTGCTGATGGGTGGCTTTGGAGGGAGATAATAAGAGAGAAAAGAGGAAAATTTTGGTGGCAAGAAGGGTTCTCTCAGATAGTGTTTTATGTAGATTCTTATTTATCCACCATCCAGGTACTGTGCCCAGTAACACCCTCATCATCACCCTCAGCTGTGTTTCCTTCTTCCTCCTCATCTTCCTCCTCTGCCTTCTCTTGCTAGCAATCCACTGCCAAGGATCCATCCCTATGGGTAAGACAGAGTTGTACCCCTCAGTATCTTAAGCAATAGAGATGGGTAAAAACTGAGACCTTTATTTTATCTTTTGAGACATTGCCTGATCCTACTTCTTGTCTTCCCATGTCTCTCTCCACAGGGTCTTCACAAGGAGAGAGCCCAAGGAGGTAATGAGACTCAGCTCCTCTTCCCATAGTCTCCTGGTCCTTCCTTGCCATAAAACTCTTGACCCAGTTTCCTCGGCAAAGTCCCTGGTGAGGAGAGGCTGATCACAGAGCCTCCCAGGGTAGACTTCATTCCCTTGTCCTATTTCCTTCCTCTCTTCCCGTCACAGGTCTTTTGGTTGCTCTTGTCTTCCTTGGAGTACTTGCCTCCCCCATCAGCCTGAGGTCCCCAGGGAGGAGATTGTGTGTAAGATAACTGGCAAGGAGCAGGGTTAATAATAATTGGTTAGGTGGATGGGATTGTGGAGGATAGTCCTGGTCCTGGGAACTGTGGGAATAATGAAAACTTCTGTCTTCCTCAGATACAGAAGTGAGCAAGGAGAGACCAAGGAAAGCATTGGTGAGTTAGTTCATCCTGTCCTGCACTGGAAGGACCTGTTTTATCCATGACCCTATCCTTTACCAACAGGCTCTAGGACTAGAGTCCTACCACTTCTTAATCACTGTTTTTTTTTTCTTCTAGTTGCCCAATGCTGGGTCACTGAACTGGGCATCCCTTAGCTTATTGGAGTAATTTGTTATATATTCCAATATCAATGATTTCTTTTGAAATTGTATGGAGTTCATTGCATATAATGGAAGGAATTAGAAGACATCCATAGCTTTCATCAGACAGGCTTTTCAGGCATTCATGACACACCAATAAATTTAGAATTCCTACTCCAAAGTCACTTATTGTCTCCACAAACTTGTATTTCTCCTTCAGGTTCCCAAGGCTCAAGAACCCCTTGGAGTGACCTATGCTGAGCTGAATATAAGAACCTTGACTGAGAGGAAAACTGGCCACATGAAGACACCCAGAGAGACCGCTATCTATTCCTCTGTACCTGGGGACTGAGGGTTTAGGCCCCTTCCACAAAATAAGTTCTCTCCCGTCTTCTCCTTTCTCTTTCTTCTTGTCTCTTCTCTCCTTTCCCTACCCGCTATTTCATCTGGTTTTTTTTCAGTACATCTTCCCCAGGTTTCCATCACTGAGGAGCCATGATGACTATTGGAGTAATCCATTTGTAGATTTGTGTAAAGCAAGTGCATCCATCGAT
>CM053596.1:6109896-6128426 GCA_028646575.1 Pseudocheirus occidentalis | reverse complement strand
TCTTCCCAGTTTTTCTTCCACTTCTCTTATTTGTTTTTCAAAGTCCTTTTTCAGTTGATGTATAGCTTCTAGGCATTCTTCAATTGTCTTGGAAGCATTTGGTGTGGGAGTTCTGAGTTCTGGACTCTCTTCCTCCCGTTCCACGCTTTGATCCTTTTTGGCCAGAAAAAAGGATTCTAGAGTTTTATTGCAGTTTTAATTTTGTTTCCTTTTCCTCATGTTTGCCAGTCAATTAATTGGTTGTTGTTTTTTTTTTAAGCTCTGTGAAACTCTGCTTCCAGGGGGGAAAGCTCTGTTCCAAATCACTGCGGTTTTCCCAGCTGCCAGAGCTATTAGGGGACTGTTGCAAGTCCCCCCAGCTTTGGCTTGCTGAAAGCACTCCCCTGGACCACCACCCAAGACCACGATGCAGATCCAGGCCGCTCAAGGCAAGAGCACTTGGCCCTGGTCAATTGATTCAGCCCTGCTGTGGAGTCTGCAGGTCAGGGGCTCTGAAGCAACCTGGTGGGGCTGGCCACCGAAGATTCCAGCAGTTCCCTTCTGGGGACAGATTGGCCGACCTGCTTTTCCTACCCCAAATTAAGTTTCAAAAGTTTCACTTTCACTTTCACTGACCATCTAATCCTGGTTTGGTGGACGTGAAGATTCCCTCAGGTGCAATAGATTTTTGAAGTAGACTCCAGCTTCGGCTTGTGAAACTCGGCTCCTCTTGGGCCCTGGGCCTTGGGGCCTGGCCTGGCCGAGGCTTCGGTTTTGGGCCAGGCTGCTCTCCACTCCCTGCCTGCTGGCCTGTTGGTCCAGCCCCTCCTGCTGAGCTGCCCCTCTGTAGTCCCTGTTCCTCATGCCTTTGTAGATGTGGACATGCTGGAGGCTGTAGATCTCTCCTGCCGACTGGCTGCAGAGCAGTTCAGCTCAGCTCAGCCCAGGTCCTTCCCACCACCCTGCGAGGTTTCAGCTTCAGGCTCGGCTGGCCTCCGATCATGGACACTATGATGAGCCCCTGCTGCCGAGCTGCCTTCAGCGAGAGATGTGTTTTCTGTATTTTTGTGTGTGCATCTGAGAGCCCTAAATTTTGTCTGGGCTCATATTTTATGGGTGTTTAGGGTGGCGGTGTGGGAGCTGCGGGACCTTGCCGCTTCTACGCTGCCATCTTGGCTCTGCCCCCTCAGCCTCTCTTTTTACTCCATCCCTGCTTACTTTCTTGTTTCCCTCCACTATTCCACTCCCCATCACACCCACCCCTCCAAGAGTCCCCATCAACCCTTCCATTTCAATCTACACATTCTTCCAAAAATCACTTCCCCACAATGTTCCCTAGTGTTCTCAATTCTCTACATATTTACAGGACTTCTGCCCCCTTCCAGATGTACAGGCCATTTTCTCTTCAACCCGAACTAGAGTAAGTTTCCAACATTACCACCCCTCCATCCCTACCTGCTTCCTTTGGATTAGTTCTTCCATTCATGCTCATTTTTTTATAGTATAATTGCTCCCTTTTCCTTTTCCTACCTGATTTTGTTTTTATAATCAATCACCCCCATCATATATGACTTAACCTCAACCTTTCTTTCAAATTACCTTACTAATGATAAGTTTTAAGAATACAGAAAACATTTTCATATATGTAGTAAGTAAACAGTTTGACCTTAATGGGAATCTTATAAATAGTCAATATTTTTTTATATTTCTTCTGCATTTTATATCATATCTTCCATTGAGTTCACACCTTTTTTGTCACAAATACCTGAAAGTCTTTCTATTGATTAAATGTCATTTTTTTCATTCAGGATTATACTCAACTTTGTTGGGTCAGTTTTCCTTAAATACAATCTCAGCTCTTTTCTGCTGTGAAATATAAGGTTTCAAAATCTATACTATATTGGAGTAGTAGTTGCTAGACCTTTTGAAATCCTGACTGTATTTCTGCATTATTTAATTTGTTTTTTTTCTTATTGCTTCCAGCGTTTTTTTCCCCTGAACCTGACAGTGTTGAAACTTGGATGTAACATTCCTGTAAGTTTTCCTCTTGCAGTGTCTTTCAGGTAATGAATGTTTGTTTTTTCCTATTTCTAGTTTACCTTCTAGTTCCAGAACTTCAGAGGAAGTTTCCTTAATAATTTCTTTTAATATTGTATCCAGATTATTTTTTGCCGTAATTCTCAGGTATTCTAATAATTCTTGTATTGTCTCTCCTTGATCTGTTCTCCAGATTAGTTTTTTGTTTGTTTGTTTTAAGGACAGTAATAGCATTAGAGAAAATTCCACAACCCCAGAGGGTTACCTTTGGAACACAGAGAGGAAATAGTGACAAAGCTCAGGGGAAGCAGCCTGCCAGAGAGAGAGAAGGTTAGAAAAGTGATTTCAGGAACAATGCAGCATGTTGTGGATAATCCACAAAAGACTTTGGGCCCTGCACATTTGCAGGTACATATGGGTGAATTTTTCAAAAATAATTAGTTTACTTTTACTTTACAACATTCTGTCCCACAATCCCTTGAATTTCAAAATTTTCCCCATCCTCTACTCTGTCCTCTCCCACCATGGCAGCACACAATCTGATACAGGGTCTCCAAATACCTTCATATTAAACATTAGTCAAGTTACAAAGAAGGATTTTAACCAATGGAATGAACAGTGAGAAGGAAGGAACAAAACAAAGAAGAGAGAGAGCAATAGTTTGTTTCAATCTTCATTCAGATGCTGTATTTCTTTTCTCTGGCTGTGGATAGCCCTTTCCATCATGAGTCCTTTGGAGGTGTCTTATAGTGTTGCATTATTGAGATGAGCCCAGTCTACCAAAGTCATTGGACCCTATTCATCATCATCACAGAAACCATGTGTCTGTAATTCTGCACAATGTTCTCCTGGTTCTGTTCCTGTCACACAGCATCAATTTATAGAAGTCTCTCCACTGGAGAAATTATCAACCCCAGTCTTTGGGGAGAATTTGCACCCATTGTCACAGTTCCAGAAACAAGAGAGAACAAAGGCATAGGCCATTAGCTGCTTGTCTCTTTTAAAGATCAGGCTCTCGGAAATGGATGAGAGGAGTGTGGAGCACATTTCCATCAACCTTCCCTCGAGGTTTGCTTCAGCTACATACTGGCAAAGGAGTGCATTTTCTTGATCTGGTTGGCACTAATCCAGGTATGACATTCATGCTGATGGAGGCAGAGTCTAGAGAAAAATTCAAATTTTTGAAAACCTTCAAATTTTCATCTGAACATCTGGTGGTCTTAGTAAATAGAAAGCTTGAGAAGTCAACATTATTGTGAGATGGTGGCTCTAAACATTGTTGAGATACTTACATGCATTTGCAGCTATGGCATTGTGAATGCTGGCAGAGACAGTGCTACTTTATCGTGCCCCACTTAGCCTATATGCAGAGTACTGTGTTCAGTGGTGAATAGAACACTGTAGGAAGAATGTGGAGTAACTTGGGCCAGTCCAGTGCAGGGTGATGTGGTTTTTTCCACTTATGTTCTCCTATTTTTCATCATCTTACTCCTCCTCTGATGGTGATTTTCTTGAGGACTGAATCTCCAAGAATTCCAGCATCCTCCAGTACTGAACAATTCATGGTTCTCCAGCCTGGGTTTCTGTCCTACTGATTTTGAGGTGGAGAAAACTGACACCAGTTTAATGCTGAATCCTTTGCCTCAGCCTTAGCAGAAGGCTACTTCTCCTGACTGCTCTGCTCCATGTGTACTGACATTGTAGTGACTTGTCTTACTCCCTGCTCCTCCTCAGTTCTCTAGCCCAGCACAGGCAGTCATAGTGCTGCAGCACTGGGGTTGATTGGTGAATTTAGTTCTTAAGGCTCTGGGACGAGATGGAAATGTGATGTACTATTCAGTTCTATTTCAAGCCCAGATAAATACTTCCCATTTTGTTCTGGCTGTCCTGCATACATCTTTTGCAGGACAAAATGCCACATCCCTAGCAAACTTTAACACTTGACATTCAGGTACAGAACTAACTTTGTAGCCCCCACAAGCCTCTGTATCTGCAGCACAGTCTCTAGTGGCCTGACCAAACCTCCATACTCTGCAATCAGGCTCTCTATTGAACTGGGAAGATGGTCAGGGTGCTGGAGTGTGGAGGGTTTTTTTTTCTTACTTCATCTTTTTCTAAGATGTTATTTAGTATTTTATTTTTTTCCTCAGTCACATTCATTTTAATTTAACATTCATTTTAAAACTTGGAGATTGAAATTTCTCCCTTCCTCCCTCCTCCCTCCTTCATTGAGAAGGCAAGTAATTCCATATGGTATATACCTGTGTGGTCATGCAAAGCATATTCATAATAGTCATGTTTTGAAAGAAAACAAAAAAAAAATAAAAAAAACCTCAAGAAAAATAAAGAAAACTTTAAAAAGTCTACTTCAATCTGTTTTCAGACACCTTCATTTATTTCTCTGGGGATGGATAGAATTTTTCATTATAAGTCCTTCAGAGCTGTTTTGGATCATTGTTTTGCTGAGAATAGCTAAGTTATTAACAGGTGATCATCTTACAGTGCTACTGTTACTTTGCACACTGTACATTTCACTTTGTATCAGCTCATGCAAGTTTTTCCAGGCTTATCTGAGAGCATTCTGTTAATTATTTCTTACAGTATGGTAGTGCTCCATCATAATCACAGACCCCAACTTGTGTTAACCATTCCCCAATTGATGGGCAATACCTCAGTTTATGATTCTTTATAATCAAGAAAGAACTGCTATAAACATATTGTACATATGCGTCATTTTTCTTTGGGTGTAGTTCCAAATTGCTCTGTAAAATGGTTGAATCAGTTCACTACTTGTGGAATTGATTTTGCTGTGAAACCCTGCGTCTGAACCATGGGTCAGATCCTTGGGTTGGCTAAATGCAACCTCACTGCCCATATCATAGGAAATTGAGAAGGAAGGCTGAGCAATCTCAGGATAGAAGTCAGTTCATAGTGTGTTTGATGTTTTTAACATTTTGACTTCCAGGTGATGTAAGATATAGAGAGAAGCTGCTTTATGGTTATCTCTTAATTGTCTTTTGAAGAGGATTTTTTATTGGGGGTGGGGGATTACATAATAGTTATGCTCTCTTTTTCTAGTAACTTAAGGTTATGGTTATTACTGCTTTTGGTAACCAAGAATAGAAAACAAAGTGATTGCCTATCATTTAGGGCATGGTTAAACATATCATTGCACATATAAGTGATGTGATTTTACTGTGCTGAAAGAAAATATGAATGTGATGAATACAGAGCTCCATGGCAAGATTTACATAGTTTAATACAGAGTAAAGTAATCAAAGCCAACAATAATGTATAAATCAAATTAAACTGTGGAAGTGGTAAGAACACCCACAAAACTTTGAAAAGTGAATGATAAAAATTGTATAAACAGTGTAGGCCTCCAAAGAAGAGACATGATGGGGCACTCCAACTCCCATTTCTTTGTGGAGGGTTCTTGTGAGTGATGCACATCACACATAGTTTCAGACATTTAAATGCAATGGTTAATTTTCTATTTTTTAAAGAGATACTTGGAGGAACTTTGGTGATGTAAAAAAAGAATAAAAGATTTCAGCAAATTATTTATTTCTTTTTGAAAGAATGAATCAATAATGTCACTGTTACTTCTTTTTGTGAATGGGAAGCATATCAGTGGGCCTTAAGAACTACAATGAAAAATAGTAGCAGTATATGTCCATAAACACACACACACACACACACATGCACATGTACAAATGATAGGACCCTAAGAATCTGAGCCATAGAAGGATGGAAAGGTTTGTAAAAGTCAATGAAACGTTTAGTTTTGCCGTGCAGGATTACTTAACATGCATCATACTGAAGAATTTTGACCAAAGGTGATCCACTACAGAAAGACATGGCTAACCATTCCAATATCTTTGCCAAGAAAACCCAATGGAAAGCAGTAAACTTATGAAAGAATTACACTGGAGGATGTGCTCCTCAGATGAGAAAGTATTCAATATGCTACTGGGAAAGAGTGGAGGACAACTACAAGTACTACTGAATAGCTGGACCAAAGCCAAATAAAAATTTAGCTGTAGATACATTTGGTGACAAAAGGAAAGTCCAATGCTCCAAAGAACAATATTGCACAGGAATCTGTCATGTAAGATGCGTGAACCAAGGTAAATTGGATGTGGTCAAACAGGAGATGGAAAGATTAATCATCAACATCTTGGGTGTTGGTGAATTTAAACAAATAAGAATGGGAGAATTTAATTCAGGTTATCATTACATCTACTACTATGGGCAAGAATTACTTAGAAGAAATGGAGTAGCCCTTATCATCAATAAAAGGATGAGAAAATCAGTATTGGGGTATAATCTCAAAAATGACCAAATGATATCTGTTCAAATCCAAGACAAAACATTCAGTATGAGAGTCACACAAGTCTATGCTTCAACTAGTGATACCAAAGAAGTCAATGCTGATCAGTTCTACAACATCTTCTGGAAATGAAAATAAAAAGATTCACATTCATCATAGAGAATCAAAATGCTAAACTAGGAAATCAAAGGAAAATTGGGAAAACAGGCAAGTTGGTCTATCTGGTATGGTGTAAAGCTGAGAAGAGACTAATAGTGTTTTGTCAAGATAACTCTATGATCATAATAAATGCTCTTTTTCAAGATCCCAAAAGATGACTCTATACATGGATATGGTCAGTATAGAAATCAAACTGATTATATACTTTGCAGTTAAAGATGGAGAAGATCTATACAGTCAGTTGAAACAAGATCTAGACCTGACTGTGCATCAGATGATGAGCTTCTTTTTGCAAAATTCAGACTTAAATTGAAGAAAGCAGGGAAATAATCAGACCATATGGGTATTACCTAAATAATATCTCTTATGAATAAGAAATGAAGGTAAGGAACAAAACTAAGGTATTAGATCTGGTGGATAGAGTATCTGAAGAATGATGAACAGAAGCTCACAATATTGTACAAGAGGAAGCAACAAAAAAAACATAACAAGGAAAAGAAGAGCAAGGAATCAACATGGATATTTCATGATGGTTTACAAATAGCTGAGAAAAGAAGGAAATATATCCTCAACTAAATGAAGAATTCCAGAGAATAGCAAGGAGATACAAGAAGGTTTTCTTAAAAGAGCAGTACAAAGAAATGGAGTAAAAAAATAGAATGGGAGAGACAGATTTCTTTAAGAAAATGAGAGATATCAGGGGAGAGTTTCATGCAAAAGTGTTTATGACAAAACATTTAAATTATAGCAGAGATCAAGGCTAGGTGTTGAAGCCAAG
This sequence comes from Pseudocheirus occidentalis, assembly GCA_028646575.1. Classification (NCBI taxonomy): domain Eukaryota; kingdom Metazoa; phylum Chordata; class Mammalia; order Diprotodontia; family Pseudocheiridae; genus Pseudocheirus; species Pseudocheirus occidentalis. The sequence continues at coordinate 6,121,140 of CM053596.1, read as the reverse complement.
ATGGCAGAGTGAAAGCAGGAACTTACCTGAACTCCTCCCTGAATTCCATCGGCAACCTCTAAAAAGTAAATCTGAACAGATTTTAGAATGACAGAATCCACTGGGAGACAGAGCATGGCAGAGTCCCAGTCCAGGAAAGTGCACACATAGGATTGGTCAAAGAGAGCACAGAGCATGTGAGGGCTTAACCAGTGTGGAACCAAGACCAGATCATAGTGGAGCCAGAATGAGCTCTGGTGAGTGGATTCACCCCCTACAAGGGTGATTCACAGATCTCTCACCATGGATCTGGGTAAGAGAAAGCACAGGGCCTGGGGCAGTAGTAGTTCTATCAAATTAAAAATCACCTACCTAAACTTCTGGGAGCCAACAAGGCAGAGCAAACTCTAGCTGCTCTAATCCCTTACTCTTATCCTGAAAACCCATAGATTATTGCTCCAGTTTAAAATCCTGAATTAGTGGAACCAGCAGCAGGTTTAGGAGTCCTAGATGAAGGGTATGAATGAGACTGTGCTGAGCCAGAAGTGAAGGGCAGGAGGCATCCCAACAAGCAGCAGCTCAACTGACCAGTAGGAGATCCGGAAAGCCATGGGTGGAGCAAGCAAGCACTAACAACAGAAGCCCAAGTGTACCTTAGCACTATCAGGAGAATCTGCAGACACCAATGCAGCTGTTGTGGACACCAGCTGCTGAGCATGCCTGAGTTCTAGCTCAGTGGCACAGGGGCTGAAACCTGAAATGTCCAGACAATCTCTTCCCCACAATTTAGTCTGTGACCCTCAGGATAACCCAGGGGAAATACTGAATGTGGATCTTGGCCTCAGTCTAGACACCCAGAGGTTACAGAACACAAAGTCAACAACAAGGCTCCTAGCTCCCAGCTTGAGAAGTCTGGGTCAGAGCCCTCTATACTCCAGAAGCAGAAATACACTTTAAAAGTGAGGAAATAGGCAATCACAATGGGCAAGAAGGAAGTTGGGAAAATAAAAACAAATATGATTCAATCCTACTATAATGAGTATGAACAACCAAATTCAGAGGACAACACGGACTCACACCTGAGACCACACCTGATCTCAAGTCTAAAAACATTCTTGGAATAGCTCAAGAAGGATTTTAAAAGCCAAATTAGACAGGCAAAAAGATGAATTGACCAATTCTTTTTAAAATTACAGTTGCAAAATGGGTGGAAAAAATCTCACTAAAAAATCAAATACTTAAAAAGTAAAACTTGTGAATTGGAAAGGGAGGTTCAAAATCTAGCTGGAGAAAACAAATCCCTAAAAGTGAAATGTAAACATTTGGAAAAGAAGATGCAAAAATTAAACAAGGACAATAATTTGCTAAAACTGAGAGTCAAATTGAAGTTAAAGACTTTATGAGGTATGAAGAATCAGTCAAACAAAACATAAAGATTGAAAAATTAGAAGAAAATGTAAAATATCTCAGTGGAAAAACAACTGATGTGGAGAAGAGATCCAGGAGAGACAATGCAAGACTTGTTGGTCTACTGGAAAGGCCAGATGAAAAAAAAAAACCCGCACAACATCCTCCAAGAAATTGTTAAAGAAAATTGCGCTGAAGTCCTAGAGCCAGAAGCTAAAATAGTTATTGAAAGAATGCACCAATGCTTCCTAAAAGAGATCCCAAATTGAAAACTCAAAGAAATATTGTAACCAAATTTCAAAATTATCAGGTCAACGATAAAATACTGCAAGCAGCCAGAAATAAGCAATTCAAATATCGTGGAACCATATTCAGGATTACACAGGACCTGGCAGCTTCTACATTAAAAGATAGGAGGGATTGGAATATGATATTTTGTAAGGCAAAAAGAACTTGGGCTGCAACCAAGGATCAACTATTCAGCAAAACTGAGCATAATCTTTCAGGCAAGGAGATGGTCATTCAATGAAATAAGGGACTTCCAGACCTTCCTGATGAAAAACCAGAGCTCAGTGGAAAATTTTATCTTCAAATACAACAGTCAAGAGAGGCATACAAAGGTAAACATGGAAAAAACACACACACATTCAAATAACTTGTGATTCAATAAGAGTAAACTGTTTATATACCTATATGGGAAGTTGATACCTATTAATATTGAGAACTGTATAATTATCATGATATTTAAAAGGGATATATAAAGATAGAGGGTGTGGGTATAAATCAACTAATCTGATGATTAAAATAACCTTATTAATTGGTTCAAAGGGATTGTAATTGAAGAAAAGGAAAGGAGGAGGATGAAAAAGGGTAAATTATGCCACATGAAGAGGTATAAAAACACAATATAGTAGAGAGAAAGAAGAGAGGGAGATGAATATTATATGAACTTTGCTCTCATTAGCTTTGGTTCAAGGAGGGAATAACATAATCAGTTAAATATAGTATTCTAATGTGAAGACACAGAAAAACTCATTATAGTAGAGGGAAAGAAAGGAAGAGAGAGGAGCACTGCATGAGAATAACTCTCATCATGATTGGGTTCACGGAGGGAATAACATACTTTGTTAAATATAAAAATCTATCCTGCCCTACAGGCAGTAGGAGGGAAGAGGAGGGAAAAAGCAAAGAGGGTTAGAAGGGAAAGTAGAAGTAGTAAGGAGTAAGGGTAGGTAGAGGGAGGGGTGTATAGAGAGGGAATACTGAGGGAGGTGGTGGTCAAACAGAAAACTCTTAAGGAGGGGAAGGGAGAAGGTAGAAATAAAAGCAAAAATAGGGGACCGAATAGGATGGAGAGAAAGACACAGATAGTAATCATTATTCTGAATGTGAATGCGATGAACTCTCCGATACAATGGAGCCAGATCACAAAATGGATTAAAAATCATATCCTATAATATGTTGTCTACAAGAAACACATTTGAAACAGGGGAATACAGACAGGGTATAGGTAAAAGGATGGAATGGAATATTTTATGCTTCAGCTAAAGTTAAAAAAAAGCAGGGTTATCAGTCCTTATCTCAGATAAAGCAAAAGTAAAAATAGATCTAATTAAAAGAGATAAGGAAGTAAACTATAACCTGCTAAAAGGCACCATCTAAAAGGAAGCAATATTATTACTAAACATATATGCATCATGTGGTACAGCTGCCAAATTCCTAGAGGAGAAATTAAGGGAGTTAGAGGAATAAATAAATAGCAAAACTTTACTAGTGGGGGACCTCGATCTCCCCCTCCCTCAACTTGATAACCTAACCTCAAAATAAACAAGAAAGAAGTTAAAGAGGTGAATAGAATTTTAGAGAAGGTAGATATGCTAGACCTCTGGAGAAAATTGAATGGGGATAAAAAGGAATATATTTTCTTCTGAGTGGGACATAGAACATACACATAAATTGACCATGTACTGCAGTATAAAAACCTCATGATTCAGTGCAGAAAGCAAGAAATATTAAATACATCTTCCTCAGATCGTGATGCAATAAAAATAATATGCAATAAAGGGTCATGGAAGGATAGACTGAAAACTAATTGGGAACTAAACAATTTCATCCTAAAGAATGAGTGGGTCAAACAAGAAATTATAGAAACATTTGACAACTTCGTTGAAGAGAATGACAACAATGAAACAATAAATCAAAACTTGTGGGATGCAGCAAAAGCAGTTCTTAGGGGAAGTTTTATATCTTTGAATGCATGCATGAATAAAACAGAGAAAATGGAGGTTAACAAATTAGGGCATGCAAAGGAAAAATCTGGAAAAAGAACAAATTGAAAATCCCCAATTAAATACAAAATTAGAAATACTGAAAACCAAAGGATAGAATAATAAAATTGAAATAAAAACTACTGAATTAACAAATAAAACTATGAGCTGGTTTTATGAAAAAATTGATAGTCCTTTAGTCAATATGATAAAAGAAAGAAGAAAACCAAATTACAAGTATTAAAAATGAAAAGGGTGAATCTACCTCTAATGAAGAGGAAATTAAAACAATAATTAGGAATTATTTTTGTCCAATTGTACGCTTCAAAATTTGACAATTTTAGTTAAATGAATGAATGAATATCTACAAAAATATAAATTGCCCAGATTAACTGAAGAGGAAGTAAATTACTTAAATAACCCCATCTCAGGAAAAGATATTGCACATCCCATCAGTGATCTCCTTAGGAAAAAAAATCTGCAGGGTCAGATGGATTTACTAGCAAATTTTATCAAACATTTAAAGAACAATTGATTCCAATACTTAACAAACTATTTGGGAAAATAGTAGAAGAAGGAGTCCTACCAAATTCTTCTTATGACACAAATATGGTACTAATACCTAAATCAGGAAGAGACAAAATGGAGAAAGAAAATTATAGACCAATTTCTCTCATCAATATAGATACAAAAATTTTAAATAAAATATTATCAAAAAACTGCAACAATTTATCACAAGAATAATGCTCTTTGATTCAGTTGCATTTATTCCAGGAATGCAAAGATTGTTCAATATTAGGAATACCATAAATATAATTGAGCATAGCAACAATAAAACTAGCAGAAGCTATATTATTATCTCAATAAATGCAGAAAAGGCTTTTAACAAAATACAGCACCCATTCCTATTAAAAACACTAGAAAGTATTGAAATAAATGGAGTTTCCTTCAAAGTAATACATAGCATTTATCTAAAACCATCAGCAAGCATCATATGTAATTGGCATAAGCTAGAAGCATTTCCAATAAGATTGGGGGTCAAACAAAGACATGTACTATCACTCCTCTTATTCAGTTTGGTCCTAGAAATGTAAGCAATAGCAATAAGAGAAAAACAAGAAAATGAAGAAATCAAATTAGGCAAAGAAGAGACTAAGCCATCACTCTTTGCAGATGAGATGATGATATACTTAGAGATTCAAGTAAGAAACTACTTGAGATAACAAATTTAGCAAAGTTTCAGGATATAAAATAAACCCACACAAATCCTTGGCATTCCTATATATTTCTTTTTAAAAAAAATTTAATACATTTATTTATTTATTTACTTTTAGTTTACAACATTCAATCCCACAAGCTTGTGAGTTCCAAATTTTTCTCCCCTTCCCTCTCACCCCCCCTCCCCCTCCATAGAGGCATACAATTCAATAGAGGCTCTACAAATACCTTTACATTAAATCTTTGTAAAGTTTTAAAGAAGGATTGTGCCCAATGTAATGAACAAGAAAGAAGAAACAAAATAAAGTAAAAAAATAGAGAGAGAAAGTAGTTTGCTTCTGTCTGCATTCAGACTCCATAATGCTTTCTCTGGACGTGGATAGCCCTTTCCGTCATGAATCTTTTGGAGTTGCCATATAGCCTTGCATTGCTGAGAATAGCCCAGTGTATCAAAATTAGTAATCACAGATATGATGAGTCTGTAACTGTGTACAATGTTCTCCTGGTTTTGCTCCCCTCACTCAGAATTTTTCCTTTTGTTTTCTTTTTGGAGGGGGAAGGTAGGGCAATTGGGGTTAAGTGATTTGCCCAAGGTCACAAGGCTGGATTTTGTGTTAAGTGTGTGAGGACAGATTTTAACTCAGGTCCTCCGGACTCCAGGGCTGGTGCTCTTTTCTCTGCACCAGCTAGACACCCCTCAGCATCATTTTATAGACCTTTCTCCAGGTTATTCTGAAGTTAGTCTGATCCTCATTTCTTATATCACAATAGTACTCCATTATATGCATATAGCACAACTTGTCTAGACATTCCTCAACTGATGGGCGTCCCCTTGATTTCCAGTTCTTTGCCAACACAAAAAAAGCTGCTTTAAATATTTTTGTACATAAGAGGTCCTTTTTTCACTTGTGTATCATTGGGATACAGTCCTAGAAGTATTCCTATATATTTCTCACAAAGCTCAACAGCAAGAAATAAAAAGAGCAATTTAATTTAAAGATACTCTAGCCATTATAAAATATTTTAGAGTCTACTTACCAAAACAAACCCAGGAACTATATGAACACAATTACAAAACATTTTTCACACAAATAAAGTCAGATCTAAATAATTGGGGGGAAAAACATCAGTTGCTTGTGGTTAGGTCAAGCTAATATGATAAAATGACAATTTTACCTATATTAATTTACCTGTTTAGTGCCATACCAATCAAACTACCAAAAATTATTTTATAGAGCTAGGAAAAAATAGTAATAAAATTTATCTGGAAGAAAAAAAGGTTCAGAATATCAAGAGAATCAGTGAAAAGAAATGCTAGGGAAGGTGAGCTAGCTGTGCCAGATTTTAAATGTATTATAAAGCAGCAATCATCAGAACTACTTGGTACTGGTAGAGGAACAGAATGGTAGATCAGTAGAAGAGATTAGGTACACAAGACACAGTAGTCAATGATTATAGTAATTTACTATTTGATAAACCCAAAGACTCCAGCTTCTGGGATAAGAACTCATTATTTGACAAAAACTGTTGGGAAAACTAGAAAACAGAATGGTAGAAACTGGGCATAGACCAGTCTTACACTGTATACCAAAATAAAGTCTAAATGGGTTCACAATCTACATACCAAGGCTGATACTGCAAGCAATTTGGGAGAGCAAGGAATAGTTCACCTATGAGATAATCCTGACCTCTTTTTGACATACTAATACTGTTGTGCCTGAACCCAAATCCCAGGTCACCTGCCCACCACTTTATCCATGGCCCACCTGCCCCACCATTAAGCCCCTTTTTATTTCTGTCTTTGTCTTTGTCCTATATCCTGTCATAGCTTGGAACAGCTGTAAGGCATGAAAGAGCTGACTACTCCTACTCTTCCAAGGGGCACCTGAGTCAGAGGAAGATCACATCTCTGTACCCTCACACCATATACCAAAATTAGCCCTGGATTATAGATCTAACCAATGGCTGCTCTTTTTGCTTTTGTACATCATGGCTTCTGTTTTTGTGGTTTGGGACTATAAAATTAAGTCTGTAAAGCCCAAAGATCACTGCCTGATTTGAGTGTACACTCCAGGTAGTCGCATGCTTGATCAATAAATACACACCTAAATTTGTCTTGAACCCAGGTCTTGGCTCACTCTTATTCTCTGCACAATACTCCTGAATGAATTTTCAGTAATATCAAACTACTACTAACAGAACAAACTGAAGTTACACAATTTAAGCTACAGAACCACATGACTTCCAATTATTTACTAGGTAGTCAATAAGATATCTATACCTTAGTAAAGGCTGAGTGATTCACTTTGTATTTGATCAAGTCCAAAAGATTACCTATCATCTGAACCGAAAAAGTCCATGAGAATTCTACAGCAATTGGAAAAGTGGATGGCAACAAAACCAACACTAATGCAGGAAAACAAGGCAGAATCCTCCTACCTCTAGTTTTCTTTCCTTGGATCAGATGCTAAGGAAAACTCCTCATACGGAAACTGACAAGCCTGTGAGATTGCTTCAGTTCTGGTGCTACTCATACATCAGCATTCTTAGCTTTGCACCTTTGGATAACTGGGAGGCAGAACAACAAGCCCATCCCCAAATCTCTTTTTAAAGAGGGCACATTTCCCACTAGTTTGTTCTTCTTGGAGAGAATTCTATTTGCTGCAGCGCTCCACACCTTCTTCTTCAGCTAGCTGGACTTCCTTGTTCCATGCTTTCAGTTTCCTTTTATTTTCTTCCACCACTGCATTGTAAACTCTTAAAGTGTATTGTCCTTCTCTTTCTTATTTGTACCCTCAATGCTTATGACACTGCTTGGTACATAGATCCTTAAACAATGATTATGACTGAGTGACTAATAACACAACCAGACTCAAGTCAGAGGTATGTGGAGACTGAAAGTATCAGTGTCCAAATGATGAGATGTAGGCTCTGGGTCCCGCCTTGAGCTCCTTGAATCTTTGAGATACAGGCTTTGGGAAAGTAAATCATCCCAAGGAAGATATTTGCCTGAGGTCATGGGCCTTAAGTTGTGGCTCTGCCCAAGTCTTTAGCCCTCCCTTGTTCCAATAGTTTTCCCCCCTTAATGTTCCTGTTCCTACCCTTGAACTGGCCTGGACCACCATTGTCTATGGTCTCCAGGTAGCCTCCAGCAAGTTCCCACCTTTAATCCCTCATTACTGGAGTCTGACCTCATCTTGACTCCTGAACACCCTCCCTACTGGAGTCTGACCTCATCTGACTCCTCCTAAAGACCCTCCCCAATCTCCTTCTCTGGACCACCCCTAGATTCCTCTCACAGCATTTCTGTATATAAAACCCCATCTTCCCTCCATGTGGTATGAGAGTGCCATAGGGTAGCTTAGCAGAGACTTGCTCTGTGAGAGTGCTGTGAAATGGCCTAGCACCCCATATGGCAAACTTGAACTTTCAATAAACTTTACTTTTTCCTTGGCTGAGAAAATTTGAGTGGAATTCTTTCCGCAGGACCCGGCATGTTGGTATTTTGGGGTCTCGGGCAGCCCTAACTCTCTTCAGGCTATCTCTTCATTTTTGTGGTTCCCTGACCGGGAAACACTGCTAATCTCAAGCTCTTCTCCAGCTGGGACTGGAAGGTTTTCAGTCCTTTTTGGTTGTGTTGGAGAACATGGACACGTGTGCAACTTCTGAAGAATGGAGGACAAGTACAGATGCCTCATCTGGACGTGTGGGCCAGATTCTTTCAATTCTCTCAGTGCTAGGGAACTGGGAAAACTCAAGGTATTTTTTGTAGTTTTTTTGTCCTATTTTGTTTTGTTTGTTTTTTGAGGCTTACTTTCAAAACTTTTATGGTGGAAGGGACTTGAAGGCCCTATGCCTGCAGCTCCCCAAAGTTTGCCTTTGGCTTATCTTTTACAACATTGGAAAAAATTTAGTTTCTCTGGATACCTTAAAAAAGAAAATCTAGTGTTTTGCATCACTGTTTGGCCTAGCTATCACCTAGAAAACCATGAATTGTGGCCTGTTTTGGGGACTTTAAAAGACAATACTGTCTTGCAGTTAGAATTATATTGTTGCAGAGAAGAAACATGGGTAGAATCTGCCTATTTTCTGACCTTCACTGAACTGTCTTGGAACACAGTTCTCAGAAAAGAGTGTGAGATGCTTGAAGCTAGAGCCTTCCACAAAAGGGCAACAAGGACCAATTAAATGACCCCATTCCTATGGCTTTGGCGCCAGCCCCTCTCCCATCAGGCCCAGTCACCGGTCCCACTGAGGCAGCTCACCCAGCCCCTCCTGCTGGACCCCAACCCTTTTTCACCTGAATTCCCTTCCCTTTTCCTCTAGCCCAACACCCCTCATTTCCTGCCCCCTACACCATCCTTATCTCCTACCCTGCATCTCCCAGCATGGCCCCTCCCCCTCAGGTACCCCTTCTCAGGTCCCAGCCACCGGCCTTGCTGAAGTGCCTCTCTCTATAGCCCTTCCCCCTGAGGCAACACCCACTCATGCCTCAGGCCCTACCCCCACGGCAACACCAAGGGTATCTTCTCTTCTGACCCCTTCCCCTCCTCAAGTACCAGCTGACCTTCCCCCTTGCCAGTCAGATCCCCTAGTCTTGCAGTCTGATCCAGTTCTCACAAGAAGTGGGACTTCCAATCTTCCTTCCCAAGGCCCTGTCTCCACAGCACCTTCAGGAATTTTTCCCTTAAGGGAAGCTGCTCTCTTGGCTGGTGGGACAACTAGAGTGCATGTCCCTTTCTCCATTTCTGATCTCAACCAAATTAAAGAGAAGCTGGGTAAGTTCTCTGAAAACCCCACAAAGTTTACTGAAGGCTTTCAGGACTTAACCCTCCAATTTGAGCTTTCTTGGGGTGATTTGCATATCCTTTTCTCTGCCTGTTGTTCCACTGAGGAGAGGAGGAGAATCTGGGAAAAAAGCCCCAAAATTTGGGTATCGTTTGGCTAGCAATGACCCCAGAAAATACTCCCCAGGAACAGCTGCTGTTCTCACTGGTGACCCAGGATCAGATTATCAGATCTGAGAGGATATAGAGAATAGAGACCATATGGTACTTTGCCTATTGAAGGCTTAAAAACTGCCTTTCAAAAACAGGTAAATTTTCAGAGGATTAGAGAAATTTCCCAGAGCCTGTACCTCAAAGATTCAAGGAGCTCAAGAGGGGTCCCAGAGACTACACCTCATCATTCCTGTTGAGGGAAACATAAAAATTAAGAGGTAACCCAAAGAGTGTTAGGGTTTCCCAAGACCCCAAAATACCAACATGCCGGGTCCTGCTGAAAGAATATCACTCAAGTCTTCTTAGCCAAAGAAAAAGTAAAGTTTATTGAAAGTTCAAGTTCACCATATGGGGTGCTAGGCCATTTCATGGAGATCTCACAGAGCAAGTCTCTGCTAAGCTATTCTATGGCGCTTTCACAGACCAAGTCTGTTGCAAGCCATTCCATGACTGTCTCACACCACATGGAGGGAAGATGGGGTTCTATATAAAGAAAGGTTGTGGGAGGAATCTAGAGGTGGTCCAGAGGAGGAGACTGGGGAGGGTCTTCAGGAGGAGTCAGATGAGGTCAGACTCCACTAGGGAGGGTCTTCAGGAGTCAAGATGAGGTCAGCGGGGAGAGGAGCCAAGATGGCGGTGTAGAAGCAGCAAGGATCAGCAGCTCCTGCATGGCCACCTGGCAGATTCCCAGTCCAGGAAAGTACCTACTTAGGTTGAGGTAAGAAGAACACTGAGCACAAGGAAGTCGCGCCAGCGTGGAGCAGAGAGCAGAGAAGAGCGGACTGAGAGAAAAAGCTCCAGCCAGGTATCCAGCAGACTCACTCAGCCTGAGAGGTTTCCAGCCAGCTCACCAGAGGACAGAGGATCATCAAACCGGGTAGGAAAAACCTCTGGTGCCATAGCAGGGGAAGCAAGTTCTGTGGGGGAAATCTGGATGTTTAAACTTATACACCCATAATGCCAGAAGCCAAGATGAAGGAATAATGTTTAGTGGCTCCTCTAAATCCCTCCCAGACCAAGAAAAGTCTGGAATTAAATGTTCTAATTAGAGTGGAGGCTTGAATCAGGGGAAGCGGCCCCAGGCAGGGGTTGGGGTTGAGGGCAGGGAGAAGACAGTATGGAATCTAAGCCCAGTAGGGTGGAGCTAGCAAACCCTACCAAGAAAAGCCAATTTAGCACCACTTGCCCAATCAGCAAACAACAGCTCTGCCTCAGGCCTTCAGCTGTAGCCAGCTCTGAAACTGATTAAGCCCTAGCTCAGGGACACAGACTCTGAAACCCGAAGGAGCTAGACCACCTGACCCCAACAAGTTTCTCTGTAAGCATCAGGGTAACTCAGGGGAATTACTGAGAGTCTTGGTATTGGCATCAGG
>CM053596.1:6080725-6109396 GCA_028646575.1 Pseudocheirus occidentalis | reverse complement strand
TCTCTCTCTCTCTCTCTCTCTCTCTTTCTCTCTCTCTCTCTCTCTGTGTCTCTCTGTCTTTCTGTCTGTCTGTCTGTCTCTCTCTGTCTGTCTGTCTCTCACTCTGTCTCTCTGTCTCTGTCTGTCTCTGTCTCTGTCTCTGTCTCTCTCTCAAGAAAACTCCAACTCACTTCCAGCAGCCCAGCTCCCAGATGCTGAGACAATCCAGCTTCCTCCACAGGAAAATTCCAGTTCTGTCTCTCTCTCTCTACAATCCTTCCAGCATTGGCCTCCTGTCTCAGTCAATAGCCTTCTTCCAGTCAACAGGGGAGTTCACACCTTCTCAACAGTGGACAGGGCTCACACCTTCCATACTTAGCCCTAAGTTACTAAGTGCTAAGCATCTGCTAAACTTGATTGCTATTACATTCCACCCCTCCAGTTTGGTCCAAGGGGAGACCTTTCCTTCATCTTGACTCTGGGTTGTCTCTCTGATTCCCTAGATCCTCTTCCATGGTCCCAGCTCCCTCCTGAATGTACAAAATCCCTCCAGGATTCTTGGCCTTACAATTTCAATTTAAATAGTCATGAATCCTGGATCCTGGAACAAATAGAGGCAATATACTTTGTAATCCTGCTGACTACACCATAATGTAATTCCATGCACAAGCAGATTCCCAAAAGAATGCTACTGTGAACAGCTTTTAAGATTCAGATTACACAGTAATAGTGAACACTCCATTTATTTCATTACAAATCAAGGCAAACATTCAATCAATTCACAATACAATAATCAGTCTTCCACCCACAATCATTAACTTAACATTAACATTCCAATCACAAATCATTAACTTAATCATTCAATCAATTCATAATACAATAATCAAACTTCTACTCCTGGGGCAACCATATATCAACTCAATCAATCATTAAACATAACCATTAGAAAATCACACAAATCTTTCCAACCCTTAGTGTCCAGCAAGGGGGAGGGTAATAGGGAGGAGAGAATATGTTCATTAGTGAACCTATCTTCCTACTCCTGAAGAAGGGACTAAAAGGGGAAAAGAAAAGACAAAGAGCCTAAGGAGGTATCCTAGATTGTCCTTTAGAAAACTGGAGAATGGCAGCAACAGCAAGACATGAAAATGAAGGAACAGTGCTGCACCATATACAACTGCAAATGAGATGATTTCAAAGAACAGTGGGTAGTATGAACTGATGCAGAGTGAAGGGAGTATAACCAGGAGAATAATTTATGCAAAAAAACATTTTAAAGGAAAAAAAATCACAGAATTTAAAAACTCTGAGCAATGCAATAGCCAACCATGCTTCAAAGGACCTCTGATGAAACATGGTACACAAGTCTCACCTGAGAGGGAGTGGACACAAAGTACAAAAACATATATTTTTGGACATGACCACCATGTAGATGCATTTTACTTAGCTCTCATTATTTGTTACAAGGTTCCTCTCTCAGTCTCTGTCTGTCTGTTTCTGTCTGTCTCTGTCTCTGTCTGTCTGTCTGTCTCTGTCTCTTTGTTTCTGTCTTTGTCTCTGTCTCTCTGTTTCTCTCTCTTTCTGTTTCTCTGTCTCTCTGTCTCTGTCTCTGTTTCTCTGTCTCTCTATCTGTGTCTCTCTCTGTCTCTGTGTGTGTGTCTCTCTCTGTGTCTCTCTGTCTCTCTCTGTTTCTGTTTCTGTCTCTGTCTCTCTCTTTTAATTTGAGGGTTTGAGCCTGAGTGACTTCCTACTTTTCAAATCTTCTCACACTTTATTTCCTTCCTCTCACTCCCTGATTTAGCCACACTGGCTGATTCATTCTTGCTCTTTACACACAATAGTCTCCTAGTTCCATGCCACTGTTGTAGACTTCCCCAATTCCTGGAATGTTATCATTCCTCCAATTTGCTTCTTAGTTTGCCTGGTTTTCTTTCTTTTTCTTTTACAGTTAATTTTTATTCAAGAATTTACTCACAGGCAACATATTTAAGAACACTTAAAAAATTAAAAATATGATTTTTAAAGGTCAAAAGTAAAAAAAAATTTAGTGAACATGACATTACTAAAAGAATGATGATTCTCTTAATAAATTAACCTCTAAAAATTCCTGTGGAACCAGAGTTCATGCATAAAGAATCTAAATGATGGAACTCAGCTGCAATCCCAGTGAGTGCAGGAGCCTTTTCCTGGTCCTCACAACCACTAGTGACTTCCTCCCTGAGATTCTCACCTGCTCTTCTACTTTGTATAAATCTTGTTTGTTCTCAAAATCATGGACAGATGTACTTGGTCTGTACAACTGTAGATCAAAATGGATATCCCCAATAGACAAGATGGCTTTTCAATGGTGGGAATTTGAGGAAGATGTACTAGTGGACAGATGGGATGAGGGAGGGAGAGAAGAGAGGAAGGAAGAGAATTTCCTTTTGAAAAGCACCCACACTCTCAGTCTAAGCAAACAGTGGCATAGACAGTGGGCTCTGTGGATTTCTCCTTTGGGTCTGTTTGACTCTTATTCAAGGTTCTTATCTTCAGATGAGCATAGGTCACGCCCTCAGGATTTTTAGCCATGGGAACCTGAAGGAGAAATACAAGTGTGAGGGAACAGTGAGTGATATTGGAACAGGAGTTCCTAATCTTTTCGTGTATCATGAAAGCTTTGAGAGTCTGTCTGGTGAAACCTCTGTATTCCTTCTCAATTTCATACCTTTAATTAGATGACATGAACTCCATAGGATTATCAAGGAAAGGAAACAATATTGAAGTATAGTTATTGAAATATTTAAAAATAACCCCAAACTAGTTTAGGGATCCTCAGTTGACAATCCCTGCCTTTGAGGAGGAGAATAATTAAGAGGTAAGTGACTAAGAAGTGGTCCAACCCTGTGCCCATAGCTTGTGGTTAAAGGTGGGGGTCAAGAACAAGACAGGGTGCTCCTCCAGGTGAAGGACAGGACAGGACTAACTCACCGATGGTTCCCTTGGTCTCTCCTTGGCCACTTCTGTATCTGAGATAGAGAAAAGGTTCCATCATTCACCCAGCTCCCAAGACCAGTACCTCCTCCCTGCTTAAATAGCTCTGATAGCTCAGAGCATGGTGCTCTTCCCTAGCCAATCACATAACTTACACAGTGCCTCATCTTTTGGGTCCTCTGGGTGATGGGGCAGGCAGACACCCTGAGGAAGACAAGGACAACAGAAGAATCTGTAGGGAGAGGAGGAAGAAATAGGATGAGAGGGCATGGGTCACTCTGGGAGCTTCCTTGAGCATCTTCTTTCCACCAGGTGCTCCATCCAGCACAGAGGGGCCAGGGATACATCAGAAGGAATAAACAGGGGACTATTGTAGTAGGAGCTGAGGCTTCTTACCTCCTAAGGCAGTCTCCCTGCAAGGTCCCTGATGAGGGAAGCAAGGGAAAGAAAATATCAAGGAAGTGCCCCAGTGGAGTCCAAGAGGCTTCTCCCTTTCTCCTCCATGCTCACCTATTGGGATGGATTGATGGCAGAAGATCGCTAGCCCAAGAAGGCAGATGAGGAGGAAGGAGACACAGCTGAGGGTGATGAGGAGGGTGTTACTGGGTACTGAAGCAGAAGTGGGGGAGAGGGAAGACTCCTCATCAATCACTCTCCTGAGAGGACGCCCACCATTTACCTATAATTGTCCCTGAATTTTCTCCTCCTATCACCCACCACCCCCAGCATCCCATAGTTTGACACAAATCCTTGTCAGAGAAGGCTCATCCCTTAGAATCAGAATGAGAAAAACCAGGTTGGAAGTATGGGTGTCATAGGTGAGGAAAGGGAGAAAGTTATGGCCTAGCTCACACCCTTGGTCCCTATGGGCCTGGAATTGAGGGCTATGTGAAAGTCTCCATTGGCTCATCCTGTGTTTCACCCGAAGCCAAAGCCTTGGTTTCATCTCCTTGTAGGGCTAAGGGATGGAGTGGTTGTTGGCACCCCCAGTGCATCTTGTGGGTTTCTTCCTCTCACCTCTCACTATAATCTCCAGAGGGTCACTGAGTTGTGTCCAGAGACTGCCGTTGATCCTAGGCTGGTAGCTGCAGCTGTAATTGCCAGAGTCTTTGGGGGTCACATGTGTCAAAAGGAACTGGGCCCCATCTTGAGTACTATTCATCTTCCCCTCCTTGTACAGAATAAACCTGGTATTCCATGAAGGCCCCTGACACAGGAGGGTCACATCAGCCCCTGAGGTTACCTCTGGGCCAGGTTGGACTGAGAGGAAAGGCTTGGGGAGTGCATCTGGAAATGCAAATATAGAACAGAAACTCTCAAGGGTCTTTCCACAATGGGGTGGAGGAGGCAGGAGATAGAAGGGCCCTGAAGAACCCCTAGCCCTTAGCAGCTACTTTTATTGGCTCTTAGTTCATTCTTTTTGCAAAATTTCCTTCCCTTGAGTGCTAAATTTCAGATATTTTCTGGGTTACTAAGAAATAAGAAGGGTGTTCCTCCCTAATTTCTTCTCCCTTGAGTATGGATTAGTGCCTGAGCTAATCCATCCTTCTACCTGTGCCTCCAAGTACATTGGGGTGCACCCCAGAAGCCCAACCTTACCATGCTCAAAAGAGCCCCAAACAACAGGCCCTTCCTAGGCAGTCTCTCAATACTGACTCCCAGTGTCTACTTTATGTCCTTTGGAACTGGACACACCCTCACCTGTCACCCAGATCTCCAGGGCCTCACTGGGCTCAGACACCTGGTATGGAGCCTTCCTCTCACGGTAGACACAGCTGTAGTTGCCAGCATCCTGGGCCCTCACAGAGAGGAGGGGAAAGTCAGCTGAGGTCCCAACAGGGCTCTGGCTCTGCAAGGGCTGAGGGCTCCCCACCTTCAGCAGAGTGAATGTCACCCTCCAGAGGGTAATCTGAGGGGGCTGCCGGCACTGGAGAGTCACATGCATCCTGGGCTCCACCACAAGGCTTGGGAGGGCTGAGAGGGAAGGCTTGGGGAGGGATCCTGTGAGAGGAAGAACAGGGGGCTGGGAGTCAGGACACCTGGGTCAAGTCCCTCTTCTGCCTTTGAGTCCCTGTGTGACCTTGGGCCAGTCAGTTTAGACACTGGAAGTGTCTAAACCTCAGTTATTTCCTCTGTAAATGGAAGAGGGGGTGTAGATTAGAAGATCTCTCAGCCCTTTCCTGCTCTAGAAACCCAGGAATCTAAGGAGACATAAAGTAGACTTTCACATTTGAGGGAACTCATCCAACCTATGCTCTCCAGCATCTGATGAGTCATGGGAGGGAAGATCACACCCTTCACTGTTCATCTGGGCTGTCCCAGACAGGTCCAGAGCCCAGCCTAAAACCTGACCTCAGATCATGGAGAGAGAAGGCTCCAGCTCATTTCCAGGCTGTCACTCATTTGTTGTGCGACCCTAGACAAGCCCTTCTCCCTCTCTCTGGGCCTCACTTTGCTTGTTGGTAATGGGAGGGTTTGGCTTCTGTCAAATGAGCTAGAGAAGGAAATGACAAGCCATTCCCCCAGTGACTGCCAAGAAGATAAAAAATGGGGTCACAGGGAGTTTGAAAAGAACTGTACAAAAGAAAAATGGGAGGGTTTGGGTTCAAGAACCCCCAAGGCCACTTTCAGCTCTGGATCTCTCTGATTTTCCTCCTAACCCCAGCTCAGTCCCCATTATCACCTTTCTTCCCCAGATTCTATATCACAAGAGAAATGCCTCATGTCTCCCAAGACTCCAGAGTCCTGTAAAGGCCCAGGGCAGAGCTGGCTGTGTAGATACCAGGCCTTGTCTCTGTGAGGCCCCTGGCTTGGCAGAGAGCAGAGGGATCATCCTCAGAGTTATTCTGGGCCCACATCCCCCTCACCTGGCACTACCAGCTCTAGGGTCTCACTGGGCTCTGATCCTCTAGCAGATGCTGTCTCTTCACTGTAAGTACAGCTGTAAATCCCAGTGTCCTCGGGTCTCACAGATGGGAGGAGGAAGCTAGTCCAGAGACTTGCTAAGGTCTGCTGTTGTAAGGGACCCCAGGTCCCAGCCTTCCTCAGAGTGAAAGTCACCTCTCCAAGGGAAGATACTTTGGGTCTTGAGCACCAGAGAGTGATGTTGGCCCCTGGGGCTACCACAAGGCCAGGCTGGGCCAACAGAGTTGGCCTGGGGAATTGTCCTGAGGGAAAAGGGGAACCAGAGGTTAAGGTAAGATGTCATTTCTAGGGTTCCTCCTCTAGTCCCTTAATAAGAGGGGAAACAGCAATCTTGTGGCTATTGTCATTCCCTGTCTGGGCTCTGCCCCACTATTTTGGGACCCAAAGCTGAGTCTATGTAGACCAGGAGAGGGTCCCAGGGTTTCCTCCAGCCTTTCCCAAACCATGCCTTCAGAATTCCCTGGATTTTGTAATGTCCCCATAATTGTGTGTGTCCTTATGTGTGTGGGGGAATTGGTATTCTGGGGGGTTCCTATCTCTAATCACCCGACACAGTCAGCTCCAGGGTCTGACTGACATGTGACCCATTATAGGGTGGTTTCTTCCTGTAGTAAATACAACTGTAGCTCCCAGAGTCCTCGGGCCTCACAGATGGAAATGAGAACACAGCCTGGGTCCCTGCAGGGCTTTGTCTCTGCAAGGGCTCCAGGCTCTTTGCCTCCAGCAGGGCAAAGCTGTAGTCCTGAGGGGGTTCCAGTGGTAACATGTCGCACCATATGGTCACTCTACTTCCTGGATATGTTGAGCTGTAGTAGTACTGTGAGGATGAAATGAAGGGTTTGGGGAAGGCTCCTGTGAAAGGAGGAAGGAAGAAAGTTAGGGACCCGATCCCCAGCCCCAATCCCCTGAAATCGCTCCCTGAAACAGAGCTGAGAAAGGGAGTGTGGGCTGAGGGGCCCTAGCCACTTCCCTTTGCCCAGGCCTGTGGACCTGGTCATGGCTGCGTAACTGGGCCCTGGGGTCACCTTCAAAAATGCTCTAGTCCAGAAAGACTGTCAAAGTACAGAGCAAGTGGAAGAGAAGGGGCATGGGCAGAGGAGGCTGCCCTCCCCTACCTTCCCCTCTTTCCACCTTGTCCAATGGGCCCATCTCTGTCCCTACAACCTGGGCCTGCAGGACAAGGCAGGATCCTAATGCTCCAACCCTGGTGAATTCAGACCTTTCTCTTAAGCTTTGAGGCTTTCAAAGCTCTATCCCCTCAATAACCCCATGGGTGGAGAGGTTAGACAGACATCCTGACTGGGCCCTACCCAAAGCACTACACTGCCATGTGGCGCCAGGTCCCTGTACTGCCCCCCCTCAGGGAAGTGAGAGCTGGGCTGGCAGAGGAGCATGTGCCCAGGGGTGGACAAAGGCTGGCATAGGAGCATAGAGGCTCCCTCTGGAAAGTATGTGAGGAATTGACTTTAGTCTAGTTCTGACACCCTCAGTCTTTACCTGTACATCGGGCACCTCCTGCTCAGTGATGGGGAAGTCCCAAAGGATTAGGAAAGACTCCACCCCTGCTGCCCTCAGGGAGCTCATAGTGCCAGGGATCACAGGGGCTTGAGCTCAAATGACCCCATTAGATAATCCAGCCCATGAGCTTCATGTCATGGAAGAAAGAACCAAGGTCCGCAGAAGGTTAGGGACTTGTCCACAGTCACCCAGCTAGGACTTGGGGGGGAACAACAGGTGTTTGAACCCCTGCCACAGGCTCCCGATCTCAAGCTCCTTCCCTCTTCAGCAGGCTGCCTGCTAAGTGGGGCCAGAAGGCCAGCAGCCTGGGGTGGTGTGAGGGCCTTAGTGCTAGAGGGGGCACACAAGAGAGGCATAGGCATCATGCTGGGAGGGCCAAGGGCTAGGACAGAGCCACTGATGCAATTAGGGACAGCATCCTGGAGCAGTCAGGATCTGACCTGGGCTTTGAGGATGTCTAGGAAAGTAATAGACCAAGGTGGGAAGGGCATCCCAGTCAGGGGGAACTATGTGAGCAAAGGCAGGATGGTGGCACATGAAGAGAGGTGATTGAATAATATGGCAGTGGTAAAGACAACTAGATGTGTTGTTGTCTGGCTCTTTAAAGACAGGAAAAGCAATCTGAGTAAAGTTTGTTCAGCAAAATGGAGCCTCAGAAGGTGTGCCCCTTCTCCCAAATCCTGTGTGTCTGCGGAGAGAATAGCATTGAAGCTATCATGGCACCTGAGCACAAACTCTGCCTGCTGCCAGAAGCCATTTCTCTCCTCTCTGAGCTCTCCATCCCTCCAGAGTTGGAACTGGTCACTCCCCAGGTGGCCCTGGCACCTGAGGGTCACATCTACTCCCCTGGGGACCACAGGACTTGGGACAGCCCAGAGGGTGGGCCTGGGAAGGAAGTCCGAGAAGGAAACAGAGTCTAGAGTTCCAGAGATGTTTCTGATCCTGCTTTTGTTTTGCTTTTTCAATTCTGAATCCTAAATCCCCTTCCTGAGTCACCCCATCCATGTCATCAGACATAGAAAGTTCCCTAAATTTGTTGGTATCATGGGTTAGAATATTGGCCATGACAGTAAAGGACCAGGTAATTTTAAGTCACCTTGTCTCCTCTCCAGGTCTCAGTTTCCCCATCTCTAAAAGGTAAATTGTGGTCCATGTGCTATCCTCCTCACAGGATTATTTAGGGAAAAGATTTCAAAACCCTGTCTTTGCTGCCAAAGTGTGACCTGGGGTGCCAGGGGAGGTGCTAGTGCTAAGGGGAGGCAGGTAGTCCAGTCTGAGGGTTTGTCTCACTTGTAGGTGACTCCCCAGAGAGGCCTCTGGGCTCATCTCTCAGGAGCAGCCCTTCCCCACCAGGGATGGTTCTAGACTAGCACCTCCTCACCTGTCACCACAAGGGCCAGGGGCTCACTGTGTTCTGACCACAAGGATCCCTGCCCAAAGCGGCAGCTGTATCTTCTCCCATCTCTCCAGTAATCCACAGTCTTGAGCACAAACTCTGCCTGCTGCCAGGAGCCATTTCTCTCCTCTCTGAGCTCTCCATCCCTCCAGAGCTGGAATCGGTTACTCCCCAGGTGGCCCTGGCACCTGAGGGTTACATCTGCTCCCCCGGGGACCACAGGACTTGGCACGGCCCAGTGAGTGGGCCTGGGAAGGGGGTCTGAGAAGGAAACAGAGTCTAGAGTTCCTGGGATGTTTCTGACCCCACTTTTGTTTTGCTTTTTCAGCTCTGAATCCTAAGTCCCCTCCCTGAGTCATCCCATCCATTCATCCCAATGTCCTATTTTCCCTCACTGGTTGTTGTGAGGATGGCTATCTGGACTGAATTAGGGCAAAGGAAAGGAGGAGGACAATAGTGTTGGGGATACCTTACCCATCTCTACCCTCAGCACCCAGTCCACACACAGACCTGTAAGAGAAGCTCAGGTTATAGATGCCTCCCCTCCAGCCCACGCTCTCCCCAAAGACCCTGAACCTCTAATTCTGCTTTGGCCAGAACATTCCTTCCTGTACTTCAGCCATAGACCTTGTCACAATGTCCCTCCCTCCCCTCTGATCCTGGACACTCACCAATGAAGACCAGGAAGGTGACTGTGGGGCCCATGGTGGGAATTCACCTCCGTCCTGAACTGCCAAACCTTAACTGTGCATAGGGGAAAAGGCAGGCAAAGTAGAGGCTGGTCTAGGGTGTGGTGTGCTGCTTCGCACACCCTAATTTCATCTCTTATACTGATGAGTGAGGGACCATGTTCCTCCAAGGCTCAGCTCTGAGGAGATCAGAGTGTCTAAAGGTAAATGTAGCCTGGCAAGGCCTAAGGACTCCCACGGCTATCTAAGGTATTGAAGACCACTGAAGGTGACCAGGCCAAAACAGCAGGACCTCCCAAGCGATAGCCATGGTGCGCCATGAAAGACTCACCTTGAAAGGCCCAAAGCTAGTCACCAAGGCTGAAGGAGCCCGTGGCACCTAAGCTCCGAGCTCAGCCCCACACACTCATCATGTCTTTGCTCCCTGTTGTTCTGCTTACTGGGTGAGTCATGCCTTGCCCTTTTTTTTGTGATTGATAATAAAAAAACAAAGAACGTAACTCTAACATTATTTACTACTTTCATCTTTACCAAGCACAACAACCTTGAGCAGTAGCTGTTAATATTATTCCTACTTTATTGATGGGGAAACTGAGGCAGGCAGAAGTGAGATGGCTTGCACAGGTTCACACTTGGCAAGCATCTGAGGCAGGATTCAAATTCATGTCTTCCTGACTCCATGAAGCCAACACCATGTATCAGAGGAGTTCAGTGTAGATACAAGACCCCCAACCTCTGAGTACTGTGTCTTCTTTAGGCCACCTCCACGGCAGCACTGCTCAACCTGGGAATGGGCAATACGTGGCTTTGCTCCTCTGCTTGCAGCCTACTCAAGCCTAGCACCCATCCAGGGAGTTGAC
This sequence comes from Pseudocheirus occidentalis, assembly GCA_028646575.1. NCBI lineage: Eukaryota > Metazoa > Chordata > Mammalia > Diprotodontia > Pseudocheiridae > Pseudocheirus > Pseudocheirus occidentalis. Next base: position 6,099,056 of record CM053596.1, on the reverse strand, counting down.
CTTGACCTGGGGGGTTTCTGTGCATCCCTGTACATCCTCACTCATAAGGATAAGGAGTCTCATGAGGCAGGCTGCCTCCAGATGAGACAAGTCCCAATTCAAATCCAAATTGATTAAGCTCCAATTATGTGACCTGTCCTGTGCCACATGCTGAGAATACAAAGAGGAGATAAACAGTCTCAGGCCTCACGGAGCTTACAGTCCATGGGGATGGGGGAATATAGGTTAGTATATACCAATACAAAATACCTGTGCAAAGATTTCAGGGCAGAAGTCAGAGTTCTAAATGCAAAGGACAATTTGTTAGCAGCAGAGCAGAGTTTCCACAGGGCACAAAGCAAGAGTAGGGGTGGGTGGAATGGGTCACTGCAGGAGGGAAGATGAAATGGATGGGAATGATAGAAGAGAGTCTGAGGACCAGGAAGGCAGCCTGTGACTCAGAATCCTGAGTGGACATGTCAGCCCAGGGATCGTCAGCCCTCTTCTGTAGCAAAGAGCAAGGTCATTGTGCTTATGAGTCCCGTGAAAGAGGTGGCGAAGGGCGATGAGCCCCCATGCGTGACAGCAGGGCAGATAGTCACTGTCTGGTGCACATCATCAAACTTTTCTTAATCACTTAATGTTGACTAGATTCTGAGTTAACTGCAGGAGATTCAAAGACAGAGAGGTTCTCTATTCTCTCAGGTCAGACAAAAATGCACACAATGTGTGTGCAGAATAAATTTTAAAAAGAATCAACACAAAATAAACAGACACATATGGTTAGATACAAATTAGCATGAGGGGCAAGGCATTAGCCATTGGGAGATTAGGGAAGACTTTCTGTCCCAAGTGGTGTGTTAGAAGGAGCCACTGAGCACATTACAGCCATGGGAGATGATCTTTGTAAAGGCATGGAGACCGTAGGTGGAGACCAGTGTGAAGAAAGGGGCTTCTTTGGCTGGACCTCAAGGCACTGAAGGGGATCTATGCATCACAAGGTAAGAAAGGTACTTTGAGACCAGACTGTGAAGGGTATTAAAAGTCACACCCAGAGGTCTGTACTTTATCCTGGAAGTAACAGTGACCCGTTGTTGTTTATGAGAGAAGCGGGTGACATGATCATTCCTGTTCTTTGGGAAAATCACTTTGCCCTCTGTGTGGAAGATGAATTGGGGTGGGGAGAGCCAATGATCAGTGGAATCATGGGGCTGGGCTGGTTGTATGGGGGTGAGGAACATTTGAGATACTCACCCCACTCAAGTCAGATCAGCTCCATACTTAGACTCACTGCTGGTGAATTGATTATGTCCTCCCAGGTGGGGTACATAGAAGGGTCATTGTTCCTGAACCAGAAGCCAGTATTCAGTGAGAGAGGAGACAGAGCTCTGGTCCTCCCTGACAGTCAGAATATAGGGTGGTCTTCCACCATTAATATGAAGACCTCAAGTATAGGGAGCTCACTACCACACAAGGCACCAAACCCCATTCTCCCACGCCCTGCTCCCTTGCCCCAGTCAGGCCATGCCTGTGACTCTCACCTTCTTCAGTAAATGTGTCTCTCTGAATGCGTTGTCCAGAATGAGGTTTGTACTGAAATAACCCCTGCTTGAGATAGGAATAAGGGAGGTTTTGGCCCGGGGTAGGGGCTGGGTGCCTTGGGATTTGGAGAAGTTGTTGGTTGGGGGAAATAGAAACAAAACCTTGATTTCTCAACTTCCTGATGGGTAAGTGTGAGCTGGGGTTGGGCAACTTGCATATTTTTCTGTGGAACAGCTGTTCTTTCTGTCACATTCTGTGCCCAGCCTTTAGCCCTGTTACCTCCTTCAGTCTGCCCAGAAGTGGGTTCCAGGCACTCACTTCCCTGTTCTGGCCTATTGGTTTCAAGGGCTGCAGTAGAGACCTGAAGGAGCATCTGAGCAAGCCTTTGGAAAGGTTTTATCTTTTTTTTTGGAAGGGGGAGGCAAGGTAATCAGGGTTAAGTGACTTGCCCAAGGTCACACAGCTAGTAAGGGTTAAGTGTCTGAGATTGGATTTGAACTCAGGTCCTCCTGACCCTAGGACCAATGCTCTATTCACTTTGCCACCCAGCTGCCCCTAGAAAGGAGGATTTGGAGGAAAGAAGGGAGTACAGAGAGTACAGAACAGAACCCATCTCTCTCTCTCTCTCTCTCTCTCTCTCTCTCTTTCTCTCTGTCTCTCTCTCTCTGTCTCTCTGTCTGTCTCTCTGTCTCTCTGTCTCTCTCCCTGTCTCACTCTCTCTTTCTCTCTCTCTGTCTCTCTCTCTGTCTCTCTCTCTCTGTCTCTCTCTGTCTTTCTCTGTCTCTGTCTGTCTCTGTCTCTGTCTCTGTCTCTGTCTCTGTCTCTCTGTCTCTCTCTCTCTCTCTCTCTCTCTCTCTCTCTCTCTCTCTCTCTCTCTCTCTCTCTCCACTAGTCTCTTGAGCTGAGGACAAAGTCTGAGTATGTGGCAGAGGCAGGATTATCTTCTAGGGGGATTATCTGTATGTGGCTGGTTCACAGTCCAAAAGAATGAAGAGGAGAAGAGTCCATCCTTCTGCTTCAAGATACCCTTGCCCCTGCTTAGCTCAAATGTTCCTTCAGTGGAACTCAAGAGGCTGAGGCTGGACAAATCCAAGAAAGAATGACAACTTGGGAGATTAGATCTTGATTTTCCAAGGATGCACTTCCATTCTTTTATCCTGGTCTCTGTATGGCTCAGAGGTCTCTGAGAAGTCGGATATGAGCCTTCATCACCAGGTTTCCCTGGTAAGATGAATTTTCCATGGTTGAAAAATAGAAACTTCAGAAATCCAAGAAACTAATCAACATGGAAACTACCTTTCTCTCCAGAATGTAGGATCTGATGATGCAGAGAGATTTCACTGTTGTCAGTGACAAATTATCACTTGTCAGGTATGGGAACTCCTTACATGAGTGGATTGAAGCACTTCCTGATAGCCCTTCCAATGTTCACATTCAACAATTCTGTGATTAGGGTTCAGTGAACTTTTGGGAGCTAGTTGAGCAGATAAAGGGGAAATGATATCTGAAGAGAGGCTACAGTCATGAGCAGACAAACAGGTGGACATAGTTCTGCCTGTTACATTAACAATAGAAATAGTGACTCCATTTTGCATTTACCCATCTTTTTTTGAACTGTTCCAGTTGCTTGTAAATCACCTGATTTTAGAGAAGTCACAACATTATTCCTCCTTCCAATGGTCACCCAGCTTAAGGAATGTCACAAAACTCTGCTCATCTCATTGTCTCCTGATCCTCTACACCAATAAGAAAACAGGTGTCTCATTCCCTACATCTTGTTTTTCCTGTTTTTCATCCATCCAAATTGTATATTAATTATTTGGAAATTAATGGCTAATAACCTTGGCTACTGAGAGCCTTGGATTTGGTTTGTCTCTTCAACTACATGCATGGCTAAATTAGTCACTGGATGTATCTACTCAGTTTCTTTATACCTCTGTAACAACCCCTTCTTCTATGGATTCCCAGAATATTCCACAGGTACCCTATTCAGAAGACAGGGAATAAATAGGTCCTGAATCTAGCATTCATAGATGGAGGAATCAGGACAGGATGGCTGGAGCTGAAGATCCCAGGTCCCTGCTTGTAGTCTCTGGAGAGTACCCTAGCCCATACTCAGGCTCCATGAACCAAAAGAGAGGGAGGAGGATGGCCTCCCAGCTGTTCAACCGTGTCCCACATCTGAGTCCCACGGAGATGAATTTACAATAAATTGGAATGCATTTCCATTTCTTGTATCTCCTCTCCCCAGATCTCCCTGCAAACTCTCCTTCCTAGCTTTACTCAGCCACAAACTGGCCAAAGGAGAACAGAGTGTTTTCAAGTGTGAGTATCAACCTAAGTGTTACATCAATGTTGCTCAAGAAAGAATACAGGGGAAATCTCACCTTTGATTTTTTCATTTAACGATCTCATGGCTTTAGCCCACAGAAAGCTTGAGAAGTTAACAATGTGGTAAAATTGCAGCCCCAAACACAGCTGAGATCTTCACCTGTATTAAAAGAGGCACAGTGTTGGGAACACAGATGGTGATGGTTTTACTGTACCATGGCCCATTCAGACTAAACCCAGAGTATTGTGATAAGAGGTGGGTGGGATACTCTCAGAACATGTATAACCTTGAAAAAAAGCCAGTGCAGGGTTATCAGAATGGATCTTATTTAGCATCATAGATCATAGATATAGAGGGACCTAAGAAGCAGTCTATTCTAACCCTTTCATTTACAGGTGAGGAAATTGTGGCCCATTGACTTACACCGAGGTAAGGGAATAGAAGACCATGTCATAAAAAATGATATACTGGTATAACTAAGTACACCGGACCTTGAGAAGATTTAGTGGCCATTATTTTTAATAGTATTTAAATTTTTTCCCCTATTACATGTTAAGACAATTTTTAACATTCATTTTCACAAGATTTTGAGCTCCAAATTTTTCTTCCTCTCTGACCCTCCCCGCCCCTCCTTTGAAAATGGTAGGCAAATCAATATAGGTTACACATGTGCTTAATGTAAAATTACTTCCAAAGTAGTCAAAATTGTGAAAGAAGAAACAGATCAAAAGGAAAGAAAGCACAAAGAAAGAATAAAATAAGTGAACAATTTTGAACTCAATTCAGAGTCCAGGGATTCTTTATCTGGATGTAGACAGATAGCATTTTCCTTTTCTTATCTTGGATCATTGTGTTGCTGAGAAGAACTGAATTATTCATAATTGATCATCATGCAATGTTGCTGATGCTGTATACAATGTTCTCCTGGTTCTACTCTTCTTTGCATCAGTTTGTATGAGTCTTTCCAGGTTTTTCTGAAATCCACCTGCTCAGCATTTTAATTTCACCATAGTATTCCATTACATCCATATACCACAGCTTGTGCAGTTACTCCCCAATTTATAGCATGCCCTTAATTCCCTATATCTTGTTAGTGGCCATTACTGTTGGTTTCAAATATTTGCAAGTTCACTGGGGGGAGAAAGCATTAAATTTGGAGTGTTTGTTGCCAAATACAGAAGGAGGAACAATAGTGTCAAATTGCCAAAAGGAAGGCTTTACCTTGATATGAGAAAAACATATTTTTCTCTTTTAAAAATTTATTTAGTATTGTATTTTTCTCAGTTACATTTAAAAACAATTTTTACATTCATTTTGAAATGTTTGAGTTCCAAATTTTCTCCCTTCCTCTCTCCCCACCCTATCCCATTGAGAAGAAAAGCAATTCTAGATAGATTATGCCTATGTAATCATGCAAAACATTTCCATAAATGTAAAAGAAAACATAGACAAAAAAACTCAAGAAAAATAAAGTAAAAAGTATGCATCAATCTGTATTCAGATACTATGAGTTCTGTCTCTGGGGATGGATAGCATTTTTCATCACAAGTCCTTCAGAATTATCCTATGTCATTGTATTGCTGAGAATAGCTAAGTCATTTACAGGTGATCATCATGTAATAATGCTATTACTTTGTACATAGTACATTTCACTTTGCATCAGTTCATGCAAATCTTTCCAGGTTTTTTCCTGAGTGCAGCCTGCTCATCATTTCTTTCAGCACAATGGTATTCATCATAATCACATATTACATTTTTTCAGTCATTCTGGAATTCAGGGCCATCCCCTCAATTGTTTTTTTTGTCCTCAGAAAAGAGCTGCTATAAATATTTTTCTACAAATAGGTCCTTTTCCTTTGTGCTATTTTTAAATAAATGTTTGCCTATTTTTAGTTTACAACATTCATTTCCACAAGATTTTGAGATACAAATTTTCTTCCCACCTTCCCCCTACTCACCACCACAAAACAGCCATCCCACTGAATACCTCCTCCCCAAATCTGCTCTCTCCTATATCTTCCATCCTCTCCTCCAACTTTCCAGTGGGACAAAATGGATCTCCATACCCCAGTGTCTGCACATGTTATTTCCCAGCTGCATGTAAAAATAACAATGATAATTATTATTGTAATTATATATACATATATATCATTTGATTTTAAAACTTTGGATTCCTTTCCTCCCTCTCCCTCGTCCCCCACCCTTACTGGGAAGATAAGCAATTCAAGATAGCTTGTAGGTGTATAGTTATGCAAAATATTTCTATAATGACTATATTTCCCTCCATTCTATCCCACCCCCCCACACTTATTCTATTTTCTACATTGACCCTGTCCCTTTTCGAAAATGTGTGCTCCCTTGTGCTATTTTAAAAATCTCTTGGAATATAGACATAGTACTGGTAGAAAGTCAAAGGATACACGTGTCTTTACAGCATTTGGGGCGAAGTTCCAAATTGTTCTATGAAATGTTTCAATTCGTTCACAACTCCATCAACAGTACATTAATGTCTCATTTTCCACATCCCCTCCAACAACTGTCATTTTCCTTCTCTGTCCTGTTAGCAAATCTAATATATATGAGGTGGTGCCTCAGAATTGTTTTAATTTGCTTTTTTCCAATCAAAAGTGAGTTAGTTTTTTTTCATTTTGCAGTAGATAGCTTTGATTACTTCATCTTAAAATTGTTTATATCTTTTGATCATTTATTAGTTGGGGAATGACTCATTTTTATAAATTTGACTCAGTTCTCTATATGTTTCAAACTTGTTCTGTGAATATTTGGCCTTAATTTGTCACAGAATAAAATAGAGAGTTATTATGCTGATATTCTGAACCTTGGAAGCTGCCTTTTCTTGACATTACATATAGTTACTATTGCTAACTACATTTCTCTCCATTCTATGCCACCCCATTTATTCTATTCTCTCTCCTGTCCCTTCTCAAAAATGTTTTGCTTCTGACTACTCCTCTCCCAGTCTGCCCTCCCTCCTGTTACCCTACTCTCTTACCCTCTTCCCATTTTACTTTCCTGTAGGGTAAGATAGATTTCTATATGCAATTGAGTATGTATGTTATTTCTTCTATGAGCCAATTCTGATGAGAGTAAGGTTCGCTCACTGCCCGTCACCTCCCCTATTTTCCCCTCCACTGTACAAGTTTTTTCCTGCCTCTTTTCTGTGAGATAATTTACCCCCATTCTAACTCTCCTTTTCTCTTTTTCCTTTACTTTACATTACTCCCTTACCCCTTAATTTCATTTATTTAAAGATTTCATCCCTTCATGTTCTACTCACATCTGTGCACTCTGTCTACATATACTCCTAACTGCCCTAATAATGAGAAAATTTTTATAAGTTACAAGTATCATCTTCCCATGTACAAGTATCATCTTCCCAATTTAACCTTATTAAGTCCCTTATGATTTCTCTTTCCTCTTTGTCTTTTTATGCTTCTCTTGAATCTTGTATTTGAAAGTAAAATTTTCTTTTCATTTCTGATCTGTTCATCAATAATGTTTGAAAGTCCTCTATTTTGTGAATATTCAATTTCCTCCTCCAGGACTATACTCAGTTTTGCTAAGTAGATGATTCTTGGTTGTAATCTTTGCTGTCCAGAATATCATATTCCAAGCCCTCTGATCATTTAATGTAGAAACTGTCAAATCTTGTGTTATCCTGACCCTGGCTCCACCATACTTGAATTGTTTCTTTCTAGTTGCTCACAGTATTTTCTCCTCAACTTTAGAGCCCTGGAATTTGGTTATAATATTCCTGGGAGTTTTCATTTTGGGATCTCTTTCAGGGGGTAATTGGTATATTCTTTCCATTTCTGTTTTACCCTCTGGTTCTAGAATATCAGGGCAATTTTCCTTGATAATGTCTTGAAAAATGATGTCTAGGCTCTTTGCTTATGATGATTTTCAGCTCACCCAATAACTTTCAGATTCTCCTGGATCTATTTTTTCAGTTCAATTACTTTTTCCAATGAGATACTTTACATCGTCTTCTCTTTTTTTTTAAAATTTGTTTGGTTTTGTCTTAGTATTTTTTGATTTCTCATGAAATCATTAGCTTCAATTTGCTAGATTATCATTTTTAAGGAATTATCATTTTCAGTGAGATTTTGCACCTCCTTTTCCATTTGACAAATTTTAGTTTTTAAAGAGTTTTTTTTTCCTTCAGTGAATTTTTGTGCCTTTTTTCCATTTGACCACTTCTACTTTTTAATTTTTTTTATTCTTTTTCTCATTGGCTTTTTGAACCACTTTTACCATTTGGTCTAGTCTGTTTTTTAAGGTGTTATTTTCTTCAGCACTTTTTGTCTCTTTTACAAAGCTGTTGACTCATTTTTCATTATATTCTTGCACTACTCTCATTTCTCTTCCCATTTTTTTCTCTATTTCTCTAATTTGATTTTCTTTTTTTCTTTTTTTTTTCTTTTTGGAGGGCAGTTGGGGTTAAGTGACTTGCCCAAGGTCACACGGCTAGTTTTTGTGTTAAGTGTCTGAGGCCGGATTTGAATTCAGGTACTCCTGACTCCAGGGCCAGTGCTCTATTCACTGCACCACCTAGCCACCCCTTCCAATTTGATTTTCAAAATTACTTTTGATATCTTCCATAGCCTGAGAGCAATTCATATTTTTTCTTGGAGACTTTGGATGTAGGATCTTTGACTTTGTTATCTTCCTCTGAGTGTGTGTTTTGATCTTCCTTGTCACTTTAATAACTTTCCATGGTTAGAATTTTATTTTTCTGTTGTTTGTTCATTTCCATAGCCTATTATTTTACCATTAATTTTTTGTTATAGTAGGGCTTTGCCATCAGGATGGAGGGCATTGTCTGAGAAGCTTCAGGGATTTTTTGCTGCTGTTTTCTGAGATGCTTCTAGTAACCTATAAGTTTTCAGTTCATCTAAGGTAGTTTGATTTAAGAAGAAGTGCATTTATTACTCTTCTGGACTGGGCTCTGTTCTGTGAATGACCACAGGCTCTCTTTTCTCTCTTGGAACTGAAGGATGGTCACTACCCCACTGAGGGGAAAAATCTGTTATGCTAGTGCTCTTCTTTGTGGTGAAACTGAAACCCAGGACTGTGACCTGGATCTGAATCTTGACATAGTAGCAGAATCCTGTCCCAGTGCTGGCCAAAAGACCCCTGAAATCTCCTTCTGACCAGTTGTTCAGCTCCCTTACCCATATACGTATGGGTAGAAGCAGCCACTACAGCTGATGAGTCAGTCACTCCCAAGAACTTTTTCTGGTTTCCTGGAGCCAGGGATGTCCTTATGTGGTCTGCACTGAACTGTGCTCTGTTTTCATCCAGGTACAACAGCCCTTTCCTGTTGACGTTCTAAGTTGTGTTTGGTGTTTGGGGCTAAAAGGTCTTGGAAATTCACCTGCTACCACTGAGATTTCCAAAAGTGATATGTTCTGCCTTAGGAAATAAGGGGTCCTTTCTCAATAGAGATCTTCAAAACAAGGCTAAAAACTTGTCAAATAATTGTAGAGGTAGAGTGAAAATCAATATGTTAAATTAGCATAACAACTCCATTTTATTTTAAGACATCACATTATGACTATAATTGCCATGTAACTTGTTTCCTTTTTTGTTCTTTTTTCTTATAATAAAAAACACACTTAAGTGGTATAGTTTGACAATAAAAGATTTATCCCTCAAATACGATTTTTAAAATTTACCAGTGACTTGTGTTGGCTAAATTTGGCAAACTACTAATGCTCCAAATTTGATAAAGAATTGACACATATTAGCTAATAATGGTAGCTTTGATAGAGTTTCATTTTGGAGCAGCTGGGTGGTGCAGTGAATAAAGCACTGGCCCTGGAGTCAGGAGGACCTGAGTTCAAATCCAGCCTCAGACACTTAACAGTTACTAGCTGTGTGACCTTGGGCAAGTCACTTAATCCCAATTTCCTGTCTTCCCCCCTCTAAAAAAGCAAAAACAAACAAACAAAAAAGCAAGTTGAGTTTCTGAGTTCCTTCTTGACTGAGATCTTATATTTATTGGTAATAGAGTAGAAGATCTGTGAAGTCCCCTCACAACTCCCTAGTTGCTGGTTTTGGATTCAACATCTTCTACTTTGACTCAGTCCCTATGCACTGGCAACTCCTTAAATCCAGTCAGAAAACAATCACATTAACCACATGTTAGAGTAAAAGCAAGTGGTTTTTTTTTTCAGTTAGGAAACAAATAATTTAAAAGTCCATCAGACACAGGCATTTATTAACTACCTAATAGTTACCAAATTCCCTGTTAAGGGTTTGGGATGCACATAGAAAAGCAAATTAGATCTTGCCCTAAAGGAGCTTATTTGCTAATGGAAGAAATAATGCACTCATACTTCTGTTGAGGGGAGGGCCACTTTAATCTAGAAAGTCAAAGGAATAACAGGAGGACTTTTGGGAGTAGATTGATAAACCCCTATTCAGAAACAAGGAGCTAATCTAATCAAAGTTAATCTAGAAATGGTGGAAGGGGGTGGTAGAGTCATACAGTAATTGAGGGAGCCAGATCCAGAGAGAAAGGGGTAGAGTGAAGCACAGCTAAAATTTTCCTAAACTAATGTTCTGGGAAAGGTAGTAATCAATGAGGAAAGTGGGTCCTCAAGGCAGAATTGCCTTCAGCAGATGGTCTATGCTGTTTGTGATAAGGTTGTTTTCAAAGAGGCTGTGGAGGATTTGACTTCCCAGAAGCTATCAATTTCAGAGTGCATCATCATTTCCCCTTTTCTATTTTTAATTTATTTTTTAAACTGACATTTTTCGCCCTTTCACATTCTCTCCACAAGTAATCACATTCTTTCCACAAGAAAAAAAGTAGAAAACCAAAACACTTGTGACACATACTTAAGAAAAACAAAGTTACCCTTCAGCCATGCCACCAAACATATGCTTACTTCTTCATCTTGAGTCTGTCCCTTCTCTTTCAAGAAGTGGGTATCACATTCCAACATTGGCAGATAGCATTGCTTTCCAAGGTCAACATATTTTTCCCTCCCATTCAAATCCAGTTGTGAAAGGGAAGTGTCATGCCCGAATCCCATTTAGTCACATCCATATGTTTTTGCACATCTGTCCATTCCTTCCTCTATCTTTGTACTCATCCTCACTACCTCAGACCCTCAGGCTAGCTGGGTCTAGGTCCCAGACAAAAAAAAAAGAGAAAATTAATCTAAGTTGGAATATCATGGTCCTGACCAAATGTCTGTCATTTTTGTCATTCTGTAGCCTAGATTGGTTGACTCACTTTCACCAGCACTACCACTACTCCACCATCCCCTTCCCCCCTTCCCCCACACACACTGAGGAGGCAATAGGGAATGTGAGATCTCTGGCACACTGAGCTCAGGACTTTGGATCAGATACATGGGGTACCATTGGGTTATAATGAGTCACTTAGCAGGGAAGGAAGATGACAAAATGTGTTTGGAGAAGGTAATGACAAAACAGTTACATGAAAGGAGGGCTTTAACATTTTCAAAGTACTCTCACCCCAACAAGCCTCCCAGCTGTGTCTTGTAAGGCTTCTTATTCCTGCTTTGATAAACAGATAGAGGCAATATGGAAAATGATACAGAGTGTCAGAGTTAGAATCAGAAAAATTCAGAGTCAAATACCACCCCGGACTCTGATGAACTTCATGACCATAGGAAACTCTTTTAACCTTTTTATGCTTTAAGTACCTACTGGCTTGCATACTATTTATGAAGTCATTGATGGATGGAGATTGACCTTGATGGATGGAGTTTCCACACTGTGAGTTTCCCCATATGACTGGAATAATAGTAATAATAACAATAATTGATATTTATAGAACACTTTAAGATTTGCAGTGGTGTCTTATTTAATAATGAATACTACCATCAGCATACAAGAAAACAGACATGCTGAGGTCTTCAGTGACTCTTATGATCACACACTATGGTAGGATGAATCAAACAATGGCTACCGCAAGATGATCAGTCAGCTAATATCACTGTTCCTAATATGTAGAGGATTCTTATAGCTCCAAGTGTCAGTTTTCTTCTGTGAATGTAAGGAAATCGATAGAATTTGCTTTCTATTATCCAAATAAAAATTATCTTATCTAAATTGCTAGGGTAAGGCCTTTTCCCTCCTCTTTTCCCCTATCTACTCTTCTCTTTCTTCCCCCTTCTTCCTTCTCCTCTTCCTTTCCCTCCTCTCTCCATCCCCTATTCTCGTCTCTCTCTCACTTTCCTCCAGTTTCTGTCCTTCTCCCCTTCTCCTCCAATTTTCCTTCTCTCTTTTCTCCTCCCATCCTCTTCTCCCATCTTTTCTCCTTCTCTCACATATAAGAAGGAAAGATTATGAACTATTTTTGGTTCTCACATCTGGGGCTAACATGGGTGGTAGCACCTCCTTTCCTCCCTCACCCACACAAACCACAGATTTCTATATTGCCCATACCTTGTGGAAAGCCATTTCTATTATTGTAAACCTTCTGAAATCCCTGCATTCCTTAGTAACCATTTGGAGGAGTGGGCTGCAACCTTCCACTTTTCTGTGCAGGTAATTTAATGCTTGAGGCTTTTCACCTCTCAGAGAGTTGGTAGAGACCTAACTCCAGACATAGTTCAGAGGAGAATCTCATATCATTTCTAGTCTTCTGGTGACTGGTTACAAACTGATCCTTCAGTAAGATCTGGCAGTTCTATGCATTTAGGCTCCCATCCCCCCTCCTTAGTGCTTGGTTTGTCACAAAATCAGTCACTTAAAGAACAGCTGCAGCTAAGGGCAGGATATCATGGTAATAGGAGAATCTGGTGACTTCCTCCTTTCTGTGACCTACCCCTAAGCCCTCAAAACAAAATCACTGACTCACAAAGAGAAAGGAGCAAGGAACAGAAAAACAACCTGCTCCAAGTTCTGTGGTAAGATTTGAATGCTGTCCACTCCTGTACTCAGTATAAGATCCAGTCTCATTTTCACAGAGACAAAAAATAATGTTGGTTGAAAATCCATCCATTCATTCAACAGATATTCATTAAGCTCCTGTGATGTCTCATTCACAGGGATTGGCCCTGGAGAGACAGAGATGAAGCAAAAGCATGTCTCTGACCTCCAGAAAGAGATAATCTGAAAAAAGGATATGACAAATCTCTAAGCATCTGTGATACAAGACATAATGTGCTGAAGCTGCAGTGTGTGGTCGGAACAGCGATGGCAGAAGGCCAAAATGTCAGTCAGCTAACACTGGAGCAGGCTTTGAGTTGCCCTTCTTGTTTCTGGTTGATCCCATGAAAGGCATTCCAATGACCAACTTCATGGTTGTCATCATCTGCCTCAGGACAAAAATGTCTAACAGAGAATTAATACCCATGATGCCAGCCAGGTGCAACCAAAACTGGAGATCCTGCTCTTGAGTCTGGAAGACTTATCTTCTGCCACATGACCTGAGCAGGTCACTGAACCCTGTTTGCCTCAGTTTTCTCATCTGTAAAATGAACTGGAGAAGGATATGGTAAATCATTCTAGCGCATCTTGCAAGAAAATCCCAGATAGTGTCACAGAGTCAGACATGAGAGTTGAAGAACCAAGGCTCTGGCATTCACAGGGACAACTTGTTAGCTTGCCAAGTGCATCACAGAATTTGGGTTTTGGAAAGGAACTCAGGCTCTCTGAGCCAACATTGACCCAGAGAAGGATTTCATTTCCTACATTTCTGACAGGTGCAAACAGACCTCCAGTGATCCTGAGACTGCCTTCCTAAGCAGCCCATCTAATTTTTTCAGGAGCTATGATTGGTTGGAAGGTTTTCCTGCCTAAATTGGCTACTGTACAATTTCTTACAGTTGTTTCTAGTTTCTAAAGTCAAAGATAATGCAGTTGGTCTGATACCAATTTGAGAGCCCTTCAGATCCTTGAAAACAATCTTCTTCCTCCAGGCCCAACATGCCCATTTGCTTCAGGTCATCCTCATTTGGCATGACCTCAAGGCTGTCATTTCACTCACCTTGCCATGCTCTCTGTATACTTTCTAGTTTGTCAGTGTCCTTCCTAAAATGTGAGACACAGAAATAAACAAACACAGTAGCCTGTACATGTTCCGCCAGGACAGCTAGAGAGTAAGGTAGATAGAGTTTTGGGACTAGCCTCAGGCACTTACTTGCTGTGTGACCCTGGGCAAGTCATTTAACCCAGTTTGCCTCAGTTTCTTCATGTGTAAAATGAGCTGGAGAAGGAAATGGCAAACCACTCCAGTATCTTTGCCAAGAAAACTCCAGATGGGGACGTGGACATGACTAAAAAATGGCTAAACAACTTTTGATGAAGTCATATCATGTAGCCAGATGAACAACATATTCAGATACTGCAAAAATACTGGTAAATATGATTGCTGAGTACCTGTAAGTTATTTGGGAGCTTTTAGAAAATGGGAGGAATTCCATAGGAATGGAGAAAGCCATTGGTCCTAATTTTTTTAAATGCATAGAATTTGTAATTTATAATTGTTACAAAAATCCTATAATTCATTCTGCTTTGTTTCTTAAACTATCCAGGGTCATGTGGGGCAGTGAAGTAAAAAGATTTTTTACTTCACTGTTTTTTGGATTAAGTAGAATAACAGCCTCTAAAAAAAAAGAAATGTCACTAATATGAGAAGAACAACTATGGATTGGAGAGATAAGCAGTACTGTTGGCTCAGCAATGACAAATGTTCAACATAATATTTTGTTTCTATGTATCTAGCAGGACGCCCATTAAACTGGGAAGGAATACTCCATTGAATTAATATTGTAAGAAAATTCATGAGTAACAAAATGTCAGAAAAAATTGGGTGGGAGGGGACAATTACAAAACCAGAAGAATAAAGAAGTCTGACATTGCCAGATTTCTGAAACACTAATTACTAAAACTCTTTTGTATTTGGCAAAAGGGAAGAAATAAATGAAGTAGAAAGTAGTTACCAAGATCCAGCTATATACCAGGCATTAAGCCAGGTACGCATGACACAGAAAACAGAATGAAGTAGTTAGTCTTCTTAAGGAATTTACAGTCTATTGAAACAGAAAAGAGTAGACAAGAGCGATAAAACAGACTAGATAAACAAGACTTGTTACTCAAGTAATCAATATTGTAAAACTTCATTCATTAAATATTTGATGGGTGGTAAATGCTGTGCTAAGCAATGGGGGAACAACAACCAAAAATCCCTTCCCTCGTAGTCTAATGGGAAGAGAACCTAAGAATCAATAGCTAATAACTGACATGGATACAGCACCTACTACATGCTGGGCACTGAGTTAAGTATTTTATACTTGCTTCATTTGATCCTTACAACAACCCGGGGAAGTTTTTGCAAATGAGGAAACTGAGGCAAAAAGAGGCTAAGTGAGGTAGAAGATATGTGCGGAGTAGTTGCTACAATGCCACAATAATGGGAAGGTTCTAGCATTCAAGGAGGAAAGAGGTCGAAGTGGTGGTGTTGACAGGAATGACCTCCTTTGGACAGTGATGTTTATGCTAAGCCTTAAAGGGAGCCGGTGACAATTCAGAGTGTAAAGTTAATGTAAGTTTAGATAGTATATGTGGCAAAAAGAGACTCGTTCCTCCTGAAAATCTTTAGAACCTTCAAGATTTTCTCTTGCAAAGCCAAGATCTCAGAAAAAGCCAGAAGGTTGCCTAAGTTCCCCCCAGTTTACCTCAGAAACAACGTTAAATCAAATATCTAAACAGATTCTGGAGCAATGGAACTTACAAAAAATGCATTGAAATAATTTTCCAGCTAAAGATAACTTGGAGGGACTTCAGGAAAGGCCTATCTCAGTTAGAAGGGAAATGCAAACCAGCATGAACAGTATCTGGGCAACCTAATAGGAAGGCTCTTCACCACAGCACAGATCAGCAACTGAGGTTCTGCATTTCAGGAGGCCAGTGCCAAAGCAGGCCAGCTGTGAAGCCTCCAGCCCCAGTGCTGAAGGCAAATTGCTAATCTCTGAACCATAGTACAACAGACATGATTAGGTCAGGCCATCCCAGCACAGTAGGCAAGCTACCAGCACCTGAGGTCCCTGTATGGAAAGCCAGTGATCAGGCATTTGTCCTCTGACACAAGAAGCTTCAAAGAGTGGCCCCTGTGCTCCAGTAAGAAAGTTCAACTTTAAAAGCCAGGAAATAAGCAAACATCTTGAGCAAAAATCAGAAGTGGAAAATGATCATTTATTCTTTCTATGGAGAAAGAGAAGATTGAAGCACAATTTCAGAAGAGGACAAAATTGTCAATATACCTACATCCAAAATGTCAAAAGGAAATATGAATTGATATAAGCCCAAAAATGTCTTCTTGGAAAAACTCAAAGAGGCTTTTAAAGTCAAATAAGAGAAATGGAAGAAAAAATGAGAAAATAAATTAGAGGTATTCTAAGAGTAAGAAATTTGAAGATCCCTTTGTATTGCCAAGCTGACAGATACTTAGCACCTAGTTTCAAATTAATCCTCTGTAAAGAAACAGGAGTTATGAACCCCTGTTGCTAATGTAGCAGGAAGGGGCTGAACAGGGAGGAGCTAATACCTATATAAGAAGAGCACAAAATGGACAGTCAGAACTTCTTGGGATAAGCATCATGGAAATAGGGCAGCTGCTGCAGGGTGCAGGGTAGTGAGAGAGAGAGAGAGAGAAAGACAGAGAGAGAGAGAGAGAGAGAGAGAGAGAGAGAGAGAGAGAGAGAGAGAGAGCTGCTTCTTCTGGACTGAAGACTGAACTAAGAATTGAGAAGAACTAAGAACTGAGAACTGACACAGAACTTGAATTAGTGGTGGAAAGACTTCCAAGGGTCAGTTGGAGCTTCCAAAGACTGAGGAAGCATGAATGTGGTGCCAGTATTTTGTATAAATGTTGTGGCTTTGTTAAAATGTTTATGAATGTTATTGTGGCTTTGTTAAGCCTTGTCTTCCCAGGAACAGAGACTGTGAATGATTTGAGTTGGACTAGACACTGTGAGCTCCAATGTGGAGCAAGAACTGCAGGGAGAGCTGGACAAGAAACTGGGAGCTGTTTGCCTTTGAACCTAGGTGGCAATTTGGTGGATTCAGGTAGGAGCTACCTGCCTTGAGTCAAGATGAAAAGACCTCTCTGTAGATACTGAGTAGTGACTGATGAAATTGTAATTTACTTGCATCCCATGGGTGGAGGGATTTGACTTTTGCACTTTGTGTCCCTGAAGGAGGCAAGCCACCTTAAGGATGACTAAATGATTGAGTTACTAAAAGATTGTACTTTGTTGAAAAGTATGTGATCACTTTGGTGAAAACTATGTGGCCATTTAGCAACAAGTTATTGAGTTGTGGCCAAGATGGCAGAGTAGAAGCAGCAAGGCTTCACAGCTCCCACACAACCATCCTAAACACCCATAAAATATGACCCTAGACAAAGTATAGGCCTCTAAGACTAACAAAAATACAGAAAAAAACATCTCTCACTGAAGGCAGCTTGGCAGCAGGGGCTCATTGCAGGGGGCAGGGAGTGGAGGCTGAGACCATGGCCAGGCCTGGGGTGGTAGGAAAGAGCTGAGCTGAGCCAAGTCGAGCCATGCAGCAGCTAGTCTTCAGGAGAGAAGATCTACAGCCTCCAGCACATCCACATCTACCAAGGCGTGAAAGCGGCCAGGCCCCAAGGCACCCAGGAGGAGCCAAGCCTCCCAAGCTGTAGTGTGAGTCTACTTCAGAGAAGATCTAAAGCACCTGAGGGGATCTTCAAATCCAATAAACTGGTTAGTGAAAGTGAAACTTTGAAACTTAATTTGGGGGAGGAAAAGCAGTTCAGCCAATCTGCCCCTGGGGCAAGGAAGCAGTGAGGGAAGGGAACTGCTGTAACTGGTGGCAGACCCCACCAGACTGCTTCAGAATTCCTGGCCTGCGGACTCTGCAGGGGGGGCTGAATCGATTGATCAGGGACAAATGCTCTTGCATTGAACTACCTGGTTCCAGATTGTGGTCTTGGGTGGTGGTCCTGGGGTGTGCTTTCAGCAAGTCAAAGCTGGGGGGATTTTCAAACCCCCCCTAATAGCTCTGGCAGCTGGGAAAACCCCAGAGATTTGGAACAGAGCTTTCACCCTGGAAGAAGAGTTTCACAGAGCTAAAAAAAAAAAAAAACCAACCAATTAATTGACTGGCCAACATGAGGAAAAGGAAGCAAAATAAGAACAGCAATAAAACTCTAGAATCCTTTTTTTATTTGTTTTCTTGTTTACATCATTCATTTTCATGATATTTTTAAATTCCAAACTTTCTCCCTGTCTTTCCCCTGCCACACCCCTAAAACAGCCATCCCATTGTAAATCCCCTCCCCTGCTCTGCTCTCTTATATTCTGGTAGGTCAGGGAGGGTCTCCCTATCCCCGCCACTGTATATCTTTATTCCTAGTTGCAGGTCTTGCAGAACTTTAAATTGTAGATTCTTTCGATTCCTCCCTTGTCACCCACCCCCACTGGAAGGACAATC
>CM053596.1:6056208-6080225 GCA_028646575.1 Pseudocheirus occidentalis | reverse complement strand
GAGTGTCTCAGCCAATGGCATTCTTCCATGTCAACAGGGAAATTCATACCTTTTCACCATGGGAATTCACACCTTTTCACCAATGGACAGAGTTCTATACTTAACACTAGGTTACTAGGATCTACTTAACATCTGATCAAACAAATAAATTACCATTACAATATGCCGTCCTAGAAAAATCTTCACTTGATGCATCCACTGCTGCTAGTTATCATTCTATCACCTCTTACCTTTCATGCCTGAGCTCTTTGACAAGGTAATCTACAGGAGGTACCTCCGTTTCCTCTCCTCCCACTTTCTAGATTCTTCACAGTCTAGCTTCTAACCTTATTAAGTGAAGCAGAGCTCTTCAAAGCTTCTTAATGATCTAATTTCCAAATCCAATGACCTTTTCTCAATCCTCATCCCTTTTGATTCTCTGTAGCCTTTTCCACTGCTGACTAGCCTCTTTTCTCATATATCTTCTTTTTCGTATTTTGTGATGCTGCTCTCCTTAACCCCTTTCTACTGTCTGACTGTTCATTCTCTGTCTTCTGTTCATTTCAAAACAGTTAATTGTGCTTGTTGCCCAAGTCTCTGTCTTGTACCTTCTCTTCTTTCTCTATACTTTCTTACCTGGTGATTTTATCAAGTTGAAAGAATTAATTATCAGTTTTCATATCTATTTCATATTTCATATCAACCTTACCCTCTTGACCTCCAATCTGATATTTTCAGCTATTAGATATCTCACTCAATCTGGGTGTATAATAAACATCTTAAACTCGACATGCCCAAAACTAAACTCATCTTTCTTCCTAAAATATCTCCCCCTCCTAACTTCCTTATTACTGATCTTCCCAGTTACCCAGGCTCACACCCTCGGTTTCACTCTGGACTCTTACTGTCTCTCACTACCTCTGTCCCCTCCCTGCCTCATATCCAGACTGTTGCCAAAATTTGTCAATATCAGCCTTGCTTCATCTCTTAAATATGCACCCTTTTCTTTTATGATATGGCACAACTCTGGTAAGTTCCTCATTGCTCCATTCCTGGACTATTGTTCTGCCTACCCCAAGTCTCAGCTTACCATTTTCCTTGAGACCTCTGTTGTCTTGGTTACAGTTTTTCCCTTCTCAAAGAAGACAATAGATTTCTCTTTCATTCTTAGGAATCTATACTTGAGGTATAGATATGGACAGATATAGATATGGACAGTAATCATTTGAATGGCAAAAAATACACACATTATACATTTAATGCAAACCACTACATGACAGTGTTCACCATGTTTAACATAAAATTAAACTGTTCAGTCTTTTAAAAATTATCAAATTCTTTTTATGGTATTTATACCTTACTTCCTAAGCACCCTTTTAAGACTTTAAAACCATGTATCACCTCAATGGTGACAGTCACAATCAACTTCCTTTCCTTTTTCTTGCTAACAACTTTACCACCACACCCTGTTATTTCCCTCTTCTCACTAAATTCTCATTTGTTTCAACGTTATCAACTTACCAATTTATTTTACTTTTCATGCCAACTGCTTTTTCATTTTCCATCCCTTTGAATCCTTTTCTTTGGGCCCATGTTTTGATAAGTGGTTAATGTCTGATTTAGATGTGTGAATATTCTATGTATAAAAGAGTAGAGTCACTGAGAAGCTTGTAGCACAGAGTTGAGGAGGACAAATGGGTTAAACCTTCTCTGTCAGATGGATTAGGACAATAGATAGGGATAAAATTCTCCTCATGTTTTGAACCCACTGAGAGGCAATCTTATGGTTTGGATCTTATGAAGTTTTTTTTCAAACTATGATTAGGGACCATTTACTGCCTAGAGTATTAGTGAGTCAGGATTAAATATGAGAGGATTAAATAATGAGAGGGTAGAATAGAGATATAGAAGAAAATACTGTGATGCCAAGTGGACTGCCCAAGTGAGGAGAAAAGCTTACAAACATGCTCATGTATATGCCATCCTAGAAAACAATCCAAATTCCAAATTTGGGGGTAAGGAGTGCTACTCCCTCTACAACCTTACCAGACAATGTCATCTGCTGGCAACCTTATGTTGACATTTCTTTCTCCTCACTCTACCTACATGAACGAATTTATATTCAGTAAAAGGTACAAAATAACTTTTACAATGCAAGGGAAGATGAAGTATTTGGAGGGGAGTGTGAACCTAACTCTCAATAGAATTGGCTCAAAGAGAGACTAACACACACATTCAGTTGGGTATAGAAATCTATCTTACCCTATAGGAAAGTAAGAGAGGAAGGGGATAATAGAAGAGGGAGAGGCTGATAATAAAGAACATGGATTGGGGGAGGTGGTAGGCATCAGAAGCAAAACCTTTTTGCAGATGAATAGGTTGAAAGGAAACAGGAAGTAGGATAATTTTGCCTCCCTGTATGACACAAATATGGTGCTGATATATAAATCAGGACAAGCTAAAATAGAGAAAGAAAATTAGAAACCAAATTCCCAATCAATGCAAAAATTTTGAACAAAATGCTGGCAAAGAGATTACAACAATGTATCACAAGGATACATACACTGTGACCAGGTGGGATTTATACTGGGGATACAAGACTGGTTCAAAATTTGGACAACTATCAATGTAATTGACCATATTGTAATGCCATGAACATGCAGCTTCCTAAAAGAATGCTATTATGAATAGCTTTTAAGGTTCTGATTACAAAACACAATGAACACTCCATTTATTCCACAACAAATCAAGGCATACATTCACAACAATTCACAATATTATATGTTATCACAGAAAATCACAATGTAGTGTTCATAACAGCTTAACATTAAAATGGCCACATAGTTTTCACCAAGGTGGTCACAGTATTTAGAACAATGAACAAATGAGCAATCATCAGGTTTCCCTAAGGAGGAAACCCTTCTTACTTAATCATTCAATTATTTCACAGTACTAGTCAGTCTTCCCCTCATGGGGCAATCATAGATTAACTTAATCAGTCACTTATCTACCAATCAGTCACTAACTACAGTTACTCACCAAATACAATCATTAGAAAATTACGCAAACCCTTCCCCCTAACCCTTTCCCCCCTCTAGTAAACTTCAATTTCATCACAGCATTCAATATCCAAGGAGAGGCCTTTTCTTCATCTTGACTCAGGGTGGTCTCTCAGATTCCCTGGATCCCCTTCCATGGTCCCAGCTCCTCCTACCTGAATCCACCAAAGAGTCACCTGGATTCAGAGGCAGACAGCTCCCAGGTTCTTGTCCAGTCCTTTGGGCAGTTCTTTCTATACACTGAAGTTCACAGGGTCCAGTACATCTCAAAACCTTTACAACTTCTGTTCCCAGGAACTCAAGAATCATCCAAGCCACAAACAAAGTCTTATCCAAGTCATGCTTCTTCAGTCCTCCAGCAGTGTGGCTGGTCCTAGGACCAAGAAGAAATCTCAGCCTTCTCAGCAAGAAATTTCAGCCTTCCAGGTGGCCTTCTCAGCAGCAACTTCAGCCTTTACCAGATTCTGGTCTCAAGAAAATTTCAGCTCAGTTCTCAGTCCAGCAAGTAGCAGACCAGTTTCCAGATGCTGGGGAAATTCTGCTTCCTCCACCAGGAACTCACCAGGAGAAAAAAAATCTTATTTTAACTGTCTCTCTCTGGGGCTCTTCTTATATACACACAAAACATTGGCTTCCTGTTTCAGCCAAACCTTTCCTATTATGTCAGCAACAGTAGACAGAGTTCTCACCTTCTGTTTCTTTCACAGAGGTACTTAGCCCTTACTTACTAAGGGCTAAGTACCTGCTTACTTGCCATAACAGAAAAGGGGTCCCAAAATTTAAATTAATTTTCATTACAGTAGGGCAGGGACTTCCAGAGCCTTTCTTTCATCAGGAATTGAGTTAAAGAAGGAATAACATATATATATATATATATATATATATATATATATATATATATATATATATGTAGAAGGGTATGACAGTATTCTAAAATTAGAAAGAAATGAGGCCACGGGGGTTGAGTGGGGAGAGATAATAAGGAAAGGATTCTTAGAGGGGTGGGTAGGTAAGGAATAGGAGGGCAAGTTAGTCAGTAGAAATAAAGCAGAGGAGTGAGGAGAAATAGGAATAGAGTGAGAAGGATAGTGAGGAAAAATAGGAAGGAGAAAAATATACAATTAATATTTATAGCTTAAAATGTGAATGGGATGAATTTACTCATAAAATGGAAACTTACAGCAGATGAAAAATGTTAATCGACAATATATGACTTTCAGAAAATGCTATAAAAATGAGAGATGTACAAAAACATAACATGAATGTCAGGAGTAGAATTGATTATATAAAAAGTAAGGGTAATCACAATTTCAGACAAAGTTAAAGCTAAAATGGATTTAGTTGAAAGAGAAAAATAGGGAAACTACATGGTCAGCCATATTATTCAATATAGTTATAGACCATTAAAAATACCTAGGCAGTATAAAATATCTTAGTATACCTACCAAAATAGAAGAACCATACTAATAAAAACAGAAAATACTTGTTATACAAATAAAGTTAATCTAAATATTAGAAGTAATATTTATTGTTTATGTGGAGATAAGGGCAATAAAATTTTAAAAAAAAAGAGATCATTTTACCTAACTAATCTATTTATGTAATGGCATACCAATTAAATTACTAAAAAATCTACTTAGCTAGAAAAAAATAACAAAGTTCATTTAGAGAAGAACAAAAGGTCAGGAACTTCAAAGACATCACTGGGAAAAAGATGTAAAAGAAGAAGATCCAGTAGTATCAGACTTTAAACCATATTATAAGGTAAATGCTATGTTGAAGTGTATAATTAATAATTCTGATTATTTTAAATGAACTTTTTCATATAAATAAAACCTATGCAGCCAAGAATAGAAGAAATTCAGAAAAATGTAGGAAAATCTTTCATAGACAATCTCTCAGACAGAATGGGTTTGGGTTGGAATGTTGCTATGGTATAGGAAATGATGAACTGGTCAATTTAGAAAAACCTGGAAAGACATGGACTTATGAAGGAAGTTCACTTTATCCACCTTCAGAGAAACAAATAGTAGGAAGAAATAAGCATAGTACTGTCTTAAGTATATGTGTATGAGCAAATATATGTATGTTTATAGATATCTATATATGTATTCTCCCTCTCTATGTATGCATATATACATATATGTGTGTATATATACATACATATATATACACATACATGCATATATATGAATGTATGTAGAAAGAGACATAACTGGAACAATTTTGCTATTATTTTGTCCAGTTATTTGTATATTTACATATATATGCATGCAGAAATATGTACACATATAGATGTATATAAATATGCATATTTGTATGTATTCATATATGCCCATATATTTTAAAGAAACTATACTATAGAAGATGATATTCATTATGTAACATTTCCCCCTATTCTTTGTCTTAAAAAAGTTTATTGGGGCGGCTAGGTGGCACACTGAATAGAGCACTGACCCTAGAGTCAGGAGGATGTGAGTTCAAATCTGGCCTCAGACACTTGACACAAAGACTAGCCGTGTGACTTTGGGCAAGTCATTTAACCCCAATTGCCCTCCAAAAAGCAAAAGAAAAAGTTTATCCTGATGATTAAGTTTGAAATAGCAAATCCTTAAAAAAAAAATAAAGACTTTTAAAAGCCTAAAACATGAATATGCCAACACTACTATATTTCTCAATCAATCGCTTCATTTATGGAAAACAGTTTTTTGCCAGCAGCACCTCGTCAAAGCTTTCCATGTGCTTCAAGACAATTGTCTTCACACTCGCGCAATGGGTTTTCTAAACTAAATTCTAAAAATACATCCTTAGAAAATCAATTTCATTCCTTTGATATTTTTAAAAGATGATCCAATATGAACTCAGTGAGTCTTACAGATGAAGACTAAACCAAATTAAACCAAATAAGGTCTGAACAGAAGGGTAGGACCTATCTTCCAATAACTGCTACCCCTTTGGGGATTGATGGTCCAGGATATATTCAGACATCACTCGCTAAGCCACTTCTCTGAGGACCATGCATCTGAAATGCATCATTCAATGCTTAATTAGTAAATGGGGATTTATGGTCCCTGAAGCACCCTCAGCATAAATAATTCCTTTTCCTAAACCTTGGCTCTCCCTCCCTGCTGGGAGCCCTATCTACCTTTGATTCTCTTATTGCACTCACTCATGAAAAGTGGTTGAATCTGATTAAAGTCTTATCATCCTCCCTCAAAGATGGCCCTGCACACTTTCCCCACTAAGCATGATTTCACAAATTCCAGTGTATACACCAGGATCCTCACATTTACCTATGGGGAACTAGGTCCTCTCTACCCACTGATAAAGTAGGCTGTGAGCCAGTGTCTTCAAGTCCTCTACTGAAAACTTCCAAGAGCTGCAGTGGAAGATACAGAGTGAGGAGTTTATAGCTCATGGACGTCAAGGAAGAAGATGGTACCTAACTTTGACAAAGGGGATGTTACAGAAATTTCCAGGTGGGTCATAGGGAAGAAAAGTTTGGAATGGGTGGGGAGAATTTTGGATAGAAACTGTTGATCTTAGGTGAAAAATATTTTAGTTTAATAATCTCTCCCTACAACCAAATTTCTATTCTCAAATTCTATTGATCCTGGTCCCAAAATGCCCCCCCTTTCCCTTCTCCACACCCACATCACTGCTACCTTCATTCACCTATTCATCACCTCTCTCCCCTGTACTATTGCAATAATTTCCCAATTATTTTCAAAGGAACCAGTTTTCCCTTCTCCAAACTCTGTATAAAATGTTACCAAACAGATAGTATGAAAACATCACTGTGGTCATATCAACATACTACCCAGAGCCCCAAGACACACACACACGCGCGCGTGCACGCAAACACACACACACACACATTCACACACACAGAGCAAGACAGAGAGAAACAGACAGATAGACAGACAGACAGAGACAGGGACAGAGAGACAGAGACAGAGACAGACAGAGACAGAGAGGTAGAGAGACACAGAGAGACAGAGAGAGAGGCAGAGTGAGGCAGAAACAGAGAAATCTTCAGTGTCTCACCATTCCATGTGACATAACGAATGTCTCAGATTAGCTTTTCCTAATCAGTCTGCAGCCTTCCTTCCCAGCCTTACTTCATATGACTCCCTTTCAGTCACTCTCTGTTACATTCAAATGGTCCTGATGTCTCTTCTCAACACATGATGGGTTATCTCTTGCTTATGTCAATCTGCTATGACTGGAGCCTACCAGCTCCACTTAATTTCCTGCCTCAGAGTATCTCTAACTTGCTTCCAAGCCCATTACACACAAGATGCTTCCACCTTCCCCCACATCAGAGCCTTCTCTTCCATCTCAACCTGGTCTGTAGTATTTTAAAAATGCCTCATTTTTTACTTTATTGAGCACATCAAGGTCCAGGTATTGCTTCATCTTGGTTTTTGTATCCCCAGTACCTCACACAGGATCTTCCATCTTCTAAGTGATAATTGCTGAATTTAATTGAATTCAAGTGAAGAACCATTTCTTAAGTATCCATTATATGACTGAAACTATGCTGGGTGATGAAGACATAAAGACCAAAAGAAAAATTGTTATTTTCCAGGAACTTAAATTCTGTTGGAGGCATATAACTTACTCAAATGAGTTACCTTAAGTTGAAGCAGTGTGGTGTAATATCTAGAGTGCTGGACGTGAAGTAGGAAGGTCTATAATCCTATGAATTAAGGGAATGAAGACACAATTGTATATCAGGAAATGTGTGGAGTAAAATGTGACCCTGGAAGTGAGTCTTGAAGGAACAAGTATTCTAATAAGACATGTGAAGGGGAGTTACAAGGTATATAAGACAGCTCTACAGAGGCATGGCAGTAGGGAAGAGAGCTCTGAATGTAGAGCACTTTTAGTAGGTCAATTTGACTGCAAACAGACATCATGTGAATGGGAGTTATACGAAATAGGATGGTAAAGTTAGGAAAGGGCATTTTGTCTGGCATTCTAAATGAATGGCTATAAAATTTTGTATTTTATCTTTGCAGCAGTAGGGAGCCATTGAGGAATATTTTTTGCTTGTTTTTTGGAGGGGAGAAGGTAGGGTAATTGGGGTTGTGACTTGCCCAAAGTCACATGGCTAGTTTTTGTGTTAAGTATCTGAGGCCAAATTTGAACTCAGGTCCTCCTGACTCCAGGGCCAGTACTCTATTCACTGAGTCACCTAGCTGCCCCAGATTTTGAGGAATATTGAGCAGATTCCCTGATGTAGATAGACTTGTGCCTTAGGAAGATGATCTTGGTAGTGGTATAGACTGTGGAGTGATGAAAAGAGAAAACAGAGAATCAAAAAGACCAATTCTAAGCTATTATAATTTTCCAAGCAAAGGTTGATGAAAGCCTAACACAAAGTATTTACAATGTGAATGCAGAGGAGATGGGTTTGAGAGATGTGGTAGAAATGGGTTATAAGACATACAACTGCTTCAAAAAAGGGAATGGAGAGGAAGAAAGGGCCAAAGATGAGTTCCAGACTGTATAACAATGACTAGAAGTTCAATATGAATCTAGAATTTACTGAGAAGTTACAAAGTTGCAGGAGGGACTTTTTTGGGAGACAGGGAAGAAAGTGGAATGTAGGAAATATGTCTGTTTTGCAAACACTTGACTTGAGAAGCCAGTGAAGCATGTAGGGAAAGTTGGTCAGTGGCCACTTGTGATGAGATAGTGGAGCTCATGAGAGAGGTTAGACCTGGCTACAGATGAAATTAGCTTAATATTTTTCCTGTTGCTGCTGCTACCATGACTGCTACTACTAACAATAATAACTATGAATCCCTTTAAGGCTTGCAAATGTGTATATATTGTATGTGTATATATTATAATACATATAGTACATACATATACATATGTTTGTGAATTATGTATTTCTACTCAAAATATACATTTGGATGCATGCATGTATATGAACATACACAATTATCACGAATAATTTGTCAGCTTGGTGCTCTTGCCATCCCCATCCTATAGATAATGTTAGCAATTAATAAACATTTATCAAGTACCTACTATGTGCCAGGCAGTGAAATTCAGCATTAATTAAAATGTTTTATTTCTTTATTTACTCATTTTAAAGCCACTTTCAAGTTAGATCATTGGGTGATCCATAGGGTACTGGTGGTGTGATTCCTATACTTTACATTTCTTTTGACTCCTTTTGATTCCCCCAAAGCTGTATTTGCAATCATTCCCTACTAGGTCAGAAACAAGTTTAAATGATTCAATTCCCTTCTGTCTTTTAAAAACACATTAAAAAGTAAAATTCTCTCATTTTGACAACAGTAATAGATTAATAAATATAATCATCGGGATCAGGGATCACATTCCAGATACATTGGGCCGGGGTTAGGGAACCTGCTGCTTCAAGGCTACATGTGGCCTTTAAGTCCTCAATTCAGTCCTTGGACTGAATCTAAACTTCACAGGACAAATCCCCTTAATAAAAGTGAAGTTTGAATTTAGTCAAGGAGCTGCACTTGGAAGACCTAGAAAGCCAGGGCACAAGGCATGCAGAAAACCCTTCAAGTTCCTGTTTTGATTTCCTCCAATGAATGAACTCTCATAATCATTCTATTTAATGACAAAAAAGATAGTCTTATATCCCCACAAGCCTCACATCTGAAGGGTAGAGAACCACAGTTTGTTGTCAAATGCTAGAGAGTCAAGCATGATAGGAAGGACAGTGGGTATAATAGATGAACTCCTGAGTCTTGAACTTGCAATGTGATCTTGGACAAATAAATTAATTTTTCTGTGCTGTATTTCCTGATCTATGATAGACATAATGGGGACAAAAGGCATTAGATATGCCCAATGACTTGAAAAATTCTAAAAGACCACCAATAGAACAACAGGTTACTATCATTACAGATCCTGTTAAAATCATTTATATTAATACCCTGGGAGCTGTAGCAAATTATGGAAATCTCTTTTGCCCTGAAGTGTCTTCATCAGTTAAATAAAAGCAGTTCAAACCCAATGTCATTAAGAGCATCAAATTCCAGGATGCTTATGTTAGTGTTGCTATGACAGCTTTTTATGTTGAGGAGGAAATGGAAAGGGGGAAAGAACTAGGGAAAAGAGGACTAATTCATGCTGATTGAATGCAGTCGTGGACCTCAAAAGAGTATGACTTCTTGAGAGTGAAGGGGAGAAAATCTCTCTCTAATATAATGATGAAAAATAAATGAGAATGCTCAAATTTCTCAGAATTGATTAATCATTTAATTGAGTTACTGTCACAATAGAATATTATTTTTCAATTTTTTTCATCAGTGAGACCATACTATGCTGCATTAACTGTATTCTTGGGGGGGGGCAGCGTAGCTTGTGGTTTCATCAATACAGGGAACTTCACATGAAGAAACTCTCTATTCCAATATTTCTTTCCTGGAACTTCTGGTCATGAAGAATTGCCTGGGATACTGAGGGGCTAGACAATTTAAGCAAAGTCAAATGGCCATTTGGCTGATGATTCCAAGACTAGTTCTTTAGCCATACATAATATCCCACTGCTTCTTGAGCTCTACATATTCTTCCCTAAAATCTTCCTGTCTTCACAACTGATCAAATACACAAATTGGTAAGACATCAAGTTAAGGAAAAGGTCTATGGCCTTGGAACGGGCCAAAAGTGACAATATCAGAATGGCATCAAATCCATTTGTTTAGCAGGCTGACCTTACCAACTAAGCCAACTGGAGAAAGAAAGGAAAGAGAATAGACATGGTGACATAGTAAGCCCCCAGTACTGGAAAAGTTCAATCACTTATTGACTATGACTGCGTGCTGCTCATAGCCAGGGAGCCCAATGAGGCACTAGTGTTGCATAGTAAAAATATAGGCATGTCAAAATGTAGGGGGATGGGGACTAAGCATTTATATAATCCCTACCATGTGCCATGCACTGTGCCAAATGCTTTAAAAATAATATCATATTCGATCCTCACCTGTGAGGTAGTTGATATTATCCTCCTGATTTTACAATTGAGGAAACTGAGACAGACAACAATGGAGTGAATTGCCCCAGGTTCACAGGGATAACAGATGTCTGAGTTGAGATTTGAATTCAGGTATACCTGACTCCATGGCCAGAGTCTGCACATGGCTTATCTGCCTTGTAGACTTCCAATTCTATTCAAGGAATGAAGTTAGAGTCCAAAAGAGGTCCTACAAATTCTGAGCGAACCTCCCAGAAGTATGGTACAACAATGAGAAATGTGTCCTGTCAAATATGGTTTTATCTAGTTCTCCATTGATTTCAAGGTGTATAAGTTCCATTCTGTTGGGTTTTATGGTTGTCATGCAATGTTGGAGCAGATTCATATCAGATACCCTGAAATTCCATAGGTGACTGTGGAACACATGAAAAACCACAGAACATGACGGATATGTGCTGCCAATGGTTCTGGGGCTGTGAGGTATTAGGACAGAATGGAAGGGTCAAAGGACTTCCTTTTAGGGGTCCTGGATTCAAGCTCCAAGCCTGACACTACTACTGTAATCTTTAGCCCAAGAGCTCTTAGAGCATTTGTTTCTTCATATTGCTGAAATTTAAACCCAGGGACTCCAAAAACTGTTGAGGTGGGGGCTTTGTCCACTCCAAAACTGTTGTGGTTTCATGATGTGTTGTGGTGGAACCATCTCAAAGAATTAGGGGCCAGACCTCCTCTAATCCAAGTACAGGCATTTATTGAGACTGACGCCTCTCCTGAAGCAGGCTAAGTTCTAAGAGGAACCAGCAACTTTAGAGAAAACAAGATGAATTTTTATAGGGTAAAGATGCAATTACATAGCTTGTTAAGGGATTAAGTAATGGAGGGAGGTACCATCTATGGTTCAGTGATTAAACATTCTGGTCATTCTGCCCTCCAGCTGCCTAGCTATTGTGGTCCTGTCTGGTTAAGACAGATAGTTAGGTGTTGTGGTCCTGTCTTGGGCTAGATGGATGATGTAATTATGATTAAATACAAGAACACACCTGTTTCTGTAGGAATGGGTCTGGGGGCAGTGACCAGGTAGAGTCAGTAGCTGAGTTCCTATCACATGGACACACTTGCTGTTTCTGTGGGAACTAAGAGTTCAGGGACACACCTGGTGTTCCAGTGAGCTGGGAGGCATATATGAAAAAGTTAGGACATGGGGGGGGGGGGGATTGGTAGGTTCAATGGGCCTGTTGTTCAGTAGGGCCAGGCCTATAACGAAGTTAGAATATTGGGGATGGGGGCAGCTTTATTAGGATTCTTCAGTATGTCAAATAGGAAGGAGAGCTCCCTGTCTGTCTCATGTCTCTTTAATGTGTTGTATGTTTGCTTGTTTTTTCACCATCTACATGCTTCTTCCAATCCTAAAGGCACCAAAGAGATTGTCACACTTGAGTAGCCTCAGGCATTAATTTAAATGGAAGTAGCCTCAAGTCTGATTATGTTGGGAGAAAGAGACAGAGACAGAGACAGAGATAGAGAGAGAGTCCCTTAAAGAAATGAGAAACAAAAAAAACCCCAACAAAGTAAAAAGTGTACAGCAGAGAACAAAAGAAAACCTACAAGGAAGCAAAGAAAAGATGGACAGCTTCCCACATAATGTACAGTATTTAATATATAGGCTTTCTTGAAATGAGAAGTTTTTGCTATATAATCTGAATCCTTTCCTCTGTTCTGCTGTGTACATGACTTTTTTTCTTTTATTACTTTATATTTGTTTAATATTCAAGTTTACAATGTTTCTTTTTCTTTTCCTGTTGTTTTGATATTTGTCTAAAATTGAAAAAAAAATAATAAAATGAAAGAGCAGTATGCCAGAGTGCCAGAGAAGGATACATGGGAAACATCCTAGAAAACAGAAATATCTGTAGACTCTAGACATGCCTAATCTTCAGCCTAGAGCTAGACCAGACACTGAGACTGCATTATGGTAGGGAGTGGGTATCACTCTGTTTGCCTGGGAAGCCTCCCCACTTACATACATAGTCAGGTAGTAACCAGGGATGGTGTCATAGATGTTAGTCATTTAATCAAGCATTTATTAAGTAGTTATTATGTGCCAGGCACTAAGTAAGTGTTTGGATGCAAAGAAAGTTAAAAAGCACAGTCCTTGACCTTAAGGAGCTTACAACCTACTGGTGAAACAACATGAACAAAAGAGTCCATACAAGTTACATAAAGTGTAATGGAAGGAAATTCCTGCTCTTGGAACAGTGATCTTAAAGGAGCAGAAGCAGACTTAGAGAGGCTAATAGCTTAGATCTTTCCCCATGTGGCTGCCTCTTTTGCTCCCACAGTCTGAATGTCATGTACTTTTTACTCTCTATACCATTTAATATTTCTATATTAATCTGCTATTTGAGAGTAAACTCTGTTTAGGTCGAAAGAAGATGGGAAAGAGAGAAGAATTCAATGTGATAAGGCTGTGCTTGAGTCATTTGGATAAATCAGGACTTAATGCTGTCAATTTTCTTGCCACTTAAGAAAACAAGAGAGGCATTTAAAAAAGGCTGAAATCCAGGAAACTCATGCAAGTCACATTCCTATGCCAACAGATCTGGGTTAGTATTTTACGGTTTGCTGCTTTCTGCAGGGATTATAATCTGAAGAATTATTTTACCTGCTGGGATCAGACACTGCCTTACTCCAAGAAGACACTCTGGGCAATGATTCTAGGGGTTACTCAATCCTTTCCTTCCCTTTACCAATCCATCATTCTCTTGTGCCACTGTGGATCCAAAGGGAAAAAAACCCTGCTTATCCATATGGAAGCTATTTCTAAATCTTAAAGAGAGAGGGAGGACTAGAGGGAGAAACAGAGATAGAGAGACACCAAATGAGGACAGACAGATAATGACAGAGAGATGTATGACAGGTAGATAGAGATATTAATGATAATTATTATAGTAGCAGAAACACTAGCATTTAGAGCAAGAAGTTACATATCATTATATATCATTATAAATTACTGGAGTATGGGCAGTAATAATAAACAATTGGGCTCAGGGAGGCTTTTTTTTTTGTAGTACCAGTCACTCTGTGGTATGTCAGAAAGACAGTCATATTATTATAATGACAACAGGTCCAAAACAGAATGAGTTGGTGCCACAGGAGGTCAATGAAATGAATAGTTTCAGAAAATTGATCAGTTGTTTGAGTCAGCTCATGGTGACAAATTGAAGATGGCGAGGTGGAGGATTCAATTTTTCCACATAGATAGAGCAAACACTATGTTTATGTTAGGCTGATACCACATTAATCACCTACAATATTTTTTTTTAAAAACCCTGAAACTGAATGCTGATTTAAAAAAAAATGAGTGTAATTTCATTAAACGCAGAAGTTTATCTAGGTGACACAGTGACTAATGGGTCTGACCTGGAATCAGAAAGACCTGAGTTCCAATTCAGTCTCAGACACTTACTCCTTATGTGGCTCTGGGAAAGTCACTTCACCTCTGCCTGCCTCAGTTTCCCCATCTGTAAAATGAGAGTAGTATTACTTTCTACCTCCCAGAGTTGTTGTAAGGATCAAATGAGATAATACTTATTAACTTGCTATAAAATTGTTAGCTATCATCTTCATCATTATTAAATGCACAAAAAGAAACAACAAAAAAGTGCAAATGGCTGTTCAACCTATTGTTCCTCTATGGCAGTGGTTCTCAACCTTCCTAATGCTGTGACCCTTTAATACTCATATGTGGGTGGACCCACCTGGAGATGGATAGAGGAGCAGTGTCTTGGTTCATAAGACCATTGGAAATATGTTTTCCGATGGTCTTAGGTGACACTGTTCGACCCCCAAAGGGGTCTTGACCCACAGGTTAAGAACCTTTCTTCTATGGGAAGTCAAATGAGTGATTTGGTTTTTTTTTTAATTTCCCTAATATGTTTGAATATTCAGAGTTAATGGAATTTTGGGGACAGAAGATGATGGAAATCACAGTCTTACCCACCTTGGATACACATGAAGGCTCTGAGGTCCAAAGACACTACATGTCCTGCCTGAAGTCCCATAGACCATTTAGGACAGAGTTGCCACTCAAAGCCAGGTGCCCTGACTTCCAGGTAGTTTTCACTCCAGTACCTGGAGCTGCTACTTATTTGGAATTCTTATCTGCAAGGGCTTGGTTTGTATTCTTCCTCTACTAGGACTTGAGCTCCATTAGGAGGCCACTATTTCATTTTGTTTAGTTTTGTTTAAAAAGCAGTGGTACTTTCTCAACGAGCCACTTGCCAGCTAAGGATGGAGGAGAGGAATCTGTCTTTAACCATGTTTACTTCATTCCCTTCTTTCATCTATGTGCTAACACCTGATCCTGCTTTAACATACCAACAGGAGCTCAATGCTGAAAATCAATGGAGCAAAACAACAACTCCCAAGAGGGTTTCATTCTCTTGGGCTTCTCTGACAAGCCCCAGTTAGAGATTGTTCTCTTTGTGGTTATCTTGATCTTCTACATCTTGAACCTGGTGGGGAACACAATCATCATATTAGTGTCCTGCCTGGACCCCAAACTTCACACCCCAATGTACTTCTTCCTTACCAACCTATCCTTCCTAGACCTCTGTTTCACCACCAGTGTAGCTCCACAGTTGTTGGTTACCATGAGAAGCAAAGACAAAAGCATGAGCTACAGTGGGTGCATAGCTCAACTCTATGTGGCCATGGGATTGGGATCCACTGAGTGCATTCTCTTGACTGTCATGGCCTATGACCGCTATGCAGCTGTCTGCCGCCCCCTCCACTATGCAGTCATCATGCATCCTCAGCTCTGCCTGTCACTGGCTGCCACAGCATGGCTCAGTGGCCTTGTCACCTCTCTGATTCAGTGCTCTCTCACTATCCAGCTCCCTCTGTGTGGTCACAACCAGCTTGACCACATCTTCTGTGAGGTGCCAGTGTTGATCAAGCTGGCTTGTGTAGATACCACATTTAATGAGGCCCAACTCTTCATAGCTAGTGTGGTCTTTCTTGTGGTGCCTGTCTCTCTCATCCTGGTATCCTACGGTTACATCGCTCAGGCCATATTGAAGATCAAATCTGCCTCGGGACGTCGTAAAGCATTTGGGACTTGTTCTTCTCACTTGGTGGTCGTAATCATCTTCTATGGGACCATCATCTTCATGTATCTCCAGCCTGTCAAAAGGAGGTCCGAAGACCAGGGAAAGTTTGTCTCCCTCTTCTATACCATAGTCACACCTCTGTTAAATCCTTTGATCTATACCCTGAGGAACAAGGATGTAAAGGGAGCTCTAAGAAAGCTGATATTGGGAAAAATTATTGGGTAATAAAAGTTACTATGAGTGGTAGGCATAGAGTAGGGGATGTTGTTACTACAATTGATTTGGAAGCCCTCAGGAATTATTCTCATTTGTTCCCCACTCACTCTCTCGCTACTTGTCTCTTGATCTCTGTCTCCCTCCATATCTTTTTTTTCTGCCTTTCTCCTCTATCCCTCTCTCTCAAACATATATTTGAGTTCCATATCATGTGGGTTTAGAGGTTAGCAAGAGGTATGTGGCACTAGAGAGGACCGAAGTCCTTCCTTTGACACACGCACTTACTATGTGACCAGGGACAAGCCACTTAACCTCTTAATGCTCTGGGCAACTGTCTTAGGACACAAGGTGCAAAGAAGCTGGTGACCTGCATCAGTCCAAGGGGGAAGGAGGTTCCCTCACCTAGAACGTCCCAATGTCAATGAAATAAGAGACCCACCTTTTATCCCTATATAGAAAAAATTGCCATTTATACAACCCTTTGAGGTAGACAAATCACACTTATGCACACACACATATATATGAATGGAAGACCATTCAAACCCTGCCTTAGACATGAGATGTACTGCTCACATGACATATATGGATCTGTGTGCATATACACACATGCATGCACACATATGGTGTGTATACATACATGCATATACATATATGCATGTGTTTATGTGTGTCTGTATGTTATGTATGTGTGTAAAATCTCATGTGAACCTCACAGCAGTCCTGTGAGGTAAGTGCTTTTATTATCCTCATGTTACAAATGAGAACACCAAGATCAAGAGAACTGAAGTGACGTGCTGGAGTTAGAGCTGCTAAGTGTCTGAGACAGGATATGAAGAAAGTCTTCCTGACTCTAGGGCTATTAATGGAAGTTAAAACTCTAAACATGTAAGGTTTAGGATCTAGACCCCCATGCATGGCTTAGGAGGACTGTTCTCTTTTCAGCTTTCAGTAGCTCAATTCTTCTCATCCAAAGTCCTAAGATAATCAAGGTTGTTTTTTTTCCGATTTTCCATATAAATTAATAAAACTAAAAAAATCTTTGTCATTACTTAATCAATTGGCTGTCTCCCACCTCATTTTGTAAATTAACTGGAAAAACCTCTTTTGCCCCAAAGCTTTCACATGTAATATGTGCCCCCATTTCAGATGCTTAAGCATCAGCATTATTGCTATGCAATTTATCACTGGAGTATCAAACAATACAAACACATATTTAAACATCCCAACAACATTCAGCTATGAAAAGGCAGATACACCTTTGAAGTTTAAAAAGTTGGCACTATAGGAGCTGATTCCTCCACAGTCACTAGGAACACATTTCTTTCAGCTAAGAAATTCAGTCCCTTGAGAACGTTCTGAAGAATTTCTTCTCCATAAAATAATCTAGACTCATTTTTCTCAGCATCTCTTCAGTTATTCTCCAAGATGGCAGCTAACTATTAGTCTCTCAGGGAAAAAAAAATATCCCTTTTCTCAGTGCCTCTCAAAGTCTGACAATGCCAATTAGTCTTAATGTGTAGTATGTACAAAATAATGTAACTTAAAAACATAGTGAGCAAAATGAGTTCATAATAGTACAACAAAAGATAAAACAGTCATGATACCTGTGAGAAATATTTTCTATATCGTATGTAACATATCTATTATATATACATTTTATATTGCATGATTATTTTT
Source organism: Pseudocheirus occidentalis (assembly GCA_028646575.1). Taxonomy (NCBI): domain Eukaryota; kingdom Metazoa; phylum Chordata; class Mammalia; order Diprotodontia; family Pseudocheiridae; genus Pseudocheirus; species Pseudocheirus occidentalis. The sequence continues at coordinate 6,062,208 of CM053596.1, read as the reverse complement.
CTCATATTGTATTATGTTCTTACCAAATTTCAATAAGATCCCATAGTTCTTGGGTTCCAAGATCTAGCGTAAGAAGGGAACCATGAAGCAAAAGAGTCCCATCCCCTCCCCAAACCCCAAATCCCACCACTGATAGATGAAAGAAAATGAGGTCCCAAAGGGTTAAATGCATACAGGGGACACCAGAGAACACAGAGCACTGAGCATGATGTCCAGATCGCCTAAGTTCAAACTCTACCTTAACCCAACTAGCTGTGTGATGCTGGGAAAAAATCACTTGACCTATGCTTGCCTTAGTTCCTCAACTGTAAATGGATATAATAATAGCATCTACCTCCCAGAGTTGTTGTGAGGGCCAAAAAATGAGATAATAATTGCAAAGCACTTAGAACAGTGTCTGGCACAAAGAAAGTACAGACAGCCAACATCCAAGGTGGGATTGGAGCCCAGGTGTCCTGACTACAGTCAGTGCCCTGCCATTTAGCCCCATGACCTATGATTGTAGGCACTTAATAAAAACATATTTTAAATGACTATGATAATTATTTAAACATATATTGGGAATCTCACACACACATATACATGTATATATATACACAGACATATATGTATGTTTATATGAATACATGTGTGTGCTCATATATTTGTGTATATACAAATACACACACATGTATGTATGTATGTATGTATGTATGTATGTATACATACATACATACATACTATAGTGAGAGGCAGTAGGAATATAGTGTATATAGTCTAAATGAAAAATATCTCATTACTAGTTCCACCTCTGACATACTGGTAGTATGACCCTGGACAAATAGTTGAACCTTTCAGTGTTCCCCAGGAAATTCTCTAAGGCTAAATGTTACAGAGCAGTTGCTCAATCTCTTTAGCAGAAGGATTCTTCTCACTAGTAGCTTCTGATGCTGATGAAACCACAGGTCTGAAACAAAAACAACAATGGAGACAAAGAGAGAAATTCATGGGAGATTAAAGAGGAAGCAAGAATAATTCCTACGAGATCCCAAGAATATATCTACGTAGACACAGATAGACACAGGCAAAGAAAAAGATGATCTACAAAGGCTCCATAAGACCTTCTGGACCAAATAAAAAGGTTCCCCGCCCCTGCCCCATTTGATATTGAAAGTCTCTCTTAATATTCAGCTGCCCTCCAGAGACCTAATTTATCAATATGAGTGAGAGTTTAGGGAATGTAGCCCAAGGGGGCTGGGGAGCTAGGGTCATTGTTTTTATTCCTGTAAAATAATGTTTAAAGCTATGTAATTAAAATTTCCTGTTCTGTCTTTGTCAGGCTTTCAGTCATTGACTGATAATGAATTGTACCCTATAATAGCATGGCCTCGGCTTTCTGCAGAATTTCCTCTCTCTTTTAGCTACATCTCCTCTTTTTTACTTGGTGCTCTCTCACTTTTCTGGAATCCATGGGCATAAAAAGTTTTGTTTTCCCTGAAAACTTGCTGAATGGTAAATCGGTCCCTGTGACATTAGAGATGATTGGTCACTGATAAGCACCTAAACAAAACCATAACTGTGTGTAAAAATACCAAATCATCTTATATTCCTGGACTGCATAAAGTGACATACGATGCAGGAGGCTCACCCAGTACACTAAGGAAGATTGTTTAAAGCTTGGTGTAATAACACACAAAGTTCAGCTAACTTTTCCTTACAGGGTCATTATGTTCTCCCTTCTTCTGCTGTGACTGAAAGATCACTGTCTGGTGACATACCTGATTCTCTGTCTTTCCTTTGTTTTATCAGTTGTCTTTGACTTTGTTCCATGATCTCAATCTTGAAATTCTTCAATTAAAGCACATATGGAACCACCCACTTTATGAGCTAAATGTGCCAAATAAAGATTTTTGTTTTTACTTTAGGGTTGATTCAAGCATTTAATATAATGTATAAGTAGAGCTTATATCAGATTGCATGCCATCTTGGAAAGGGGGGAGGAGAGAAAAAAAGGGGAAAATTCAAAACTCAGAATCTTATGGAAGTGAATGTTGTAAGCTGTTGTAAGTGAATGTTGTATGAATAAATAAGGGGCAGAGTCAAGATGGTGGAGTAGAAGCAGAGCTCCTCGAGCCCTCCCCATAACCACCACAAATACCTATAAATATGCCTCCAAATAAATTTCAGGGCTCCAGAACACACAAAGTGACAGAGAAACAAATCTCCTGCTGAAGGCAGCCTGGCAGGCAGATGGAAGGGTTCATCACAGCATGCTGGGAGCTGAGACCAGTCTCACATGAACCCATGGTTTTAGCCCCAGAGAGTCCAGGACAAGCTGCAGCTGGAGCACTCAGGAGAGTGGATCACCAGCAGCTGTGGCAGTTTTCAGAATTATCAACACAAAAGAGCCAAGGACAAAGTGAAAGGTCAGTGGAAATTGGCTAAATTTGGTGAAAAAAGCAGGTCTGGCCATCTGCTTCAGAGCTCCCAGCCTGAAGATTGCTGGGGGGTCAAGCAATCATTCAGAGGCTAAGAGCTCTTGCCTTGACCTGCCTGGATCATGCTTGTGGTCTTGGGTGGTGGTCCTAAGGTGTGTTTTCAGTGAGCCAGAGCTGGTGGGGGCTGCAGAGACTGTGGGCTCCTAATATCACCAGCAGCTGAGAAACTGCCTGTGATTTGGGACAAAACTCTCTCCTCTGAAAGCAGCATTCTATGGAGCCCAAAAGTCAGCTAATTGACTGGCAACATGAGCAGGCAAAGGAAGTAAAGGAAGCACAGCCATCCAACTTTAGATTCCTTTTTGGGGGGACAAAAAGGATCAAAGAATGGGACAGGAGGAAGACAACATAGTCAGAATTCCTACACTAAAAGCTTCCAAGAAAAATGTAAGCTGGTTCCAAGCCATAGAGGAGCTTAAGAAGGATTTTGAAAACCAAATAAGAGAAGTGGAGGAAAAATTGGGAAGAGAAATGAGAATGATGCAAAAAGATCATGATAAGAGAATCAACAACCTGACTGAAGAAAATAACACCTTAATACCTTACATCAATCAACATGGAAAAATGATAATTGTAACTTATGAAAGTTTTCTCAGTGTGAGGATAGGTTCAGGGAATATAAAAGTATATATGTGTAGGAATACATATGTGAGTGTCTGGATACATGTGTACATAGACAGGGCACAGGATCAATTGAATAAGAAGGGGTAATATTTTAAAAGGTGAAATTTAGAGGTGGGAGAGGAATTGAATGAGAGGAGACAGGGAGAGACAAAATGGGGTTAATCATCCCATATAGAAGAGGCAAGGGATAGCTGTTACAATAGAGGGGCAGAACAGGAAGGCAAAAGGGAATGGGGTCAACCTTACTCTCATTGAATTTGGCTTAGATAAGGAATAACATACACTCTAAATTGGGTATCTTGCCCTACAGGAGAGTAGAGGGGAAGGGTGTGAAAGGGGGGATGATTAAGGGTTGTTAGAAGCACAAGCTTCTGTACAAGTACGGTAACAAAGTAGAGAATAGAACAGGTGACAGACAGGATAGAAAGGGGGGAAATATAGCCAATCTTTCACAATATGTCCATTATGGAGATGTTCTAAGTAACAACACATGTATGGCCTGTATTGAATTGCTTGTCTTTCCAGTGGGGGTGGGTGATGAGGGAGGAAGGGAAAGAATTTAGAATTTAAAGTTCTAAAATAAAATGTGTTATATATATGTGTGTATATATATATAATATTTTTATAAATATATTTTATTTATTATATATTTATGCAAATATAAATATATATAATATTATATATAATCACATATATGTGATTATTATTATTATTTACATGCAACTGGGTAATAAGATATACAGGCACTTGGGTAGGAAGATCCATGTTTCCCTACCAGAAAGTCAGAGGCGTGATGGGGGAGGATATAGGAAAGAAGAGATTGGGGGAGGGGCTATACAGTGGGATCACTGTTTTGAGGGGGTGGGTAGCAGAAATATGGGGAGAAAATTTGTAACTCAAAATCTCATGAAAATGAATGATATAAACTAAAAATAAACAAAAGTTAATTCAAGTTAAAAAATAAATGTGAATAAATAAATTATATTTTAAAAAGAGTCTATATATATATACACACACATATACATACATATACATAAACCCATATGTAAAATTACTCTATACATCTATTTTTCAGTTCTTTATCTGGATGCAGATAGCATCTTTCTTAATATGTCCTCTATATTAATCAACATAACTTATTCATTCAAAGTCATTCTTGGTATATTTTTTTGTTTTTTGCTTTTTTTTGGAGGGCAGTTGGGGTTAAGTGACTTGCCCAAGGTCACACAGCTAGTTTTTGTGTTAAGTGTCTGAGGCAGGATTTGAACTCAGGTCCTCCTGATTCCAGGGCCGGAGCTCTATTCACTGCGCCACCTAGCCGCCCCCAAAGTCGTTCTTAAAACAATATTTTTTTTAAAATTTGTTTTTAGTTTTCAACATTCATTTACCAAAGATTTTGAGTCACCTACGCCAACCCAAGATGGCAAGCATACTGAATACTCCTTCCCTCAATCTACATTCTCTTACATCCCTTCTAATCCACCATTACTTTCTTGTAGGGCAAGATGAATTTTTATACTCCATTGCCTGTATATTTTATTTCCCAGTTGCATGTAAAAATACTTTTTAAAACTTTGAGTTCCTGAAAAGACATGCAGTTCAATACAGGTTATACACATGTAGTAATGCAAAACTTCTCCATAGTAGCCATATTATGAAAGATTAACCAACTATTCCCCTCCATCCTATCCTGCCCCCATCTATTCTATTTTCTCCTTTGACCCTGTCGCTTTTAAAAAGTGTTTACTTCTAACTACCCTGTCCCCCAGTTTGCCTTCCCTTCTATCATCCCCCATCTTGTCCCATTCTCCCCTACTCCTGTAGGGTAAGATACCAAATTGAGTGTGTAGGTTATTCCCTCCTTAAGCCAAATCCAATGTAAGGTTTACCCATTCTCTTTCACCTTCCTGCTCTTCCCCTCCATTGTAACAGCCTTCTCCTGCCACCGTTATTTGATATAATACACCCCATTCTATCTCCCCCCTTTTATTCTCCCAACATATTCATCTCTCACCTTTTAATTTTTTTGATGTTCCTTCACATTCAACTCAACCTGTACCCTCTATGTATACATGTACACATACATATATCCACCTATACATACACAGATGTCTATATATACATACATATACACGTATATGTGTGTACATATACATACATCTATCTACATAAGTTACAAATATCATCTTTCCATGCAGGAATGTAAATAGTTCAACTTTAGTAAGTTCCTTACAATTTCTCTTTGCTGTTTGCCTTTTTATGTTTCTCTTGCTTCTTGTATTTGATTAATTTATTAATTTTCTAGTTTACATCTTCATTTCCAAGAGATTTTGAATTACAAATTTTCTCCCCATTTTCCCCTACCCACCACCCCAAAACAGTGATCCCACTGTATAGCCCCTTCCCCAATCTGCTCTCTCTCATGTCCTCCATCATAGCCCATCACCCATCTGACTTTCCGGTACAGCAGGATGGGTCTCCCTACCCCAGTGCCTGTATATCTTAATTCTCAGTTGCATGTAGTTAACAACAACAACAACAATATATGTAATATTTAATTATAGAACTTTAAATTCTAGATTCTTTCCTTTACTTCCTCACCACCCACCCCCACTGGAAAGACAAGCAATTCAATACAGGCTGTGCATGTGTAGTTACGCAGAACATCTCCACAATGGACATATTGTGAGAAACTAATTATATGTCCCTCCTTCCTATCCTACCCACCCTGTCCTATTCTCTACCCTATCCCTGTCCCTTTACAGAAGTATGTGCTTCCAGCAACCCTCCCCCCAACCCTGACCTCCCCCCCCATACTGCCCCCCTCATCCCCTTTCTCCCCTACTATCCTGTGTGACAAGATACCCAGTTTACAGTTTGTCATTCCTTCCCTAAGCCA
>CM053596.1:6030948-6055708 GCA_028646575.1 Pseudocheirus occidentalis | reverse complement strand
TCATTGACTTTGGCTTAGGGAAGGAATGACATAAGCTCTAAACAGGGTATCTTGCCACACAGGAGAATAGAGGGGATGGGGATGAGAGGCGGGATGATGGAGGGGAGGGGAGCATGGGGGGGAAGGATTGTTGGATGCACACTCTTTTGTAAAGGGACAGGGACAGGGTAGGGAATAGAACAAGGCGGGGGGCAGAATGGGATAGGAAGGAGGGACATATAATCAGTCTCTTATACTATGTCCACTGTGGAGATGTTCTGTGTAATTACACATGTATAGCCTGTATTGAATTGCTCATCCTTCCAGTGGGGGTGGGTGATGAGGGAGGAGTGGAAAGAAATTAGAATTTAAAATTCTATAATCAAATGTTACATATATATATATATACACTCATTATATATATATATATACACACTCATTATATATATATATATAAATACATATATAATTATTATTGTTAACTATTTTCAACTGGGAATTAAGATATACAGGCACTGGGGTAGGGAGACCCATCCTGCTCTACTGGAAAGTCAGAGGGTTTATGGGGGAGAACACAGGAGAGAGCAGATTATGGGAGGGGCTAAACAGTGGGATTGATGTTTTGGGGTGTTGGGTAGGGGAAAGAAGGGGAAAAATTTGCAGCTCAAAATCTCATGGAAATGAGTGATGTGAACAATTAATTAATTAAAATAATAAATAAAAATATAACTGGTGAATTCACCACAAATGAAGAGGAAATTAAAATAACAATTAGGAGCTATTTTACCCAACTCTATACCAATCAATTTGACAATCTTAGTGAAATGGATGAATATTTACAAAACCTAAGTTGCCCAGATTAACAGAAGAAGAAGTAAAATTTTTAAGTAACCTCATTTCAGAAAAAGAAATGAATAAACCATCAATGAACTCCCTAAGAAAAAAGTCTCCAGGGGCAGATGGATTTATAAGTGAATTTTGTCAAACATTTAAAGAACAATTAATTCCAATACTCTATAAATCATTTTGAAACATACATAAAGAAGGAATCCTACCAAATTCTTTTTATGGTGCTGATACCTAAATCAGAAAGAGCCAAAATAGAGAAAGAAAGTTGTAGAACAATTTCCCTAATGAAAAAGGTGCAAATATTTTTAATAAGGCAAAAATATCACAGCAGCTTATGTCAAGGATAATACACTATGACCCGATAAGATTTAAACCAAGAATGTAGGACTGGTTCAATATTAGGGAAACTGTCAGCATAATTGACTATATCAAAAACAAAACAAACAGAAATCATATGATTATTTCAATAGATGTAGAAAAAACTTTTTGACAAAATATAAGACCCGTGCCTGTTAAAAATGGAGTCTTCCTTAAAATGATAAATAGCATCTATCTAAAAGCATCAGCAAACATGGAATGGGGATAAGCTAGAGACATTTCCAGTAAGAATGGGGGTAAAATAAAATGCCCATTATCACCACTATTATTCAGTATTTAATAGAAATGTTAGCGTTAGCAATAAGAGAAGAAAAAAGAAATTGAAGGAATTAGAATAGGTAAAGAAGGAACTAAGCTATCACTCTTTGTAGATTATATTAATGATATGCATAGAGAATCAAGTAAATGAAAGGAGAAGTGGAGACACCAAGTATAGAAGCTACAATCAAGTTTAACTGAGAATGGGAGAAGAAACATATGAGAGGAAGTTATATGTCCTGTATGTGTATATATAAGTGTATTCTATATCTATGCATATGTATGATGTATGTGTATATACAGACATGTTAATGTAGTATCTGGTGGGGTTTGTTTATAAAAAATGGGTAGCATAGCCATATTTGTGGGTATCAGAGAATGAACCACTAGAAAAGGAAATATTATAAATTAAAGAGAAAGTATAGATGTTACTGGGGATAATCTGTTAGAGAAAAGAGGAGGATATGGGATCAAAGGTACATGTAGTGTCACCTGACTGAACTCTTTTTGGACTTCACCATGTTCCTAGGAAGATTACCATCCTGAAAGATCATATTAACTTTGGTACTCACACCTAATCAATACTCTCTGCACTGGAATCCCTCTTGTTAGAAAGGAGAGTGAAAAATTGCCTCCGAAATTCCCATTCCCAGGCTATTCATATCTTAATTTTCCACCTGACTATTCTCTTTCGGACTTCTCCATCATGTTTCTGTGCCAGATATCATCTTCCCTCACTCCTCCTAATTTTTCAGCATTATTTTATCTGTGGTCTTCTCTCTATTCCATTATAAGCTCATTGAGTGTAAGGGCTAGTGTGTGTGTGTGTGTGTGTGTGTGTGTGTATTTGTATCTTCAGTATCCCTTTAGCACAGTTTTGGGCACACAGTAGGTGCGTAATAAATCCTTGCTGAGTAGGTTGTTGTCTAGTTGAAGGGCCTACTGCTTGAGAGACTGAAGTGAAGATGACCTCCTGGGGGATGATGTAGAGGACTGTGAGATGAAGATTTGAAAAGGAGAAATTCTCAATAAATGGTTTCAATGTTTGTGCAATTAAGTATGACACAAAATCCTTTTCTGAGAGGGTTGGGGTAGAAGGTACCTAAGGAGAGAAAAGAAGTCTTGAAATAGTCATTGTTGGGAAAGAAATAGAGAACCGAATGGGAAGAAATCAAGAGAATGTCTTGAAACAGGGAAGGCCCCAGTTGAAATTAGAAAACATAAATTTGTAGTAGAGCCAGTTACTGTGGTTTGAGGGCTTTTTTCTCAACTCCATTTAGCAGTATCTGAGTAAGAGCAAAGGAAACAGATTGAGGGAATAATTCAGTCATGGGATTTGATAATACAATATCAGAGATACAGAAGTCAGGGGTGAGGGAAGAGTAGTTAACAGTGTAAAAGCTTAGCTTATTTATCAAAGGATTGGCACTGAAGAGAGAAGAGAAAGTAGACATCACAGATGTGACTATTTAGGATTGAAGGTAAAGTTGGGTATGGAGAATTAGATTAGGGTCATGAGGTATGAGGAATGACTAACAAATTTTGGAATGCATGAACATCGAAGTGAGTGCATGGTATGATCAAGAGTACAGTCTTTCCATCAAAGGTGTGATCCCTTGCTGACTGTATCTGAGGGGTTGGGGTGGGAAGGACTCAAGCAGAGGGAAGGTGTTGAAACCTATAGAGTCAGAAGTATGACTACAGAGAGACTGAAGCATGGCTGCCCTGGACCAGTGCTCAAACTTGGGGATCCTGGGACTGACAGAGTAGAAGGATGTTATTGGATAGAAGGCATAGTGGCAAGATCCAAACAACAGTAAGAGCGAATACAATAATGTTTTACATTTATGTAAAGGTTAAAGGTTTGGAAAACACTTCATAAATATTGTCTCATTTTATCCTCCCATCCTAGGAAGCAGGTACCATGACTACTCTCATTTTATGGATGAAGAAACTGAAGCAGAGGTTGAATGAACTGGCCAGGGTCACATATCTAGTATGTATCTGAGGCAGGATTCAGACTCTGACCTTCCTGATTCCAGGTCCAGATCACTATTCACAGTGCCACCTTCAATCAGAAGAAAATCATAGATGGGAACGAAGCACAGTTGGCTTGTTTCACAAACTCTGAAATTACCTTATCTGATCATAGTAAATCCCCATTTCATCTCTGCTTTCCAACCCCACTCTACACTGTGACCACCAATTCCTAGACCTTTCCTTTCTTTCCCAGGCCATCACTTCCATACTAGCAATGTGCTCTCCGCCCTTTCCACCCCACCTTGATCCAATTTTGAACCAGTACAACTCTATACTGACCTCTGCTCTTGAGTTCTTGGACCCTTTGTCATTATCATTTATTGTGCTCAGTCAGACATCAGTCTTGGGTCATTCCCACCATCCACTCCCTTCATTCCTACACATACTTCTGGGAGAATTTAAAGAAAATAATAAAACCCTGCTGCTTGAATCCACTGCAGATTTATGTTATATTATACTCAAGTGAATCCTCACTGTTGCAAGGTATTCTTTTTCTTCTTCTTGTCAACCTGAAAGTTTGGTTAAAAGAGGCAAACAAGTTAGGTGATTATAAATCCATACTGTTCATTCCCTTAAAGCAAGCTCATATGTGCTTGCATGGAGTCAAAACATAAGTTCTGACTGTCTGATAAAGTAATGGCAAGATTTTTATATGTTTCAGGACAATCCCAGGATATGTGTCCCTCAGATTTATAGTCTCTATATGTGTTTTACTATAGCATAAGAAAGGAAGTATCTTAGTTGAATGAAGTGGTAAATACAAATTGACGAGATGATTGACAAATTAGTGTCAGTTGGAAATTATGATAACAGTACAGCACATGCCCGTATGATACCACAATAAAAGAAGTGCCACTATTCTGGTTGCAGGCATCCTGTTACAGACAGGAAGAATACTCCTTGTCAGCCTTATGGTCTTTGAAGTTGCTGACACAGGAAAGGGCATTTTTAGAGCAAATTGAAGCAATCTTCTTGATTAGGTTAAGCTTTGACACTTATTGGGGTTCAAATGATCTGAAATTATAATCACTCTCTTAATTACTTCACTATCCCTCTCATCACAATGTCTTTTCTAAATCTTTTGATCCCTATTCAAGCTTCCCATAGCTCTTTCAACCCTCTGTCTTCTCTTTTTTGAATTATTTTATTTATTTTGTTTACATCATTCATTTCCACAAGATTCTGAGTTACAAATTTTCTCCCCATCTTTCCCTTACCCACAACCCCCAAACAGTGATTCCACAGTAAATCCCCTCCCTCAATCTGCTCTGTCCTATGTTCTCCTCCATCATCCCTCTAACTTTCTGGTAGCGCAGGATGGGTCTCCCTACCCCAGTGCCTGTATATCTTAATTCCCAGTTGCATGTAATTAATAATAATAAGTAGAAGAATAAGAATATATATATACATATATACACATATATATTAACATTTGATTGTAGAACTTTAAATTCTAGATTTTTCTGGTTCCTCCCTCATTACCCACCCCCACTGAAAGGACAAGCAATTCCATACCAGCTGTACATGTGTAATTACACAGAATATCTCCACAGTGTACATATTGTAAGAAACTGATTATATGTCCCTCCTTCCTATCCCATTCCCCCCCACCCTTCTTCTATTCTCTACCATGTCCCTGACCTTTTACAGAAGTGTGTGCTTCCAGCAGCCCTCCCCACAACCCTGCCCTCCCCTCCATCATCCCCCCTTTCATCCCCATGCCCCTACTGTCCAGTGTGGTAAGATACACAGTTCAGAGTTTATGTCATTCCTTCCCTAAGCCAAATTCAATGAGAGTAAAGTTGACCCTTTCCCTTTTGGCTTCCTGTTCTTCCGCTCCATTGTAACAGTTATCCCTTACCTCTTCTATATCAGATAATTAACTCCCTTCTGTCTCTCCCTGTCTCCTCTCATTCTAATCCTCTCCCACTTCAGAAATTCACCCTTTAAAGTATCATCCCTTCCTATCTGATTGATCCTGTGCCCTCTATGAACTCATATACACACACACTCAGATATGTATTCATATGCATTTATATCCTCCTATATAGTCATATATATATAGTTATACCTATATATACATTTGTATTCCCTTCACCTATACTCATACTGAGAAGTTTCATAAGTTACTATTATCATTTTTCTATGTTAGCATGTAAATAGTTCAACTTTGATAAGTTCCTTATGATTTCTTTCCCATGTTTACCTTCTCATGCTTCTTGTGGTTGAATTCCAAATTTTCTGTTCAGTTCTGTTTTTTTCAGCAAGAATGCTTGAAAGTCTTCCACCTCACTGAATGACCATATTTTCCCCTGAAACATTATACTCAGTTTTGCTGGGTAGGTGATTCTTGGTTTTAATCCTAGCTCCCTTGATCTCTGGAATATCATATTCCAGGCCCTTTGATCCCTCAGTGTGTAAGCTGCCAGATCCTGGGTTATCCTGATTGTGTTTCCACAGAATTCAAATTGCTTCCTCTTGGCAAGCTGTAATATTTTCTCCTTGATCTATAGACTCCAGAGCCTGGCTATAACATTTCTAGGAGTTTCTTTTTTGGGATCTTTTTCAAGAGGTGATTAGTGAATTCTTTCAAGTTCTATTTTGCCCTCTGGTTCTAAAATATCAGGGCAACTTTCCTTGAGAATTTCTTGAAGGATGCTTTCTGAGTTCTTTTTTTGATCATGGCTTTCAGGTAGTACAATAATTTTTAAATTGTCTCTCCTGGATCTACTTTCCAGGTCAGTGTTTTTTTCAAGGAGATATTTCACATATTTTTATTTTTTCATTTGTTTGGATCTGTTTAATAGTATCTTGGTTTCTCATAAAGTCATTTGCTTCCACTTGCTCCACTCTAATTCTGAAGGAATTATTCTCTTCAGAATGCTTTTGAGACTCTTTTTCCATCTGGAAAATTCGACTTTTTAAGGCATTCTTCTCCTCATTGGCTTTTTGGGCGTCTTTTGTCATATGAGTTAATCTGTTTTTTAAGGTCTTATTCTCTTCAGTCACGTTGTTAATGCCTTCTTGCATCATTCTCATTTCTCCTCCCAATTTTTCCGCCACTTCTATTATTTGATTTCCGAAGTCCTTTTTAAGCCAATCTATGGCTTGCAGGCAATCTTCATGGTTCTTGGAAGCATTTGGTGTGGGTGTTCTGACTGTGTTGTCTTCCTCCCATTCCATGCATTGACGCTTTTTCTTCCCCCAAAAAAGGATTCTAGAGTTGGTTGCTGTTCTTACTTTGCTTCCTTTTCCTGCTCAAGTTGCCAGTAAATTATCTGTCTTTTTAGCTCTGCAGAACTCTGCTTCCAGGGGGGAAAGCTCTGTCCCAAATCACTGGGGTTTTCACAACTGCTAGAGTTATTAGGGGGCTGTTGCCTCCCCCACCATCTTTGTCTTACTGAAAACGCACCCCAGGACCACTACCTAAGACCACTCTCTGGATCTAGGCTGCTCAACACAAGAGCAGTTGGCCTCTGAACAGTTGCTTGCTCCCCCTCTGTAGACTGCAGGCCAGGAGCTCTGAAGCAGGTGGGTGGAGAGAGCTACCTCTTCTGTTGCTTCCTTGCCCTGGGGGAAGTTTGGCCTGATCATTTTTCTCCCCCAAATTTAGCTGAATTCCACTGACCTTTCTCTTAGCCCTCATTTCTCCTGACTTGATAAATGTGCACACTGCCTCAGCTGCTGCTGATTCACTTTCCTGAAGACTCCAGTTGCGGCTCCTCCTGACTGCCCTGGAACCAGGCCACAGTTTCAGGCTGGGCTGGTTTTCGGCTCCCAACCTGCTGTGATGAGCCCCACCTGCTGAGCTGCCTGCAGCTAGAGATGTGTTTTCTGTATTTTTGTGAGTTTTGTGATCCTAAAATTTGTTTAGAGTCATATTTTATGGGTATTTAAGGTGGCTATGTGGGAGCTGCAAAACCTTGTTGCTCTATGCCACACAAGCATATTCCCAAAAGAATGCTACCGTGAACAGCTTTTAAGATTCAGATGACACAGTAATAGTGAACACTTGGTTTATTCCATTACAAATCAAGATTCAATACAATATTCATAATATAATATTCTCAATATTACATCTTATTACAGAAAGTCACAATATAGTGTTCATAACAGCTTAACATTAGATTGGCCATACAGTTTTCACTCCAGTGGCCACAATATTTAGAACAAGGAACAAAAGAAGAATCACCTGGTTTCTCTAAGGGGGAAACACTTCTCACTTAACGATTCAATCAATCAATTCACAATATGCCAATCTTCCACCCATGTGGCAGCCATTAACTTAATCAATCATTCATCTAGCAGTCAGTTACTAAGCTACATTCCTAATTACTAAATATCATTAGTCTCTAATACAATCCTGCTCAGCTGAGAACCTTGCTTCATATATTACTTTAAAAATTGAGGCCATTCACTTAGATCTTCTTGTTCTCCCCTTCTTCTCACCTGGCATAACCCAGAGTCTGTCACTACTTCTTCCTTCAATATTTTCTCACAAAATGAAATGGCCTTTCTCCTTGCCGAAGCAAAGTCCTCTACATGTCCAAATGATCTCATTCCACCTTATTTCCTCCAAGATATTATCCTTTCCATCATCCTCATTCTCTCATTTGATCTTCTGTTTCTCCCTTTTTCCTCTTTCCCTACTGCCCACAAAAATGCTTATGCTTTTCTCATCCTTGAAGAGCCCTCACTTTCAGTTTCTGGCTAGCTATCATGTCATACTGTTCCTCCCTTTTTTAGCTAAACTTCTTGAGATGACCTTGTATAATAAATACTCACTCACTTTCTTTCCCTTCCTTCCCTTAACTCTCTACAATCTGACTTCTGACTTTGTTCTATCAAAAGTAATTAATGATAACTAATAAATCTAATGATCTTTTTTCTCAGTTCTATTTCTTCAGCTTTCTGCTGCCTTTGATGTGTGTGTGTGTGTGTGTGTGTGTGTGTGTGTGTGTACGTTTTATTGTTTTATTATTTACCTAACACAGAAAGACTCAAAGCAATTTTGGGTGCCGTGCAGGACTCTTGGTGTCTCAAACACCCTAGCACACCCAAGAAGGCTTGTTAGCACAGGGTCTTTGATCTACTTTGCTAAAAGAAAGACAACTTTTGAAGGGGTCAACAATTTTACTCTAATGAAAGATAAGTAGAAAACACAAGTAGAGAAATTAGCAAAGAAATTCAACAGACAAGTCTTCTATTATCTGCACAAAGTAACACAACCACTTACATACACCACCAAATTGGGAAAGCACAAACCTCTGAGTAGTCAGAGGGCTTTTAACAAGTGGCTGCTCAGAGTTCTTCTGTCAAAGGACTGAACAGTTCCTTCTCATAAGCGAATCTCCAAAGTAAAATACCTATCTCCCAGTATATATAGTATTCAACTAATAGCTCAGAGCCAGAAGGCATCATAACCCTCATGACTCAGGCCTAATTAGTTTAATACCAAAAAGTGTGAATGCCTTCCTACAAGCAAGACTGTCCTAAGCAAGCCTTTCCTTAGACAAGTTCCTCCCTCAATGGGATCTATGTAACTCAGGATGTATCACAGTTGTCATTGAAATACCTGTGTATCTTTAGATGTTGGAACTGTTCCAAGGCAAAAGGGGACACTTGTAGTCACATAGGTCTATTACTGGATAAAGAAAATCTTCCTGTTCTATTAGCATTACATTTGGGCAGAAAAAAGCTAAAGTAATGGTGCTGGGTTTTCCCCCCAAAGTAGCTTTTATGTGTTCAAAGGCCTTTAGTACAGCTATTTGTGTTTGACCAAAAAAAAAGTACCGTCTTTGTTTAGTTAATTAATATTTGTTAAATGCTAGTGCTTCCTTTGTTAGGATAAAGAGAAAGCAGTGACTTCAAAATACAAGAATGGTTGTTGTCCTTCATTATCCAAAAGGACTAAAACGCGCGCGCACGCGCGTGTGTGTGTGTGTGTGTGTGTGTGTGTGTGTGTGTGTGTGTGTGTATAGGTACTAAAGGACCAAAAGGAGCACTGTTGTTGCTGTTCAGTCCTGTTGGACTCTTCCTGACCCCATTTGGGATTTTCTTGGCTGAGAACCTAGAGTGATTTTACCATTTCCTTCTCCAGCTTATCTTACAGATGAGGAAACTGAGGCAAACAGAGTTAGTTGACTTGCCCAGGGTCACACAGTTAGTCAGTGTCTGAGATCCAATTTGAACTCAGGTCTTCCTAACTTCAAACCTGGTCCTCTATCCAGTGCATTATCTGCCTGCTTGCTCTTAATTCTAGTACCTTGCTTCTGTTCATTATTTCTTATTGGACATAGCTTGTTTGTATATCTCTATTTGCATGTTGTCTCTTCTATTAAATTGTGAGCTCCTTGAGGGCAGGGACTCCTTTGATCTTTCTTTGTATGCACATTTCCTGGCATAATAGGTACTTAAACACTAACTGACTGACTGTAACGCCAAGCAAAGGCAACTTCCAAGGTTCAGAACACCAGCATAGCAAACTCCATTTATTCAGTGACAGATTAAGGTAAAACATTGACAGAACAGAGAAAAGCAAAATACAATGTAACACATTCATTTAGCAAATAAATTCTCAATTCAATCCAAGTACTCCTCCTCCCCTGGACAGTACACTCATTTAGTCAGTCAAAGTTCTCTCTTTTCAAATGGAGATTAGTTTACAATCATAAACAAAGTACGTTCCTTTGGTCAGTCAAAGAGCACAAAAAGTCAAAAGTTTCCCACCCCTGGATCACAACTGAATTACAATAGCATCCATTAATGCCAAGCAATTTCTCAAAAGGGACAGGAGAGCACAAAAGACCATCAACCCTCAAGCTACAAGGTTAAGATATCATCACAGCATTGAAAACCCAAGGAAAGGTCCTTTCTTCATCTTGACCCAAGGCAAGTTTTCAGAAATCTCTGTTCCTGGGGAGACAAAGCTCAACAAAGCCACAATACACATTGCCAGTGTCCTCATTAAGTCACTCTCTGTCTGCAGAACAGTCCCAGAACCCCTGAAAACATCATCAAGGCCTTCTGCCAGGATTTCTCTAAACATACAACAAGAAAATCCTCCTTCAGGGTTTCTAACCAAAAGCAAGTTTCCAGGACCTCTACAACAGCAGCATTGTTCTTCATTAGCAGATGAATATGGCAAAACAACATCAAAGCAGACAGACAAAATACTGGCATCACAGCCATGCCTCCTCAGTTCTCAGCCCCTTTGGGTGCCAGTTCTCAAAAGTCCTGGGCAACTCCAACTGGCCCTCAGCAACTCTGGACCCCAGTAATTCTCCTCTCTCTCTGACTCCATGTTACTGCTAACCAAAAGTCCTTCTGGCCTTCTCTGCTTAGGCTTTCTCTCTCAATCCATGGCACCAGCTTCTCCCAGTTCAGCCCTCTCTTTTCATGTAAACAAGTCCATACCACAAGAAGGATTCACAAGCTCCGGGTTTTAACCCTCAACCCCAAAACTAAGCCAGTACAGGGGGCTCTTTAAATTCCATTACCATTACATTGACTGACAGACTGACATCAGCCTTTTACCTCATTTATCACAGTAAATTGCAAAGGGATAAATTATTTGCATATAAAAATCCATAGCTTTAAGTAACTTAATTGGAGAGGTCAATGAATAAAAGGTTATGCTATCAACATAGGAAAATTTCATAAGTAGACAAAGAAAAGAGGTTTTTAATGATGAAAGATACAATTTGGATTGTAAAAGTATGAATAGGTATAGATCATATAACCAGAAAGTGGAAACTGAACATGAACTTCCATCTATATATGTATGTATGTATGTATGTATGTATCTATCTATCTATCTATCTATATATATATATATGAATGTGTATATGTATGTATATATACACATGTGTATATAAAATTTATGCAGATAGACAAATGTATTATATATTTAATATATCTACATGTATATATGGGATCCCACATGTAGTGGAAACAGGACCTACCACTTGTAAGGAAAATGCTGAGCCTACATGCAAAAGATGGTGGGACTGAGTCCCACTTATAATATTCTCATATATATATATATGGGGTGCTCATGGGCAGTGATAGAGAAGAAATCATTGCAGCTAGAATCAAATGTATATAGATGTATTAGAAAAAGTAATCGTTGGATTACATATCTGCGAAAATCATGACATTTGAAATCTATGTACAGTAGATAAAAAATTAACAATTTAAGGCTCATTATGCCATAAATCAGTAGTGAAAGAATACAAAGGAATATTTTTCTGTAGGCAGAATTATTGAGTATCAAGATCACTCTAATTCATACAAATGTTAATAAAATGACCCCAGAATGTTATTTTATAAGTACCAGGCAAGCTGGCCAAAGTTCAGATTATTGGAGAGGCTGTGAGAAGGAAGGAACATTCAATTATTGCTTACCAAACTGTCAACTGGTCCACCCTTTCTGGAATACAATTCTGAATGATGTTTGCTCATGACCTATGACACTGAGATTTCAATACCTTGTCTATACTTTTAGAAGTATATTTGTGGAAATAAAAGATGTGTTTGAACTAAGAAAAGGCTAGTTACATTATTTTAATAACAAAAAACTGGAAGCAAAATGTGTCCTTTGATTGATTGGAAAGTAGTAGAACAAATGTTGGCATCAGACAAATGTCAACAATTCAGATGTGCATGGGAAGACTTGAAGTACTGAAGAATAAAATAGGACCAAAGGAACTGTACCCAATTATTAAAATATTGAAAATGAAATCCACAATGAGAAGCAACTAAATTTTTATAAAGTACAACGGTCCCTGTTGGGTCCGCACTATCAACATTAAAGGGGCTCCCCTTGCTTTGTGGTAATAATCAAACTACCAAGATGGAAACTGACATATGCTATCAGTCATAATTTGGGCAATTGAATTGTTTTCAGGATGCCTGTTTGGTACTTTGCACAGGGATTTGTTTCAGTGTTTTTTGGGGTATTTTAAACTTCAGAGTGATTCTCAAATTTACTTTATCTCCTTCACCTCCCATAACTGTTACTGTCTTCTTTATTTGATTTTCATAATTTTTCTCACATGTATCCCTTTCTCTCCCCTCATGTCTCAGAAAACAGATAGACCTCCCCATGGACAGATTGCTGGAGAGTAGTTTTGCTAAGGAAGGCTCCCTCCCCATCTATGAGGTTCAATAACTGGATGATTCGATTTTTCTTAACCAGGTATGACAAGAAAAGCCTTTAGGCTTTAGACTGAAGGAGGCATGGCAGAGATCACTCTTCCTGCTAAGGTCAGTAGCTGATGAAAGCAGCAAAGAGGAGCCGCGTGACCATACGCCCTCAATATTGACCAGTGGCTACAGAAGATGAGCCAGAACCAACATGTGACAGAGATAATGTATTTGGCAAGATATTGTATATCATAGGAGGAAAAAAACCCAACAAAACAAACCAACAATAATAGCTTGGAACATGCCCAGAGGGAGCAGCACAAAGAAATCATCAGAAGGGAGAAGTCAGCCCATCTGGTCCAGGAAGAAGTTGTTCCTCCACACCTTATCTAACATGCACACCTTTCCACATATGGTTCTTGGCCATTTATATTCCCTACACATACACCCATCTACATGTGTGCCCTGACCATGTGGCTTCTTACAGGCCTTCCCTTCATTTCCCCACTGATGGTATGTGTGATCCGAACAGTGATCTTCAAGTTTGCAGGGAACATGTTTTATTACTTTTGTCTGTGTCATTTCATTGTTTTGAAGTTGTAAAGCTAGCATGGTATAGTGACAAGACACCTAGCCTCAGGGTCAAAAGGACCTGGGTTCCAGTACCACATACCGGCTTTGTGACCCAGGCAAGTAACTTACCCTGTCAGTGCTTGAGTCAAAGGGCAGCTAGATAGCACAGTAGATAGAATGCCAGGCCTGGAGTCAGAAAACCTGAGTTCAAATCAGACCTCAGACATGAGCTATGTGATCATGGGCAAGTTACCAATCCTGTTTACCCAAGTTTCTTCATCTGTAAAATGAGCTGGAGAAGGAAATAACAAATAACTCCAGTAACTTTGTCACAAACAATCCCCAAAATGGGATCACAAAGAGTTGGACATGACCAAAATTACTGAAAACAATGATGACATGTACAAATAGATCCAAGTCTATGTCCGGCCATGTGTTTGTCTGTCTCTGTCTCTCTCTTTCTGTCTGATTGCCTTACTCTTTCACACCCACTTCTAGTCAACCACAGAGAGAGATACACACTGGGCAAGAAAACAGGACTTAAAGAGAGACTCATCTGAACTTCGAACAGCCCTCTTAGTTAATGTCTCCTTCTCACAACTTCTATGACACAAGAGTCTTCCCAAGAAATAATTTTCTTAGTGCTCCTTTCACATCCTTATTCCTCAGAGTATAAATGAGGGGATTTAACAGAGGTGTGACCACAGTATAAAAGAGGGAGACAAACTTTCCCTGGTCTTTGGACCTACTTTTGACTGGCTGGAGATACATGAAGATGATGGTCCCATAGAAAATTATTACAACTACCAGGTGAGAAGAACAAGTCCCAAATGCTTTATGACGTCCCGATGCAGATTTGATCCTCAATATGGCCTGAGCGATGTAGCCATAGGACACCAGGATGAGAGAGACAGGCACCACAAGGAAGACCACACTGGCTGCAAAAAGCTCAGCTTCATTGAAGGTTGTGTCCACACAGGCCAACCTGATCAACACTGGCACCTCACAACAGATGTGGTCAAGCTGGTTATGACCACACATGGGTAACTCTATTGTGAGAGAGCACTGGATCAGAGAGGTGACAAGGCCACTGAGCCATGCTGTGGCAGCCAGAGACATGCAAAGTTGAGGATGCATGATGACTGCATAGTGGAGGGGGCGGCAGACTGCCGCATAGCGGTCATAGGCCATGACAGCCAAAATAATACACTCGGTGGATCCCAAGCCCATGGACACATACAGTTGTACCACACAGCCGCTGTAGCTCATACTCTTGTCTTTTTTTCCCATGGTGACCAGTAACTGTGGGGCAATGCAAGTGGTCAAAGAGAGGTCTACAAAGGACAGATTGGAAAGGAAGAAGTACATTGGGGTGTGCAGTTTGAGGTCTAAGCAGGACACTAATATGATAGTCATGTTCCCCACCAGGTTCAAGATGTAAAAGACCAAGATAACCACAAAAAGAACAATCTCTAGCTGGGGCTTGTCAGAGAAGCCCAAGAGAACAAAGCCCTCCTGGGAATTGTTTTGCCCCATTGAGCTCCGGCTTTCAGCTTCTATCAGGAATCAGAAGAGAGGACTAGTAGGGCTGAAACTCTGTGGAAAGAGATAAATGACAAAAGTGCTGATGAATCTATACAGTAGCTCTTTGGTAAATGTGAAAACAATGGGGAAAGTGGAAACACAAACCAATTCTTACAGAGGTTCCCAAATTTATTTGGCCTACCAGACCCTTAAAAAAAAAAAGATTTACTCAGTACTCACCTAGAAATCTAATTTATTCAATCATTTAACAGTTTTTTAAAATTTTGTCACCTGAGCCTACTACTGCCCCCTGGATTGTTCCAGCACCACCTAGGGATCAATATCACCCACATTGGGAAGAGATGACTCTCAAATCACTAGAAGCAAGCTATAGCACAAAGATCATTGAACAGCATGTCAAAAGACCTGGATTTGATTACCAGTTCTCTCATGAACTAGCTATGGATCCCTGGTGGTAGACAGACAGACAGACAGACAGACAGATAGATAGGTAGAAAGATAAGAGCAAGAGGGAGAGAGAGAGAGAGAGAGAAAAAGAGAGAGAGAGAGAGAAAGAGGGAGAGAGATCTATATATATGTATAGATATGTGCCTGTGTGTCTATGTGCATGATCGTATGGACAGTCTACACTGAATTTCTCTCACTTGGAAGAGATTGCTTTTTATTGCTATTGGATTGAATAAAACAACTTTGTTAATCCAGTTTTAGAAAACGTATGTATTGATTTTTGGGAAAAGAGTTCTGTGATCATTCCATTCAAATACTGGACAAATTCAAGAAAACTTGTAATTTATTGACTAAGATATAGAGAGCCATCTCAAGGGTTGAGTGTAATGGGACCACATTCTGGGGTCCATGACTTTTGCAGGCCATAAAGATTCCCTACATTTTGCTATCATGTTGCTGGATTTAATCAGAGATATAACAGTGGTAATAACAATAAATATGAATAAAACATTAACCACGGTCTATTTTGCTTTCCTTATCTATAAAATAGGAATGATGATAGCGCCTATCTGGGCCCTGAATTAACTCATCAGATACCCAGCCCTACTTCCATTTCTAACCCAACTCCAACCCTGAAATTCTCTCTCCTTCCTCATCTCCACCTCCTGGCTCCCCTGGCTTTCTTTGCTTCTCAGCTAAAGTCCTACGTTCTCCAAAAAGCCTTCCTCTGTCTCCCTCAGTCTTAGTCATTTCCCTTTGGGATTGCTCTTTGAATTATTGTGTATTTATCTTACTTGTGTAACTGCTGCCTGAAGATCAGGTGTGTCACATTTCTTCCCTTTGCCCAGAGTTCTCGGGTACCCTTAAGAGCGGGCACGGGAGATGGAGTTTTGAGCCAATGGAAGTGATTAGACATTTCTTCTCCCCCCAAAGGGTATTGAAGAAGCCTGGGAAAAGAGTGAAACTTGCCACGGCTGGCCTTTAGGCAATGGATGGGTACCTCCATCCTAGGCAATCTGGGATGAGATAAAGACTCATTACATTTGTACATAATGGCTTTCACATTGGCAGTGAGTTCCTTGAGAGAAGGCATCCTTTTGTTGCTTGATTGTTTTTGGTTTTCCTCATCTTTGTATGCCCAGCACTTAACACAGTGGTTGGCATATAGTGGCTAATTAATAACTACTTTGTGACTTAATAACTAAAATGGCATAATATCTATGTAGCACCTTGAAAACTTTGAAGATTTCTAACATTCTAACCCTATTTTCTCCAATAGAATGTAACCTTCCTGAGAGTGTACTGTTTTTGTCCCTGCTTGTTTTTGTATCCATTGCATTTACCATAGGGCCTGGCACATGGGAAGCCCTAACATATGCTTGTTAACTTGACTTAAGTAAAATGTCATAATATTTATATCACAAATTGCAAGTGTTAAAGTGCTATATACGGTCTAACAACTATCATTATACATGCTTTTTTTCAGGGGAAAATGCAAGCTTCTTGAGCCAGGGACTGTTTCATTATTATCATTTCATTTCCAGAGCTCAGTAGAGCATCTGAAACATAGCAGGCACTTAATAAATGTTTATTGATGGATTATGGGTTAGATCTGCATGCTAAGGTCATGGGCATGAAGTCATCTTGGGACCTAGCTTTGATCCATTTGATCCATAAAGAAAGTGAAAAAAATAGTCATAGCCTTCATCCCTTAGCTCCAACCAGCTAATTTAGTAATTCATGTATTTGGTCACTTATGGAAATAGGACAATTTTAAGAGATTTTGTCCCTAATTCAGCATAGTGGAAGCTCACTGCTGGAAATAGAATTTAAAATGCAAGTCCTACTGGGGACAGCAGTTACGTGACACAGTGGATAGAGCACAGGGCCTGGAGTCAGGAATACTTGATTTCAAATGAGGCCTCAGACATTCACTAGAAATTTGCTGATCACAAGAATGTCATTTAACCCTATTTGCCTCAGTTTCCTCATCTGTAGAATGAGCTGGAGAAGGAAATGACAAAATACTTCATTGTTTCTAGGAAGAAAATTTCAAATGTGGTCATGAAGAGCTGGGTATGACAGAAATGACTGGGAAAAAATACATGGGGATAGGAATTAAACCAAATGAAAAAGTGATTTCAGAAATTGGTTTGAGAGATGTAGAGTAATATCGGTGATGAGGAAAGAGATTTTCTTCCATCTACCAACCAGTAAGTATTCCCTTTTTGTACTCCAGCAGAATCCAGATGAAGGAATCTCCTCTTCCTCCTTTCCCTCTCCTATTCCTCCTTCTCGTTCATAATAAGCAATGAATTACTTGTTGATTGACTGACTGAGCTTCAAGGAACATTTAAGATCATTAAGGCCAGTGCTGTTGCACAAGGGCACACAAGTTGTTGATCTGAATTAGTTTTGATATTAGCTGCAGTGACAATAACACAAAATAATGTCTGTCATTTCATTGAAGTACCATTCCAAGGCTTCACAGAAAGCAGGTGTCTTTGTTTCAGACAAGAAAATGAGTCATAGAAAAGTAAAATGATTTAACCAAGACCAGATAGTAAGTTTAAAATTCAAGTGCCCACAGTGCTCCCTAATACACATCATGCAGTCCCTCACTGCAAGTCCCGAGTCTCTCTGATCCACAGATCCAAGGTTCCCTTGATATGTTCCTGCATATGGACATTGCTGTAGGTAGCTTTCATTTTTAACTTTTCCATGGTTTTATTTTGATTTAGCATTTAATTTTTCCACAGTTACATGTTAAATGAATTTTAAACATTCATTTTTGAAACTTTGAATTCCAAATTCTCTCCCTTCCCACCTCTCACCATTGAGAAGGCAAGCAGTTCTATATAAGTTGTGTGTATGCAGTCATGCAAAACACATCCATAATAGCTACATTGTGAAGGAAAATACAGGCAAACAAACAAGACAAGAAAAATAAAGACAGTAAAAAAGTATGCTTAGGTCTGTACTCAGATACTATCGGTTCTTTCTCTTGGGATGAATAGCATTTTTCATTATGAGTACAGGTAGCTTTTTTTGAGGAAGCAAGCTGACACATTGGAGCATGGGATAGAGCGTTGGACTTGGAATCAGGATGAATCAAACAACAAATAAACATATATTAATTGCCTGCTGTATGACAGCCGGGCAAACAAAGAAAGATAAAAAAGAATACTTGCTCTCAAAGATCTCATAGTTCAATCAGCATCATCTCCAAAGATAACTATTCAATCTACAAATTCAGATGCAATCGCTCTCTCAAGGTCTAATCCCTCTACAAAGATGGCGTTTTGGACCTTGGTTAGACTCATCCTGCCTCTCCAATCTTATTATACCTTATACCTCAAGTCTAGATCTCATAGACAACATGCAAGATACATACAAATAAATCATATGCAGAATAAATAGGAAATAATAATAATAAGATACTAGAATTATAGGAAGACCTAGGATGACCTAGTTTCAAATCTCACCTCAAACACTCCTTAGCTGTGTAATCCTGGGCAAGTCACAGGTCCTCTCAGCCTCAGTTTCTTCATCTGTAAAATTAGGATAGTCAGAACATCCCACCTCATCCAGCTGTTGTGAGGGCCAAATGAGATAGCATTATATAGAATGTTTCACAAACCTTAAAGCGATATGTAAATGCTAGTTGCTATTACTATTAGAGTTCTGAAGAGACTGAGAGATTATATACCCTCAGTGAATATGGAGATGTGTTGTTACATAGCATTTAGAGCACTGGAAATGGCACAAAGAAAACCCAAGCTTTAATATGTCTTCAGACACATGCTAGCTGTGTGACCTTGGGGAAGTCTCAACCTTTCTGTGCCTTAGTTTCCTCATCTGAAAAATGCAGCTAAAGATAGAGCCTACCTCACAGAGTTGTTTGAGAATTGAAGGAAATAATGTTATTAAGTTCTACTACTATGTTGTCTGACCTAAAGAGCTGAATCTTTGGCAATTTATTTCTGAAAAGAAGTCTTCATTGCAAGTTCATTGAGGAGATAAAGGAGTTAACATGCGTTCACACAAAATCAGTGAAAATTGGATGGCTTTGGAAATCTATCGTGTTCCTGATGGACCTAGAAGTGAAAACTGAGCCTGATTATTGGGATTATGAAATCTTTGTCATAATCAGTGGGCTGATCTCACTACATATTAAAAATGAGGATAATTGAACAATGATTAGTTGTTTCTGACCTACTTAGGAAAGTTTGGACATGTGGCTCTAGGGAACTGAATAGGAATGAGAAATAACTTAAAATCTAATGATGACACCATTGGTCCCTAGAACATTCACTGACAACCCCAAAGATGCTTCAAAATATTGGAAATTCTTTTAATCAGTGGATTAATTTTATCAGCACCATCTCTGAAGATGACCATCCAACCTACAAATCCATATGTAATCAGTCTCTCAAGGTTTAGTCCCTCTACACAAATGGGTTTTTTGGACCTTGGCAAGATTCATTCTACCCCTCCAGTCTTCTTATACCTTATTCATGCTTATATATTGTTCAGTTCAATGAAACCAACCTCTTTGCAGTTCCAACACTTTGCAATGTCTAACAAGTCTAACACTCCATCTCCAGACTCCTGCCACTTTCTCTCTTTGTCTCCCATATATGGAAAAGTCTCTTTCTTCATCTCTGTCTCCAGGCTTCACTGACCTACCTTCTACAGGAAACTTTTCCCAGCCAATTTTAATTCTAGTGCCTTCTGTCTGTCATTTATTTTCTATCCATCCTGTATATTGTTCTCTTGTATACTTTCCTGTATTTCCTCCCATTCCATTTTGAGCTTCTTGAGGGCAAGCATTGTCTTTATCTCTAGAGCTCAGCTCCATGTCTGACAAATAGTAGGTGCTTAATAAGTGTTTATAAACTGACTACTCCAAATACATTTCCAAGAAACAATAATTGTTATCTTGCTCCCCAAATCTGCTTCTCTTACACCCTTCTATATATTTGAGGATACTTCACTGCTTTTCAGGTCAGAGTCATCTTCATTACTCACCCTCCACTTACTATTCATTCTCTTGCCACAACAGCAGTCATGTCTGTACCTTTCTCTCCACTCACATAGCCATTATCCTTATTACCTCTCATCTGGATGGTTACAAAAGCCTCCAAACTGACCTTCTGGCTTCCAGACCCTACCTGTTCAGCTTCCAGAATAAGGTTCCTGAGACACAAACTGGGTTACGTCACCTCCAGACTGAGAAGTCTGCAGTAACTCCTTCTTGACTCTAGATGAAACAGAAGGAATCTCCTTAGCTATCTAGTTTGTGCCAGCCCTTCAAGGCTTATTACATTTTTCTCTCATGCTACAGTTTAGTCATACAATCTACTTGATCTTTTAACTTGGATTTCCATTTCTTCAAGGGCATTGGCCAAGTCAGGAACACACTGTCTCTGAAACTCTGTATTTTGGAACACTTTGCCTCCTTCAAGATTCATATAGTGCCACCTCTGACATGAAGTCTTTCTTGATTCCCACAGTTGTTAGAATAGATCCTCTCTCTCTCTCTCTCTCTCTCTCTCTCTCTCTCTCTCTCTCTCTCTCTCTCTCTCTCTCTTTCTCCCTCCTCCATTCCCCAAGTTATCTCATTTATCTGTCTGCATGTTGCATTACTGCAGTAGAATGTAAGATCCTTGAGAACAAAGATTATTTTGGTTTTGAGCCCAAATTTTTACTACCTAGCATACTATCAGGCATGTAGCAGGCAGGGATTATTTTTTTTTAATTTGAATTGTTGAACTGAGGATCATCCTTACTCAAAATCACCAAAGTCCCCCTCTGCCTCTCCTTTTAAACATCCCTTACCTTTGATCCACACGGAAAATTACTTTAAATGCTCATCATCAATGTTTGGTACCATCTTATCTACTGACCCCAGGTGGGCTGCTCTTCTCTTTCTATCTCTCACTGTAGGTCCTGGATGTTTTTAATCCATAGTCAAGTACACTAATTTACACTCAATCTATTACAGAGTGAGGAAATCTAATGCCTCATTGTCTCAATTGGCATCATGGTGTATGTATTGGCATGTCTGGATTAATACATGATGAAGAGAATTCTAAAGAACAGTTTTTCAGGGAGGATGATGTCTGTGATGAAACTGAAACTGTTTTGAGAAGTGAAGGCAACAAGGGAATAGAAACCAGTGGAGATGAAGGGACTAGATTTAAGGAAAGGAATTATTTATGCTGAAGACACTTCAGGGACCCTGACTCTCCACTTACTAATTAAGATCTAAATGTTGCCTTGGGGAGACTTGGTCTTGAGAGAAATTTCTTAGGGAGTAACTGACTACTCCTTGGACCTGAACAGTGACTGACAGATACATGTCTACCTTATGTCAAGACCTTATTCTAAACTGCTCTGTCCATTGATTATTTATTGGCTTTGGAAGGGTTTTGAGGTGACATTTATTTATTACATCTTTTTTAAGAGGAGGAAAAATTGTCAAAGGGATGAAACAAATTCTCTGTGGGAAAGTCACTTAGATTAAAGAAGATTTAGTTGTTATTTTTAGATAAATTAGAGGTTTCTATAAGAAGACAACGGTGAAAATTATTTTTCACACATGAAATAATGAAAAAATATTGATTAGTAAAATTTTGCAAGATTTGTGTAGTACTTTATCTTACAGAGAATTTGATGTAAATTCCTTCATGTTTCTTTGCAACCTTTGGAGTTGAATCTTGAGGTAAAAATACATAATTTTTCAGTCGAGGAAAGAGGTTCAGACATAGTCAATGGCTATCAAATGTCAGATAGCTCCTTTATAGCAATTCAATTCTCTTGACTCAGTGGAAATATCACTGGCTTTGGGGTCAGATGACCTCAGTTCCAATCCTTCTTTAGATATTTGGTCATATAACCTCCCTGAGCTTCATCTGTAGAAAGGATAGGGGAGTTGGCACACTGACTTTTGTAGGTGTTCTAGCCCTACCATTAATATCTCTTTATACTACATTATGCCCTGTCTATTCTAGCATTGAGTTACTGAACAACTCTTCTCTACAAGGAATATATTAAGCACTTTGAAGGGTGTAGAGATATCGTGGTCATGGATCCTGTCCTTGAGCAGCTTACAAACTAGAACAGAGTCAAACTAAGACACATGAAAAGTGGGCAACTCTTATTTATCTCTAACTCTCTATCTTTCTCTAATGATAACAACTCTTCATCTCTCTCCTTGAACCTTAAATTCCTTTCACCCTTCTCCCTCACCCTAAGTCAATGATCTCACATTCTACATTGCTTGGAACATAAAATCTTTCCCACTTCTCTTCCTCCACTTGTCATCTTCAACTCTTCTAAATCTGTTTCCTGACTCAGACCCTTCCCCTTCATTCTAGTATAAGAAAATTAGACATTCTGCTCTGAGTTATTAGAGAAAATTATTGCAAAGATATTTCTCAAGATGACTGATATCCATCTGATTTTAATTAAATTGATTTTGTTTAGGCAAAAGATGTTTTATTTTATCAAAGAAAATTATTTGTTTTCTTTCTTTATCATCTCCTTTATCATTTTGATTGTCATGAAATCTTCCCTCATCTACAATTTTTTAAGGTTTTCTTTTTATTTCCTCTATTTTTTAATGTGATCTTTTAGATCTATGTCACATATCTATTTTGAACTTATTAGGGAATATTGTGTCAGAGCTCGATCTAAGGCTAATTTATTTCACACTCATTTCCAGTTTTCCCAGCCTTTTTTGAATAGTGAGTCCTTATAGTGAGTAGTTGTCATATTTTGATATTGTTACATTTACTCTTCTATATGTTACATATCTAATCTGTTCTCCTGATTTTCTTGTATTTTTGGCCAGGATAAAATTGCTTTAGAGTACAGTTCAATATTTGGCACTGGTAGGTCCTCCTTTATTACCAATTGATTTTATAATTTCTCATAAAGATATTGACCATTTATTCCTCTAATTGAATTTTATTATTATTTCTTTATCTTCATCTATGTATCTATATGGGGAAAGATAGATAGACAGATAGATGATAGATAAACAAATATAGACATAGATGTAGATATATAGAGAGAACTTGTTTCTTCTATTCCATAGACTGGCTATGATAATTTAGTATTTATCCACTTATTTTTATTTTTATTTTGTAAAAAAAATGCTTTGGAATTGTATATTGCATCTCAAGAAGTACAAATATGAAATCCTGTGGGCCAATTATTTTAATTCAAAGTGAATGTTTCCATTGGGCTAGAACCAATTACCTTATTTTATACATTTATAAATACTATACATACTATAAATAGTATGAATTCAAATACATGTGACCACTTCCTGGGATTCCATCTTCACACTGATGAGAACCTAGCTGTATTCACAGAGTGCCTATTGTTGTTCAATCATTTTTCCAGTCATATCTGACTCTCTGTGACTCCAGAGGAATTTTCTTGACAAAGATGCTGGGATGATTTGGTATTTCTTTTGCTCGCTAATTTTACAGATGAGGAAACTGAGGCAAACTGGGATTAAATGACTTGCCGAGGGGCACATAGCTAGTAAATATATAAGGCAATATTTAAATTTACAAAGCTGAACCTTCTTGACTCCAAGTCTGGCACTATATTTATTGTGCCACCTAGCTGCTCCCATAGAGTTCCTATGTTTGTCTAAATAGACTCCTAAAGATATTATGCATTGTAGTTATTTTGAATGAATTTCTTTCTCTTCCCACTGTGTTGTGTTCATAATAAACAGAAAGGTGATGATGTACATGGGTTTAATTGATATTCTTATACTTTGTTGAAGTTACTAATCTTCACCTAATTTTAATTGTTACTCTAGGATTGTCAATGGGAACCATGATAACACCTATAAAAAGTGATCATTTCCATTCCTTTTAGCCCATGATTCTGCCCTCAGTTTTCATATTGTTGCTATAGCTGACAGTTCTAAAACTATACTGAACTATAATGACCCGTAATGAACAAACTTGCTTTATCTTTTATTTTAATGGAAAGTCTTTCAGTTTATTTTCATTACCAAAATGCTGACTCTTGGTTTTATAGACAGTTTTATAATTTATAATTCATATAAACTATAGTTTACAGTATATGGTTTTATAGACTATTTGTCATTAATTAAATGACAATTTAAGCTAATTAAATGACAATTAGTTAAATGACAATTAAAACTAATTAAAACCATCTTATTACAAACTTTTCAGTATTTTAAAACACAAATTGTTGCAATTTGTGAAAATCTCTTTTCTGTTTCTTTTAATATAATAATGTAACTGTGATTTCCTTTGTTTTTACTATTCTCTCTTAAATTTATGGTTTCTCAGATATTGATCCAACCTTACTTTCCTTGTATAAGTCTTACCTGGTCAGAATGTCTGGCATGCCATTGTAATGTTAATGAAATCAGAAGATCTTCCATGCCCCTTTCTATTGGCACCTACTAAAGGCACTTAGCACCTCAAAGGCTTAGCTCCTTACTTCCAATTAACTCCTTGGGAGTAATTCACACCTGAACAGGGAG
>CM053596.1:6005951-6030448 GCA_028646575.1 Pseudocheirus occidentalis | reverse complement strand
TTTTATTGCTATTCTTATTTTGCTTCCTTTTCTTCATGTTGGCCAGTCAATTAATTGGTTGGTTTTTTTTCTTTTAGCTTTGTGGAACTCTGCTTCCAGGGGGGAAAGCTCTGTTCCAAATCACTGGGGTTTTCCCAGATGCTGGAGGTATTAGGGGGGTATTGCAGCCCCCCCCAGCTTAGGCTTGTTGAGAGTGCACCCCAGGACCACCACCCAAGATCACGATTGGGATCCAGGCCACTCAACGCAAGAGCACTTGGCCCTGATCAAACGACTCAGCCCTACTGTGGGACCCACAGTTCAGGGACTCTGAAGCAGCCCAGTGGGGCCAGCCGCCAGTTACAGCAGTTCCTGCCCTTCCCCCACTGCTTTCTTGCCCTGGGGGCAGATTGGCCAAGCTGCTTTTCCTCCCCCCACATTAAGTTTCAAAGTTCCACTTTCATTGACCTTCTTTTATTCTGGCTTGCTAGATGTGAAAATCCCTGCAGGTGCTATAGATCTGCTCCCCGGGGTAGACTCACGCTGTGGCTTGGGAGGCTTGGCTTCTCCTGACTGCTCTGGAGCCTGGCCACATGGTGGTTTTAGGCTGGTATTGTCTCAGCTCCCAGCCTGCTGACCTGTGCAATGAGCCCCTCCGGCCCAGCTACCTTTCTCTAATCCCTGTTTTTGACACCTTGGTAGATGTGGAGTTGCTTGAGGTGGTAGATCTTCCCTCTTGTAGATGGGCTGTAGCTTGGCTTGGCTCCTCTGGGTACCCTGGGGCCTGGCTGCATTTCTGTTTCAGGCTGGGCTGGCCTCGGCTCCCCTCCTGCCGAGATGAGTCACTGCTGCCAAACTGCCTGCAGCAAGAGATGTGTTTTCTGTATTTTTGTGAGTTTGTCTGGGGTCATATTTTATGGGTATTTTAGGTGGGTGTGGGAGCTGTGAGACCTTGCTACTTCTATGCTGCCATCTTCCTACTTGACTAATTCTAATTTTAAGGACTTGTTTTCTTCAGTATTGCTTGTACCTCTTTTTATCAAACTGTTAAATTTCTTTACGTAATTTTCTCATGTTTCTCTAGTTTCTTGTCTCCATTTTTCCTCTACCACTTTTATTTCATTTTTAAAACTTTTTATTGCTCTTTTAAAAATATTTTTATCTCTTAAAATTTTGGGGGGGCTTATACCCAATCTATATATTTTTTTCTTTTCATTTTCCCTTGTAGATGTTTTCAAACCTTTGTCTTTTGAGTTTGTATC
Source organism: Pseudocheirus occidentalis (assembly GCA_028646575.1). Taxonomy (NCBI): domain Eukaryota; kingdom Metazoa; phylum Chordata; class Mammalia; order Diprotodontia; family Pseudocheiridae; genus Pseudocheirus; species Pseudocheirus occidentalis. The sequence goes on along the minus strand of CM053596.1, from coordinate 6,029,207 downwards.
TTGAACTTCCTTATTGCCCCGGTAATTTCTCTAGTCAGATTCTTTTTTGTTATTTTTTCTCATTTTTCCCAGCCTATTTCTTGACCTTGGTCTTCATATTAGAATTTTGTCACCTTAGTGGAAAGGGGGTGTTACTGTCCCAAACTTCATGCATTTATGTTCTGCTGTTTTCACAACTAACTCTGGGAGCCTATAAGAATTTCAACTTGAGCTCAAATTTCTTCACATGAATTTTATTTCTAATATTTCTTCATTGTCTTTTTCCATTCACCTTGAACACCTCTCCTCTCTTTCCCCCCCTCCCATTTTCCATGCTAAAATATTGACTTTGAAACCAGTTATTTCAAGGCACAAATATGCAAAGTTCTCTGGAAACACCTATTTCCATTTACCTAACAAAGAAGTGACATACAGAAGACCAGGAGTGAGGAGGATTGAAAATCCTCTTTGGGACTTATGCTGTAGCCTTTTCTAATTGGTTGCCTTGCCTCAAGTCTCTCTCTAATCCATCCTCTCCTCAACTGCCAAAATGACTTTTCTGTAGGGCAGGTCTGACCATATTACCTCCCCACCCCCCACAACACAACAAATCCCAGTGGCCCCAATTACCTGAAGAATCAAATATAAAAGCCTTTGTTAATTAATGGTCTTCGGCACCAAACTCCTTCCTATCCTTCTAATGACCTTGTACTGCCATGTGACCTTGTACAAGTCAATGTGATTTCCTTGGTTTCCTCATCTGTAAAGTGCAGGTCATAATAGCCCTAGCTCCTAAAGTTGGAAGTAAAATAATCATGAGCTATCATGATTATTACTTATTCTTTAAAGAGGTCATGAAATCATTTAAAATAATTAATTTTCTTAAAGTTAGAACTGTATGTCCATTACCACGTGGCAAAAAAAGGAGAAACGAAGGAAAAGGGAAAGGAAAAAAGGACAAGGAAAGGAAAGGAAGGGAAAAGAGAAGAAATATCTATGTTATTCAGTTTTTACTTCTCTCTCTTCTACCTCCTCTTTAATTTGACTTCCAACCTCGTCATTCGTATGAATCTACCCTCTTCAAAAATACCTATAACGGTTCTTTATTCATTTAACATAAATATTTATTAATGTATATTTACATCACCCACAGTTCCTTTGGTATTCCCTTCTTTTTTCCTTCTCAGACAATCATCTCATAAAATAAATAATATTTTAAATAAAAGAAAAAGAGAAAACATCAAGATAACTGATGAATATATATAAAAATCCAGTGCTTTAAGAAGATCACTTTGACAGCAGCATGTAGAATGGAATAGAGTGGGGAGAGATTTGAGGCAGAGAAATGAACCACCAGGCTCTTTCAATAGTCCAGATGTCTTAATGGCATTTCAAACATACCCATAACTGAGCTCATTACTTTTACCTCCCAAGCTCTCTCCCTTCCAAATTCCCCTATTACTGCGGAGGTCACCACAGGTAGGCTCACAACCTACCTGTCATCATCAACTCCTCACTTATTCACTTCACTTATACAACCTTTTGTCAAATATTGTTTCTAATTTTACAACATTTCCTCTGTACATCTCCTCATCACTCATTTGCCAACACTGCTATTTCACATTTTCCTATCTCTTGGGTTTCTATCTGGTTCTTTATCTCCCGTTTGGCTATCAAAGTGACTTTCATAAACTTGGGCTATTTCAATCCAAATATTAAATAAATAGCAATTGCCCCTGATTCTATTCATGATCAATTATAAAGTCCTTTATATGCCATTTATAACCCTTCACAACCTGGTTCCTTCTGGCCTTTCCAAACTTTATACAATTCTTTGCCCTCCCCCTCCTCTACCATCCATCTCCCTTGGACCAATGACTTTCTCACATATGACACTTTTGTCTCCATTCCCTGCTTTTTCACCATTTGCCATCCATATGTCATCACAGAATATACTTTTCTTCACCCTTTGCTCTCCTGCTTCCTTTAAAATTAGTCCCAAACCCTGCTTCTTTAAGAGGTCACTCCTGAGCCACCCATCTTCTCCTCAGAGATTATTTTCCATCTATTGTTCTGTTTGTATTTTCCAGTTACATAGTTGTTTATATGTTGTCTTCTGCATTATAATGTGACCTTCCTGAGGGTAGGAAAAGATTTTATTTTTCTTTTCATCCCCAGCACCAAGATTATTCCTGCCACAAAAATTTCTTATTAATACATATTGATTACTATTCCATGTTAGACCCCATTTTTGCTAGCACACAATTTTCTGAAAACTGTAGAGTAACAAGTCTTACTGCAGGTAGTTGACTAAGTTTTAAAATAATTTTTCTTTTGAATTTAATATTTTATTTTCCCCCAATTACGTGTTAAAACAATTTTAATATCATTTTAAAAAACTTTCGAGTTTTAGATTTTATCCCTCGTTCCCTACCATCCCCACCTCATTAAGAAGGCAAGCAATTTGATACAGGTAATATATGTGCAGTCCTGCAAAATGCATTTCCATGTTATTTGTGTTAAAAAAAAAACAGGCAAAAGAAATCCAAGGGCAATGAAGTATGTTTTTATCTGGATTCAGCCTCCATCTGTTCTTTCTCTAGGGATCAATAGCATTTTTTCATCATAGAAATTGAAAGAATCCACCAATCACCTCTCAAAAAAAGATCCCAAAAAGAAAACTCCTGGGAATAGTCTAGCCAGATTACAGACTTTCCAGATCAAGGAGAAACTATTACAAACAGTGAGGAAGAAACAACTCGAGAATTGTGGAAACACAACCAGGACAGCACAAGATCAATCAGTTTCTATAGTAAGGTATCAAAGGGCTTGGAATATGATATTCTGGAGGCCAAAGGATCCAGGATTAAAACCAAGAGTCACCTACCAGCAAAACTGAGTATAATGCTTAAGGGGAAAATGTGATCATTCAATGAAATAGAGGACTTTCAAGCATTCTTGATGGAAAGACCAGAGCTGAACAGAAAACTTGACTTTCAAATACAAGAATCAACAGAAGCAAGAAAAGGTTAACAAGAAAGAGAAATCATAAGGAAATTATTAAAATTGAAATGTTTACTTTCCTAAATGGAAAGATGATATTTGTAACTCATGAAACTTTTCTCAGTAGTAGGATAGTTGAAGGGAATATATGTGTATGAATGTGTCTGTGTATATTCATGTATGTATATATTTATATGCCTATATGTATGCATGCATCTATGTGTGTATATACATGTATACGTGTGTACATAGACAGAGGGCACAGGGTGAGTTGAATATGAAGGGATGATGTCTAAAAAATAAAATTAAGAGGTAAGAGAGGAATTTATTGGAAGAAGGAGAAAGGGGAGATAGAAAAAAAATTTTATTTCACAAAATAAGCAAGAGAAAGCTGTTACAATGGATGGGAAGAGCAGGAAGGTGAAATGGAAGGAGTCAATCTTATTCTCATTGTATTTGGCTTAAGGAAGGAATAAAATACACACTCAAATGGATATGTTGCCCCATAGGAAAGTATGGGGAAAGAGATAAAGGGGAGGATGATAAAAGAGAGGGCAGATTAGGGGAGAGGGTAGTCAGAAGAAAATACTTTCGAAAAGGAACAGGGTCAAAGTAGAAAATAGAATAAATGGGAGGCTGTATATGGTGAAGGGAAATATAGCTAGTCTTTCAAGTATGACTACTGTGGAGATGTTTTGTATAACTGTGCATGCATAAGTTATATTGTCTTCTCAATGGGGGTGGGTAAGATGGGAAGAAGGGAGAGAATTTGGAATTCAAAGTTTTAAAAACAAATGTTAAAAATTATTTTTACATGCAACCAGAGAATAAGATATAGAAGCAATGGGTATAGAAATTCATTTTGCCCTATAAGAAAGTAAAGGGGGAAAGGGGAAGGGGAGCAATGGGGGGGGTATATATTAGAGGACACACTGAGGGAAAGAGTAATCAGTGTGCTTGACATCTTGAGGTGGAAACAGAGGAGAGATGAGGAGAATTTTTTTTTAATTCTAAAAATTTTACTTTAATATATTTTTAATTTATCACATAACTGCTAGGTGACAGCTATATGGATTACTGGACTTAAGAGTTGGTGGTTAGTTGTTGTCTTTCTTTTTTTTTTAATTTGTCGACTTGTTTATTTACTTTTAGTTTATGAGATTCAGTTCCAGAATCACTTGAGTTTCAGATTTTCTCCCCTGCCTTCTCACCCCACCGCCCATGGTGGCATTCAATCACGTGTAGGATCTGCAAACACTTTCATATTGTACAATAGTTTGATTGTATAGAAGCTTTGTAACCAATGGAGCAAACAATGGGACAAAAAAAGAAAAGTAACAAAACCAAACATGGAAAAAACCAATAGCATGTGTTGCTTTTGTCTCCATTTAAACTCTTACCTTTCTATATCTTTCTCTGAGTGTAGACATGGCCCTCCATTCTGCGACTTGTAGAGCTGTCTTTTAACAGTGAGTTGCTGAGAACAGTCCAGTTTTTCAAGGTTGGTCATCACACTTATGATGTATCTGTGACTGTGTACAAATTTTTCCTGGTTCTGCTCTTCTCACTTAGCACCAATTTGTATAAGCCAATGAGGAGAAAATTTGAAACTCAAAATTTTGTGGAAATGAATGTTGAAAACTAAAACTAACTAACTAACTCTTCAGTAATAGTCAAGGTGTTTGCTAATACCAAAGACAAGGCCCATCATAGAGTACAAGTAGAGGAGGGATTCCCTGGAGATGAGGAGACGCTATCCATGCTCAAGTTTATAACTGTACTGATGGTGTCAAGTCCCAGAACATTTCAGAATTCATAAAACACTCTAGCTGTGCACTAGTTTACCCATATTCTAACACTAGTATTGACACTCATGAACTCCTTTGTGTGAATAAAAAATTAATCACAATAAAAGTACTATTATTTCATGTACTATTGGGCTGCCTGATTCTTTTTAAAAATCTCAAGTTTCAATACTACCTTCCTAGACTTAACTATTAGCAAAGCAACTACCTCCTTGCCATTCTGTACAAACAGTGCCCTACTTCTCATCACAGTCTCTTAGCACTGGCTGTGTTTACTACCTAGAATCCTTTCCTTCTTCACCCATGCTCTTTGGAGTCCCTGACCTCCTTTAGGATTCATCTCAAGTGCTACCTTCTGTGGAAACCTTTTCTGGTCCCTCTACCCACTAGTGTTTTGCCTCTCTAAACTGCCTTGCATTAACATTGTATATATTATGAACTTATGTAGATGGGTGCGCCATTTTAGAATGTATGCCCCTTGTGGGTAGGGATCATTTCACTTTTCACTTTGCATTGCAGCCCCTAGCACAGTAGCTAGTGCATAGTGGTTACATAAGAAATTCATGTTAATTGATGGCTAATCATGATGGCAGATCTGGACTTTGGCAGGAATTATAGGTATCTAAATTAGAAAAAGAATCAAACATTCTCAGAAGTACTTCTTATTACTTTTAGTTGTTTGGTGCATCTCTGTGCTCAGCGAGGGGACTCTTATTTCCCATGGTATAGATCATAACCAATCAGTTCTTTCTCATTCAGTGTGACTCTCATCCATTTCCTCCTGGAAATCCTCTTCGGGAGGGTTTCTGAACATGCCACCTTTTTCCTGCTTGGGACATCTTGAAATTTCATGGATGAAAAAGGAGCATCTGTGTTATCATTAGTTACCCCTCATTTTCAGTTCATAGGCAGCCTAGATATTTTCCTGGCCATACAACTCCCTGATGGCTTTCATGCATCTTCACCTGCACCATTCTTTACTGGTGATATACTGTAATGTACTGCTGCCATGGACTCACCCATTGCCATTTGATTTACCCACAATTTAAATTCCTCAGAGACTTTGTTTTTCATGACTCAATACCATCAACAGACATCCAGAGTACTAATGTTATCTAAAAACATTAAGGCTTATTTCAAGTAGAAGTAAATAAAAGCATTAGACAATATCCTTTAGGTAGTTAAACCTGGGTTCTTTTTGTTGAGTTCTGGGCCAGTTTTTTGTCCATCATCGGTCTCGGTTGGTTGTTGTCCTTAATTCTGGAAGAGGACCAAAATGACATCACTATGCTAGAGTCAAGTTTCAATGTGTCTGACTAGGGCTAATCAGACCAATATGAGCTCAGACTTCTCTACCACAGGTTGGGTACAAATAGTCCATGTGACCATTTGGGGAGAACACTTAAATTTTTGCATCCTTTTCCTTTGAGCATTTCCTTTGAGCTGTTTCCACTCTGCTTTGCTTATTCACTGCACCTTCTCTTATGTGGGCATGCCATGGTGGGTGGTGCTGTACCAGTGTCTCCCATAACACACAATCATCAGTCTCTGTATAAGACTGATAAATTCTTGAGTTGGTTGAATGGGTGGCCCATTCAGCTACCTCACATGGTCTGAATAGTAGCAATTTTTTCCCTGTTATTTTTTTCTCCCTCTATGTTTTGCTAACTAAAGTATTTAGATTTATTATGGATCTCTGATAAAAGACTCTTTTCTCTTCCAAGATTAATGAAATCACCACAATGTGACCTACAAAGAAGAACAGCTGAAAAACCTCACCACCTAGAAGATGATGTCATCTTCCTTTTGGAATCTTGTCTAAACAGTCCATAATGGGGGCAAACTTTTTTGAAGAGAATATATCATCTTTCACCTTTTACCTTTCTTCCCAAAAGATCACAGTATGGGGTGGGGAAACATGTTTCTCCTCTCTCCCACTCCTTGGAACTGTTAATGATTGCCTTGGAACAAAGAAGTCCATGAGAGCTGTCTGACACTGACTACTTAATAAGGAAGGTTTCTTGATACTTGGAATCACATAAGGTACACATGCAGCGAACATGTGTGGCCTGTAAATTGGCATATATGATCAGCACATACAGTGTGGTGTTTAAAATGGTTTGAGAGACAATTTCTGGGTAACTTAATCATTTTATTAATAATTCAATAATTTAAGTAAAAGGATAATAATATGTCCATCTTTCTCTTAGATCAAAGACAATCATGGTGGTGGCCAAAGGGCTTATATGTCCATTGGAAAAGGTGTGTTCCTGGGAGTGGCAACCAACTCTGATTGCTAAACAATTAATGAGAGGTGGAATTAACAAAGAAAAATGAGCTTAGTCCAGTGAAGGGCTGAGAGTGACATCATGTCACTCTTGGAAAAAGAGACTATCTCTATACTATACAACCCCAGCCTTGGGCAATCTAGACAATAAAAGAAAAAGGGAGAAATCTGAATATCCCCAAATCATTGATTATTAATGACTTTTATCATAATAATCCGTGACGGGATTAATTAATCCCACCAGGAATTCAAGTAGTCAGTCCATAAATTTAGAGAACATAAATATATTGATAGTTCTAACTAGGACACAATGGTACCCGTGTTGATTTTCTTAAGCATTTAATAGAAGTAGTCCTAGTATCATTTCCATACCAGCTTTGTGACAAAATGAGTCAGACCATGGTCTAAATAAATTTAGATCTACATGTAGAAATAAATTTAGGTCTAAATAAATTTAGTATGAGTGTATATCCTACTTTTTTGATACCTTCAGAATTACCTTGCTAATCACTTTTATCATCCCTATCAGGGAGATGTGGTCAGCATATCCTGGGACCATTCCTTGATCATGCTGTACAGTGCCAGGTGTAAAGCTGATACAGTAATTCTTTTCCTAATCCCATATCATGGCCAAGATGATGTGATCACAAAGGCAAGAAATGCATTCCATTGAGGTTAATCAGAGTCCTGGGTCCCATAAGACCCTTTCTTCCACTTAGAGAAATCTGTCCCTGAGCAATTTATGAAAAAGAAGAAGAATGAAAATATTCTAAGTGCAAAGACCATTTTCAATCCCTTAAGAGTAAAGGTAATAAAGGTCTAGTAGCAGATAAAAGTTAGCTCCCTAATCTTTGATATATTTCGCTTAGAAACAAGACAATGCTCATTTACCTATCTCAGAAGTTTCCAGTGACATCTCTGCTTGAATATCCCACAGATTCTTCATGCTACATTACTTTATGGACTTACAAGGTGAGAAGAAGTGATAGCTCTATTCACTCAAGGCACCACAGTAAGATTAATATGCCAATTAAGTAAGGCATTTGAGCTAATTCTTATAAACCCATATTTTTTATAAGCAAATAGACTAAATATACTGACATTTTTTCATAGTGTGTTTCTTCCCCAAACTGAAGGGCATAGGATTAGCTGGCACAAAGATTTTTATGAATCATAGACTAGAGCAACATGATGTAGGGGACAGAGAGCAAACTTCAGAGCCTGGATGACCTGGGTTCAAGTCTGTGAGGTACTGAACAGAGGACCTTGAGCAGGTCATCTAATCTCTCAGCCCCTCCAATAGCTCTTGAAAACTAAAAGGTTCAAAACATTTGCAGGTTTGCCTTAGTGGAGATATTCCTCATCATGAGTTCCCCAAACTAATGAATTCACATCCAAGACAAACCATTTGAAGGCCATGAAGATTTTCATGTGGACAGAACTTAAAGGATTGAAAACTGTAAATGACATTAGAAATTGAAATGCCACATACAATTTCAGTATTTCTAAGTGGAAGCATCAATCGTGTCAATTCAGAAAGCATTGAACCTCTGACTTCACACTGTAAACATTCTGGATATCACATTCATTAAATCAATACCGCTTGAAAATCAGAGTCTATAGAGCTGAGCTAAAAGGAACCCCAGAGGCCATCAGTTTTTGCTCCTGTATTTTACAAATGAGGAATCTGAGGAATTACAGACAAGAGAAAAGCCTCATCTTAGTGTAAGGATTGGAGTGGACTGAGTCAGTGTATCAATCACCCCATCCCAACTAGCTTTACTGAAAGAGTTGGAGAATTGAGTGATTGGTTCAATCAACCCCCTTACCCTTAAAATAAAATAAAAAATCTAGACCTGGAAAGGACCTTAGAGGCCATTTTCATGTCTCAGATTAGGAAACTGAGACCCAGAGAGGCAAAATGAGCTCACACAGAGAGTAAATACCAGAGGTGAGATCTGACCTGAATACTCTGGCTCCAAACCCTCCAAACTCTTTTAATTTCACCATGCTTCCTACAACAATGAGGAAAGTGTTCAGAATATGTCTATAATCAACAGATTTAGTGTTATAGACATTTCTAGTGATTTGGGTTTTTTTCATTTTACTGCTTTTTTTTCTTCTTAACATCTTTAAATATAGCCATCTCCAAATGTAGCCCTTCTCTCTTCTTTCCCTAGAGAGCTATCTCTTGAAACAAAGAATAAAAAAGGAAGTGGGGAGGCAGCCAGAGGAAGGTTTGGGAGGAGACAATTCAGCAAAATAAGCCAAGTGTCAATGGACTCTAGAGATGTTGGCCGTGGTCCACATCCATCAGTCCCACCTCTGCAAAGAGAAGGTGTATTTTTTCTTCTTTTCTCCAATTCCAAGCTTGATTCTTCTAGTTCTAGTATCCCTATTTGTTGTCACCATCTTTCCAATTACATCATTGTAATGAATCATCATAATATTGTTTTCCAGAGATGTGCTGTCTGGGGTCCACTCAAACTAGCTTTTGGCAATTGGAAAATTTTCAGTGTGAGCATTTTTATCTCAGAAATCAACAAATGTTGGGGCAGTTAGGTTGTGCAGTGAATAAAGCACCAGCTCTGGAGTCAAGAGGACCTGAGTTCAAATCCAGCTTCAGTCATTTGACACACTTATTAGCTGTGTGACTTTAGTCAAGTCACTTAACCCCAATTGTCTTGACTTGCCCCCTCCAAAAAATGTTCATTGACTCATTGAATGTAATTTTCAAAGGATTGGAGAAAATCCTAACAATGTAGATTAAACTCTCAAGTTTGTATCAGTACTTTTTTCCCAGATAGCCAGTTTTTGATTAGCACACCATGCTGTTTTCTTGGCTCGACTCACATCACTGTGTCTTTTCATGTAAGTCTTCCCATCTCTTATAGTCACCATTTCCTATGGCATTAACTTGTCCAATCCATCAACATCTGTTCAAACATTCCCACCCCTCATGGGCCTCTACTTCTGTCTTTACTAATATGCTATGACAAAAGTGCCACTATCAATATTTTCTTGTTGATGGAACCTTTCTGCTTGTCACTGACCTCTTTTTGGATCTCTACCTAGAAGAAGGACCTCTGGGTCAGGGAGGATGGACCTTTCAGTCATTTTCTTCTCTTAATTGCAAATTGCTTCCCTGAAGGTCAGGAATGCTTCCCCAACCTCTCTTGAGTAAACTATTTCCGTCTTTTGTAATCTTTGCTATTTTCCTGGGTAGGTGGTGAAACAGAAAAATAATTTTGATTTGTATTCTTTTTGTTATGAATGATGTGAAACAATCTTCCTAAGGATTTTGCAATTCTTTTGAGATCTGTTCATGTCCTTTGGCCACTCAAGCATTAGAAAAGAGTTCATGGTCTACTATTTAATATTAAATATTTATTAAATTAAATATTAAATATTTAAGATTTAAAGAGTACTTTCCATGCATTATCTCACTTGAGTGGCCATTACTGGTATTATTATCTTCATACAATCAATAAGGAAAGGGAGACTCATCAAACAGCTGGTGAGTGTTGGAAGCAAATTTTAAGTTTAAGTCTTCCTACCTCCAAGGCCAGTACTTAATCTATTAAGCAACATGGCCTTGGTCATCTGACCTTTTCAACCCAAACTTATGAAAATAAATATTTTGTTATAATGATGTTGGGGCATGCTGAAACTCAGCCCTGGGTGAAGTATACATACCTCTGTGTCCTCTGAATGAACATCTTGTTAAAATAATCATAACTGCACTAATAAACAATTAATAATAGCTAGCACTTCTATAGAACTTTAGGATTCTGAAACACAGCACACACAGCATCTCATCTAATCCTCACAACACTGGTAGGGAGATGGCAATATTAGCTTCACTTTATAGAAGAGGTCACTGATACCGAGAGAGGTGAAATGACTTGTCAAGGGTCACACAGCTACACACAGTATATATATATTTTATAATTTGAACTCAAGTTATCCTGATTCAAAGTCCAGCACTCTTACCCACTATATCAAAGAGCTGATTCAGTGGTCTCAAGTGGACAGAGTAAAAGTGAAGTCAAGCATGATTTGGTGAAAATAATCCCTAAATCTCCCCTGAATTCTTTTGATGCAATGAATTCTATAATTATTCATTGTTTTTCCTTTTTCACTTGATGGCCTTAATCTTTTTTGTGTCTTGTACCCCTTGGGCGATCTGGCAAAACCTTTGGACCTCATCAGAAATATCCTCTCCACTTTTCTGAAACTCTTCCTCACTCCTCCATCCCATCTCTGCATTTTTAATAGGATAACATTGGTGCAAAAGCCTCTTGGTCACTGCTGTGATAGAGTCCTTGGTTTCCTTGCTCAAACAATAAGAAGAGAATCAATTGACAAGCATTTCTTAAGTAATCTTATGAGTCCAGCCATGTGCTAGAAAGACAACATAGAAAATAGAGATAGAAAGACAAAATGAAATATTTCCTAGACTCAAAAACCTTGCATTTTATAGAGGAGACAATGTTTTTAGGGGAAGACACATAAGCAAATCAAAAATCCATTTTTAATGTCAACCATGTGTCAGGTACTGTGCTAGTTGTTAAATATTCAAAGATACAAATGAAAAATCCCTTGCCCCCAAGGAAGCTTCCATTCTACTGGACACATGAAATCCCTTTACATCATGTCCTCCATTCTCTGAGTGATCTTCAAAGCATATTGTTAGGGAAAAAAATCAGTCATACTGGACTAGAGCCATCACACTTCCTTTTCTTACACACTCATCTTTAAAGGTTTTCCATTTATATCACGGGCAGTGAACCTGTGGTCTTAAGGGCATTAAAACAACATGTTCCCCACCCCGGTCTAGATTTTAAATTATTCTCACCTTTGACTGACAGGTTATATATAAAGCCATATTTTACCCCTCCTTCCTTTTAAATAACTAAGGACTTGTTATATACCTTCTATGAAGTTAGATAAACTCAATGTAAACTGAGCCAGTCTTATTAAAAGAGGAAGAAGCCATTTTTTTCTCTACTGTGAAACTGGTGCAAGTTCAGTTTAACAGGGCAACATAAAGAGAAATTATTTCAAAGATTAGAATCACATAAACAAAAGTATAATGATTATATAAATGTATCATAAAGTTCCAAGGGACTTCAGAGGCTATCCTTGTTCTATCCATTCCTTAATTAGAATTGTTCGTTCCATCATCCGACCTCTTTAGGGAGAGGTTTCAATCAGTACCTCCTGGATTGTCACATTGTCATGTTGGACAGTTGTTTGTAACATAAAAATTCTCTGAGTTCTACTCTCAAGTATAATCAGTGATGATGCTTTATGTACTTGAGGACAGTTGTAATGGTCTCCCATACAAAGAGTATGCCATTCTCCTGAAACAGGAACCATAAGTAACTATGACTTGGCATCTCAATTCTTTCATCCATGATATTCCCTACTCTTGTAAGATCACACTTGAAGCTTCATGTCCATTCCTGGATACTCAAGTTTTAGAAAGGGATTAATTTCCTGGATAATTTACAAAGGAGTGAGTCCATACCATAAGAGACAATACCATAAGCTGAAGGAACTAGGATTGTACAGCCTGGAGAAGCATTAGATGAGGAGAAGGGAACTGTGTTAGGGACTTTGAAAGGTTGACATTTGAAAGAAGAATTTCACTTATTCTTTTGGTTCTCACACGGGAAAACTAGAAGAAATTGGGGGGAAGGGGCTTCCAAATGCTCATTTGAGGCTTGATGTCACAAAAAGCTTCCTAAAAATTAAAACTATGAAAAGTGGAATGAGCTGCCCCAGGAGGTAGCAGGTTTCCCCTCAATAGAATTGTTCAAATAGTCGAGTGACTTGTGTGCTTTGGATTAGATATTTTCTGGTGTCCTTTTCAACTGCAAAATCTTAGGATTTCAGTGAGTACCAGGCTAGGAATAGGTAAGACCCTACTTCAAATTCTCCCTCCTACACTTTTTAGCTATATTACTAAGGTTAAGTCATTTAATTACCCTGAGTCTCACTCTCCTCAACCCTGTAATGCCTTTTATGAACCTCTGTCTCCACTCCCACCCTACATACTATGTTCCTCATGGTAGTTTTAAGGATAAAGTGAGATGCTGTATGAAATGGGCTTCCCACAAACCCAGGGGCTGCCCAGCTCTCAGGGAACTGGCCAACCAGGAAAACTGGGGTGATTGCTCCTATAGCCTTCGTGTTCTGGGAATTCTCATTTGCAAGTTTTCTAGTGAAAGAGAGGACCACATTATGGTTCCTGTCACTCTACGCTCTAGACGAGCAGGCACCACTATCTGACCTGTTGCTGAATCCTAAGGATTCCTGCATCTTGCCATTGGCTTCACGGCTGCACTCAGAATTTTCAGACCTTTCCTTCTGGCTTGCAGTAGAAATTTTTATTCTATATATGATCTTTCTCCTGGTTATTTCAGAAGGAATGAGCTCTTTGAGACCAGGAACTGTCTTGATGTTTTTATATCTGTAATACTTAGCACTTAGAGTAGTGCTTGGAACATAGTAAAAACCTGAGGGAGTTGATGACAACTAGATTTGAAATCAGGAAGATCTGAATGTAAACTTGGCTTCAGATGCTTATTAGCTTTGGGATACTGGCAAGTCACTTACATTCTGTTTGCCTCAGTATGCTCAACAGTAAAATGGTAAGAATATATCCTACCTCACTGTGATTATAAGGAACAAATAAAATAATATTTGTGAAAAAGGAGGGAGGGAGGGAAGGAAGGAAGGAAGGAAGGAAGGAAGGAAGGAAGGAAGGAAGGAAGGAAGGAAGGAAGGAAAGAAAAACAGAAAAGTACAGAAGAGTACTTTGTACAGCGCCTGGCACATAGTAGGCACAATATAAAGCAATGCTCATTGCCTTCCCTTAATGCCTTCTCTTCCACTTAATTTGATATTTGAACTTTAAAGTTCTATTTAAATGTTTGTGTATGCATATAAAATGATTTTGAATTCATGGTACTCAATTTCTAGATACCCTCCTGTTTTTCTAGACTTTTCTATACAATATTGTGCTGCCTAGAGCTAAACAAACTGCTGTGGAGATAGACTCTTACCAAGGTGGACCATCTTTGGATACTCACTGCCCCTCTATTTGGGCATCCTAATGTTATGTAGAAATGACCTCTATGCTCTGGTTTACATCTCTTCCATTCCATTCTTCTTTTCCAGTCAAAGATCAGCCCAGACAGGCCCTTTGAATTGGTCTCTGCAATGTTCCTCCATTTTGTATATTGCTCTATTCTGCAAAGGGCATCTGAAATGAAACTGAACTGGGTTGGGAAGAATGAGGCATGGCCTCTCAAGCCCTGCCTTGTAGTGGGCAATACACATCTTAAGCTAGGAGTCAATTCAGAGGATGATTGACTCCTGCATCTAAGCAGAAGTTGATAAGAATGGAAAAGATTTTCAAAGATGACTCAAGAGTGTATTTTCCCTTTCAGTGCTTTGAATTTAAAAGGGAATCCCATGATTCCCATAACCCACAGAGCTATAGCTAAATGTCTCCCTTATCCCTTACCATCTTTTCTTCTGTGTCCCTAGGAAGACAATGGCCAATCACACAATCATCACCAATTTCATTCTCATGAGCTTCTCTGATGTGTGGGAGCTACAGATCTTACACGCTGTGCTTTTCTCCCTGATTTATCTGACAGCCCTGATGGGGAATCTGCTCATTATCCTTGTCACTACCATTGACCAGCGCCTTCACACTCCCATGTACTTCTTCCTGAGGCATTTGTCTTTCATAGACCTCTCCTACATTTCTGTCACAGTACCCAAGTCTATCCTCATCTCCCTGACCCACAGCAACTCCATCTCTATTCCTGAATGTGCCATCCAGACTTATTGTATTGTTTTTTTTGCCTGTACTGAGCTCATTATGCTAACGGTGATGTCCTATGATCGCTATGCAGCCATTTGCTGCCCCCTGCACTATGAGACCCTCATGAGTGGAAGAGCTTGTGTGCAGATGGCAGCTGCTTCTTGGATCAATGGGAGTCTCTCAGGAATCATGCACACAGTCAGCACTTTCTCTGTATCCTTCTGTAAAGCCAATGATCTTGGTCAGTTTTTCTGTGAGATCCCTCATTTGCTCAAACTCTCCTGTTCACAGCCAAATTTTGCTGAAATTGGAACCACGGTTACAACCACGATGTTGGGTCTTGGCTGTTTTTCCTTTATTGTTATCTCTTATGTCTACATCTTTTCCACTGTTCTAAGGATGCCATCCACAAAAGGCAGGTCCAAAGCTTTCTTCACCTGCCTGCCCCACCTCGTTGTGACCTCTGTGTTCTTCACAACTGCTTTTGTTGCTCATGTAAAACCTACCTCTGACACCCCTTCTGTGCTTGATCTGTTGGTGTCTGTGTTCTATGTCGTGGTGCCCCCCACCCTAAACCCTGTAATCTACAGTTTGAGGAACAAGGATATGAAAGCAGCTCTGGCAAAGCTGGTGAGGCAGGAGCTTTCTTGTTTATAGAAAATCTCTTCAACATAAAGATAATTTCTTTCTTTCTTTTAATCTCATTTTCCAACTTGTTATTGTGAAGATTTAAAAGAGATAAGTGGAAAAATTCTTAGCAATGCCATTCAGCTATTTATTCAATAGGAGAGTTGCTGTATTGTCCAACTGAATTGTAGCAAGACAACAAGCACTTACTGGATATTTATTATATACATGGTACTATGCTAAACACTGGGAATGCAAAAAATAAATAAGCCTACCACCTGCCCTCATGAAATTTACTTTCCAGTGGGAGAAGACAACATACAAATGGGAGCTACAAGATTTTGTTAGAATGCAAAGTATCCAAGGTAGTAGCATCCGAGAGTTCTGTTTCCTACTCTCATGGCCTGTGATCCAGTCGGTGAACAATCACAAACATTTTTTCCTACCCTGGAACTGTGACAAGGGTCCTTATTCCACTGGGACTACAAGCTCTGTTTTGCTACTGCTTCTCCTTGCCCTGGGACTGCCCCTGGATCTGAGTATGGGCAAAGCAACTGAATCCTGCCCCTGGTGCCTGTGAAGGGACCCTTGTAATTTCTGTCTGACCAGTTGTTCTACCCTTTACCATAAGTGGACTGAGAGTACTGGAAGCAGCTACTGTGGCTGCTGATTCAGTCATTGCCAAGGCCTACTCCTGGTTTTCTTGGGAACCAGTGTGCACTAATTTGGCCTGCACTGGACTGTGCTCCACTCTTACCCTGATGTGATAGATCTTTCCTACTAACCTTCTAAGTTGTCTTGAGCTGGAAAATTAGTTCACCCCATCCTTTTGTGGGTTCTACCACTCCACAATTTGTTTGGGGGCATTATTTAAAGGTTTTCAGAGGGTGTTGGGGGAGAGCTCATGTAAGTTCTTGACTTTTCTCCCCCATATTGGCTTGAAGCTATCCTGGTTGTTCTTTGATGCCCTTACCATAACTTAACCTTAGTTTTCTCTGTCCTCATTGGCTTAAATAAAAGCCTCCAGGGCACTTAGTGACTCACTCTTTATTTATGAGGTAATAACTCACAAAATCTGTCTAAATCTATAGAATTTTCTTCCCTTATTTATTCATCCCTGAGCTGCCAAATAGTGATAGCATTCTCTCTTTGTGGGTGTCTCTGTGTCTCTGTGTCTGTCTGTCTCTCCTCTCTCTCTCTGTCTCTCTCTCCATCTCTCTGTCTCTTTCTCACTGTCTCTGTCTCTCTCTGTCTCTCTGTCTCTCTGTCTCTGTCTCTGTCTCTCTCTCTGTCTCTGTCTCTCTCTGTATCTGTCTCTGTCTCTCTGTCTCTGTCTCTGTCTCTCTCTCTTTCTCTCTCTCCCCTCTGTTGTCTTCAAACAGTTACATGCGAACAAGTTGAGAGACCAAAATATCTTGCTTCACTTTATTCTTAATATGGGTGAACATCACATTCTGTGATCTTGAAACTTCTTCACACTGACATTTTCAATTTTTAATTAACAAAATACTTTTCTACCTCATCAAACCACCAAATCCTTCACATACAAATGAGTCCTTTGAGAAGTCGTTTAAGTTTTTATATTGATGCCCTAATTCATTTTCTGCCCCAAAATCGGTCAAATCCCACCTGAAAACTGTCTTCTGTACATATGTGTTAGAAGTTTTTTTTTCTTTAATGAAAACTAGTCCTTTTCTAATGTCTTTGAGTTATGTAACTATTCAGTTAAAAAATAAAGAAAATATTTTACATCTTTGACTTAGTTCTTTTATTTCCTATAAAACCACTCTCTCAGCACTATCCTGTTCAATATGAAAGTTAAGCACCTAGATCCTAAAAGTCAAATGAGAGATTAATAAAATTAAAAATAAAAATAACACTAATAAGTAAACTTAGGAACTGGTTTCTGAAAGAAAAATAAGTTAAATAATGCAGTCATTAATTTGATCTTTTTTAAAGAAGAAAATTAGTTTACCAGTGTCAACAATGAAAAGGGTGAATTCACCACCAATGAAGATGAAAGTTAAATTATTAGACATCATTTTGCCCAGTGATTTGCCCATAAATCTAACAATCTAAGTGCAAGAGATGAATATTCACAAAAATGTAAATTGTACAGATTAATAGAAGAACAAATCAAGTACTTAATTATTCCTATCTTAGAGAAATTGAACACACCATAAATGAACTCCCTAAGGAAAAAGCATAAGCTTCATATGGACTTATAAGAAAATTCTGTCAAACATTTAAAGATTGACTAATTCTAATATCAATTAAATTAGTGAGAATAATAAGCAAAGAAGGGTTCCTACCATGTTCCTTTCATGAAACAAATATGATACTGATACCTACCCGGGAAGAATAAAAACAGAGAAAGCAAATTATAGAACAAATTCATTAATGAATACAGATGAAAAATTCTAAATAATATACTAGCTAAATGATTACAACAATATATTACAAAGATTATACATCTTGACCAACCAGATTTTATACCAGGAATGCAGGGATGTTTTGACATAAGAAAAACTATTGATATAATTGATTATTTCAATAATAAATATTTAAAAAATAATTATATAGAGACAAAAGGCTTTAGATAAAGTGCAACATTCATTTTATGAAAAAAAACAATTGAAAGCATTAGTGTAAATTGATTTTTACTTAAATTGATTTTAAAAACCACATTTATCTGAAACCATCAACAAGCATTATTTATAATGGAATAAACCAGAAGCCTTCTCAGGAAAGTCAGGTGAAATAAGTATGTCCACTGTCACCAATATTATTCAATAATTTATTGGAAACCCTAACAATAGCAATAAGAGAAGATAAAGAAATAGATTCAATCAAAACAGGGAATGAGGTAACAAAACTATCTATTTTTCAGATGATATTATGATATACTTGGAAAAATCCCAAAGACTCAACTAAAAAGTTAGTTGAAACAATTAATAATTTTAGGAATGTAGCAGGATATAAAGTAAATCCATATAAATCATTAACATTACTATATATAACAAGCAAAACCCTAAACAAAGTGATAGTAATTGACACCCCATTTAAAATAACTCTAGACAGTATAAAATACCTGGGAGTACACTCACTAAAACAAACCCAAAAAGTATATAGGCAAAATTATTAAAAGAAACAAAACACTTATACAAATAAAATCAGATTTAAATAATTGGAGAAATAATTGTTCATGGGTAGGTAGGGCCAACATTTTATTTCAATGAATTTATATATTCAATGCCATCACAAGTAAATTACCAAAACATTATTTTACAGAATTAAGAAAAATAGCAAAATTCATCTGAAAGAACAAAAAGTCAAGAATAGAATATCAAAGGAACTAGTAAAAAATAAATGTAAAGGAAGGTTTAGCAGTACCAGATCTTAAGCTATAAGTCAGTTATTATCAAAACTATCCTGTACCAGCTAAGAAAGAGAAAAGTAGATCAATGGAACAGAGCAGACATGTAATTTGCAGCAGCAAATAAATATAGCATGCTTATATTTGACAAGTGAAAGGCTTAAGATTTGGGGATGAGAATTCTTCATTTGTTAAAAAAAAGGGAAAACTGGAAAGCAATCTGGCTGAAATTTGGGCATAGATAAATATTTTACCATTTTATGGTATTTTATTGGGCATAGATCAATATTTTACAATTTACCAAAACAAAAATTTACCATTTATCAAGATAAAGTACAAATAAATAAAAATAAGATAAATCGAAGAAAGAAAAATCCCCAGGATCAGATAGGTTGACAAATAAATTTTATGAAATATTTGAAGAATGGTTGCTTTTAGTATTATATCAACTATTTAAAAAATAGATTTAAAAAGAGGCCTACCAAATTCTTTCAAGGACACAAATATGGTGCTGATACTTAAACCAGGGAAAATAGAGAAAGAAAGCCATAGACCCATTTCTTTAATGACTATAGATGCAAAAAATAAATTTAACAAAATACTAGCAAGAAGATTACAGCAGTTTATCACTAAGATTATATACTACTCCCTCTCAACAAAGGATTGCAATGCTGGCTGTAATCATTCTTGAATTCATTATCTTTAAAAAATCTCATTCCAGGAAGAAATATATTTCTTAAGTAATATACCCTGATTAAAGGCCTTTCTACCTACAATATATATTCCAGACTAAAATGATGCTGTGTAAAGTGTTTGCGGTGGAGGAAAACCTTCCCACAATCATTATTAAGTTCAGTTTCTTCACATTACGAATTCTCTGAGGGTAAGCAAGCTGTATTTTAAGCCAAAAAGTGTTTCCACAGTCATTATATTCATAAGATGTCTCTCCAACATGGACTCTTTTATGTCAAATAAAGTGTGTGCTCAAGTGGAAGGCATTCCCACGTTCATCACACTCATGAGGTCTCTCTCCAGTATGAATTCTCTGATGCCTTTTAACTTCTCGACTGTGACCAAAGACCTTGACACACTCATTATATTCAAAAGTTTTCTCACCAGTATAAATTTTCTTATGGTAAATAAACTGTGTTCTCTGGTGAGAGGACTTCCCATAGCCATCACATTCTTAAGGTTTTTCTCCAGTATGACTTCTCTGATGTTGATTCAGTGCAATCTTCTGATGGAAAGCTTTTCCAAATTCATGTCATTCATATGGTTTATCAGCAGTATGAATTGTTTTATTTTCAGTAAGAGCAGTTTTCCATTGAAAGGCCTTCCCACATTCATTACATTCATAGGGTTTACCTCCTATATGAATTATATGATATTAAGTCTTGATTTTAAGTAAGCCTTTGACTGAAGGCTTTTCCACACTCATTGCGTCCATAAGTTTTTTCACCAATATGAATTTTCTGATGAACAGCAAGTCCTCTCCTCCAGAATAAGGCCTTCCCACTTTCATTGCACTTAAAATGTTTCTCTCCACTGTGAATTGTCTGATGTAAGATAAATTCCTTCCTACAGTAAAAGGCCTTTTAACATGTATTGCATTTGTAATAACTTTTTCCAGTATGAATTATCTGATGCTGACTAAGTTGTGTTCTCCATTGGAAGGAAGGTCTCTCCACATACATTACATTCATAAAGTTTTTTTTCCAGTATCAGTTGTGTGATGTTGAGGAATCCAAGGCTGATTCAACGATAGGGAAATTGTCAGTGTAATTGACAATATCAATAATAATAATGACAAAAATCATATGATGATATCAATAGATGCCTAAAGTGCCTTTATCAAATACAAAACTTTTCCTCATGCAAACAGTAGGAACATAGGAATCAATGGAACATTTCTTAAAATGATAAGTAGTATATAGCTACAACCAAGATCAAGTGTTATCTCTTCTGGTGGTAAATTTTATGCCTTCCCAATGGGATCAGGAGAAAAGCAAGGATATCCATTTTAACAAGTGTTATTCAGTTTTGTACTAGAGATACAAGCTCTACCAATAAGACAAGAAAATACTGAAGGGATAAAAATAGACAATGAAAAAACAAAGCCATAACTTTTTCATATGATATGATGGTATACTTAGGGAACCCTAAAGAATCAGTTAAAAGACTAGTTGAAACAATTAACATTTCAGTGGTTCCAGGATAGAAAATAAACTTACTTAAATCACTTGTTTCTGTGTTACCAACAGAACACAGAAGGAAGAGATAGAAATATAAATTTCATTTAAAATGATGGCAGACAACATACAATGCTTCGGAGTCCTCCTGCCAAGTCAAACCCAGTGATTATATGAAGACAATTACAAAACACTCTTCACACAAATAAAGACAGATCTAAAAAATGGAGAAATATTCTTTACTCATGGGGAGACCAAGGCAATGTAATAAAACTTACAATTTTACCTAAATTAATTTACTTATTCAGTGCCATAGCAATTAAACTATGAAGTAATTACTTTATAGACCTAGAAAAATCATAACAAAATCCTTCTGGAAGAGTAAAAAACCAAAATAGAATATCAAGTGGGGTATGAACTCACTGCTTGACAAAAGCTGCTGGGAAAACTGGAATATAGTATGGTAGAAATTGGGCACAGACCAATATCTAACACTGTATACCAAGATCAAGTCTAAATGGGTACATGATCTAGGTATAAAGTCTGATACTGTAAGGAGTCTGGGAAAGCAAGGAATACTTTACTGTCAGATTTATGGAGTAGGAAAGACTTTATGACCAAAAAGAGTTAGAGAGCATTATAAAATGCAAAATGGATAATCTTGATTACATTAAATTGAAAAGTTTCTGTACAAACAAAGCTAAATTAACTAAGATTAAGAGGGAAGTGGGAAGTTGGGAAACAATGTGTACAATCAGTGTCTCTGACAAAGGCCTCATTTCTAAAATATACGGAGAATTGAGTAAAATCTTTAATAATAGAAGTCATTCCCCAATTGAGAAATGGTCAAAGAATATAAACAGGCAATTTTCAGAGGCAGAAATTAAAGATATCTTCAAGCATATGAAAAAAATGCTCTAAATCACTATTGATTAGAGAAACACAAATCAAAACACCTCTGAGGTACCACATTTTAACAGTGAGATTGGCTAAGATGACAAAACAAGAAAATGACAAATACTGGAGAGGATGTGGAAAAATTGTAGCACTAATGCATTGTTGGTGGAGTTGTGAACTGATTCAACCACTCTGGAGAGCAATCTGGAACTATGCCCAAAGGGCTATAAATAATTGCATGCCTTTTGACCCAGTAAAACCACTTTGGGGGTTGTTTACAAAAGAGATCATAGAAGTAGGAAGAAGACCCACATGTACAAAAATATTTATTGCAGTTCTTTTTGTGGAAGCAAAAAATTGGAAATTAAGGGGATATCCATCAATTCGGGAATGGCTAAACAAGTTGTGGTATATGAATGGAATGGAATACTATTGTGCTATAAGACATGAGGAGCAGATGGACTTCATATTTACATGGAGAGGTCTATACGAACTGATGCTAAGTGAGAAGAGCAGAACTAGGAGAAATATGTGTGCAGTTACAGACACAACATATGTGTAATGACCAATTTTGATAGACTGGATTCTTCTCAGCAAGGCAAGGTTATATTATAAGACAACTCCAAAAGACTCATGATGGAAAGAGATGTCTACATTCAGCAAAAGCTCTAGAAAGAACAGAGTTTAAATGCATACTGAAGCAAACAACCTGCTTTCTCTCTTTTTTCATGTTTGGTTTGTTTCCTGTTTCCCATTGTTCATTCCATCGATTACAACCCTTCTTCACAAGCATACTAATGTCTAATATGAAAGTATTTCCAGATCCAATACTTGATTGCATGCAGCCATGGGGGAAGGGGAAGAGAGAGGGGAGAAAATTTGAAACTCAAGAAATTGTGGAACTGAACATTGTAAACTAAAAGCAAACAAACAAATGAATTTTTAAAAATTTAAAAAGGGAAAAAAGAAAACCAAAAAATAGAATATAAAGGAAATTATTGAAAAAATGTGAAGGAGAGTGGCCTAGGAGTTCCAAATTGCAAATTCTGAATTTCAAATTTTTCAAATTTCCAAATTTCTATGTTAGAAAAAGAAAACAATGAAAGAAACAATCTGGATCTGACTAAGAAAAAGAATGGTAAATAAGTGGAATAGATTAGGCACACAATATATAGAAAATGGACACTATAGTAAGGTAGAGTTTGATAAATCCAAAGATCCATGCATTTTGTGTAAAAACTCAACAGTTG
>CM053596.1:5960095-6005451 GCA_028646575.1 Pseudocheirus occidentalis | reverse complement strand
CTGGGAGAGGCACTCTCTCTCTCTCTCTCCCTCACTTTCTCAGCTGACTTCAGTCTCCATGAATCTTCCTTCACTGAGGAGCCAATTCCAAATTCTCTCCTCTCTCTCTAAAATTCTTCTTTATATACAGCACTGGCCTCCTGTCTCAGCCAATAGCTTTCTCCCAAGTCAACAGGGGAGTGTCTCAGCCCACCGCTTTCTTCCAAGTCAACAGGGGAATTCATACCTTTTCACCAATGGACGGAGTTCATACCTTCTATACTTAGCCCTAAGTTACTAGGTGCTACTTAGCCCTAAGTATCTGATCTACTTAGCCCTAAGTATCTAATGAACTGATTACTATTACAGGAATCAACCTTACTCTAATTGAATTTGTCTTAGGGAAGGAATAACATAAACTCTAAACTGGGTATCTTGCCACACAAGAGGGTAGGGGGGGAAGAGATGAAAGAGGGGATGATGGAGGGGAGGGCAGGTTGGGGGTAGGGTAGTTAGAAGCACATACTTCTGTAAAGGGACAGGAACAAAGTTGAGAATAGAACAAGTGGAGGGTGGGAGAGGAAAGAGGGAAATATAGTCAGTCTTTCACAATATGTCCATTGTGGAGATATTCTGCACAACTACACATATACAGCCTGTTTTGAATTGCTTATCTTTCCAGTGGGGGGGGGGTGATGAGGGAGGAAGGAAAGAACATAGAATTTAAACTTCTGAAATAAAATGTTTATATGTACATATGTGTGTATGTATGTGTATGTATGTATATAAATATATGTGCGTATGTATATGTATATATAATTATTATTTACATGCAACTGGGAAATAAGATATATAGGCACTGGAGTGGGAGATCCATCTTGCCCTGCCAGAAAATCAGAGGGGTGATGGGGGATCATATAGGAGAGAGTCGATTGGGGGAGGGAGTATATGTGGGATTGCTGTTTTGGGGTGATGGATAGGAGAAAGATGGGGAGAAAATTTGTAACTCAAAATCTTGTAAAAATGAATGATGTAAACTCAAAATAAACAAAAGTTAATCTAATAAAAATAACAACTACCCACTAGATTTTCCTCTCTATAAAAGCTTTATGTTGATGAATTTTATTTATATATATATATATAGGATATTATTGATGAAAATTTAAGAAAGGAAATGTACCTTCTCTTTTCTGCAAAAGGAAGGAACTATGGGAATGTCTTATATCACAAATATATCACATCAGGTGACTGATATACAGTCAATCTCTTTTCTACTCTCTGTTGTTTTGGGCTTTTTTTAAAGAGATTTTTTGTTATATGCATTAGCTCTTTGGGAATGTGAGGGATGAGGGGTATATTTGAAATTGTATATAATATAATAACAAAATACAAAAAAGAGAAGGAAATGTATATGCCTAAATGCTTACATCAATATAGTAGACAAAGAGTAGACCAATGAATTGGGTATGCAACTAAAAAAAGACAGAAAAAGAACAAAATAAATATCCTCAAACACTAAATTGGAAATTCAAAAAATTAAAGATGATATTAAAATAACTGAATGCAAGAAAACTGTTTAATTAATAAATAACACTAGGAATTGGCTTTATGAAAAACAATGAAAGAAATAAGCAAGTGGCTAATAGGAATTTTTTAAAAGAAAACCAAATTACTAATATTAAAAGTGAAAACAATGAATATGACACTAATGAAGATGAAATTAGAAGTTTTTTGCCCAATTATATAATAATACATTTTAAAATGCAAGTGAAATAAAAGAATATTCACAAAAATAGAGAGTCTAGATTAACAAAAGAAGACATAGAATATGGAAATAGACCCATTCTAGAAAAAGAAACTGAACAGGTCATAAATGAACTTCCTTAAAAAAAAAAGTACAAGAATCACTTGAATTCACAAGTAAATCCTACCAGACATTAATGATCAACTAATTCCAAAATGAAATAACTCATTTGGAAAAATAGACAAAGAAGTAGTACTGCCAAACTCCTTTTTTATGAAACAAATATGATGCTGATACCTAAATAGGGAGCTAAAACAGAGAAAGAAAATTATAGGCCAATTTCACTCATGAATACGGATGTGAAAATTCCTAAATAAAGCACTAACTAGGAGACTACAGCAATATATTACAAAGATTATACATTGTCAACAAGTGGGATTTCTACTGGTAATGCAGGGATGGTTTAACAAAAGGAAACCTATTAACATAAATGATTATTTTGATAATTAAAGTTTAAAAATCATTTTATCAATAAATGCAGAAAAAGCTTTTGACAAAATATATCATGTATTCCTATTGAAAAATACTTGAAAGCAATGGATTTTTCCTGAAAATGAAAAGAAACACCTACCTAAAACCATCAGCAAGCATTATTTGTAATGAAGCATTCCTAATAACATCAATGGTGAAACAAGGATGCCCGTTCTCACCAATATTATTCAATGTTGCATTAGCATTGGTAGCAACAGTATTAAGAGAAGAAAAAGAAATTGAAGAAATGGAATGAACAATGAGGTAATAAAGCTATCTAATTTGTAGACAATATAATATACTTTAAAAATTCTAGAGATTCAACTAAAACACCAATTGCACCAATTAAAAATTTTAGCAAAGCAGCAGGATATAAAATGAACCCACATAAATCATCAACATTTCTATATATCAACAACAAAACCATACAAGGGATAGTAAGAGATGCCCCATTTAAAATAACTATAGACAGCATAATATACCTGGGATCATGCCTGGCAAGACAAACCCAAGAACAATATCAATATAATTATAAAACTTTTTTATACTATTAAGTCAGATTTAAATAATTGGAGAAATATTAATTGCTTGTGGGTAGAAAAAACCAATATAAAAATGATAATTCTACCTGAACTAATATACTTATCCAATGACATTCCAATTTTAATGACCAAAAATTTATTTTTTGACCTAGGAAAAAGCAAAATTCATTTAGGAGAACAAAAGGTCAAGATTACCAAGGAATTAATTTTAAAAAAAAACATAAAGGAAAGATGTTTATCAGTATCAGATATTAAGTATTATAAAGTTGTAATCATCAAAACAAAAATTTTAGTACTGCCTAACATATAGAAAGGTGGATCATTGGAATAGAATAGATATACAATACATAGTAGTAAATGATGACAGTACCCTTTAGTTTGACAAATGTAAAGATTTAAGCTTCTGGGATAAGAATTCACTATTTGGTAAAAAAAAAAAATATGCTGGGAAAACTGAAAAGCAGTCTGGCAGAAATGGGATTTAGACTAATATCTTACACTATTTACTAAGATAAGGTCAAAATGGATACATTACTTATATGTAAATTGAGGTATTTTAAGTAAATTAGAAAAACATGGAACATACTGTGAATAAATGAAGAATTTATTAATGATCAAGAGACAGAGAGCACTGAGATGTCAAATGGATGATTGTGGTTACATTAAATTAAAAAGGGTTTGTACAAATAAAAACAATGTAGCCCAGATTAGGGGGAAAAAAGCAAAATATTAGGCAAAAAAATTATAAAAAGTTTCCCAGATAAAGGTATCATCTCAAATATATAGAAAACTTTGTCAAATCTATAAGAATATCAGTCATCCCCCAATTGATAAATGGTCAAAGGATATGTACAGGCAGTTTTTGTATGGAAAAAATCAATGCTACATATAGTCATATGAAAAATGTTATAAATCATTATTGATGAGAGAAATGGAAATTAAAACAACTTTGAGATATCTTCTAATACCTATCATATTGACTAAAATGAGGGGAAGGGGAAAATGACAAAAGTTGGAGGGGATGTAGAAAAGTTGTGACACCAATGCATTGTTGATGGAACTGTGAACTGATCTAATCATTTTGGAAGAGCAATCTGGAATTACGCCCAAAGAGTTGCAAAATTGTGTTACTCTCTGCCCCAGAAATAATACTATTAGGTCTGTTTCCCAAGGTGATGAGGAAAAAAGGTAAAGAACCTATATGTTCTAAAATGTTTATGGCAGCTCTCTTTGTGGTGGCAAAGAATTGGAAACTGGGTGCATGCATATCAATTGGGGAATGACTAAACAAGTTTTTCTATATTATTACCATGGAATACTACTGTGCTGTAAGAAATTGTGAACAAGTTGATTTCAGAAAACCATGGAAAGACGAATAGAAATTATTAAAAGTGAAATGAGCAGAACCAAGAGACCATTGTATATAATAAAAGTAATATTGTTCAAAGAATAACTAAATAACTAATTCTGTGCATGATAAATACTCAGATCAACAACAAAGGATCTATGAAAGAAGATGCTATTCATCTCCAGACAAATAACTGATAAATAGAAATATGCTAGCATGTTTTTACACATTATACATATGTGTGTGTCATATGGTAACTTTCTCTAGTACAGAGTGGAGAGGAAGGAAGGGAAACTGTTTGGAGCTTGAAATGTAACAAAAAATAAATTAACAACTAATGCAAAAATTAAAAATTAATAAATTGAGAGTATTAGACATCAATGTAAGTATTTGCATTTAAGGTCAGATTTGTTGCATGATTTATTTACAGCATAAACACTATGGCTAACTTTAAAAATATTAAGATTCTGCTTTTTATTTCCCTCATATATGATTGCAAGACCAGAAGCAGCAGCTGGTGTCATTCAGGGTTTCCTTCACTTTTTAAAAAATTATTTTATTTTTAATTTAAGGAATGAAACAAGCATTTCTTTAACATAATATAATAAAAGATGATTGCATATGAAATTGTGAATATATTGTATAAAACTTACTATTCCTCTTAAATATATAATTATCATGTAAATTTATTTTTCCCTCTTTTTCTTCCCTTACCCCATACCCTAGAGATGGCTACCGTTAGAAACAAAAGCCTGTGTGTATGTGTGTGAATCATTCCCTACATACTTCTATTTCTCACCTTTCTCTGAATGCAGATAGCATCTTCCTTCATAGGCCCTTTGCAGTTAATGTGGGTATTTATAATATCAGAATGACTTAGTTGCTCAAAGTTGTTCTTAAAACTATATTGCAGTTACTGTTTACAATAGTCTCTTGGTTCTGCTCATTTTCTCTTCATTATTTCACATATCTTTCCATTTTTTTAAGCTCCTTGTTTCTTATAGCAGTTATATTTCCTCACGATCTTATACTACAACTTATTCAGTCATTCCTCAATTGAGGGACATCTCTGCAATTTTCTCCTCTTATAAGCACAAAAAAGACTTAGTTACTAAAGGAAGAAGACTCCAGATTCCTGGGAATGTCTTCCTCACTTGTCTGGTCTGATAGACAGTTTTCCTTGAGTTAGTGAATCTAGCTATCTTAAGAAGATAACTCCCCTTTAATTTCCTGTAGCAAATTATACACATTTTACCTTATCAAATATACATTTTCTTGTATGGCCTCTTGCATTTTAATGAATGGCTGACTTTAATTTCTTTGTTTCATATGACGTATAAATAATGCTTGCTTGATAGTGAGGGATGCATTCCTCATCACTTATTGATGGAGAACATTATATTCTGAGTGTAAAAAAACCTGTTTCTCACCTGTTCTGAATCATTACCTTCATCTAGTCAAATTGATAAGGAAATTTCTTGCAATAATTATGGCAACCCCAGATAGGACTAGATGACCCAACCCTGAGAGACTCTCATCTTCAGAATTTTTTCAAGTGTTCTATACAGAGATCATCAGTTGCAATGAATTCTAGAAAGGGGAACCTGAAAAGACATGGTAAAAGCTACAGATCAGCCTTCTGTGCTCCAAAATGAGAGATCTGCCAAAACAGATCGGTGCCTTTGGGCATTTTTTGTACTGTTGTCACATGTCTTATTTGTTCATTGAGTGTCCTGGTTGCCATTCCAATTCCAATTCCCAATTCAATCTTTTATGGAACAGAGGTTTGTAAATCTAGTGTAAAACTCAAGTAACTCGTGGCATTCCATTCAAAATCATGACATAAGCCTGATGGAAATTACAAACATTGTTAGAGGGGCCAGAAGTCATTCTGTTCTGGAACAGAGCCCTCTCAAATAGATTTTGGCTAATTGGAAAAAATTCCAGGAAGAGCTGGTGTGTCTAAATCTGTACTTGTTGAGCTGTCCTGCACTGGTAATGAAATACCCTGTTCATTATTTAGAATCTTCAGTCATGAAAATTAATGGGTTTTAAAGGGTAAAGGAAAAGTCAAATTCCAAAAACAAATGGATTATTGACTCATTAGGGGAGGTCCTAAAATGAACAAAACTTGTCGATCAATGGTGAAAAATGAAGGACTGAGGGAATATGAATGCAGATAAAAATATACTATTTTTTACTTTATTGGGAGGGGCATTTGTCAGTGTCTTCATTCACAATGTGACTAATGTGGGAGGTTTTTTGCATAATTGCACAGTATAACATATCAGATTGGTAGGGGTAAGAGGAATGAGGGAAGGAAAGAATTTGGAAGTCAAGATTTTTTTTATGATTGTTATGAATGATTGTTAAAAATTTTTTTGAAATGCAATCAGAAAAAAACAAATTTTAAAAAAAGATAGCTCCTTTAGAGTACCTATGCAAAAAATGAATCAGTGGGGATCAGATTATAAATACAAATACACACACACACTCTACAACCAGAAGGCAGAGTGGATATGCCACCAAATACGGAGTCAGGAAGACTTGAATTCAAATCCTTAAACATTTGCTAGCTGTGTAACCCTGGGTGAGTCACTTAACCTTGTTTGCCTCAGTTCCCCATCTGTAAAATGAGCTGGAGAAGGAAACGGCAAACCAGTCCAGTATCTTTGTCAAGAAAACCTCAACTGGAGTCATGAAGAGTCAGTCACAACTGAAGTGACTCAACAATAAAATGTATGTGTATATATTCATGTATGGACATATATGTATACACATAATAAAACTATATTTCCTTTTCCACACCCCAAGGCCACTGAGGGAAAAAAGAGGGTGGAAGTTGAGGAAGAAGAGAGTACAATGCATGGTTACTGAGGCAACAATGTTCCCCTTCTGTCTAGTGCTGCATGAGACAGAGCACTGGGCCTAGAATCAGGAAGTCCAGAGTTCAAATCCAGTCCTAGATACTTATTGTGAGATCTTGGGAAAGTCACTTCCCCACTGTTTTCCTCAGTTTTCCTCAACTGTAAAATGGTAACAATAATAGTGTCTACCTCTTAGAGTTGTTGTGAGCATGAAATGGCATAATCATTATAAAACACCTAGCACAATGCTGGCACACAGTAGGTCCTATTATATACATGCAAACTTATTATTATTACTCTGACTATTAACAGCATCATCATTGTCCTGCTACAAAGAGGAGATATAAATCAGAGCATTGAAGACTAGCTAAAAGGGAAAGCCCTGCTCTGAGCTGTTGCTTAATGGGAAGAGGTAGCTGTTGGTAGAGTGTCTTATGTTCCTGTCCTTTTCCTGGTTGGGAGGGAGAGAAACAAATTACCAGACAGCTTTACTCTTTGCAGGGACATCTAGAGATTACAACAGGAATTCAGAGAGTGAGTGGTTGTCTGCTTTATACTCAGAAATAGGATTTGCTAATATTTATAGAATGCTTTAAAATTGGCAAAGCCCTTTATATGCATGAACTCATTTAACTTTCACAATAATCCTAAAAGGTAGGCACTATTATTATTCCCATTTCACAGATAATAAATCTGAGACTGAGGGAGGGTAAATGACTTGCTCAGACAGAGGTATTTATAAAATCACTGAGAAAAGATTTGAAGTCAGTTGTTCCTACCTGGAAGTTCAGGTTTCTGTTCACTAAACTACCTAGATATATTGTGCTTCATTTCCAATTCCGAGTTCATGAGTAGCCTAGGTAAATTCTCAGTGTGGCCTAGGTAAATTCTCAGTATCTTCAGACACATTGATCTTCTGTCCAAATCCTGAGCTCCTCAATAGCTCAGGCTGGTTCCCCAGAAGTCATGTAGATTGGATTGAGGGAGACAGCTTCTGGAGTTCAGTGTTTTCAGGCAAACTTGTATGCTCTCCAAGTCCTGAACTTAAGAATGTTCTGGACTCTTCACCACTACAAGCAATACTTAACAAGGTAAGCTCTAATGTCTTCTTTCCTCTTGCCACCTTCCCAGCTAATCTACAGAAAAGAAGGGGACACTGCTTTCTTTCTTCTGGCTTTCCCCTTATGATGAGTGAAATGACTGAGATGTCAGCTCCTGAACATTTCAGTTCATTAAGCAATGCACAACAATTGCCCAACGAGTTGGGAACAGACCTCTTCTTCAGCTTAGGACTGGACTCATAAGTGAATAGAAAGGGAATGAGCTAGCTCCACAATTGAGTGACAAGGTAGAGTCAGTGCAGTTCACTTAGTTCCAAGAACTGATCACTTACTGTCCTGATCCTTTCATTTCACTCAATTTCCCTGCCTCCATCTCGAGGAAGGTTCTAGCTGGGATACAGCCCTTGGATGGGTTTGGCCTCCATATATGCATTTCCTTACTTGTTACCATTTTCTCTTTCAATCCATTATATCACTTACTGTAGAATGTGTTTTTGCTTATCTATGTGCAGATTATCTTCTGGGGATATAATGTAAGCCCTAGAGGGCAGGGAGGATTTGAATTTTTTTGTGTCTTTGTTCCTGACCTCCTGCCAAATTCCCTTTTCTTTCTTGGTGACCTCTTCAACCCCTATGGGCTCAATTACATCTTCATAGATGGACTCCTTGAAATCTATACACAGACACACACACACACACAGACCCCAAGTTAAAAACTCCCATCCTAAAGGAATTGAGCTTAAAAGTAACAACAAAACACTTTTGCATAAGAAAAGATTCATACAAAATATAGAAAGCACTGTTGCCTTTCCTAAGCCTCTTGTCCGACAAAGCTGAGCAGGATGGAACAAGTGTCTATTATCACCACCTGGTGGTTTAATTTTTCTAGTAAGCCACAAGACATGAGAAATTCTCCAAATTGGCACTTCTCCCGACCCGGTCTGATGTTTCTGTGCTTTCTTTATCTATGATTAAAGATAGGAGTAAAGGTTTCATCTTCTTTTCCTCCTTTTCTTTTGTCTTTTATGGAATGTGAAGTCTCTATGACTTCATGTTTAAACAGACTTTTTCCTAGTTCTATGACATATACCCATAAGTTATAGCCCTTATTAAAGGAATCTACATGGGTGTCTTACATTTTTTAAGATTCTAATTAAAGATTCTGTTTAAATTAAATAGAAACAATTTTTCCAGTGGTTTTCATCTTTAATGTGTATTCAATAGCTCTCTCTCCAGTAGTTCATGTACTTAATGATTCAGCCAATTTGATTATGAGTTAATGAGTTTATGTTCTGAGTCAGTGTTCTGAGAGAGTTCCTGCTATCTGTCTCCCTCTGTCTGTCTCTCTCAAAATATAGATATATAGATATGGATATAGTAGTTCCCTCTTATCCATGGGCCCATACTCTTCCAAAATCCTCAGTTGATACCTGAAGCAGTGGATAGTACAGAACCCTACACATAAAGTTCTCACTTGAACTTTAAACACATATGTTAACTTTATTGTATGGTCATGTGTGCTCTCTTCTCTCCTGCCTTTGGATCAGCCTTCCATGGCCTCCCAAGCCCTTTAAAAAAAGAAGAAAAATGAAAAAAAAACTTCCAAATGATGTAAAAGGAGAGACCACCTGCCATCACCACCAAATAGAGCTTTGCCCCTCTGCACCCAGCCACCCACATGTACAATCCCTGTGTGTCTGTCTTCTGTCTGTTGCTGGGCTCTCATGTACCTCATGACTGTTCCTGGCCCCCAAGTGTTGCTGAACTGTGGACAAATCCCCTCCCTCTATGAAAACAGGGACCCCTTCCTGCACCCCCCTTATTTCTCTAGAATTCACAGTTGATCAAAAAGGTTACTGCAACCATGTAAAATAGAACCGCAGATAAAGGGACATATATGTGTGTGTATATGTGTGTATATTATATAGATAAGTGTATATGTATATATATATATATATATACACATACATACATACATATATATATAAAATCAGTTGATCAAGCGCCAGGCTGGAGTCTGGAAGATTCAGCATCTTGAATACAAATCTGGCCAAAGATACTTAGTAGCTAGCTGACTTTGGGGCAAATGACTTAACTCTGATTGCCTCAGTTTCCTCATCTGTAAAATGAACTGGAAAATAAACTTGTAAGCCACTCCAGTACCTGCCAAGAAAACTCCAAATGGGGTAACAAAGGATCAGACACAACTGAAAAGCAACTGAAACTGTATTTATTTGTTTTTACACATGCATGTGTATATGTATGCATATATGTATACATGTGTATAAAAGTGTCTATATGTATGTACATATGTGTACATATGTATATGTGAGTATGATTAATTGATTTGTGGAAGTCAACTTTGTTGATGTTCTATGATCAGAATCTAAAGATCTTGACCCCAAAATATTTGGGGTGCTGACTGTAATAGCCGAGGGAGACTTCAAGGTCCCCTCTTTTAGCAGGTTGGACCAACTTCAGAAAACAATGCTTACTCTTTGCCTTTGAGTTCCAGACAGAGATAGACAGTGGTGAAAACTACTAATTGGTCCAGTTATGTTAAGGGCCTAATTAGATGAGGACTCTGTGAGGGCTGTCAGCCAACTTTTAATGAGCCTTCCTGAAGGTGAGGCCCTGGGGAGTTTTTGTAAATATTCTACCAATTCGCCAAGTAACAAACATTAATTAGTCTCTTGGGTAATTTAAAAGTAGTTATTTTTTTTTTCATTTCAGCACTTGGAGGGTGGACTAGTCTCAGAGAGCTCCTAGTACTATGATTAGAATTTCTGCCTGGTTCAAAGTTTTGCCTTAGGCTCTGGGTCTGGGACCAGACTCTCAGAGCTCTCCAAACAATTACAATTACAATTAGCAGCACTGATCTTCCTCCTTAGCAAGATACAATCTCTTGGGGTCTTCCTTTTACCAAAACAGATTGATTCAAATACATCCTGGAAAAAAATGGATTCTATTTAGGGAGAGCCAGATTTTTTTTTAAACATGTCAACAGGTCATTGTGTTCTCTTATGGACTTAATTGAGCCCAATCGATAAGAATACCTTTGAGAATATTGATCTAGGACTCTGATCAGACTGAATAGGGTATTGTGGTTCAGTAGTAAATCACAGAACTGGGGTCAGAAACCAGATGGAGTTCTGATTCTATACCTAGTCACACTGAACAAAACACTTTAACTTTCTGAGTGTCAGTTACTACATTTGAAATATACTACTACTGTTACTACTAACCTCCTGGGGTTCTCCTGGAGAAATTGCTTGGAAATTGAATGTGTTTTATAAACATAACCTATTATTATCAAATGGGCTACTGGATGCAATGCACTTTGCAATCTTAAAATGCTATATGAATTTTAATAAATGTTGTTGTATTTTATAAATGATCCAAAGTTACCCCAGCCTAGATAACCTTGGCAAAATAGAGCAGTTGCTAACATTTATATGGCACATTGAGGTTTGCCAAGGAACCATGCACTTGTTCAATCCTTAACTTAATAAATATGTTCACCTACAGCTGTGCACAGTAAATAGAATGCTAGACTTGGAATCAAGAGAACTTGGGTTGCAATCTTGCTTCAGAAACTTAGGGTAACTTTGAACCACTGACAACCTCTCTATACCTCAGTTTCCTCCTCCATGAACTATATAGGCTGGACGCAATAATGTCTAAAGACTTTTCCATCTGTAAACATGATCCTATGAATTGTGTGCTATTTACTGACTGAAAGCTTTGGGGCTAGGCACTGACAGGCAGCTGGTTGGCTCAGTGGATTCAGTGCTAGCTCTAGAATAAGGAAGAAATGAGTTCAAATCTAATCTGATGTTTAGTAGCTATGCAATTCTGAGCAAGTGACTTATCCTATATTTGCCTTTATCCACTGGAGAAGGAAATAACAAATCATTCCAGTATCATTGCCCCTCCCACCCCACAAAAACCAACCACCCATG
The DNA here is from genome assembly GCA_028646575.1 of Pseudocheirus occidentalis. NCBI lineage: Eukaryota > Metazoa > Chordata > Mammalia > Diprotodontia > Pseudocheiridae > Pseudocheirus > Pseudocheirus occidentalis. The sequence goes on along the minus strand of CM053596.1, from coordinate 5,993,417 downwards.
GACAGCATTGGCATGCTATCTGTGGTCCACAAAGTCACAGAGTCAGACATGACTGAAGGACTGAACAACAAGAGTATACAACTCTGGTTTCCAGGACGTGGCTCTTGCCTTCAGGAATTGCACTATCTACTTGAGATAAGACACATACATAAGCACAAAATATGAGATGGAATCACATTCGTAAAATAATGGGCACCATCTAAGTGCAATAAGGGTCATGAAGAGGGAGTGAGTACTTCCATTTGAAAAATTCATGAAAGTTTCTTTGAAGAGGTAACATTCAAACCAAGCCTTGAAGTATAGTTAAAAATTTCAAAATTTCAAAATGTGCAGATGACAGGAAGATTCCTGGAGACAGAGTGGAAAGTAAGAGCAAAGGCTGGAGTTGGGGAAATCTATGGCACGTTCAGAAATTAATCAATGTTAGAGAGAGGGTGTGGAAGTGAGAAGTGACAGATAAAGCTGGAAACACAGGTTGGGTGTTAGGAGATGGAAACCCTGGAAAGACAGACTTATTTCAGACTCATTGCCAGGCAATGAGAGCTTTTAAAAGGTTTTTGATTGAGAGGAGACATTAAATGATTAACCTGAGAGTGGTGTAAACCGATTCAGACTAATCAAGGGAGACTAATCAAGAGACTGCTGATATAATCCAGGTGAGATAGTGAAAACCAGAACAAGGGAGATGAAAATAAAAATTTCTAAGACAGGGGTGTATTCATTCATTCGCTCAAATGGATATATGGATTAATCATTTAGATTTTGGCCATGGTTGGAGGTTAGAGCGCAGCATTTTGCAGGAGTTGTCCAGTGAGTTGGAAATGGAGATGTGGTGCTCAGAGGAGGGTTTGCTTGTGCATGGTGGACTTTAGTTTTTTGTTGTTCAATCAAATCTGGCTCTTTATGACCCCAGTTGGGGTTTTCTTGACAGAGATACTGAACTACTTTACCATTTCCTTCTCTTGTTTATTTTACAGATGAGGAAACTGAGACAAATAATGTTAAGTAACTTACCCAGTAACTCACACAGTTACTACATGCCTAAGGCAAGATTTGAGCACATGAATATGAGTCTTCCTGACTCTAGGCCTGGTGCTCTATCTGCTGTGCAACCTTGCTGACCTGTGTGGTAGGAACAATATCTTAATCAACTTCTGCCATGTAGATGGGCCTAGATTTTTCCTTATTAGATATTGAAACCACTCTCAGGATTTTATTTATTGAGAGGATGAAGAGTACAGGTAGATAATATGACTCTCTGATCAGCTCAGTAAGGGCAGCTAGGTGGTGCAGTGAATAGAGCACCAACCCTGGAGTCAGGAGGACCTGAGTTCAAATCCAGCCTCAGATACTTGACATTTACTAGTTGTGTGACTTTGGGCAAGCCACTTAACCCCAATGGCCTTGCCTTCCATCCTCCAAAAAAAAAAAAAACCAAACAGATTAGCTGAGTAAAGGAATTCACCCTAGCTTTGGGGTTTAGCTGGAAGACCATGATGGATAAATAACAGACAGCGAGACTTCATTTGGTTAAATCAACTAGCAAGGATTTCATTCAATATCTTCACTGAGTATCCTTCCCTTACTATAGCTGAGTAAGGATTTTGTTAACTGTTGAATGACCAAAAAGTGTCTTACTTTATTCACATATTAAACTTAAGAGAACTGGCCTCAGTCAGGCCAGACCAGAATCACTGGTATAGTGATAAGATTGGGAATAGAACAATCTGATCTACATGTGAGATGGGTGGTTCAGAGGCAGATAACCCTAGATGGCCCTTGATGCCTCTTATAATGAAGCCTCTAGATGGCAGTTGCTTACCATGCGGTAGCTCCCACCCCTGGAAGATTAGAGACTGTGCCTGTCCATGACCTCTCCTGGAAGGACAGGCTAACTGATAGGAATGCACTCTGTGTTGTTACTAACTAAACGTGTTGTTGTTGTTCAGTCATTTCAGTCATATCCAACTCTTCGTGACTCAACTGGGAGTTTTACTGGCAAAGATTCTAGAGTTGTTTGCAATTTCCTTCTCCAGCTCATTTTACAGATGAAGAAACTGAGGCAAAGAAGGTTAAATGTCTTGCCTAAGGTCATGTAGCTAGTAAGTGTCTGAGGCCATATTTGAACACAGGCCTTCTTGATTCCAGGCTAGGCATTATATCTACTGTACCGCCTAGTTGCCCCAACCAATTATACCCTGGAGAAAATTAAAACAAGCTCTTGGTGGTGGAATTTGTACAATTTCTTGCATTTGGGGGTGATGGACCACAAGCTGGTAGATGTAGATGTTGAGCAAGAGCAGGTCATACTTTCCCCACCCTCAGCCTGGAAAATTGTTTTGTCATAGTCCAAAAATTCATCTTAAGGCTTTCTGTGGCATTTGGGAGACAAATGGAAATGGTACCACATGCAGTTTGTGGAGAGGCTCTTGTGAGGAAATTTCTTGCTTCTTCCCAGGAGCCCAAAGATCTTTCTAGAATTATGAGTGGGGACAAATTTTCTAAAAGTTTCTTTAAAAGTTCAAAAAGAAATGTAGCTGCCAGTCTCATATCCAAACTGAACTGACTTTCTCTGTCTCTGAGTCTCTAGCTCCCTCCCTGTCAACTTCCCCTTTTTGGCTCCCTCCCTCTCACTTTCTATCTCTTTACCCTTCTCTGTCTGTCTCTGTCTCTGTCTGTCTCTGTCTCTCTCTCTGTCTCTGTCTCTCTGTCTCTCTGTCTCTCTGTCTCTCTGTCTCTGTCTCTCTCTCTCTCTCTCTCTCTTTCTTTCTCTGCTCCTCTATGTTTCTCTCTGTCTGCTCACCTGACATTCCCCTCTATATTGGCATAATCAGACCCTGTCCACACATGCCAAATCAAGCCCATGTCCTGGTAAGGAGGAGTTCCTTTCTTTATTTTCTTACTTGTGTGTTTTTTGTTTGGTGACTCTGCCCTGGCCACTTGTGAAGAGGAGTGGGGAGCACAGTCAGTCCCCAGCAAGGCTATACCACAGCACAGGGGCTCAGAGTCAGGTCCTAGCAGTAGCAACAGAATGGGCAGATTCATGACTGCAAGAGGGAATGAGAAGGGACAGTAGCAAAGGGTAAACCTAATGTAGTTCTTTGTTTGCTCTAATAAGAAGTGATTGGCCCATCCAAGCTCTTTCCAGTACAAAATCTGCAGGAGAGAGGGCCAGGAAGACCAAAGGTGGCATTATGAAGTGATGGCATGTTTTCTGAGAGCAAGGGAGAGGTGAAAGGGTCTACCCAGCCCCTACTGAATAGAGAAATCCCTCAGAATGCTGTACTGGGACAAAGATTCAGGATCCCCCTCTCAGCCCCATGGATCTACAAGGGAGAAAGAGAGGGAGAAGTCTTGGCTGGTGCGCCAGGGAACACCGAGTAGCATAGGGCAACCCTCCCTGACTCATAATGAGGATTATGGAGGATACTGGGAACCTTATTTTCTTCACTTGGGTGTCAGGGATGTTTCTGCTCACGTGGATCCATTTACTTTTGGAGACCCATTTTGTTAAGTGCAAACATTTGGTATCCAATGCTTGTTTAAATCTTAGATTTGATCTTTTTGGTGGGAGGGTGAAAGGGTCAGGATTTCTGCTCTTTGTTCTCCCATGTCTATCACTTCTTCATGTGGCTGTTATGTTGTAATGCCAAGCAAAGGCAACTTCCAAGGTTAGGATTACCAGCATAGCAAACCCCATTTATTCAGCAAACATTCTCAGAACAGAGAAAGTCAAAATACAGTATAATCCATACATTTCACAACTAAGTTCTCAATTCAATCCAGGTCAGTCTTCTCAAATGGAGATCAGACTACTCCACCCCTAGACAGTACATTCTTTTAGTCAGTCAAAGTCTCTTCTCAAATGGAGATAAGTTTCCAATCATAAACAAAGTACACTCACAAAAAGGCCAAAGGTTTCCCACCCCTGGACGCAAAGTAATTACAATACCATTCCTTAACACCAAGCACTTTCTCAAAAGGGAGCAGGACAGCACAAAAGGCCCTCTACTCTTAAGCCATAACAAGATCAAGATAACATCTCAGCATTGAATACCCAAGGAGAGGCCCTTCTTTCATCTTCACTCCAGGAAAGCCCTCAGCAGTCTCAGTTCATGGGGAGACAAGGCTCAACAAAGCCATAGCCAGTGTCCTCATCAAGTCACACTCTGCCTGTAGAACAGTCCCAGAACCCTCAAAAGTATCAGCAAAGCCCCCTTCCAGGATTTCTGTGAACATACAACAAGACAATCCTTCTTCAGGGCTTCTGCACCAACAGCCAGGTTCCAGGACCTCTACAGCAGCAGCACTGTCCACCATCAGGTGAACCTGGGGAAACAACATCAAAACAGACAGACAAAATACTGGCATCACAGCCATGCCTCCTCAGTTCTCAGCAGCTCCATGTGGCAGTCCTCTAAAGTCCTGGGCATCTCCAATGGACTCTCAATAACAGCCTCCATGATACTGGATACTGTTCTCCCCAAAAGTCTTTCTTCTTCTGGCCTTCTCTGGGCTTGAGCCTTTCTCAATTCATGGCTCCTCCCAGTTCAGCCCTCTCTCTTCAAGTCAACAAGTCCATCCCACAAGTGGGATTCACAAGTTCTGGGTCTTAACACTCAACCCAAAAGCCAAGTCAATTCAGGGGCATCTCCAAATTCCATTACCATTGCATACATTTGTTTACTTTTTCTTTGCTGCATTTTTGTGTTCTTCTGTCTTTATTTTTCTTTTCCTCCTTTAGTATAGTCTATGTCAGGTTTCTTACAGGCTCAAGATCAGTGTTGAACAATATCAACACTAAAATTCTTTAAGTTGTGAAGGGTAGAAGACAGTAAGAGCCCTATTGTAATGGCTGCTTTTCTTAGTAGCCTAAGGGCCAGCCTTAGGTTTCAGTCTCAGGAAGGATTGAGTCAAGAGAGAGGTATACAGCAGCTGACCTTTATTGCATTGCAGTGTCCTTCCTTAAATATCCTATAGCCCTAGATCTAGCATGCTTCTCATGTGCACTGGAGGGGAACTGACCAATGGGAGATGAGATTGATCAGTGGAGGAGGAGCTGAGCCAGCTGTTTCAGCTGCCACTCTTCAGGCGAGTAATTTCTCCAGAAACTTCCCTGTGAGCTTAGCAACTGAGCTGTGACCCTCAGCACCACAGGCACTTTTTGACTCACACTGGATCCCTACAATTCCCCTTTTTTCTGTTTAAAAAAGTGCCAAGTGAGTATCATGTCAAGCCCCAAGAAATTGGGTATGTATTCTGTCCCAAAAACATTATGGGAAAGGAGCTACACAATCACATCCAAGTAACAGCTGAGTCTAAAAACTTCCTACTCATAACTCAAAATACAATACCAATGATTCCAATACACAAAAGTCCCCATCTAATATCATTTAGTGTCTCAACAGCTATTGAAACATTCTATGTAAGTCCATTAACATATTGTGCAGTTCCCTGGATCTTTCTAAGCAGAGAAACTATAGAGAGTGTTTGAAACCATCAACATGAGTACAATAATAGTACGGTAAAGAGTCTAGGAACAAAGAATCTGACAAAGATAATAAGTCTAACAATAACCTTGACAATAAATTAAGAGTTTGACAATAATAGGACCATATCAACCATATCCTCCCCTTTAAGAGCAGAAATTTCAGGTAGTGTATATCCCTCTAATAGATGATAATGTTAGTTAGAAAAGGCAAATATACATTGAGTACAAGCACAATTAATACAAGTAATAATCCACACATAGGGATAGGTGTAGGCACAACAACATAGGTTTCAAACCAACATTCTCTGCCAATTCATCTACAAATTGAACAGTTCATATTTCACTCAGTAAGAAAATAAAAGAAATGGTTGTTGACATCAAGAGGGAAGCTGTGGCAATTAGTCCCGTGATCAAAGATCTAGCATGGTTCTCATGTGCACCGGAGGGGAACTGACCAATGTGGGAGGAGATTGATCAGTGGAGGAGGAGCTGAGCCAGCTGTTTCAGATGCCACTCTTCAGGCGAATAATTTCTCCGGAAACCTCCCTGTGAGCTTAGCAACTGAGCTGTGACCCTCAGCACCACAGGCACTTTTTGACTCACACTGGATCCCTACACCTTATCACCAACAGGTGTTGTATGGTGGGGATGACATCCTAACCTTCAGCCCCTAAGTTAGTTTTTTTCCTGAAAAATAACTGAAACTGTTATCAGATATAATAAGCTCAGGAAACTAATGGCTTGTCTGTTTAATACTTCTGTGTCTGACTAATATGGATATAGATTTTACATGATTATACATATATAACCTATACCAAATTGCTTACTGTCTTAGGGAGTGTTACAGTTTTGGGGGTCAGGCTGTATAGGTTTCACCTATACCCTTCCTCAACAGGCTTTGGGCATCCCCGGCTCCCGGCTTCCGCTTTCCCCGGGAGAAACAGCTGCACAGAAAACTTAAGACACAGGGCTTGCTTCTTGCTACTTTCTCTTAGGCTTGGCGTGGCTTGAACTCTCTCTCATTTTCCAAGCTTGGCATGGGACTGGAACTCTTCTTCAGAACACAACACTTGCTTTTTCAGAACACAACACTTGCTTCTAGCTCTCTAAGCTTGGCATGGCTGGACTTCCTTCTGCCTCTGGGTAGCCTGTATTTAAGTCCTTTCTCCAGGGCTCCTTAGGGCCCCTACCCTGGCCTTGCCCTCGCCACAGCTAGCCAATCGCCAATCATGCATCACCCCGAAGGCAGAGAGATAATCCTGCTCATCACAAACAGGTGCAACCTTCGCATTCTGCCCCCAGGTGATCACGGGCCTCCTGTTAGCTGAGGACCAGTTCAACCCATTACCAACAAGAGCCCCAACAAGGGAGGAGCGAGGAAAGGGAAGGAGAAAATTTGGAATTCAAAATTTTATTTTAAAAACTGAAGAGTTTTTTTAAGTTAAAACTTCAATCAGCTTTAGTTTGAGAATTTTACATTTCCCTTTGAAATTTTGTTTATTTTTGTTTTATGTTTAATTTATGGAATAAAACAAGCATCTCCACAATGTACAATAAAAAAGATGATTGCATATGAAACTAGGAATCTACTATGTACTTCTCCTTTCAAATACACTAATGTACAATGAAATTTTCATATAAGTGCCTTTTTTTCTTCCCTCTCCTCTACTCCCTCCCTTATTGATGACTACCATTGGTCACAAATAGGTATGTGTAGATAAATATATATAAAATTATTTTATACATACTTTTATTTATCAGTACTTTATCTGGATGCAGATAGCATCTTTCTTTATATGTCCTTTGTAGTTCATTTGGGTATTAATAACAGTAAAAGCAAGTTACTTGCCCATTCTTAAAAACAATATTGCTCTTACTGTATAGAATGGTTCTGCTCATCTCATTCTTCATTATTTCATGCAAGTCTTTCCATGTTTTTCTAAGATCACTGAGCTTATTTGTGAATTTCTTTCTATTTTATTTTTACTATTTTCCTTCTTGGACTCTATTTTTACCCTATCATTATAACCTTATCTTCACCCTTTACCCTCTTATTCCTTATTTAACCACCCTTCTAAAAGTCCCTCCCTTTCTATCCCCCAGTTTTCTTGCCTTTCTAGAAATTCAGAAGACTTCTAAATTTCTTCAGATGTATATGTCATTTCTTCTTCAACACAAATGAGAGTAAGGTTACAGTATTACCAGCCTTCCATCCCCACCTGCTTCCCTCCATATTAGTTCTTCCTTTCATGACCCATTTTCATGAGACAATTTCTCCTTTTAAACTTTTCCTTCCCAATTTTATCTTTTAGAATCCCATCATCATACACAACTCAGCCCCATCCTTTCTTTCAAACTACTATGACTAATGATAACTACTAATTACTAATATTGATAACATATTCATATATCATATGTAAAGAATTTGACCTTAACCATTGCCATTATAATTAGTCTTTAATTATTTCCTTATATTTCTTCTAGATCTGTTATATCAAATTTTCCATTGAGTTCTGGTCTTTTTGTTACAAATACTTAAAAGTTTTCCAGTTCATCAAATGTCCATTTCTTTTCATTCAACCTTATGCTCAAAGTTGCTGGATAGGTTATTCTTGGATGCAACCTCAGTTCCTTTGTTCTTTGAAATATAATGTTCCCTCCCTTTGCATCCTGGGTCATCTCCAGACATCTTGATGAATATCTGGTCATTGGATGCAGATGACTCCAGAGGAGAAAATGAGGCTGGTGACCTTGCACAGCTCTTCCTCACTCAAATAAAAGTCAACTGCAAGCCATGGCATCATTCCCCTGCTGCCATGGGCTTCTTCAAATTTGAAGTACAAACACATTAATGTTCTAAGACTTATGTTCTTTTAATATAGAAACTTCTAGGTCTTGTGAAATCCTGATTGTTTTTCCACAGCATTTTTTTTATTGTTGCTTGCAATATTTTTACTTTAACCTGGGAGTTTTGAAACTTCACTGTGACATTCCTCTAAGTTTTCTCCCTAGGATCTCTTTCAGGTGGTGATAGGTGGATTATTTTTATTTTTGCTTTACCTTCTGGTTCTAAAACTTCATGACAATTTTCTTTAATATTTTCTTGTAATTTTGTACCAAGATTCCTTTTGTGATTATAGCTTTCAGGTAGACTGACAATTTCCATATTGTCTTTCTTCAATCTGTTCTCCAGATCAGTTGTTTTTCTAAAGAGATGTTTCAGATTCCCTTCTATGAATGTTAAAATGAACACTAAAAATTGTTTTTACTTATAATTGGAAAAAACAAAACACTATGAAATACTGCTGTGTCTCCTTTTAACAAATATCCAAGGAGTCTGGAGCTTGGCTCTGAAATTTGGCTGATAGACCACAGTGGGGTTATTGAAGTTGCTGTTGTTGTTCTTCTTCTTCTTTGTCCTTAATTTTCAAATAGGATCAATGACATCAGAAGGTTGATGTCTAGTTTAATGGGTTTAAGTGAGGGAAAGCTGTGCAAAGTCATCAACCTCACTCTCTCTTCCAATCATCAGAGTCCAGTGGGAAGAAATAGGTCTGAACAACTGATGATGGCCCCAGATGAAGTGGGAGATCTTGACCTTTTTAAGCTAAGGTCTGCCTGAGGTCTCATTTTTTCCAAGACAACACCCTTTAAGTAATTAAAGGCTAGGCAAGAGTTGAGGCAAAAGAAGGCCTAGTTTGCCTTCACAAAAGAATCAGTCTGGGAGTTGAAGACCCTCAGAGTTTCTGGACAGAACAGAAACTTTGCTATTTACATTCACTCTGTAAATCAAAATTCAAACAATGAGCAAGTGAGACTAGGGTTGGGGCCCATTATTGCCCAATTAGTGAGAGCCAAATGGTTTGGATTTAATGGCAAAGTGAGGTAGCTCCTTTTGAATCCCAATAGGCTTCATCAAAGCTTGGTTTTCCTGATATATATATATATATATATATATATATATATGAAATCATAAATGAAAACTACATGAGACAAAAGACTTAATTATCCTAGATTTTGGAAAACAAAGCAATGATAGAATAGATAAGTAGAAGGGAAATCTAACTCCAAAACCCCATCATATCTTGCAAAGTGTGAGTGATCAAAATTTATATTCCTTTGGACAGAGCAGAAGAGGAGGGAGGTTGAAGAAGGGGGAGGGAGAGGAGAGAGAGGAAATAACTAGAACTGGCCAGTTGGGTATCCAGATGGCAGCTAATACCACTCACAGATGGTTATTTATCCTTCATTCTCAAAGAGGAGCAGTGACATCAGCAGGGTTATGTCTTGACATGCAAGTGAATTAGATTTAATGAAGCAGAGCTGTATTGAGGAATAAGAAGACTGCAAAGGTAGGAGGGAGTTGGGTTATCCCACAATGGGCAACTCAGAGGCAAGAGAAATTCATTCAGCTGTTTCAACTCATAGTATCTTCTTGTATATCCCCCTGGTTAATGACTTAGATAAATGTCTTGTTTAATTAAATGACTGAAATAAATCTCCTTTGATTTATGATTGAATGGATTACAAGTATCTCATTTTATTATAGGGAACTGACCTTTAGTTCGGTCTGTTTTCCAGAATAAGTTAGAAATGTAAATTTGACAGTTAGATATTATAATGATCATTGAATTAGTGGAAGTAAGCATTATCACACATACAAACAAAGATTGCATAGGTAGAAAGGAGCTCATTTACAGGTATGATAAGATAAAGGGACCTAGATTAAAAAAAGAAATATTCAAAGACATAGGAGACCCATGAGAGTATGTTTTCAAAAAGTAAAAGAAGAAAAAACTATCAGAGAGGAAGTGATCAACATAGAGTCTTCAAAGATCAATAGGAAAATGACTGAGGAAGGCCATTGGATTGATTAATTTTCAAAGGACATTATTCATGATTATACAAAGAATAGTTGAACAGAGTTGTGGGAATGGAAGTTAGAATACAAAGCAGTGAGAGAAGGACTGGTTCTTGTCTTTCATCCTCAAAGAGGCCAAATTACATCACTATGTTAAACTCAAGTTAGAGTGTGTCCAACTGTAGCTGATCAGACCGATACAAATTCCAAATGCTCTACCACAGGTCTGGTACAAATAATCCCTATAAACATTTAGGATGGATTCTTTAAATTTGTGTATCTCACATTTCTTTTGAAGTACTTCAGCTCCACTTTTCTCAGAGAGCAAAGCTTCTTTGTTTCTTTGATATAGGCATGCCATGCTGAGCAGTCCTGCACCAGTGTCTTCCATGTCGCACAATCAATTCCAAAGTTCTCAAGAATGACCTTGAGAGTGTCCTTGTATCACTTTTTCTGACCAATATGTGAATGCTTGTCCTGTATGAGTTCTCCATAAAATAATTTCTTTGGCAAACATACATTTTGTATTTGAACAATGTGACAAACCCATCTGTGTTGTGTTTTCTACAGTAGAGTTTAAATACTTGGCAGTTTAGTTTGAGTAAGGAGGACCTCAGGGTCTGGTACCTTATCCTGCCAGATGATCTTTAGAATGTTTCTAAGACAGTTCATGTGGAAGCAGACATGGTTCTGGTAGACTGCCCAGGTTTCACAGGTATATAACAATGACATCAGCACAATGATTCGGTAGAACCTCAGTTTGGTAGGCAATCTAGTAACTCTTCCCTCCCACACTTTCCTCCAGAGCCTCCCAAACACTGACCTTGTCCTCTTTTGGCACACTGACGTTAAGGGTCTCCAGTTCTTCATAAAATTTGTCTTTGACCTCATCAGACTTCATCATGGTGGGAGAATAGGCACTGATGATGGTGGCACAGCATTTTCCTGCAAATGGAAATTGCATTGTCATGAGCCTGTCATTCATTCCTTTTGATAGACATACAAACTTATTAACTAGATTAGTTTTGATTGCAAAACCTACACCAGGTTGATGGTATTCCCCTTCACTGTGACTATTCCAGAAAAATGTGTATCCAGCTCTGACTTCAATAAGCTGGCCTTCATTTGCCAGCCTTGTTTCACTCAGGAACCTTGTTTCACTCAGTAAATCAGCCTTTCTTAAATTTGCATGCAATTACTTGCTGAGTTCTCTTGCAACAAGAGCCATCCATCTTTCCTGTCTCCTGAATTTTGTGTTGTCTATAAACACATTCCATATGCCGATAGTGAGAAGAATCATCTTTGTGGAAGGTTTTGTACACTTTTTTTGCATTTCAACCACAAGGTGTGATCCCCACTTGCTGTGATAATCTGACAAGGGCTGGGTAAAAAGACAATTTTAGGGCACCTTTTCTAGCCCCTTCTTCACACTAGGAGGTAAGCGGTGTGGTCCTTAAAAGGCTGCTCAGACACCCAGGGGGCTGTCAAATCCCACTGCTGTTTCCAGTAAGAAAACAACCTTATGTCCTGGGCTGCCTATGTGCAAGGTTGTGACTGCAACAACCAGGGTGTCCACACCCACTGCTTCATCATTTGCCTGTCACCACAGGGCTTTGAGATAGACAAAAAATGGTAAAATGTTATGGGTGATGTCTTTTGATTTGTGTGTAAATTGGATTTAACTGAGGCAGAATTACATGAACTCATAAGCTTCACTCTCCTCCAGAGTCATTACAGTCCAATGGCACATGGTGGTTCAAGATGCTCTGGTGTAATGATACTGGGATTTGAAGGTCTTACAAGCCCCTTGAACTTGCTGACATAGCAGGAAGGGGTGGAGCAAGAGAAAACCAGAACCAAGCTAGCATCCGTGCAGTGCTGACTGGAAGCAGTGGCAGCAGCTGTGGCTCGACATGAACTCCTTTTTCTTTGAGCCTGCCAGAATCTCTGCTAAGGACTCCTGCTTAGGACTGCCAGGGGCAGGAACTACAGAGGGAGGGAGCTGCTGGGAGCAAGCTGCCTGGATGCTGAGCAGTTGCTATGAGTGAGGAGAGGAGGATCTTTGCCTGAGGTAGCCTGTCCTGTTTTGAAGGCTTGAGAATGTGGGTGTTTACTACATTAACTACATGTGCCAACTTCAAAACTACTGTGTTGGCTTTGATATTATGGTTTTGGGACTCAGTTTTCTGGTATTTAAATAAACGTTCTAGCTATATTTCTCATGTAGAGAACCTGTTATATTTTGTGATTAATATCCATATCAGCATACTTCTAGTTACTGTAGACAGTGTGAATACTGCATTGTTGATACAATTGGCATCTTTGATGTCCAACTAACCTCTAAGAACTCCACAGAGCCTCTTTTCAGCTGTCTTCATGGCCTTTGGATCATATTATTTTCATCCACCCATTCCACCTAGTGAAGTCATCACATGCTTGGGGTAGATAACCCCCTAACTCAACAACCAATTTGAGAACCCTCAGTTACTCTCAGCTTGGTTTAGCCTGTCTGCCAAAATGGTTTACTGGTATGTGGCTGCTAGGCATGCTAGGTTCTTGGAGCCATATATGAGGGTTATGTGAATCAGACAGACACTAAAAGTGTAAAGCAGCCCTGAAAAGTACTTCACAACCCTCACACCAAAGGTACTAGTCTTCCACAAACACGTAGTACATCCTATTGAGAAAAAGACGAGTGAAGAAATGGAGATGTATGTTGATTCCTTTGTGTAGAAGCTTCACTATAAGGAGAAGAGAGATATTTACAGCTTCGCTACATGCATTCAGAAATTTGTGATCATGTTGCTTCCTTCCCCGGTGAAATGTAATCTGACATATTTCAGTGAGCTCTCGTCATATGACATTGGCATACTGGACTTACTCAGTTAAGCAGACATACTTAACCTTACCAATATGGTATGGAATTCATAAAGGCAAATGAACAGCATAGTAACAAAATGGTGACATTTGCTTGTCACCAGTCCTGCATCACTCCATCCATTCGTTCTCTACCATTTTTCAAAGATATCTAAAACTATTCCCTTAACTAGATCCCCAATTCTTTTGACACTTTGGCATTTTATTTTTCTGAGTCTAGTAAATCAGCCTTACTTAAAACAAAAACTCTTTAATGTCAAAAACTAATTTTTATTTAATCCCTAGTTCTGAACACAGTGCTTGGCACTTAGTAGACACTTAAAATTTGCTTGTTAAATGAATGCAAGATTGTACCTAGAGTTTTAAATATTGAGTGGTAAATGTATGATTGAACCTAGAATGATTTATTCATGATCAGGTCACCATATGATACTAGAAATTATAATAAATTGATACTATTGTCATTGTTATTCATTGATATGATTAATAATTATCATCACTATCATTATTGTTAATTATATTATAATAATTTAAGTAGCGTTTTTAGGTTTACAAAGTGTGTCGCACGTTATCTTATTTAATATTGACAGGAAATCTACCTTACCGCAGGACAGAGGTGGGATACTCATGTAACATAATATTCTCACCTGCCTGAGGTATAAAGTATTCAGGAAAGACTAGTATGTCTGGTGTGAGGACTGCTGAGTCCTTTTCAGGGCTGCTTTCCATATTTGGTGCCCACTTCTCATCCAACTCTCATCTGAGACTCCAAGAAGCTATAGAATGTACAGTCACCACACCCTGGTAAACCATTTTGGCCTACAAACTAACTGCACACTTTTTCTGTTTATAAGAGATCCCCCCTACTCACTCAAGGTAGAATGGGCAGAGAAGAACAGTTTGTTCCGTTGACCATGAAGGCAGCCAGAGCAGGTGTGGTAGAACACTTGGAGCATCAGGTCTCAACCTGTGGGTTATGACTTCTTTGAGGGTTGAACAACCCTTTCACAGGGGTTGCCTAAGACCATTGGAAAACACATATTTCTGATGGTCTTAGGAACCAAGACACCGCTCTTCTATCTGTCTCCAGACAGGTTTGCCCACATGCAGATATGCCCACGTAAGAGTATTAAAGGGTCATGGCATTAAGAAGGCTGAGAACCACTGACTTAGAGCTTGGTCAGACAAAAAAGGACTACAAAGTCATCCAGTGCATCTTGAGCAATCACCAATCATCTTCACTTTGTCTCACCAGTGGACTCCGGTGACTTGGGAAGAGAGAATGAGATTGATGATTTCAGGAAACTCTGCCTCACTTAAACCTAGTTCGTGCATGAAGTAAAAGACACCACCCATACCATTTTACCTAATTCAGAATCCTGTGATGACAGTCAAGTGATGAAACAGATGATGCAGATACGCTACAGGCAGTAGTCACAGTCCCACACACAGGCATCCCAGACCAAAGGGCATCTCACTGGACTGAAGGCGGCTTCTTCGTGAGGAAAGAGCTAGAAAAGGAGCCCTAAATTTTCCTGCTTTACCCAACCCTGTCCTGCTTCCCCAACAGGTGAAGATCCCACACAGAAGAGAAAACTCAAAAAATATATACAAAAACTTTTGCAAATATGATTCCATTCACCTTTATTATGTGGAACGTCTGATACACTCCTGAGGATTTTCTGAAGAACTGTGGAAATGATGGTGAGATGAGGCACTTGAAATGTTTATATGAACTAGTTACACCAGATTTGTGGCAGAGTCTTCCAAGCTTGCATTGGTCTGTTTAACCATAGTCCAACACGCTGTATCTCAACTCCAACATAGAGATATTATTTTGTTCTTCTTTGAGAATAAAAGACAACAAGAAAAAGAGAATAAAAGACAACAATCAACAATCAATCTTATCCAGCTATTCTACCAGGGGACGTTTTCACAGGCTTGAAGTAGACATCGCCCTAACTCAACCTGCTGGTCTGTCAGTCACCCCCAACCTGGTTTAGTCCATCTGCCAAGATGGTTTTACTGAGGTGTGGCCATTGAACATGGCTTCTTGGAGCCACGGGTGAGAGCTGGGTGACAGATGAACACCAAAGTTGGATAAGCAACCCTGAAAAGGGCTCAGCAGCCTTCACATCAGTGATGCAACATATAATATGTACAAAGTGTAACACATAATTTATGTGTTTTATGTAAAGATAGACTGATATGGATATATAATTTATAATTTACATATATATGTGTAATTTTTATAAACTCCACACAAGTCCACAGATTTTTTATCTCTCTTCTTTGTACATGGAGATGTTGGTGTGTGTTGGTGATTATTAAGATGTTTTTAAAATCATCTTGATATTAGATCTGACTAAACAAACCTTTCTGGAGAGTTGTCAGACAGATGGAAAAGTGGGAAAGCTCTGCAGAGATATTTAAAATTAACTATTTTCTCTATCAGTGGGTTGTTGTGAGACTCAAATGAGATATTTATAAGGGCCCAGCACAGTGCCTGGCATGCAGTAATACTAAATACTTGTTTCCATTTCTCATTCCATAATAATCAGGTATAGGTTGTTGTTGTTGTAGTTGTTGTTGCTGTTGTTGCATTTGTCTTTCATTTTTTAAGAGGATTATGGCACCAGCAAAATGATGACATGACTTGCAATTGACTTGGATTTGAGTGAGGGAGGGCTGTGGAAGGTCACCAGCCTCCCATTCTCCTCTAGAGCCATCTGGGTCCAGTGGCCAGATGTTCATTAGGATGACTGGAGATGCCCCAGGATGCAAAGGAAGACCCTTGCCCTTTTAGGTTGACCAATTTAGGTATTCACTTAGAATGATGTATTGGAGAGTGGGCTAGAATAACTTTAAGATATAAAGACTGTAAGTTTCTTCCTGAAATGAAGATGTATCTTTCAAATTATGCATATTTTAATATTTTCTGGTATTTTATATGACTATGAGTCTTAAAAAATGACATTGTCAGAAGTAATGAAGTTGATGATCATCCAAAGGTGACAGATTCAGTTAATAAACATTTATTAGGTTCTTAGCATATAGCAGTCCCTGCACTAAGTATTTAAGATACAAGGAAAGGCAAGACAATCTGCTCTCCAGCAGCTCACAGTCTAATGGGAGAAGTGACAAACAATGATTTTCAAACAAGCTATATGCAGGACACCTTACACATAATCAGCAGGACATCTTAAACATAATCAATGCACATATAATAGCCAGGCTGTTCTGTACACTCACAGTAGTCCCATATTTTTATAAAACCTTACAAATAGGAGACCATATAAAAAGAGTGATGTATGGAAAGGTTCTAAAGAAATATATTATTGAAAAAGATGGTTGGCATATGACAAAGGGCAATTAAAGAATAGGCTGTGTCCTCCAATGGCAGCTTGTGAAGTCAAGGGAATGAGAGGAAGACTCCCAGAAGGTTGCCTAGACACCCTATGTTGACCACATGAGAAGACCTGACCAAGAGTGGCACAAGTCAGGTGGCCATGCCATTTTAGGATACACTGAGGTTCATCAGATGCTATGCCAGCTGTCAGTTCTGAATGAATGTTAAGGCATTGGTATGGTGGTGGCCATGGCTAGTTTTGCAGCTGGAATGGAAGTCTCCCAGGAAAAAATGGAGGAGGAACTATAGTCATCAGCAGGAAAATATCCAGGAGATTCCATTGCATGAGAAGAACCACTACAACTGAACAAGGGACTAACTCATCCATCCCTGACTAACACGCAGAAGGTAACTTCTGTTCAAATATAGCCTCACACAATACCTAGCTGTATGACCCTGGGAAAGTCACTCCTCATCTGTAAAATGGGGACACATTGAAATGATAAGTCATCCCAGTATCTTTGCCAAGAAAGCCTTATGGGAATGTCCACGGTAGAATTGGACATGACTGAACAACTTCTATGCTTTCATGTTGAACCCACTATCCATAAGGACTTGATACAGGCAAGGGAAAATGTGATGACAGACTTTTATTTTTACAAATGTTGGTTGAACTTTTTTGAACTTTTCCTCTTTTTTTATTTAAAAAACATCACTGTTGAAGTTTATTGATTCCCTTCCCTCTGCAATCCTCCACTGCTGGCTCTGTCTGGTTCTGTTGTTTCGTGCTGAAGTGACCTAGCCTGGGCAGAGTGACCCCTTAGAGAAGAGTGGTACCCTTTCCTCCTGGGGCAGGAGCGGCCCTACCAGAAGTCAGTCCACCACTGTACCTGGAAACAGAGGCAGCAGCCTTGACTTTGAGGGAGATGAGAAAATGAGCTGAACCACTAGAAAAGCTCTTGTCAATGCTAAAGCATTTAGATGATTAAGAGACCATGACCATGCTAAGGAATCTCTGAGTAAACAAACTATAGTTCTCAACAAGCAAGCATAAAGAAACTGTATCAAGAAGAATTTCACGAATGTAATGAGGTTGCAAGACACCTACCACAATCTACATTAGTTATGGGAATTCAGCGAGAAAACAGGCAAATCAGAACATTGCCACAAGAAAAAAAAAAGATTTATGCCCATCTCTTGGAGAACACCAGTCTGCTTTAGAACTACAAAGGAGCAAGTACCAAGAGCAGATGTTTACATCACTAATGGCCAGCAAAAAGAATGAGCTAAACATTGTAAAGAAATTCAAGAAGCAATGTTCCAAAGAATTACAAGAACACATGGGCCAAACTACTGAAATGGCAGCAGTAATGAGGAAAGCTGTTGAAATTGAAAGCAGGAGGTTGCAAGGACAGGTCAATTGTTTTTTCGACTTGAACAGGAAAACAAAGTCTTGAGATAAATCCTTCAAATAACTCAATAACCATTTCTAAACCTGAAGAAAAATGATGAATGCAACATTGGCAACCAGCAGTGGTTTGAGACAGGGGAAGAGCTGAAGAAACTGGTAAATCACTGAGCTTGTATCACATGGCTCCTAACATGGCATCACCTCCCTGATATTATGGTCCTCATCGAGTGAAGGACAATTTTTTCGTAGATTGATTGGTATGGCACTAAATATGTAATTTAATTTAGGTAAAATTGCCATTGTTATTATATTAGCTCAACCTAGCCATGAGCAACTGATGTTTTTCCAATTTTTTAGATCTGATTTTATTTGTGTGAAAATGTTTCGTAACTGTGTTCATATAGGTCCTGGGCTTGTTTTGGCAGAGATTCCTAAATATTTTGTAATGTCTGCAGTAACTTTAAATAAAATTTCTTTGCCTATTTCTTATTGTTTGATTTCATTAGAAATATATAGGAATGTTGAGGATTTATGTGGGTTTATTTTATACCCTAAAACTTTGCTAAATTTATTTATTATCTCAAGTAGTTTTTTACTTGATTCTCTAGGATTCTCCAACTATATCATCATATCATCTGCAAAGAGTGATAGCTTAGTCTCTTCTTTGCCTAATTTGATTCCTTCAATTTCTTTTTCTTCTCTTATTGCTACTGCTAACATTTCTATTACCAAGTTGAATGAGAGGGGTGATAGTGGACATCCTTGTTTCACCCCTGATCTTATTGGAAACACTTCTAGTTTTTCCCCATTAAATATAAGACTCGCTGATAGTTTTACATAGATGATACTTACTATTTTAAGAAAGACTCCACTTATTCCTATATTTTCTAGTGTTTTTAATTAGAATGGGTGTTGTATTTTGTCAAAAGTCTTTTCTGCATCTATTGAGATGATCCTATGGTTTTTACTGGTTTTATTGCAGATATGATTGATAATACTGACAGTCTTCCTAATATTGAACCATCCTTGCATTCCTGGAATAAATCCTACCTGATCAAAGTGCATTATTCTCATGATAAGTTGCTACAGTCTTTTTGCTAATATTTTATTTAAAATTTTTGCATCTGTATGCATGAGGGATATTGGTCTATAATTTTCTTTCTCCATTTTGTCTCTTCCCAATTTATGTATCAGTCCCATATCTGTGTCATAAAAAGAATTTGGTAGGACTCCTTCTTCTCCAGTTTTCCCAAATAGTTTGTAAAGTATTGGAATAAATTGTTCTTTAAATGTTTGATAGAATTCTCTAGTAAATCCATCCAACACTGGAGATTTTTTCCTAGGGAGTTCATTGATGGCTTGTTCAATTTCTTTTTTTCTGAAAAGGGATTAAGTATTTTATTTCCTCTTCAGTTAATCTAGGCAGCTTATATTTTTGTAAATATTCTTCCATTTTACCAAGACTGTCAAATTTATGTGCATAAAATTGGGCAAAATAATTCCTAATTATTATTTTAATTTCCTCTTTATTGGAGGTAGATTCACCCTTTTCATTTTTGATACTAGTAATTTGGTTTTCTTCTTTCTTTTCTTTTATCATATTGACTAAAGGTCTACCAATTTTATTGTTTTTTTTTCATAAAATCAACTCTTAGTTTTATTTATTAATTCAATAGTTTTCTTAGTTTCAATTTTATTAATCTATCCTTTGGTTCTCAGTATTTCCAATTTAGTATTTAATTGGAGTTTTCAATTTGTTCTTTTTCTAGCTTTTTCAATTGTGTGCCCAATTTATTGACCTCCATTTTCTCTATTTTATTTATGCATGCATTCAGGGATATAAAACTTCCACAATGAGATGCTTTCACTGTATCCCACAAGTTTTGGTATGTTGTCTCATTTTTGTCATTCTCTTGAATAAAGTTACTTATTCTTTCTATAATTTCTTATTTGACCCACTCATTCTTGAGGATTAAATTATTTAGTTCCCAATTAGTTTTTAGACTATCCTTCCATGGCCCTTTATTGCATATAATTTTTACTGCATCATGATCTGAGAAGGATGCATTCAATATTTCTGCCTTTCTTTACTGAATTCTGAGGGTTTTATGTCCTAGTACATGGTCAGTTTTTGTGTATGTGCCATATACCACTGAGAAGAAGCTATATTTCCTTTTATCCACATTCAACATTCTCCTGAGGTCTACTATATCTACCTTCTCTAAGATTCTATTCACCTCCTTATGATCATAGAGAATCAAATTTTAAAAACTTCTTGTGATAATAAATTTAGCAAAGCTTCAGGATAGAAAATAAACCCACATAAATCCTCAGCATTATTATATATTTCTAATGAAATCCAACAACAAGAAATAGAAAGAGAAATTCCATTTAAAGTTACTGTAGACATTATAAAATATTTGGGAATCTACATGCCAAAATGAACCCAGGACCTATATGAACACAATTGCCACTTTTCACACAAATAAATTCAGTTCTAAAAAATGGGAAAACATCAGTTGCTCTTGGCTAGGTCGAGCTAATATAATGAAAATTACAATTTTGCCTAAATTAAATTATATATTTAGTGCAATGCCAATCAGTCTGCCAAAATAATTATCTTAGAGCTAGAAAAATAGTAACAAAATTCATCTGGAAGAACAAAAGGTCCAGAATATCAAGGGAATTAATGAAAAGAAATGCTAGGGAAGGTGGCCTCACCATACCAGATTTCAATCTGTATTAAAGAGCAGCAGTCATCAAAACTACTTGGTACTGCCTGAGGAATAAAGTAGTGGGTCAGTGGAATAGAATAACTACATGAGACACAGCAATCAATGACTATAGTAATCTACTGTTTGATAAACCCAAAGACCCCAACTTCTGGAATAAGAACTCACTACTTGACAGAAACTGCTGGGAAATCTGAAAAATAGTATGGAAGAAAGTGGGTATAGATCTGTATCTTATACCATATATCAAAATCAAGTCTAAATGGGTGCATGATCTCTGTAAAAATGCTTATAGTGTAAGCAATCTGGGAGAGCAAGGAATAGTTTACCTGTCAAATTTATGGGGCAGGGAAGATTTTATGACCAAACAACAGTTAAAGAGCATTATAAAATGCAAAATGGATCATTTTGATTACATTAAATTAAAAAGTATTTTTTAAAAAAAGTCAACATAACCAAGATTAGGAGGGAAGTCTGAAATTGGGAAAGAATTTTTACAACCAGTGTTTCTCATGAAGGCCTCATTTCTAAAATATACAAAGAATTAAGCCAAATCCATAAGAATGCAAATCGTTCCCCAATTGGTAAATGGCCAAAGGATATGGACAGTTTTCAGAGAAAGAAAATAAAGACATTTATAAGCCTATGAAAAATGCTCTAAATCACTATTGATTAGAGAAATGCAAATCAAAACAACTCCGAGGTACTACATCTCACCAGTCAGATTGGCTAAGATGGCAAAACAGGAAAATGATAAACGTTGGAGAAGATGTGAGAAAATTGGAATACTAATGCATTGTTGGTGGAGTTGTGAACTAATCCAACCATTCTGGAGAACAATTTGGAACTATGCCCAAAGGGCATATGACCCAAAAATACCACTTCTGGGGCTGTATCCCAAAGAAATAACAGAAGCGCAAAAAGACCCATATGTACAAAAATATTTATAGCAGCTCTTTTTGTGCAGGCAAAGAATTGGAAGTCAAAGGGATGCCCATCCATTGGGGAATGGCTAAACAAGTTGCGGTATATAAATGTAATGGAATACTATTATGCTATAAAAAATGAGGAGCAGACATACCTCATAATAACTTGGTGGTATATATACATACATATAACTTATATAAACTGATGCTGAGTGAGGAGAGCAGAACCAGGAGAACTTCGTGCACAATTACAGACACATTTTATGTGTGATGACTGACTTTGATAGACTGGACTCCTCTCAGCAATAGGACATTAGAAGACAACTCCAAAAGACTCATGATAGAAAGGGAGATCCACATCCAGAGAAAGAACTACAGTCTGCAGATTGAAGCACACTACTTGCTCTCTCTCATCTGTGTTTTGTTTTGTTTTATCCCTTCTTTTAATTGTTCAGCCAGTGGTTATAATCCTCCTTTACAACATGACTAATGTTCAATGTGAAGGTATTTGTAGAACCTATACCTGATTACATGCCACTGTGGCAGGAAGGAGGAGAAAATTTGAAACTTAAGACATTGTGGAACTGAATGTTGTAAACTAAAATTAAATTTTAAAATCAATTATTTTTTAAGAAGAGTGAAGGATAAACATCATCCTCTGTGAGTAGAGAAGGAGTTGCCCACTAGGGACCAAACTTCCAGCGGGGCAACTATGCTTCCTTCCTTCCTTCCTTCCTTCTTTCTTTCCTTCTTTCCTTCTTTCCTTCCTTCCTTCCTTTCTTTGTTTCTTTTTTCTTTCTTCCTTTCTTCTCTTTCCATTTAGGGCAATAAGGAACGGGAGATTACTTTGAAAGTTGTTCATGAATTGAGTACCAAAAAATCAGAATCTTAAATCAGTCCTTCATTTTATTCTTTTTATATTATGTAAAGTACACTACCAAATGAGATTTTTAAAAGATATTAGCATACACTCAATATTTTATTGTCATTCACTTTATTCCTATTAAAATTTGTAATGGGAAAGTGGAAACTTTAAACCATTACTATTAGCTAAACAGATAAAAGTTCTCATGTATAGAAACCAGTGATTTCACTAGGGCTCCCTGACATGCTGACATTTTTCTTAACTCTTTTATACAAATGTTGATATTGTTCATACTTTATTTTCAATGAGAACCAATGACATAATGGGATAATGTCTTGACTTGTCCTTAAACTGGATTTAAGGGAGGCAGAGTTGCAAAAAGTCATCAGCCTCACCCTGTCTTCCAGAGTCATCACAGTTTAATGGCAGGACAAAAGTCAGTATGACAGGTGATGGCCCAGGAGGCAATAGATGACGTTGGTGTCTTCTCTGGTATCTGATCAAAGTCTAAGTCCTTCACAGTACCTGCATCTGCTGCCTTCATGGTTGCAATGGCTTGACTTTACAGCCTTTAATTGCTTTCTAGTCTTTGCCCGTCTCTGTCTGTCTGACTGTCTATCTCTGCCTTTGTTTCTGTCTCTCTATGCCTCTGCCATTCTCAGAATGTGTGCATGCATGTGTCTGTCTCTTTGTCTGTGTCTGTCTCTGCCTCTCTGGTTATGTTTTTCCATCTCTATCTCTATGACTCTGAGTTTCTCAGTGTCTTTCTTTGTCTCTGTCTCTGTTTCTCTGTCTCTGTCTCTGTTTCTTTGTCTCTGTATCTCTCTATCTCTGTATCTCTCTTTGTAACTCTGTCTCTGTATGTCTCTATGTAATTCTGTCTCTATGTCTTTCTTATTCTATTTATGTCTGTGACTCTGTCCCTACATTTCTTTCTCCGTCTCTGCCTTTCTGTGTCTGTCTCTGTTTCCCTGTCTATGTCTCTGTCAGTCTCGGGGTGTCTGTGTGTGTGTCTGTGTGGCTGTGTATGTGCACGCATACATGCGCATGTGTATACATGCGTATGGCTGTCTGCATCTGTCTCTAACTCTGTTTTTGTTTTTCTGTCTGTATCTCTATGACTCTCAGTTTCTCTGTGCCTGTCTCTGTCTCTCTCTGTCTCTATATCTCTCTTTGTAACTCTCTCTGTCTCTGTATCTTTTTGTCTCTCTGTGTATCTGGGTCTCTGTCTCTACTTTTCTGTCTCTGTCTCTCTCGGCATATCTCTCTGTAGGTCTCTCTGTGTCTCTGCTTCTATGTCTTTGCCTCTCTCCCTCTGTCTGTCTGTCTCTCTCCCTCCCTCCCTCCCTCTACTTCCCTCCCTCTTTCTCCTCAGCTCCTTCTCAGTCTAGTCTCATCCTCTTGATAGGAATATTTGCACCCCTCAGATTTCTAGGGTTGCTGTCAAGGATTTGAATTTGCTTATATACAAGTCATTATTGATGTATTTGGCTGCTGGTGATTCCCCACATGATCTGTGCACCTTAGATTGGCATACTCATGGAGGGTTGAAGAGTGCCCCTCTCATCTTTTTTCTGATTGTCCCCATTACCATCACCACTTTCACAGGAGCTTCACTCCATGAATTTGTCTGGTTTGGTTTGTATTACTCTATTGCACTTTATCTGATTCCATTCATAATCCTTTGTGTCTCACTTTATGCATTCAAACACATGCTTCTGCGAAGACATCCACAGTCTTCCACAGATTAACAGTCAAAGGGATCCAGGATATGCCAAAAAGAAAAGTCAAGAACAGAGCAATGGCTCCCTTTTGTGGGGTCAGTTTCTCTTCTATGTGAAGAAGAAAGCCCCTAATGTCAAGGGTCTCAGCAGAGCTGGTAAATTTAGGATGCATCAGATCCCATAGTTGGGCCACATATGGGGGTTGTTACCCATAATCCCATGGATCATTGCACCCTTCACTAAATGGCCATGAAGGTAACTTCCACCTTGAAAGTTCCAGCCTTCCCAGTATTGAGAAGAACATGAAACTTTACTGTCTGGTAGGCCCCATGGTTGTGATTAATAATCTGTCAAAAACCTGATGTTTTAATCTGAAAAAGTTCCTTTACCACCCTAGGAATTAGTGTATATAACTTTAAGATGATGAGGTCAAAGGAGATGATTTCTGAAGTTGTCTCTTCCTCTGATATTCTATCATTAGTCCTTCAGTGGCACTATGTCAGGCTAGTCCCACTTGACCTGTCATTGGTAGATGTTCAAGCCAGCAGTGATCTCAAGAGAGAAGACCATGTTTCTTTGGGTTTAGAGCCAGGCTACTCTCCAGATAAACAAAGCTCATCAAAGTGTTTGTGGTAGGGCAAAAGGTTGTCCCCAAAGACTTGGACAGCAGAGACAGTCCCTCCAGAAAGAGAAACTGCTAACATATAGGAGCATGTAAGAGACTATGTGTAGTATTTCAGGTCTATCTTTCATCACATCCACTAGCTTTGGGAAAATCATCAGGACTGAGAAATGGCATCCTAAAGGTATGATGAGTACCATCAAGTGTCGAGGTGAGAGGACGTCAGAATTACACCGTGTGTGTAATAAAGGGTCTTTGCAGGGATGGCTGGGCAAATCCTCTCCTACTGAGGACTGGAAGGAGGGATACACTCTGCTAAATCATAATAGCAGCTCCCATTTTATAGCACTTTCCAATAGACAGAGGACTTTGCTCTCCACACCCTCTATGTATAGGCAGTTTAAGTATTGTTACCCATTTCATAGATGAGGGAATGGAAACATAAAGAAATTATGTGAAAAAGACTTAATAAGTTAATAATTAGTAAATGGTAGATATGGCCCCCAATCCTAGATTGCTAAATGTTTTATTATTATTTCACATTTAATCTCCCCATCATATGATGGGATTTAAATCAGAAATAAAAGATAAACTCCCATGTGTGAATGTGAGAGAATATAGAACCATAGAACCTTCCTTCTGGAAGGAAGAGCATCATTTCCTCTACCAGGGACAGGGTGTTTGTGATTGCCCTTAAATGCAGGGAAGAAGTCCTTTCCTTTGGTCCAGGAGTACAGGATTGCTTGAGAGAGGTATTTGATGGTCATATACATTGCACACGTGGGACAATGTGAAAGGGTGATGCTGTAGCACTGCTCCCAGGCACTCCCTCCCTTGCTTCATAATACTGAGTTCTGGAGAGTTGTTTGGGGGCACTGAGGAAGTGGAACTTGTTCATTGTCATTCAGGTAGACTGAGGAAAACGTGAACCTTGATCCCAATGATGACCCCTATCCACTGCTTAATGTTGTCTTTATAAAAAAGCATTGATAGCTTTTGCTTATACTTTGCCTAGATTCCCTCCTCCATATCCCACCGTCCTCCCAAAGAGCCATCCCTTCCAGTAAAGAATCTTAAAACAAAAGAAAAAAATAAGTTGCCTAAAATTAATCAACATGATTACCTTAATAGTAGTAATGAAACAATATGTTGATTTCTTAAGGGGCAGCTGGATGTCACAGCAAATAGAATGTTGAGCCCAGAGTCAGGAAGACCTGAGCTCAAATCTGGCCTCAGACACTTGCAGTGTGACTGCAGGCAAGTCACTTAACCTTGTTTGCCTTAGTTTCCCTAACTGCCAAATGAGCTGAAGAAGGAAATGGCTACCCACTCCAGTATTTTTGCCAAGAAAACCCCCAATGGGGTCACAGAGTCAGATGTGCCTAAACAACCACAAACAGAAGATACCCTTTTCAGTGTTGCCAAGCACTCCCTCTCTTCTCTCCCTGGTTCTCGTGCTCTTTCTGCCCACCCAGTACTTCAGCAGGGCCATCACAGAGTTCCGGCACATTCTCCTGCCTTTTTTATACCAGTTGGCTAAAGTCAAGCCCTTTCAAGTCATAGGGGGATTTGTCTGATGTCATCATTTCTGATTGTCATTATGATTGCAATTGTTTTCATGAAATGTTGGGGTACTGAACAGAATGACTTTACCAATGAAACCTTTGGTGCTAGGAATGGATACATAGATTTAACCTCATCTACTTTGGACCTGATCACTTTGTGAAAAAAAACAGACAAAGCCAGTAGGAAAAAGACTGGCAAGTGAGCTAAAGTGTAGGCTTTGGACATTGCCTACCTTAGAGATTTGGGACTTTCAAGAGAGGAGGAGGGAAATATTAAATGAATCTTTAAATTCTTTGTCAATTATAAAATGAATGTGCCAATAAGTCAGATGAGATAACAAAATTTGGAATAAAACAAAATTTTAAAATCAGACACTAAATAGAATATTTTAACATAAATAGTAAATTTACAGTAAAATAAATTTATAATAAAGTAAATTTATAAATTTTAATATAAATTACAAAAAATCAAATAAAAGTAGTAATAAGTTACATTGAAATCACTTGGCCTAATGTTCAGCACAGAGTAAGCACTATACAAGGGCTGTTGTTATTCAGTCTGACTTTTCATGGTCCCATTCAGGGTTTTCTTGGCAGAAATACTACAGTAGTTTGCCATTGCCTTCTCCAGCTCGTTTGACAATTGAGGCAAACAGGGTCATGTGACTTGTCCAGGGTCATAAGTGTCTGAGGCCAGATTTGAACTCAGGAAGAAGAGTGTTCCTGACTTCAGACTAGACCTTCTATCTACTATGCCACCTAGCTGCCCTTATGACAACAATAAGATTTGCTATTATTAGTATTATAAAGTATTTTCAGGTGCTTCATTTCATTGGTGCCTCCCCTAAGCCCCATAAATTAAGAATGAAAGCCTTTCATGATGAGAGATGAAAGGAGTTGGTTAATAAGACCCAGGCAGGCTGTTTCAGAGCTGGGATGCCAACCAGGTCTTCTGCCTCCAAGACTTATGGCCTTTAGGCATCTCCACTGGGGACATTTTGACTGTTGGAGAATGACCTAGGGACCAAGTGGGCAGGCTTAGTTCCCTTCTTCCAATGCCAAACTTGCTCTTCACTGACATCCTTTCTCCCTTCATCCAAATCAGAATCACTGTAAAGAATAAAAGGATTGGCTCTTCAACAGAGCTACCAAAATGAATTTAACTAATGTAATAAAACTCTAGGGAGCCCAATTCATCTCTATATTTCTTTATTTGAAAAGGTTAGCTTTCTTAATGAGTTTAAACTTACTCAGTTATTCACAGACAGAGTGGTCTTGAAACAACTCTCTCGTACGGTGCTTCTCTTTTTAAAGGATCTGAGGTCATAAGGGTCTAAGCAGGAAGCAGACAGTGTGGTTCTTCATCTGCCCAGAGCCCCAAAGTGCTCCTTCTAGACCCAGGGATTACATTACATGCCACCAGGAAGCCTTTTCATAAAATACACATGTATGTCTCTGCATATGGCTCCCAAACATAGCAAGTGAATTTGTGTACCTGAGAGGCTGTGTCATGTAATGAATAAAGCTGGCCTCAGGGAAGAGCTGAGATGAAATTCTACTGTGGTGCATGCCAGTCATGTGCCCCTGGCAAGTCACTTCACTTCTACATGACCTAGGCTGACTATAAGTGAAGTGCAAAGAAATGCTGATCTGCCTTGGTAGAGGGATTGTCCTCACCCTTGAGTTTCCCATGCTAAAGAAATCATAAGTTGATCCATCATGAAGGAATACATGCATGCCTCTGCATGTGTGTGTGAATGAGTGAGAGTAGTGTGTGGGGGTGTGTGGGGGGTGTTTGTGTGTGGGGGGGGTGGGGATGTGTTTGTAGGTGGGGGGTGTTTATGTGTGGGGGTGTGTGGGGGTGTGGGGGTGTTTGCATGTGTGCGTGCGTGTGTGTGTGTAGGGAGGTGGATGTCATTGGCTTTCTTCACACTCTGCTTCCTGCCTCAGACCCAACTCTTCAGCTCCTTCTCAGGGTCACTGACCTCCTGAATGGGAAAGTTCTCCATCACTGGCCCAACCTGAACCCACCAATTTCTACTCTTAAACCACCCACATGTTCCAGCCCTGGAAACCTCATGTCAACAAATTGTCCTTTGGATATAGTCACCATCCAAGTCACTTTCCGATCCAAACCTTGCCATCACATCCTTATGTGTATTGACTTCCTAATTCAAATGTAAGCTCCTGGAGGGTAGGGGCTTTCTTTTTTCATTTGCATTCCAATGCCTTTCACATATTGGTGCACCTAATAAATACTTCAAAAATAAATTTCATGTACTTACACACATATGCACACAGGTCTGTTTGCCTTAATCCACTGGAGAAGAAAATGGTGTGCCAGTCCAGTATACTTGCCAAGAAAGCCAGGACAGTACAGTTCACAGGATCACAAAGATTTGGACCCAACTGAATGACTGAATAACAATGGATGGATGGATGGATGGATGGATGGATACAGCTATGATGCATGTTTGTGTGTGTGTATCACTTCTCCCATTCCCTTTCACACCAACCACTACAATAATATTTGAAGAAGTACAGAAAACCACGAAAGGTGGCCATGACATTGGTGCTCCAGAGGTAGCCACAGAAGCAGAAAGACCTGCCTTCCACTCCTGCTTCTGACACATCCTGCCTGGGAGAATCTGGGCACCTGGATACTGCTCTAAGTTACAGTGCAGGTTCTGATCCACATTCAGAAAGGGAATTTATCACCTGGAGCTTCCTAGACCATGGAAATCACGAGTCTAGGGGAGAAAAGCAAAGTAAAACCCATTGCAGAAACACATATATACATACATGCACATACATACACATATAGACATGAATTGTAGTTATTTCAAACAGAATGAGCTGGGCTTACATTGAAATCAACACATATAAATCCATGAAGGTGCACGTGTGTATGCAAGCATGTATTTCTGTTTGGAGCAGGGAGATGTTAATATTTTTTGGTTCCAAAGTGCCTTTCCATTCACTTCTTTTATCTTTCAGGAAAATACCTTAGAAAGTTTCTTATGGAGAAATGGAATCAAACCACCACTGGTTTCTTCTTACTGGGGTTATTCCCCCCAACACAAACTGGCCTGCTCCTCTTCCTCCTGGTTGTGCTCATCTTCCTAATTGCCTTCTTCGGTAACTCAACCATGATTCTCCTCATCTGGATGGATCGCCACCTCCACACTCCCATGTACTTTCTGCTCAGCCAGCTCTCTCTCATGGACCTAATGTACATTTGCAGTACATTTCCCAAGATGGCTGTCAACTTCCTGTCTGGAGACAATTTTATTTCTATGGTGAATTGTGGTTTGCAAAGTGTCTGCTTCTTAACTATGGCCTGTGCTGAAGGGTTACTCCTGGCATCTATGGCCTATGACCGTTATGTGGCCATTTGCCGCCCCCTCCATTATCCTATTCTCATGAACAAGAGAATGTATTTGCTGATGATTGCTGGGTCTTGGGTCTCTTCATCCATCAATTCCATTTTCCATACAGTGTATGCACTCTGTATGCCTTTTTGCAGGTCCAGAATCATTAATCATTTCTTTTGTGATATCCCAGCCATGGTGCCTCTAGCCTGCATGGATACCTGGGCCTATGAGTACACAGTGCTCTTCAGCACCAACCTGTTTCTTTTGGTCCCTTTCCTTGGCATCATGGCTTCCTATGGTCGGGTTCTTTATGCCATCCATCATATGCGTTCATCACAGGGGAGGAAGAAGGCCTTTACTACCTGTTCTACCCATCTGACTGTGGTCACCTTCTACTATGCCCCATTTGTCTATACGTATCTTAGGCCCCCATCTCTACGTTCCCCAGAAGAGGACAAGAACTTGGCTGTCTTCTACACCATCCTCACTCCTATGCTCAACCCCATCATCTACAGCCTGAGGAATAAGGAGGTGTTGGGGGCCCTCCAACGAGTCTTTGGGAGATCCTTATCCCAAAAAGAGTAACTGGGCACATAAAGTTACAGAAATAGTATCAGAAACAATCTTATCAATCACATAGATGGATAACTTATTTGACAGATTAAGATACAGGCTGCATTAATCCATCAGTTCTGATTAACCATTATTTTAAATTAATTTTTCATTTTTCTCAATTAACATACATTTACTTTCTCTCTCTGCCATGTAGCCCTGGAAATAAACAAATTGCAAGCCCTCGTAGCAACGTGGAAAAATCAATCAAAACAAATCTCAGCATTGGCCATCTCCCACAATGTGTGCTCCATTCTGTATCATTGGCTCCTCCCTACTCTGTTAGAAGGTGTGTACAATTCTTTATCACCAGTACTGTCATATCATTGTTGATCTTTTGGATAATCAGAGTTCTTAGCTGTTTCCAAACTACTTGCTTTTTTCAGCTGCCAAAGAAATTTTCTTTAAGCATAAATTCATAATATGTCAGTCCTTTAGTCAATAAACTCTAATGGCTCCCTGATACCTGTTGGATAAAATGCAAACCTTTATACATAGCATTAAAAATGTTTCATAAACTGATTCCAACCTTTCTTTCCAGTTTTATTCTGGTCTATTTTTCTGCTCTACTTCATTTGAAGCCCCTCCCACAGGCTTCCATGGACTGAGATAACTGCCCAAGAAAAGGGATTCAAGGTCATGGCTATTTAGACTTAAAGATGAAAGAGAATAAGATCTAAGAAATTGGAAAGTGCATCAGAAAAGTGATGTGACATGAAGGAAGCCTATGTCCATGGAGATCAGGATGAAATCAGTCAACAAATACTGATTAAGCACTGCCTAGGTGCCAGGTGCTGTACTAGGGGCTAGGAATGAAAATGCAAAAAATTAAATAAAATTCACTCCCATTATATTTATATCCTAATGTGGATTACAGATAGTACATGTAAAATTATATACAGCTGGCAATAATAGAAATATACATACATGTGCATATATGCACGGATGTATGTGTATGTCTGTATACATGTAGAGTCATGGAATACAAGGTACTTGGAACCAAGAGCAATAGCTGTTGTGGGGAGGGGAAGAAGAGATGAGAAAAAGCGTCATGGAGAAAATGGTTCCTTAAGTGCATCTTAAAGGAAAAAGAGGATTCCATAAGACTGGTGTAAAGAGAGATTAAGTCTGAGACATGAAGGATGTCTAACGTAAAGACGCAGTAATAAAAGATGGAATTCTGTGTGAGAAACAGAAAGGAGGCAAATTTGGCTGAATTACATGGTCTAAGAGATATGAATTTTCCCCCTGAGGTTTGCCTTGGCTACATCTCCCAAAAGGTTTGTCTGTTGTCTCATTACTGTCATTATATTTGATGAAATTATCGACTGTTTCAATCATTTATTCACTTTACCATGTTTACCCCAGTTTCCTCATCTGCAAAATAAGCTTTGCCAAAAAAACACCAAAAAAGATCACAAAAAGTCAGACACAACTGAAAAATGAGTGAGCAGCAAAGCTTAAACAAAGAGCAAATATTACTATGAGAGATTAAGATAATAATCCTGGAAAGTCATGTCTTCAT
Organism: Pseudocheirus occidentalis; assembly: GCA_028646575.1. NCBI lineage: Eukaryota > Metazoa > Chordata > Mammalia > Diprotodontia > Pseudocheiridae > Pseudocheirus > Pseudocheirus occidentalis. The sequence continues at coordinate 5,961,483 of CM053596.1, read as the reverse complement.
GTCTGCAGCTTGGCAGGGGATGCGTGTCCTCCTCTGTTCTGCCCCCAAGATTCCCTAGCTTCCTTCAAGCCATGGCTCTGGGACTCCATCCTACCTGAGACATTTCCTGAGGCCCTTAATTGTTCACACTCTGCCTCCAGAAATGTGTTTGTATCACTTGGCATATTCTTCATATTTTCTTCCATGAGCACATGCTGGGTGTGCCTCCCCTATCATGTAAAGTCCTTGAGGAAGGCACTGTTTCAGGGTTGCATTTGCATGCCTAGTGCCTAACACAATACTTACACATCTCAAACTCTAAGTGTATATCAATATGAGTTGAAAATCATAATTTCAGAAAGTTCTGAGAAATGTTTCTACCTTGCTAAAGCCATTATTAATAAAATACCATATAGAAACTGCCCAAAGTTTGAGTTCACCCTAGCCAGGGACCAAGCGGGTCCTGGGGAGAGTGTGTCTTCAAGTTTTTTGGGGGAAAGCCTTGTGTTTCTGTCCTTATTATATTTTCTCAGTAAATACACATTTGTAAAACATTTTGGCTTTTTAGGGTTATTTTTAAGTCACTGCTAACCACAGGGATGATAAACATTCAGTTTGTTTCCTGACCCTGGCCATCAGTTTCCTAAATCAGGAAAAGACAAAACAGAGAAGGAAAATTACACACCAATTTCTCTTATGAATATAGATGCAAAAATTCAAAATAAAGTATTATCAAACAGACTACAGCAAATCATCATGAGAATAATACACTTTGACCAGGTAGGATTTATGCCTGGAATGCAAGGGTGGTTCAATATCAGGAAAACTATCAGTATATTCTATCGCTTCAACAACAAAACCAGCAAAAACCATGTGATTATCTCAATAGATGCAGAAAAACCTTTGGACGAAATACAACATCCATTCCTATTAAAAACACTAGAAAGTATAAGAATAAATGGAGTTTTCCTTAGAATAATAAGTAGCATCTATTCAAAGCCATCAGCAAGTATTATATGTAATGGGAATAAACTAGAAGCATTTTCAGTAAGATCAGGGGTGAAACAAGGATGTACACTATCACCCCTCTTATTCAGTCATGTACTAGAAATGTCAGCAGTAGCAATTAGAGAAGAAAAAAAATCAAAGGAATCAAATTAGGCAAAGAAGAGACTAAGCTATGACTCTTTGCAGATGATATGATGATATACTTGGAGAATCCTAGAGAATCAAGTAAAAAACTTCTTGAGACAATAAATAAATTTAGCAAAGTTGCAGGATACAAAATAAACCCACATAAATCCTTAGCATTCTTATATATTTCCAATGAAGTCCAACAGCAAGAGATAGTAAGAGAAACCCCATTTAAAGTTACTGTAGATGTAATAAAATATTTGGGAATCTACCTA
>CM053596.1:5942952-5959595 GCA_028646575.1 Pseudocheirus occidentalis | reverse complement strand
TGGACTAAACTGAAGTTTGTTAGAAATCAAGGGGTAGAAAGTTTGTGTGGTTTTCTAAGAACTTTATTTGGAGACTAAAGTTAATGGTTGCTCCATGAGTGGAAGATCAGTATATTGTGAATTGTTGATTGAATCTTTAAGTGTTAAGCTAGTTTCCCTCTTAGGGAAACCAGGTGAATTGATTGATTGAATCTTTAAGTGTTAAGCTGGTGTTCCCCTTAGGGAAACCAGGTAATTCTTCTTTTGTTCCTTGTTCTAAATATTGTGACTTTCTGTAAATACTATGCTAAATATTGTGATATAATATTGAACTGTGAATATTGTACTGAATCTTGATTTGTAATGGAATAAACAGAGTGTTCACTACTACTGTGTAATCCAAATCTTAAAAGCTGTTCACAGTAGCATTATTTTGGAAATCTACTGTTAATTGCCTTTACAATTCCCTTTTGCTTTCCTGTTCCTACCCTCTGTTGTTACAGTTATTCCTTGCTTCTCCTATATGATATGATTAACCCCATTCTTCTCATTCTATTCCTCTCCCACCTCTCATTTTCACCTTTTAAAATATTGTCTCTGGGGTGGCTAGGTGGCACAGTGAATAGTGTACCAGTCCTGGAGTCAAGAGGACCTGAATTCAAATCCAGCCTCAGACACTTAACACAAAATAAACTAACCATGTGACCTTGGGCAAGTCACTTAACCCCAATCGACCTCCAAAAAGCAAAAAAAAGCACTGTGTAGAAAAAAAGTCATCCCTTCCTATTCAATTGGTCCTGTGCCCTCTGTCTACATATACCTGTACACATACATATACATACTCACATATGTATTGATACACATATATACTCTCCTATATAGACACAAGTGTATGTGTATATACATATATGTATATTATATGTATATATGTATATATATATATATATATATATATTCCCTTCACCTATCCTCATACTGAGAAAAGTTTCATATGTTACAATTATTGTTTTCCCATGTTTGCATGCAAATAGTTCAACTTTGATAAGTTCCTTATGATTTGTTTTCCATGTTTACCTTCTCATGCTTCTTGTATTTGAATGTCAAATTTTCTATTAAATTCTGTTTTTTACTCAAGAATGCTTGAAAATCCTCCACCTCATTGAATGACCATATTTTCATTATACTCAGTTTTTCTGGGTAGGTGATTCTTGGTTTTAATCCTAGATCCCTTGCTCTCCAGAATATCATATTCCAGGTACTTCAGCCCCTTAATGTAGAAGCTACTAGATCCAGTGTTATCCTGATTGTGTTTCCACAGTATTCAAATTTTTTCTTCTTGGCAGCTTGTAATATTTTCTCCTTGATTTGGGAACTCCAGAACCTGGCTATAACATTCCTAGGAGTTTTCTTTTTGGGATCTTTTTCAAGAGGTGGTCTGTCAATTCTTTCAAGTTGTATTCTGTCCTCTTGTTCTAAAATATCATAGCAATTTTCCTGGAGAATTTCTTGAAGTATGATTTCTAGGTTCTTTTTTTGATCATGGGTTTCACATTGTCCAATAATTTTTAGATTGTCTCTCCTGGATCTATTTTTACAGGTCAGTGTCTCTTTTTTTCAATGAGATATTTCACATTGCCTTCTATTTCTTCATTTGTTTGGATTTGTTTAATAGTATCTTGATTTCTCATAGTCATTTGCTTCCATTTCCTCCACTCTAATTCTGAAGGAATTATGATCTTCAGTGACCTTTTGAGATTCTTTTTCCATCTGGCAAATTTGACTTTTTAATGCATTCTTCTCTTCATTGGCTTTTTGAGTCTCTTTTGACATTTGAGTTAATCTGTTTTTTAAGGTGTTATTTTCTTCAGTCAGTTTGTTGACTCTCTCATGATTTTCTTGCATCATTCTCATTTCTCTTCCCAATTTTCTTCTACTTCTCTTATTTGTTTTTCAAAATCTTTCTTAAGCTCCTCTATGGCCTATAACTAGTTTGCATTTTTCTTGGAAGCTTTTGGTGCAGACATTCTGACTGTGTTGTCTTCCTTCCATTCCATGCTTTGATCCTTTTTGTCCACAAAAAAGAAATCTAAGGTTGGATTGCAGTGCTTACTTTGCTTCCTTTGCCTGCTCATGTTGTCAGTCAATTACTTGACTTTTTGGCTCATTAGAACTCTGATTTCAGAGCGGAGAGCTTTGTCTCAAATAGCCGGGGTTTTAATAGCTGCTGGAGCTCTTAGGAGGATGCTGTCTCTGCAGCACCCACCAGCTTTGGCTCATTGGTCATGCACTTCAGGACCACCATCCAACACCATGATCCTGATCCAGGCAGATCAAGGCAAGAACACTTAGCCTCTGAATGATTGCTTTGCTCCCTGCAATCTGCAGGCCAGGAGCTCTGAAGTAGCCATTTGGAGGTGGCAGCAGGCTGCTGCTTCAGACTACTTCTTGCTTTCAGTGCAGGGGATGGACCTGCTCTTCTCCCTCAGATTTCACAGAGTTCCACTGACTTTTCCCTTTGTACTTGGCTCTTAAGGGTTGATAATTCTGGAAACCACTACAGCTGCCAGCTCCTGAAAGCTCCGCCCATGGCTGGTCCTGGCTGCCCTAGAACTATAGCCACAGGTTCATGACGGGCTGGTCTCAGCTCCCAGAGCTTGTCTTCAGTGGGAGTTTTGTTTCTCTGTGACGTTTTGGGTTCTGTAGCTCTAAAATTTGTTTAGAGTCATACTTTATAGGTATTTGAGGTAGTTATGGTGGGAGCTCACAGAGTTCTCTTGCTTCTATGCTGTCCTCTGCCCCGCCACATTTCCTTCTGATTGCTGCTTTTCCTGCATCCTAAGAGTTTTGGTATGTTGTCTTATTTTACATCATCAATTTAGAGGAACAAAATTAGATGCACCCCATCAATATCAGAAGTTTTTTTTGAGACTCTTTTCCATATCCTCTTTTGAAGTTCTAAAGGAGGTCCCTTTAATATACTATAGATCTTCTCTCTCAGAAGTAAAAGAAGAGTCTAGAAGAAAGTCTGCTGAAATTTAGAAAGCATAGTGGCCAAAGGAATAACATCCAATGTGTAGTGATTAGAGGTCCTTTTATCCCCATGGTAAGGTTTTTGAGACATTGTCTTTGGGCATGGTATCTCTTCTTTGCTGAAGTCCTGGTGGAACCATATATCTACATCCAGTCTAACCAAGACTACCCGCACAGATACTGACAAATACTGATATGTAATCAGAACATTCACTGGAAATTAAAGTTCAAAAGGTCCACTTCCATATGAAAGGGGGAAGGCTCCAACCACTGATGCTGAAAAGGCCAAAGTTAATCAGTTCTATGAAGACACACAATGTCTACTAGAAATAATACCAAAAATTGCATTAATCATAGGGAATTGGAATGCAAAAGCAGGATATAAAACAAAATAATTAGAATTACAGGCAAGTTTGACCTTGGAGTACAAAATGGAGGAGGGCAGAGAATAAAAAGGTTTTGTCAAGATAAATCACTGGTCATAGGAAACACTTTTTCAACAACCTAAAAGGTGACTTTATACATGAATATCACCTGATGGTCAATATAAAAACTATATTGATTAGATACTTTACAGTCAAAAGTGAAGAAGTTTTATGCAAAACAAGCCCTGGGGATTAATGTGACTAAGACTATGAGTTTCTTATTGGAAGATACAGACATAAATTAAAAAATAAGAGGTATTACCAGACCAGGCAAACATGCCCTAAATAACATCTCTTATGAATATGAAGTGAAAATAATGAATAAATTTAAGGGATTAGATTTGGTATGTAAAATTCCTGAGGAACTATGGACAGAAGTTTACAATATTGTATGGCATGCAGCAACAAAATCTTTTTAAGGAAAAAGTAGAACAAGGAAGCAAAATGGCTGACTGATGAGGCTTTGTAAATAGTTGAAGAAAGAAAATGAAAGATAAAGAAGACAGGGAAAGATCTATCTAACTGAATGCAGAATTACAGAGGACAGCAAGAAGAGACAAGAAGATTTTCTTTCATGAGCAACACAAAGAAACAGGAGATAATTCTTCTATTATGATAATAGATAAGACATGATAATGAGAAAGACAAGAGTTGTCATCAAGAAAATGATTGATGACAAAGGAAGGTTTCAGTAAAAAATGGGCATGATAAATGACAGAAGTGTTACTAATTTAACAGAAACAGAAGAGCAAGTAAGAAGCTTTCAGAAAAATAATCTACTTCTGATTCATTAACTACACTAAAGTATTTTACTGTTCAACTCACAACAAAAATGTATCGTCTTCCAAAAAATGGGAGTACCGGATCCTCTTACTAAGTCTTCTGAGGAACCTGTGTGTAGGCCAAGAAGTAACAGTCAGAACAGAACACAAAACAACTGATTGGTTTAATATTCAAAAAGGAGTATGACAAGGCTATATATTGTCACTTCATTTATTTAACTTATATGCAGAGTACATCACACAAAATGTCAATTGATACCACTCTGATAGCAGAAAATAAAGAACTAAGAAATCTCTTGTTGAAGGTGAGATAGGAAAGTATAAAAACTAGCTTGAAGCTATGCATAAAAAACCCCACTAAAATCTTGGGAACTGGTCCCATTACTTTCTGGTAAACAGAAGGAGAAGAAACAGAAGCATTGTTAGATTTTTTTTTCTTGGGCTCAGAGACTACTGCAGATAGTAACTGTAGCCATGAAATGAAAAGATGCTTGCTCTTTGGAAGGGGAGTTATAGCAAACCTGTACATCATACTTAAAAGCAGAGTCATCACCTTACTGACTGAAGGAGGCTAGATATAATTATATGCTCTGGGTGGGGCAGCATATTTGCTCTACCTTTTTGAAAATAAATTTAAAATTGTAATAAAAACAATGACATGTGTATAACACCTACTGTGTGCACATGGCTTTACAGATGTTATATTTGTTCCTCACAACAACCCTGGAAAATGGGTTACCCTCCTTTTACATTTTACAGTTGAAACTCAGACAGAGTTTAAGTGATTTGCCCAATGCCACATAACTAGTACATGTCTAAAGTCAAATGAACTCGGTTGGATGTTGCTGACTTCAGGCCAGGTGCTCTATCCATAGTGCTACCTAGCTGTGAAACTGTGCAAGAAAAGTCACTGGATGGTAAAAAAGTCACGTTTGAAGCTGATAGACAACTGACCAAACAATCATATATTCCAAAGAAGTCAATTACAATAATGAAAGTATATAACATCTTTAATCATATCTAGCAAAACATTCATAGCCACATCTTTTGTCATATTAAAAATAAAATAAAATTTTCCAATCAAGTAGGCAGTAACTGAACAAGTTATGATATGTGAATACAAAAAAAAAATTACTTTGGTCTAAGATAGTACAGTTATAAAAGAAGAATAAAAGACCATAGAATTCGAAACAAACAAGTTAGGCCATACCACTTTCCACTTAGAAAATGGCTTTGGGTTCGAAATGCTATATAATATTATTATATAATTTTATAAATATTATGGTTTTGTTGATACATTTCTTTAACCTTTTCCCCTTGTGACATTTGAAAAGGTTTGAGAGACAGAATTTCTGATAATTTAATTATTTTATTAATAATACCAGTATGTTCATGAATAAAAAGAATGGTAATTTGGCTGTCTCTTTCTTAGACCAAAGACAATCATATCAGCAGACCTGTTGGAAGAGGAAGGGTCCCAAGGGTGGCGATCAACTCTGATTGGCTAACAATTAAGGAGAGAATGAATATTACAATAAGGGGCTGGCTGAACTTGAACTTTGATTATATCATTTATTTCTAAGTTACTACCAGCTATGGTCAATCCCCACCCAGATTTCAGTAAGGACCAATGGCTTCCCCATGAGGATCATGTCTAGATAGAGGGGAAGGCTAGCTCAGCCTTCAGAGACTAAGACCTTGAAATGAATATAAAAGAGAAGGGAGAAATTTGAATTCCCCCAAATCAGTGGTTATTAATAAGCATTGCTCTCATCCACTTGTAAGGAAGAGCAACAATGAAGTGAGGGATCATTTAGAACTAAAATTAGAATACATTTTAGAGCATTTTAAGACAAAGTTTATGAAGCTATCTCGCCTCTATGGCAATCAACCCCTTACTCTTGGCCACCATGAATTAATGCGAACTTTGCAAACCAGCCATACATATCTATTAACCCTTTGGACCTCTCCTTTTGTGCCTTCTAGATAAAGGGTGAATGGAGCTTATTATATTATTTTGAGAGAATCTGAGTGATGACGCACCATTCAATCATAGCAATAATTTACACAATGCACATTAATTAATGTTTCTTTGACTCCAAACCGAGTGCTCTGGAGAGAACTTCATTTGGCACTCTACCTTTTCCCACCTAGGGATAATTACCTCAGTGCAATGATCTCTGGTATGTTGCATTTTGCTGGACATCAGGGACACTGTCCCTGAGGCAATGCTCAGAAACTAACAGAAGTGGAATTGGCTTATATTGGTATCACATGGAGTTTGTGGTGTAACCTTTGCTACAAATATAATAGGGAAAATTAAAAAAAAAACTTTCTTCCTGGCCAAGTAGAATAGAACTGTAGTGGTCAGAGAACAAAGGATCTTTTTTCATTGCCAGCTGCTCCTGCCTTAACTGGACGAGTTCTTTCATGCTTGTCCTTTGTAATGCAAAATCTGGAATGCCATTTTTGGGCATCTCAGTTTGGAGAAGCTAATAGTAAAGAACTCTTAACCAGTTTAACTCCAAGTAAGTTTGTATAGAATATTTTTCTTCCCCCCCCATTTATTTATATTTCCCTTTCCTCCCTTCCTCCTTCCTTTTTCTCCTCCCCCTTCTTCCTCCTTTCCTTCCTTCCCTTCCATCCTCTTCCCTTCCTCACCCTTTTCTACTTTCTTTCCTTCTTTCCTGTCTTCTTGTCTTTCTTTTTCTACCTCTCTATTTATCCCTTTCTTTATGCATTTTCACCTCTTATTCCTTATAATTAGAATGAAGATACGTCCAAGGAAAGAAAAATGTCAGTGAAACCATTATTAGAATTAAAATTGAGTCCATCTATATAATGGCAGAAGCAAATCAGATTTCTCAGTTTCAAGGGGGTGGTGGGAGGTTAATACATATGTGACCATTAAAATCATTGAGTCCTTTAAGTCCAAATAAACATGCCCAGTAAAAATGAGGTAAAATGTGCCACCAGCAGAAGTGACTTGTCCAAGGAAGCGCAGAATAGAAGTGGCTCATTCAGGCGCAGTGATTCTAAAGCCATTGTCATTCCCCACATATCAAGACCAGTCCTTCCTTACCCCAAGTCGTCACTTAAGTCAAAAGAGTTTGCCCAGTAGTCCCTTATAGACTTTATGATTTCCCTAATGTTAGAAACCATAAGAGAAAGAAAGCAGAAATAAGAGTACTACAGTTTTGTCAATATTTTCAAACTTCACTATTTCATGCAAGAAAATGTTACCATGGAGGTTTCAGAATTTAAAAAAAAATGCAACAGAGACTTTTAGAAATTTACTTTAATTGTGTCTCATGAAATTTTATAGTGTTAAAAGGCTGGATTTCATGTGACTTTGTTATTAAACCCATTATTCGGGCTATTAAGGTCTCAGTAACACACCTTTCAAAGATCACCTTAGTGACCACATTCATTCACAGAATCAGCTCTAGGTCTTTGGAGTTTAATAAAAACACATACAGTTGTTTGTCTCACATTTTATTGACTTTAAAAATTGGCTTTCATAGGTATACCCCCAATTCTCAATACCAATGAATAACAGACAATGAGAAGCAGTTCTGCATTTTTTATTTGTGTCAATGGCAAGAGGAAAGGGGGACTCACATCTGAAAGGAAAAAAGTTTCAGTCCAGTATATTTAATATGTGTTGGATGTCAAATTTCATTTGCCATGGAAAAGTGTGGGAACTTAAAGGGACTGAGCTTTTGGAGCATTTTATTATTGGAGATTTTTAAAGAATATAAAACCCCCACAAAACTTAGAGAATCATTTGAATTCAGTCCGTATAAAGGTACAAGGAAGGTGAACATTTTTGGTATCAATAAAACACATTAGCCAAGCAAAATGTTTTATTTAACTCTAATTACTTGATGCATACAATATGAGTCTACAAATTTGAGTCAAATTAGGTATTTTTTTCTGAGAAGAATATAAAAAATCTGGTGTGGCTCTGATATAGTCACTATGTCTCTTTTCCAAAGACAGCTTGACCAGGTTCATAAACAGATAAGGACACAAGGTTACCCACAAAAGAATCAAATTGGGGATAGGTACAGTGAGCGCACACCAAACCATGGGATAGAATGAATCAGTCTCACAGTGGAAAGAGATGTCCTAGACCAATTACCTGGCAATGGATCCCCTTTGTAATATCAATGGAAAGTGATTATTCTGCTTTTGTTTGAAGATCATAAAGGTGAGAGATCCTACTATCTTGTAGGGCTTTAATCCATTTACTTTTTGACTAGCTTTAATTATTAGGAAGTACTCCTTACAACAAGCATCAGTTTGTATCTCTGACAATTCTACTCATCACTCTGAACTCTGTTTTCCTTATGAATATATGAATAAAATTTCCAATCTCTCTTCTGTGGGAAAGTCCTTTAAATAACTGAACACATATCATACTCTCCCTAAGCCTACTTTCTTAGTCTAGGCTAAATATCCTTAGTTCTAGAGCTGATGACTCCAGTCAACTCATATTGACTCCAGGTTATACTCTAATCTGATTATTCACTTGTGGTTGTGCTCCAGATGGTTAATGAGACTAGCCCTACCCTGGGGAGCCAAGCAAAATCTTTTCAACATAACAATCATTCAATAAATGACAACTACTCTTTTATCCTCCCCTGTAAATCTTTTTTTTTCTGTAAGCTAAATATCTCCATTTCCTGCAAACAATACTTATATATTATAAAAATCAAATTCCTTTATTTCTTTGCTTTTCATTGGAAACTCTCCAACATATCCACAGTGTTCTTTTCAAAATGTGGTATCCACAGTCGAATGCAACATAAATCATTGATACGAATATTGAACAACACAGAGCAAAGGACTGACCCCTTAAGTACTCAGATAGAGACTTACCTACAGTTGGCATAAATCAATTAATAATTCACCTTCAAACATACAAGATGGGGGAAGCAAAATGAGATTGAATTTGTTCAGAAAACAATCTGGGGGTGTTTGTGGATTGTAAACTTAATGTAGATATCTAGAACATTAATGTCACATCATAGTATTCTAATAAAGGAAGAGCTTCCAAGAATAGTGAAATAGTGATCTCCACTGAACTTGGCTCTTGTGCCAACTCATCTGGATCATGGTATTCTGAGCTGATATACTGAAGAATGTTAAGAGAAGGGGCAACTAGTATGGTGAAGGGACTGGAGTCCATGTCATATGACCATCAGATGAAGGAACTAGACATGTATTGCTTGGATAAGGAGATTCAAAGGCTCATATGAGAGTAGGTTTCATTTATTTGAAGGTCAGTCATATGGAAGATGAATTACGTTGTTTTCTGAGTGACCCTAGAGGGCAGAGACATGATTCATTTATGGAAATTGCAAGAAATCCAGTTTAGACATGAAGTTGGAAAACATAACCTAACAAATGAAGTAATGAAAAACTCATCTGTGCTAGAGCAAGATATGATGGATCCCTCTTCAAATAGAAGCTGAATATCCCCTTGCAGGTATGTCATAGTAGGGATTCCTTTTGTGTATGGTTTAGACCACATGGCTGTTGAGCACTTTTCAACTTTCACATCCAAGGATTTTGTAAATCTGTGATATCTGGTGGGCTAGGACAAAACCTTCCTAATAATACCATCATTTCAACCTAATGATTCCATCTTGACTGAAAGGATCTTGAGATCTGAGAGACTCTCTCCCTCTTCATGTTCACTTCCTTGCCTCACTAACCTATTTTTAAGTCCCAGCCACAGTATCACCTTCTGTAAGGGGTCTTTTCCAGTCCTCCCTAATGTGGGTGCCTTCCTTCTGAGACTTTTCTTTATACTGTAAGTATTCTATTTAGATATAGTTTTTTATGTATTGTGTCCCCCATTCAACACTGGCCTCTTCAAGAGCAAGGACTGATTTATATTTTTATTTGCCTTTCTTTGTACCCCCAGTATTTAGTTCATTTACAGAGACTTAGTGGTACTCGATACATTCTGGCCATATATTCTTGGCCAGAAATATGTACTTTGAAGTCATCTTTGGAAGACAACCACCTCTCTAAGTGTGTTAATACCTTCAAAGAAAACTTTCCAACCATTTTGTTGGTTCATCTTCTGGGCAACTGTAAAAATCACACTGAGCAGCTGCTGTAGACTGCCAAATTCCTTTATAAGGAAATTAGATTTCCCTGTAGTTCATCATGATGGTGCCATGAAGATCTTTGTGAGTTCTCAAATGCATATCATGAGGACCAAAAGTCAGTTCCACATCTATAAAATGAAGGAATTTTACTCGATGACCCTAAAGTAACTTTTTGCTCTTAATCTATGATTCTCTAAAACAAAAAAATCTGAGGTTCAGGGAAAGTCTTGAGGTGGATTGTGTTGTTTAGAGACCAATGTCACTAATTTTGAGAAGCTAATTTTCAGGTTGACTCAATAGTGATGAATTTTTCCTTGTAATAGGGACAGTCAAGCAAGATCAATTAATTAATCCACAAGCACTTATTAAGAATCTTGCTTTGTGCCAGGCACTGTGATAAGTATTATAGATACAAATACAATGAAAGGGATAATTCAAGGAGCATATAGTCTAATCCAGTGGTTCTCAACCTTCCTAATGTCGTGACCCTTTAATATAGTTCCTCGACTTTCCTAATACTGCGACCCTTTAAAAGGGTCCCAGCATTAGGAAGGTTGAGAACCACTGGTCTGAGCATTTGTTAAGTGCTTACTGTATTTTAGACAGAAGTATTAGTATAAGAAAGAAAGGGAAACAATGCCAGTTCTCAAGAACCTTGTAGTCTAATTGGAGAAACTACTTGCAAACAACTGAGGTGCAAGTTACTAGCCCCATGACTCTGGAGAAGTCATTGCAATTCTTCATGGCACAAGTTCTTCAACAGTAAAATGACAGGTCAGCACAGATGACCTCAAAATTCATGATCCTATGCATTGCCTTTTCATTACATTTTATATTTATTTAACCCTAAGAGACTGGTACCTAGCATGGCATCTGACACATAGTAGCTTCTCAATAAGTGTTGATTGATTGATTGATTAGAAGTTTTAATAGAGAATAATAGAGTATGGATAAGCTGGCTTGGGAAAGTAGATTTCTACTGTTTTATAAATTAATAGCATAAAATTAACTGGGGTAGGGGCCCTGAGTCTAGTTGATTAATTGCTACACATTTTAATTGAATTCAGGCCAACTAGGAAGTGTTTCGGACCACAGGCAGCCATGGCTTGGTTATAGACATTTCTGCCTTAGTGTATCATCATTAATAGCATTGGCTATAACACCAGATGAAGCCATTCCCCAAACTAGACACAAATAGTGGCAAACCATTAGATTTTTGGCTCTTACCTACTATAGTAATTTAGAAAATAATCTCATGACTGACTTTTAGGAAGTCTTCTCTCTGTATTATGGCCATCACATGGCCACAATTTCACTCTGGAAAACTTGTAACTGAGGCCTCTCATGTTTCTTTTTAAGCTTAATTGATGTTTTCTTTTTGGTTTTATATCATATTCATTTATTGTTTCCCACTATCTCACTCACAAGCATTCCTTCTTTCAATGATTTGTTTTTTAAACAGTCCCTTTATCAGGAGCAACTTTCTTCTCCCTGAAAGGCATTACCATTGCGACTTAGTAGGCAAGAGTATCTACTTACAGACTCTCCATGGTCTGGGGATTTCAGTTTCAAAGAAGCAGTGGCCATCAGGACAGATCAGGTGAGTGGGATGCTAGGAAAATTACTCCTCCAAACTCCATTCCCAACTAGCCGAATGATGGAGTTGCTTGTGATGACTCATTTGCTTAATTGCTTTGAATGAAAACCATTTAAGTGAGCAGAGTGCAAACAGAGAAAATCTGCCAACCAAATATGGTGGAAAACACATCAGTCAGAGGAAAAAATAGTATATCATGAGGAGGGAATATATCTGTGTCCCTTCCCTCCCTTCCTGTACTGGGAATGAAGGGAACTCTATTGTTTATTTGTCTGTCACTGCTTGTAATCCTTCCCTTTCAGTCTCCTGGGGAGTATTTTGATGGTAGAGGGAGGGGAAAATGTTAGTTACTTTATCCATTGCTAGAGAAAGCATTCAGAATGTGGAAAATTTATAGTTTTTTAAGTTAGTTTTTAATTAGTTTTTAAAATTACTTTAATTAATTAAATTAGTTTTTTAAAAATTGCTCATTAAAAGTGAGATGGTTATTTAAAAAACAACATTGATTAGGACTACATGGTAGAAGGCTAATCAATATATATTTATTAAGCTCCTGCCTAATTAAGACATTATTAAGCACCAGGGAGGGACTGTGCTAAGTAGTAGAGATACAAAGAAATGCAAAAAAAATCCCTTCTATCAAGGAATACATAGTTTGATGAGAGAGACGACACACAGACCACTGTGTACAGGCAACATATAGACACAATAAATTGGGTGTACTCTCATAGGGAAGTCACGAAGATTAGGAAGAACTAGGGAAGGCTGCTTGCAAATGAGGGGATTTTAGCTGTGACTTGAAGGAAGCTAGAAGGCAGAGATGAGGAGTGAGAATGGGCTGGATGGGGGATGGTCAGTGAAAATGTGAGGGACTGGGAGAAAGATGTCTTCTTTGAGGATCAGTAGGGAGACCAGTGTCAGTAGATAAGAAAGTACAAGGTAGGAGTGGGAGGGGAAGTAAGTTATAAGATTGTAAAGATGACAGGGGGTTATGAAGGGCTAGGAATACTAAATGAGATCTTATATTTGATCCTGGAGCATCAGTTTATGTAGGTCTTATAGGAATTGAGGTCTTGCCGCAAGGAAAGTAGTTTCAACTTTATTCAGGAATCAGTAGGAGCTACTTGACATCTTACAGCAGAGAAATAATATCATCCCAAATTATTAAATTAAAGTTAGTGACCCAAGCAATGTTTTCTATTTCACTGAGAGCACAAGACCCAATAAAGTCAGTGTTTTAGATATATAAATATAAATCCAAGTATATATGTATTCATATATGTATATGTATTTTCTACCAATGCATATACCTACATGTGTAACATACACATATGTAGATATACATATATGTGCATACATAGGCATATGCATTGATAAATAGCACAAACATATATACATTATATGTGTGTATGCATAGACACATATATGAAATAATATCTAATATCTACAGGTCACTAGCCACAAAGGTAGCTAAGCAAAGGAAAAGACATCTGGAGGAGGTTATAACATCTCATTCTTTGGTTATATTTTGAAATACTATACCAGGTGATCCACTCTCCACGGATAATTACAAACAAAGGTATACATACCATACCACATCTGGAGATGCTTTTCTGCCTTTCCATACTTTATTTCCCAGACTAGAGGATTTAAATTCAAAGCAGAGCAATATGGCAAACTTTGTAACTTTGAAATATGTTCTTAGAAAGATCTGATAAATTGAGATTGCATTTAGAAATACTAAAATATTTTTTCTTTTCAAAAATAAAGGATCGTCTCCCAAGTCCTAGATGGCTTCTGATCTGAGTCACTGAATGATGAACTAAATCATAGCCACTCAACTCATTATAGGAAAAAGGGAAGCCAGTGTGGGGGTCACTGAAAACATTACTTTGCTCTTTAAGCATGCAACATAGGGACAAAGACAGACACTGGTTCTGTGATTTTATTGGTAAATAGAACTTCCACGTGAGTACATTTCCTTTACTAATATAGATCCACATTTTTTCTGCAACTCTTAGAGACTTTCTCAGAGTAATAGGTGGTTAATTGACTTTTCCAGGGTCACACAGTCAATGAGTGTCAGAAACCTTGTTGCATGTAAGGTTGAAGTACTATGGATAATAATGACATGACTCCTTCTGGGCTTTGGAGACAGAATGACCCACAGAACTGCTTATTGCTTTCTCCTTTATTTTCTAGGTCACTGCATGAAAGATTTGGAGAATGTCTAACTTCACCACTGTGACTGAATTCCTCCCCATGGGGTTTTCGGACATTCGAGAACTGCAGATCATTTATGCTTTGCTTTTCTTCCTCCTTTACCTGGCCATTCTGATGGGAAATCTCCTAATTGTTGTAGTCACTACTCTTGACAGTAGCCTCCACACTCCCAGGTACTTCTTCCTTAGGAATTTGTCCATTGTGGATGCCTGTTACATATCAATCACATTCCCCAAGGCATCTCTTAACTCACTAGTGAACAGCAGGGCTATCTCTGTTGCTGGTTGTGCAGCCCAGATATTTCTTGTGCTATTTCTTGCATGTGTTGAGTTTACTTTACTCACTGTTATGGCTCGTGATCGCTATGTTGCCATATGCCACCCACTACACTATGCAGTAATCATGAGTCCCCGAGTCTGTGTGCAGATGACCTTGACATGCTTGCTCACTGGACTCCTCTATGCAGGTTTCCACACTGGCTACACATTTCACTTGCCTTTCTGCCAATCCAATGTGATCCACCAGTTCTTCTGTGATATCCCCTCTTTGCTCACCCTCTCGTGTGCAGAAAATTTCAGCAATAAAATATCCATAGTTGCCTCTGTTCTAGGCATTGGTGTTGGCTGCTTTGCCTTCATCACTGCTTCTTACATTCGTATATTCTCTACTGTGTTCAAGTTTCCAGTGAGAGAGGACCAAAGAAAAGCCTTCTCTGCCTGCATCCCCCACATCCTTGTGGTGTCTCTTTTTGTTACTTCTGTTTTTTATGTGTACTTATAACCACCTTCACATTCTGAATCTGTTAAAGATTTAGTTCTTTCAGTGGTTTACTCTATAACACCTCCTTTCCTGAACCCCATCATATATAGTCTCCGAAACAAGCAGATAAAGGAGGCTGTGAGAACAGTAACGAAGAGAAAGCTTTTTTACAGAAATATAGCATAAACTATAGTTCTTTCCTCATTTCCTTGTTGAATTCAGTTCTACTTGAACTTAGAATGATAGAAAGAATTTGAAACAAAAATGTAAAAAAGTGAAACATGTTTTTACATGTAATTGTGAAACAGTTAATGAAATAAAATATATTAAAATATAAGTGGGAAATGATGAATGTTAGAGGTCTTGTGGGAAAGAAGGAACAACAGACCCATATGTGCATGGTTCCATGTAGAGCCAATTTAGACTGCTAAGGTGTGTACTCCCTCCCCTACCTGAGGTTTACAGTCATTCTTACCTCATCACCTGAATGCATCCAGGCATGAAATAATAAGGGTATTACTAAGGCCAGTCAGTGCCTTTGTGACTTTCTGACTAGTCCCAAGTCCTCATCCTCAATATGAAGCAAGCAGACAGAAAACAGTGATAGAGTAACTGTGCATGCTCTGATTGGAATGGGAAGTTCTTCCACCTGACATCACCAGATACTTCAAATAACAGTTTCCCCAAGCCTCCCCACATTGTATGACAGGAGGCAGAGCATGGTACATATGGAGCGGCCAGTAGCCAATACTCCATAACAAAAACAAAGCCTAAATGGAATGATTTCAGGATGCTAGAATGAGAAAACCTAGCTATAGAAAGTTTGGAATATCAACATCGTCTCATCCAGTCTCTTTGTTTTCCATAGGAGAAAGTGAAAACTAGAATGGTAAAGAGAATTGCTTGTTGTCACATCCGTAACAAGTTAACAAAACCAGACTTTGAAACCAGTTCACCTGATTGGAGATTTCATCCATCTTCTCAATCTCATCCTCTCTTGATTTCTGAAATTTGAACATGAAAAAAGATAATGTTGAAATAGAACATAGAGGTGAAAAGAGGGGAGTAAACAAGTCAGTGACCAACCTAATAACAGTTCTAACTGTATTCCATGATGTATTGAGAAAAAAGCATATGTAATTCCCAGAAGTTAAAAAATTTTATGAACTGAAGAGGAAGTAAATTACTTAAATATCCCCATCTCAGAAAAAGAAATTGAACAAGCTAACAGAGAATTCCCTAGGAAAAAATCTCCAGGGCCAGATGTATTTACTAGTGAATTCTTTTTTTTTAATATGTAAATTTTAATTTATTTCTTGGTTATATCATTCATTTCCGCAAGGTTTTGAGTTACAAATTTTCTCCCCTTTTTTTCCCTACCCACCAGCCCAGAACATTGATCCCACTGTAAGACCCGTCCCACAATCTGTTCCCTTTTAGGCCCTCCTCCAACACCTCTCTAGCTTTCTAGCAGGGCAGGGAGCTCCTCCCTGCCCCCATTCCTGTATGTATTATTTCCCAGTTGCATTTAATTGTGTAGCTTTAAATACTAGAGGGTTGCAATTCCTCCCCTGTCACCCACTCCCACTGGGAGGAGCAGCAATTCAATACAGGCTGTACTTGTGTAATTACACAGGACATCTCCATGGTGGGCAAATTGTGAGAGGTTAATTATATGTCCCTCCTTCCTATCCTGCACCCTCACCTTGTTTTGTTCTCTACC
>CM053596.1:5922245-5942452 GCA_028646575.1 Pseudocheirus occidentalis | reverse complement strand
GTAGATGTAATAAAATATTTGGGAATCTACCTACCAAAACAAACCCAGTACTTGTACGAACACAACTACAAAACACTTTTCACACAAATAAAATCAGATCTAACTAATTGGAAAAACATCAGTTGCTCATGGCTGGGTCAAGCTAATACAATAAAAATGACAATTTTACCTAAATTAAATTACATATTTAGTGCCATACCAATCAATCTACCATGAAATTACTAGGAAAAAATGGTGACAAAATTCATTTGGAAGAACAAAAGGTCCAGAATATCAAGGCAATTAATGAAAAGAAATGTTAGCAAAGGTGGCCTAGCTGTACCAGGTTTTAATCTCTATTATAAAGCAGCAGTCATCAAAACTGCCTGGTACTGGCTAAGGAATAGAGTAGTGGATCAATGGGATAGTTTGGGTACAAAAGACTCAGTAGTCAAAGACTATAGTAATATGCTGTTTGATAAGCCCAAAGACCCCAGTTTCTGGGTTAAGAATTCGCTATTTGACAAAAAATGCTGGGAAAATTGGAATATTGCATGGCAGAAACTGGGTATAGACCATTATCTAACGCCATACACCAAAGTCAAGTCTAAATGGATGCACAATCCATACACCAAAGTCAAGTCTAAATGGATGCACGATCTAGATATAAAGGCTGATACTGTAAATAATCTGGGGAAGAAAGAAATAGTCTATCTTTTAGATTTATGGAGCTGGGAAGATTTTATGACCAAAGAAGAGTTAGAGAGCATTATAAAATGTAAAATGGATAATCTTGATTACATTAAATTAAAAAGTTCCTGTACAAACAAAGCCAATGTAACCAAGATTAAGATGGAAGTGGGAAACTGGGAAAGAATTTTTACAACCAGTGTCTCTGGTAAAGACCTCATTTCTAACATATACAGGGTATTATGTAAAATCTATAAGAATACAAATCATTCCCCAAATGATAAATGGTCAAAGGATATGAACAGGCAAGTCTCAGAGGTCAAAATTGAATATATCTAAGTATATGAAAAAATGCTCTAAATCACTCTTGATTCAAGAAATGCAAACCAAAATAACTTTGAGGTACCACAGCTAATCAACCAGATTGGCTAAGATGACAAAACAGAAAAATGACAAATGAGGGAAAGGACATGAACAAATTGGAACACAAATGTATTGCTGGTGGAACTGTGAACTAATACAACCATTCTGGACATAATTCTAGAACTATGTCCAAAGGGTTATAAATAATTGCATACCCTTTGACCCAGTAACACCACTTTTGGGGTTTTATCCCAAAGAGGTCATAGAAGTAGATCTATATGTACAAAAATATTTATTGCAGCTCTCATTGTGGTGGCAAAAAAAAATGGAAATTAAGGGGATGCTCATCAATTGGGGAATGGCTAAGCAAGTTGTGGTATATAAATGTAATGGAATACTATTGAGCTATAAGAAATGGGAGGAGATGGATTTCATGTTTACCTGGAGAGGCTTATATGAATTGATGCTAAATGAGAAGAGAACAACCAGGAAAAGTTTGTACATAATTGCAATGTCATTCACCAGCAGATTCCCAAAAGAATGCTACTGTGAACAGCTTTTAAGGATTAGATTACACATTATAGTGAACACTCTGTTTATTGTATTACAAATCAAGGCAAACAGTCACAATATATCACAATATAATATTCACAACATTACATCTTATCACAGGAAATCACAATAAAGTGTTCATAACAACTTAACATTAGAATGGCCACACAGTTTTCAGTACAGTGGCCACAATATCTAGAACAAAGAACAAAAGAATAATCATCTGGTTTCCCTAAGGGGAAAACACTCCTTACTTCAAACTTCAATTTCATCCAAGGGGAGGCCTTTTCTTCACCTTGACTTGAGGTGGTCTTTCCAGTTCCCCGGATCCCCTTCCATGGTCCCAGCTCCCTCCTGAATCCACCAATAACCTGAATTCAGAAGCAGACAGCTGCCAGGTTCTTGTCCAGTCCTCAGGGCAGTCCCTGGCACAAACTGAACTTCACAGGGTCCAGCACATCTCAAACCCTTCACCACTTCTCTTGCCTGGAACTCAAGGATCAACCAGACCATGAACAAAGTCTTATCCTGTTCATGCTTCTTCAGTCCTCCAGAAGTTCAGCTGGCCCTAGGACCCAGAAGGAATATTGGCCTTCTGGGTGGCCTTCACCAGATTCTGGTCTCAGAAAAACTCCATGTCAGTTCTCAGTCAGCTTCCAGATGCTGGGAGAGGAAGTCTCTCTCTCTCTCTCTCTCTCTCTCTCTCTCTCTCTCTCTCTCTCTCTCTCTCTTTCTCTCTCTCTCTCCCCCCTCTGTCTTTTTCTCTCTGTCTCTTTCTCTGTCTCTCTTTCTGTGTCTCTGTCTCCCTGTCTCTGTATCTGTCTCTCTCTGTCTCTCTGTCTCTCTGCCTGTCTCTCTCTGTCTGTCTCTCTCTGTCTCTGTCTCTTTCTCTGTCTCTCTCTCTGTCTCTCTGTCTCTCTCTGTCTCTCTCTCTGTCTCTCTCTGTCTCTCTCTGTCTCTGTCTCTCTGTCTCTGTCTCTCTGTCTCTGTCTCTCTCTCTCTCTCTCTCTCTCTCTCTCTCTCTCTCTCTCTCTCAAGAAAACTCCAACTCACTTCTTCAGTCCAGCAGCCCAGCTCCCAGACACTGAGACAATCCTGCTTTTTCCAACAGGAAAATTCCAATTCTGTCTCTCTGTCTCTAGAATTCTTATTTATATACACACAGTGGCCTCCTGTCTCAGCCAATCCCCTTCTTCCACATCAACAGGGGAATTCACCTCTTCTCAACAGTGGACGGGGTTCACACCTTCCACACAGAGCTCACACCTTCCTTACTTAGCCCTAAGTTACTAAGTGCTAAGTATCTACTGAATTGATTGCTGTTACAATAATCACAGACACATAGTATGTGTATGTGTGACGACCAACCTTGATAAACTGGACTTCTCTCAGCATTGCACAGCTATAAGACAACTCTACAAGTCTCGCAATGGAAGAAGATACCTACATTCAGAGAAAGATCTAGAAAGAACAGAGTTTAAATGGAGACTGAAACAATATACATACTATTGTTCTTTTCCATGTATGGTTTTGTATCCTCTTTCCCATTGTCCACTCCATTCGTTCCAACTCTTCTATACAACTAGTCTAATGTCAAAAGTGAAAGTATTTGCAGATTCTACACCTGACTGCTTGCCACTATGGTTGGGAGGAGGGAGAAGGAGGGGAGAAAAGTTGAAACTCAAGGGACTCTGGAAATGAATCTTGTAAACTAAAATTAAATAAACAAATCAAATTTTTAAAAAAAAAGAAAATGCCATATAGAAACTGCCCAAAGGGGAGTGTGTCTTCAAGTTTTTTGGGGGAAAGCCTTGTGCTTCTGTCCTTATTATATTTTCTCAGTAAATACACATTTGTAAAACATTTTGGTTTTTCAAGGTTGTTTTTAAGTCACTGTTAACCACAGGGATGATAAACATTAAGTTTGTTTCCTGACCCTGGCCATCACTTTCCTGTCTAACTTTGGTTCTGACCTTGTTGTGAAAAAATTTATTTACAAAAAAAAGATTAATTCATTTACTCAAGCCATCCTTTATACACACCACCTACCAATCACACAGTTGCCACTGAGCTTTGGATTCCTCATTTGTCCCCATAAAGAGTATGATTGTTGCAACATTGAATGCCATGGTTGGTGTAGAGCTTAAAATCTATGCTGCAAGCACAGGGCTTTAGGGATCAATATGTGTTTGCTATCTAGGTGGCACAGTGGAGAGAGCACTGAGCTTGGAATGAGGAAGATTCATCTTCTTGAGTTCAAATCTGGCCTCAGACACTTACTTAGCTATGTGACCCTGGATAAGTCACTTAACCCTATCTGCTTCAGTTTTCTCAGCTGTAAAATGATGTGAAGAAGGAAATAGCAAACCACTCCAGTATCCTAGCTAAGAAAACCCCAAACTGCCTCATGAAGAATCAAACTCAACTAAAACAACTGAACAGCAACACAGAGTGGTTGGGAGAACCACTTGTAAATCTCCAAGCCTTATTTAAATGCTGTTATTAAGTGGGATGAACCTACACATCTCCCTGCATCCCATCCTCACTTGGCAAGAACAGAAGGTTTGTCCTCTTCCAGTTACCATCCACAAAACTCTTTGGTGAATCATCCACAGCTCTGCAGAAAATATTCAATTACTCTGTTAAACCAGAAGGGCACAGCTGGGCAAAGGGATTCTCAGAAGATGCATAATAAATCCCAAAGGGAACTTTAGCTCTGATTCAGGCCAATGAATAGGCATCTGCTTCAGCAGCAGTGCCTCATGTCCCATGCCTACTTGGACTTCATGGTTTTAGTTGAAGAGTCAGCAGCATCATTCACTTTCTCCATTCTCAGGATGTTTTTCCACCAGACCATTCTGACTACAATGATCAGGCAAGTTAGCTTTTAAAAACTGGATGGAAACATAAATGTTCTAAATTATATCGGTGTTTT
This sequence comes from Pseudocheirus occidentalis, assembly GCA_028646575.1. Lineage (NCBI taxonomy): Eukaryota > Metazoa > Chordata > Mammalia > Diprotodontia > Pseudocheiridae > Pseudocheirus > Pseudocheirus occidentalis. The sequence continues at coordinate 5,937,933 of CM053596.1, read as the reverse complement.
TTAGTTTAGAATCTTTTGTGATGGCAAAGGGATCTGCTCCGTGTGTCGTAGCCTCTAGGGATACAGGCAAGAATAAGGGCATCTCAGGATCTAGGAAACCTACTGATTCAGCTGATTTCTGGGTTCTGCCCTTGCATTTTCTCAGAAATTGGATCACAGGGTAAGAATAATCATAGCAGCAATGATAAGAGAAATGTCAATAACGCTTTGCGATTAGCAATGCTTTCAGTACTGGGTATGTTGTAATGACTTTAAAAAAATGTTTGCTGACTGACTCCTTACATCCTTGCCCCCCACTTGATCTGCACAGCAAATGTGGGGTATTTGTTATTACCCCTGTTTTATAAATGAAAACACTGACGCACAGAAATGTTTGGTGAATAGTCTGCGGTCACTGTAGCCTGTAGCCTGACTTGAGCCTAGGCTTTCATGATTCTCATTACAATATATCATGATGCCTCCCACAGAATCCTAAGATAAATGATTTAGATTTGAGGTAGATTTTAGAAGGCACCTAGTCCCAGCTCCACCTTACCCTTCATCTTTATATATAAGGAAACTGAGGACCTACAAAATGAATTGAGTTGCTGATGGTCATAGAAGTAGTAAAGAGTAGGAGAATTAGAACTCAGCACCTGTAACTAACATCCAATATTCTTTCTATTATAGTCTTTTGATTGTACTGCTATTTTTTAATGGGAAGGCGGTGTTTACGTGAGCAGTGTCTATATGAAACTAGTGTGTAAAACTCTTTGGAAGGAAGTGAAATGATCAGGGATTCAATGCAACAACCAAATTTGCTGCCTTGCTGGTTGAATCCTTTTTAATTAATCTGGAGCCCTTGAGTCAAATGGAGAGACACTTTTTAATTCAACTGGTTCTAGTCTTTACTCAATAAAGAGGAATTCACTTTGCAACATTTTGAACAAGTGATTTTCTAGGCTCTTCTTTAACGTCTCTCCTACCATGATACTCACTAATTCAAGTAAGCCCATCTTATTATTCCACAGGACTCATTGTATGATTTATTACCTTCTTTTAAACTAAAATGTTTTCCCTAAAATGTTTATGCTTCTCTCCGGCAAGTTATACCTCAGGACTGCAGGCATTGAGAGGAGCTTTATAGAGCCCCTGAAAGTAATATTTTACATTTTTTCACCCATTAAATTCTAGCTTCTGAAAGAGTCATAGGTAAGTGTGCAGAAGGGCAGATTGGTCAGGAGATGTGATATGAATGTAAAAGTGAGGCAACATTTAGGTTATACCTTCTCTTGTCTTCTGGACCAGGAGACAGCAAAGTGCATGGTCCTTTTATCAGATATTAATCATGCTTCTCCACCAATTTGATTGAATTTCTTTCCTTACTTCCTTCAAATAACTGACAGAATGGGAAGGAGGGGAATTGCTTTCTTTTTTTAAATTGATTTATTCACTTTTAGTTTACAAGATTCAGTTCCACAATCCCTTGAGTTTCAAATTTTCTCCTCTTCCTCCCCCCTCCCCACCATGGTGGCATGCAAACAAGTATAGGATTTGCAAATACTTTCACATTGGACATTAGTCTAGTTATATAGAAGGGATGTAAGCAATGGAGCGAACAATGGGAAAGTGGGAACAAAATCAAACATGAAAAAGAACAAGAGCATATAGTTTGCCTCAGTCTCCATTTAAACTCTGTTTTTTCTAGATCTTTCTCTGAATGTAGACATTTCCTTCTATCCTGAGACTTTTAGAGTTGTCCTATGACCTTGTGTGGCTGAGAAGAGTCCAGCTTATCAAAGCTGGTCATCACACATATGTTGTGTCTGACATTGTGTACAAATTTCTCCTAGTTCTTCTCTGCTCACTTATCAGTTTGTATAAGCTTCTCCAGTAAATATGAATTCCATCTGATCCTCATTTTTTATAGCACAACACTATTCCATTGCATTCATATACCACAACTTGTTTAGCTATTCCCAAGTTGATGGACATCCCCTTAATTTCCAGTTTTTTGCTACCACAAAGAGAGCTGCATTAAATATTTTTGTACATATGGGTCTTCCTCCCATTTCTGTGATCTCTTTGGAATACAATAGAAGTGGTGTTACTGGGTCAAAGAGTATACAATTATTCATAGCCCTTTGGGCATAGTTCCAGATTGCTCTCCAGAATGGTTGAATCAAATCACAACTCCACCAACAGTGCATTAGTGTTTCAATTTTTCCACATCCTCTCCAGCATTTGTCATTCTCCTGTTTTTTTTTATCTTAGCCAATCTAATTGGTGAGATGTGGTTACCTCAAAGCTGTTTTGATTTGCATTTCTCAAATCAATAGTGATTTTGAACATTTTTCATATGCTTATAGATATCTTTAACTTCTACCTCTGAAAACGGGCTGTTTATATCCTTTGACCATTTATCAATTGGGGAAAGGCTTGTATTATATATTTGACTCAATTCCCTGCATACTTTAGAAATGAGACCTTTATCAGAGACACTGGTTGTAAAAATTATTTCCCAATTTCCTGCTTTCCTCTTAATCTTGGTTACATTGTCTTTGTTTGTACTGAAACTTTTCAATTTAATGCAATCAAGATTATCCATTTTGCATTTTATACTGCTCTCTAACTCTTCTTGGGTCATAAAGTCTTTCCTACTTCATAAATCTGATAGGTAAACTATTCCTTACTTCCCCAGATTGCTTACAATATCTATCATCCTTTATACCTAGATTGTGCACCCATTTTGATTTGATTTTGGTATACAGCATTAGATAGTGGTCTATGCCCAGTTACTGCCTTCTAAATTCCAGTTTTCCCAGCAGTTTTTGTCAAATAGTGAGTTCTTATCCCCAAAACAGGGGTCTTTGGGTCTATCAAACAATATATTACTATGATCATTGAGTACTGAGTCCTTTGTACTTCAGCTATTCCATTGATCCTCTACTCTACTCCTCAGACAGTACCAAGTAGTTTTGATGACTGCTGCTTTATAATACAGATTAAAATCTGGTACGGCTAGGCCACTGTCCCTAGCATTTCTTTTCATTAATTGCCTTGATATTCTTGACCTTTTGGTCTTTCAAATGAACTTGGTCACCATTTTTTCTAGATGTATAAAGTAAGTTTTTGGTAGATTGATTGGTATCGCACTAAATATGTAATTTAATTTAGGTAAAATGATATTGCTTTCTTTATGCGCAAGGATAGAGCCAACTTTGGGGAAAATGTAAGGCTGAGTAGTAATGGATATCCTCCCTTTTGTCCCAGGAACCATTACTGAGACAAGTGATAATGAATAACTAATGTCTAGTGAAGGCAGGAAAAGAGGAATTCTGTTTGACCGTGGACTAAGATCTTGACGGCAAAGCATGTTTTGGATAAGATGAGATGGTGAAATGAGTGGTTTAGGAAAGTCGATGGTTATTCTTCCCTGGTAGTGATCAACTGGGCCTGGACTGTGTAGTGGCCTACCTGTAGAAACTGGTTCAAAGAGCATTTGCATTGACTAATGAAATTTTATACATGTATTAAGCACATGTTCCTGCTGAGCCTTGGAGCTCACAGTCCTTAGAGTGTGTGAATTCCTGGAGGGCAGACTATCATTGCTTTCCTTCTTATACCCTGTCCTTAACATAGCGCCCAACATATAGGAGGCACTTAATGGATGATTATCGACTGATTACTGGGTTTACAATCATTTCAAAAGTTGAAAGTTGCTCACAAAAAGCTTGCAATTAAGCCTGGGTAACCCAAAAAAACAGCTAGCTGAATAGAATGTGATCAGAGCAGACGAGCTATGCAGGCATGGTGCTCTCAGAAAGCCATAAGAAAATAGGAGGAAAAACATTCACAGTCATCTTAGAGATGAGGAAGATCCTGTGGAGGGGTTAATAACTGAGTTAGGACTTGAAGGAAAAAAAAGAACTTCCACCTGCACAGAGAGGAGTCTCTATCCCAGGGACAAGGCATGGTCTGTAGAAGGGGAAAAGAGGAAGTCCTTGACCACTCCTGGTGGGCTGGGGGGCCATTTTTTTCTTTGTCTCTGTATCCGCCTTGCAAGGCAGGGTCTTTTCCATATTGTAGGCCCTTAAGAAAGGCTTGATGATTTGAACTGCGTGATAATGTGCAGGGTATTAAGGGGAGTATTGGTCTGATTAGCCACAGTCTCACCTGTTATAACAGCTCCCAGCGATGTCATTTTGGTCCTCTTCCAGAATGAAGGACAGCAACCAAGCAACTGTGAAATGGAACCAGATAGAGAGGTTCGAACCAACTTATGGGCCTTAAATGCCAGGCTAAGAAGTCTTTGTTTTATCTTATCAACAGTGGAGAATCACAGGGTTTGAATTTGCTGAAACAATAACTAGGAAAATGTTGCTGTTGATTTCAATCAAGGGATCAGATCCACTGTATATCTCAGAATTCTCTGAATCTAATCTAAGGTCGTGGTAGCAAGCACAAATGGACTTGATGGATTGAATAAGTTCAAGATATTGATTGCTGTGTCAGACACCCAAGTGGATTGAGAAAGTAGACACTGGAATCAGATGCAGTCTGGTTCAGCCTAAGGGCAGAACAGCTCATCTTCACGGGAGCATGTGGAACCCAGGAATATTTTAGACAATTCATGGTACTACGGTGGCTTACATCAAATCAGACTGGCTGAATTGTAGAGCCATTTCCTGAGAAAACTTAAAACATAGTATCTATACAACCTCCTAATTTGGTCAATGAAGTCAAACAATGGTTACTTTGCTAAAGTCAAATATAACATTTGCCTTATTTTTTGGATGAATTCTCTGACTAATTCTGTCAAGATAGGATCATAGAACTGGAAGGACCTTAGAAACAAGTGAGTCTAATGCCTTAACTTTTATTTATTTTCCTTAATTTTACTATTGATATGTCAGAAAGTGAAATGGTTTTCCCAGAGTCACATAGATGATAAGGGTTTGGTAGGGGATTTGAACCTAGTTTTTCCTGACTCCAAAGCCAATGCCCTCTCAACTATATCACAATACTTCTTTCTAGAACCTAAGGCACTTTGGTAATTTTTGTAAAAGTGTTTTTCATTTCAATATATTAGAACAATGCATTCTAGAAATTTTAATGTGTAGGCTGATCCCTCAAGTGCAATATGTTCTCTACCTTTTTATAATTTCCTAGAGAAGAGGTGAAATAACCCTAAGAGTGACATGTCAGCTAACTGTTATGAATGCTTTTTCATAAATGACTTAGAGATACTCCCCTGAAAACACATTTTAACAAGGGGTAAGAAGGATGGATGTTAAGAATTCAGCCAGGGGCAACTAGGTGGCACAGTAAATAGAGCACCAACCCTGGTGTCAGGAGAACCTGAGTTCAAATCCAACCTCAAGCTTAACACTAGCCATGTGACCTTATGCAAGTCACTCAACCCTAATTGGACTGCTTTCTCCCCTCCAAAAAATAAATAAATAAATAAAAGAGAGAGAGAGAGAGAGAGAGAGAGAGAGAGAGAGAGAGAGAGAGAGAGAGAGAGAGAGAGAGAGAGAGTTCACATGCCTGAGAAGGTGGTATCAGAGGAGCACCAAGTATGGAAAAACAGTTCAGTCTGAGGAGGCTGCACACCCTGATAGTAGACTTGACTGACTGAAGTTTTGCTAAAAGTTGACAATGAAATAGAAGTTTCCAAAATCAGAGCTTCCTCATTTTTTATCTCAATGTTATTTATTGAAAGACAATCTCCAAGGAACTTTGTGGGATGTGTGTAAGATAGGGCACTGACATTAATGTTTCTAAAGACTATCATAATCTGAAGCTACTGAGAAAAGCAATTAAGAGAGTTTTCTTTTCTTCCTATGGGGTGGAAGATCAAGATCAAAGAAAAAGACCACTACTCAATGTGATTGAGATGATGATCACAGAACTTCAGAGAGAAGAGACAGCTGCTCATTTTATACTTGACTTCCTTTTTGCTGTCAAGGATGATGATGTTAGTGCTGGAACAAATATAAGAACATAAGAAAAATTTTCTTCTTCTAAACAATCTCCATGGATATTATTAGTCAAAGTTAAGGAAGAGATAGTATAGTAAGAGATAGCCCTTCAGGAATTCAATTAAGCTAACTTAGATAATCATAGGTAATATTGATATCATTTTAATACTGTCCATGGGATTTTCTTGGTAAAGATATTGGAGGCAGTATCTGTTTCCTTCTCCAATGGACAAAGATGCATGTGATTAAAGCTGTTTTAGTTCCAGTAGCAATGCACGGCTATGAGAGGTGGACTCTAAGGAAAGCTAAGTGTCATAAAACTGGTGCTATTGAATTGTGGTGTTGGAGAAGACTTTTGAGACCCTAGGAGAGCAAGTAAATAAAATCTATCAATATTTAAAGAATTTAATTCAGGTTATTCACTGGAAGGTCAAATACTGAAGCTTAAACACTTTGACCACATAATGAGAAGATGGGACTCATTGGAAAAGACCCCGATGTTGGGAAAGATTGATGACAAAAGAAGAAATAGAAGAGAATGGAATGGATAGATAGTTTCATGGAAGCACTGAACATGAGATTGGACAGACTTTAAGATAGTGGGCGATAGAAGGGCCTGGCTGCTGTGTGGTCCATGGGATCGCCAAGAGTAAGACATGACTGAATAACTGAACAATATCCAAAAGTATCGATATAGGATTGCAAAGAGCTTTCCTCACGTTATTTTGATCTCTCATCACAACTATATGAGGTACTATTTTCCACAATTTGTAGTTTAGAAAATGGAATCTCAAAGAGATTAAGTGATCTGTTAAGTGTCATACATTCAGAAAATCACAGAGACGATATTTGAGATAGTATATCCACTATGCTCTGGTGTCTCTCCAATGACCTCTGTCCTCAGCACAGAAAGACTTGGCAAATGTGATTACTGAATAAATGCCAGGGACACTAGAAGTGTTGTGGTAAATTGGATAAGTACTACAGGATTGAAGGAAGGCAAATGTTGGGCAAATTTTCAAAAACAACGGAGGGGAATAGAATCTATGACCTACAGGAAAATGAGTTTGACTTAACTTCCAAGAGAAATTTTAGAATATAGATATAGAGATATATAGACATATAATCCAAAATGAGCATCTAGAAAAGGGAGCAAGGATCACAAGGAACAAGGCTGGTTACATCAAGAGAAAGTTAGGCTAGCATTAAGTTATGGAATTTGTTGAAAGGGTCATAAAGCCAATAGATCATGTGAATACCGTGAATATAAGTTACCAGGAAACTAAGCATTTTGTTAATACCCACTACAGACACCTCCCCTTCTTTCTACTTGTTCATTTTATTATTCATTATCATCCCTAGTTCTGAGGTGAATAATGAATATAGAATATTTCTTCACAGGTCACTTAGATTAAAATGTCTCTCTTTAATTAATCAATAAACTCAACTCTCAACTCAGTTTATAAAAATATTTATAAAATCAATTAAAGAATCTCTTTTCTCATCATATATAACTCACCCCTCTTTCTACTTTTTTTTAAATCTTTTTCCTCTTTCTACTCTTTCTCTGTGTGTATGTATGTGTGTATGTGAGAGGGGGGGAGGGACCGAGAGAGGGAGAGAGGGAGGGAAGGAGGGAAGGAGGGAGGGAGGGACAGAGAGTTGAGAAATGTAATATCTCTGGTGCTTATTCCAAGAAACCTGAACAGTGAGACAATATTTCCAGAAATTAGAAGTTGGCAGTTGTAATGGAAGATGGATATAGGTAACTCTGGATACAATCTTTTTCACCAGTTAGACACTGAAAATAATTATTTATGACAACTTGATTGTTTTTTACACTATTTATCAATTGTATCAGTATCCTTGGATTTATTAAAGTCATGAAGAATAGATGGCCTGATATCTACTTATATCTTTGTATCTGTCTATCCATCTCTCTCTCTCTCTCTCTCTCTCTCTCTCTCTCTCTCTCTCTCTCTCTCTCTCTCTGTGTGTGTGTGTGTGTGTGTATGTATCTGTATCTCTGTCTCTCTCTCTTTCTCTCTTTGTCTCTCTGTCTCTCCCTCTCTCTGTCTCTCTCTGTCTCTCTCTCTTTCTCTCTCTGTCTCTGTCTCTCTCTGTTTCTTGTCTCTGTCTCTTGTCTCTCTCTGTCTCTCTCTGTCTCTCTGTCTCTCTGTCTCTGTCTCTCTCTCTCTCTCTCTCTCTCTCTCTCTCTCTCTGTCTCTCTCTCTCTCTCTCTCTCTGTCTCTCTCTCTCCTTCTCTCTCCTGTCATATTTATTAAGGCATAAGAGCACAACAACGTTATTTCATGATAAAAATAATGAAAGGAGTGGATTCAGAGAAAGGTGGGAATATCTGCATGAATTGAAATATAGAGCAGTGAATATAACCAGGAGAACAATTTATACAATAATTACAACATTGTAAAGGAAAACAACTTTGAAAAACTTAAGAACCATGACCAATGCAATTATAAACCAATCAATGAATAAATACCCATTGCTCACCTACTATGTGCCAGGGAGTTTGCTAAGTGCTAGAAATACAAAATAGGGCAAAAGATAGTAATGACCCTCAAAAATTTTATAATAACATAGGAGAGATAACATGCAAATGACTATGTACAAACAATCTATAGAAAGAATATGTAGGAAATAATCAGGGGAAGACATTAGAATTTAAGTATATGGAAGACTAGGGGGAAAAGCATAGGGAAGGTTACCTGTAGATGAGATTTCCTTTGGGACTTGAAGGCAGCCCAGGAAACCAAGAAACAGAAAAGAGAGAGTCTTCCAGATATGAAGAACAGAACATGTGCCCAGAGTTGGCAGATGAGTGTCCAGTTTGAGGAAGTGTGATGAAGGTCAGCATTGCTGGATCACAGAGTACATCTCAGAGAAGTGATGCATAAGAATTCAATTCAATACGATACACATTGATTGAACATCAGCTTTGCACAAGGAACTAGCCTACATCCTGGGGATTCAAAAGGAAGTAAGACATTCCTGCCCTCAAGGAGTTTATAATCTAAAGGAGATTGGAAACTATGGGGGGCAGATTATGAGAGACTTGAAAAGACAGACAATTCTACATTTGTTCCTAGAAGCAATAGGCAGCCACTGGCATTTATTGGTGGCATTGTCATTCCTGTGCTTTAGAAAGATCACTTTAGCAACAGTTAACTACTGAGTAGATAATGACATGTAGTTTTGAAAAAAGCCTTGAGGGAGGGAGACCAACTAGCAGGTGCTTGTAATAGTCCAGGCATTAGCCCATCATGGCATTCCCAAAGATAGTGGCAGTTAAAGAACTGAGAAGGAGGAATATCCCAGAGATATTATTAAGGTAAAATTGAGAGGCAAGAACCTGATGGAGTGGGCTGAGAGAGTGAGGATGGCACCTAGTTTGTAACCCCATGTTTCAACTATCTAAAATAAACTGACATATATTTTAATATTCATTAAGTGCAATACCCATTCAGTGCAAAAGGAGGCAAATGGGCATATGTTGGGGAAATGTGGCTTATGAGTAAAGAATAAAAAGATCAAAGTCTCATTGGGTCAAAACACTATGTCAATATGTGATAAATACTTTAACTGGGAAGAGAACTGGGAGATATGAAATATAGTGGATACCAAACAGAGTCACCAAAACAAAATGAAAATAGCATTGGTTTAAGTGATGTAAAATGACTGGCTATGGAGGGAGCATTCAATTCCAAATAGGCTGCCACAGTCAGTCCTATGACTTTTTAGAAGAAACAATTCAAATGAGAAGAACTATCCATTGCAAATGACATTCAAGAAGGTGAATTTGGGAAAAGGGGCCAGACTAGACCAACAACAGCTATTGGAAGCAATCCTGTTTCGAAAGCACTAAGAGCTGTAATGCCACTGCAAAAATCTCTAATAGAACTGTCTTTTAGATACATTTTAGGTTACTTAAGTTGGACAGTTATTGGTATAGTAGAAAATGTCAGGCCTAGACTCAGGAAGACAAGAGTTCAAATCTAGCCTCAGACATTTACTAGTTTGGTAACACTGGGCCATTCATTCAATCTATGTTTGCCTTAGTTTCATCATATCAAAAATAATAGCATCTCTTTCTAAGGGTTGTTGTGAGAATCAAAAGAGATCATAACTAAACCAGTTGGTACAATGCCAGGAATATAGTAAGAACCATGTAAATCTTAGGTATTATTATTGAACAGGGTGACATCATAAACTTAATTCAAAAAGCCATACTAGTCAGAAGAACATTAAAAACTTTAAAATAGTTGTGTAAATATTAAATTCTTAACATATCAAAAGTAAAAAAAAAAATGTTTAACCAGGAAGACAGTATCAAGATAATATGGTTAAGTGAAGTGGTTTTTGCTCATTCAAATAATTTTTTTTGCCAAAAAAGCAAACTGATTTTTAAGATATTTGGAAAAAGGAGAAGATATCACTGTCTCAAACATTTCAGAACTTGTTAATATGAAAAGCACAGCAGTGACCCTCAAGTCTTTGGTATAAATGTGGGGAAGGACCAGTGGCCCTCAATGATCGCCAAAGGCCTAAATTTCTAAATTAGGTAAATCAGAGGTAAACCAAGTGTGAACAAAGCCTAGTTATCTCTATTGAACTAATCCAGAAAGCTCTAGATTAGGTTCAGAATAGGTCCATTTGAAAGTCTTTGAAATTCACTTTGAAATTCATACATTAAATTATATTGTACAAGAAATATATTTGGATTTCTTGAAGAGCTATGGCAATATTCTATTTTAGTGATTGTTGTACAATCTTTTATCAAACATGTCTGACTCTAAATGATCCTGTTTGGGGTTTTCTTGGCAAGGATACTCAAGCAGTTTGCCATTTCCTTCTCCAGCTCATTTTACAGATGAAGAAATTAGGCAAATAGGGTTAAGTGGCTTGCCTAGGGTTACCAGATAACAAGGCTCAGAGGTTCGTTCTCAGATCTTCCTGACCCCAGGCCTTGTATCCTATCTACTGTTTCCCCTAGCTTCCCCCCTCTACTTAGCTGCCCCAGTGTCCTGTGGGGCTTGAAGAAAAGCAGAACTCTAGTTTGGAATGCAGTTTTCAAGCATTTGTAGGTTAAGGAGAGACAGCCAAGTGCCTCTGATGGTATGTGGATTGGGATTGGGAGGATGGGGAAGAGGTTGAAAGCTGGACTCCAGGAGAAGTATATGGCATAGGAAATGGGAAAGTGGTGGGGAAAATATAAGGGAATGAGAATAGGGTAAAAAGGAAGATTGAGAAAGAAAACAGGGAGAAAAATAGTATAGAATGAAATTTTAAAATAATAATTATAAGTTTAAAAGCGAATTGGATGTTTCAGGTTTCTTTGAGTTGGCAAAGAACTGCAAATTTCTAGGATTTCTATAAATCAGGGAATGGCTGGACAAATTGTAGTGTGTGGTTGCGATAAAATGCAGCTCTACCATGAGAAATAATGAGCTAAATGACCTTAGAAAAGCATATAAAGACTTGTGCAAAATGTGCAAAGTGAACAGAACTGAGAGAACATTATGTACAATAACAGCAATATTGCTTTAATAAGGACTTTGAATGACTAAGTCATTTTCACTGTTAAAAATGCACTAATTAGGGGACAGAGCCAAGATGGTGGAGTAAAAACAAGAACTCTATGCAGTTCCAGTTCCCACCACCTCTAATACAGGTAAAAAAATGACTCTAAAAAATTTTACATCTACAGAAACCACAAAGTGACAGAGAGAAACAAATCTCCCACTTAAGGCTGCCTGGAAGGCTGACAGAAAGGGTCTATCACACCAGGCTGGGAGCCAAGCACAGTCCCATTTTAGCCACAAGGTTCTGCCTCCAGGGTGGACCCAGCCAGTGGTAGCCAGAGCAGACTACAGGAGAATGAATCAACAGCAGCTGCGGGGTTTTCCACACTTCTCAACCCACAAAGGCCGAAAAGAAAGCAAAAGGTCGGTCACAAACTCTGTTGTTGCTTGGTGAAGAAGAGCATGGTCTGGCCCCTTCCTCTAAAATGAGAAGTGGTGGAGGCAGGTGGCTGCAGACTCTGCCATGTAGCTGCTTCCAGAGTTCCTGGCCTTCAGATTGCAGGGAGACCAAGCAACCATTCAGAGGGTAATGTCCCTTGCTTTAACCTGCTTGGATCTGGAACACAATCTTAGGTGGTGGTCGTACGGTGTGTTGCCAGTGTGCCCAGGCTTGTGGGGGCAACAGAGAGTGCACACTCTTAAAAGCTCTGGGAGCTGCAAAAACCCCAGTGATTTGGGACATAGCTCTCTGCAATCTGGAAGCAGAGTTCTACCCCAGCAAAGAGCTCAAAAGTCAAGTTATAGGTTGGCAATATGAGAAACCAGAGGAAGCACAGTAAGACCATAGAATGCTTTCTTGGGGGAGCAAAAAGGAGAGAAGCATAGAACAGGAGGAAGACAATGGAGTCGGAACTCCTGCATCAAAAGCTTCTAAGAAAAATATGAACAGGTTACAGGCCATGGAGGAGCTCAAAAAGGATTTTGAAAATCAAGTAAGAGAAGTGAAGGAAAAATTGGGAAGAGAAAGGAGAAGGATCCAAGAAAATCATGAAAAGCAAGTCAAGAGTCTGCTAAAGAAGACCCTCCCAAAAAATACAGAAAAAAAAATAACACCTTAAAAATATATAAGCCCAAATGGCAAAAGAGGCTGAAAAAGCCAGTGAGGAGAAGAATGCCCTAAAAAGCCAACTTGGCCACATGGAAAAGAAATTTCAAAAACTTATTAAACAGAATAATTCCTCCAAAATTAGATTAGAGCAAATGAAAGATAATAACTTTACAGGAAATCAAGACACTATAAAACAGATCTAAATCAATGAAAAATAGAAGGCAATGTGAAATATCTCATTGGAAAAACCACTGACCTGGAAAGTAGACCCAGGTGAGATATCTTAAAATTATTGAACTACCTGAAAGATATGAACTAAAAAAGAGCCTAGAAATCATCCTTCATGAAATTCTCAAGGAAAATTGCTCTTATATTCTGGAAAAAGAGGACAAAGTAAAAATTGAAAGAATTCAATGATCTCTTCTTGAAAAATACTCCAAAAAGAAAACACCTAGGAATATCCTAGCCAAATTCCACAGTTCCCAGGTCAAGGAGGAAATATGAGCAGCCATGAAGAAACAATTTGAGTATTGTGGAAACACAACCAGGATAACAGAAGATCTAGCAGCTTCTACATTAAGGCATCTAAGGACATGGAATATGATATTCTGGAGGGCAAAGGAGCTAGGATTAAAACCAAGAATCACCTACCCAGCAAAACTGAGTATAATACTTCAGGGAAAAATATGGTCATTAAATGAAATAGAGGATTGTCAAGCATACTTGATAAAAAAAAACCAGAGCTGAACAGAAAATTTGACTTTCAAATACAAGAAGCATGAGAAGGTTCACAGAAAAAGAAATCATAAGGAACTTATTAAAGTTGAACTATTTACATTCCTACATGGAAAAATGACAATTGTAAATCATAAGGCTTTTCTCAGTATGAGGATAGTTGAAGGGAATATGTGTGTATATATACAAATATATGTATATACATGTATGTGTTTATATGTATATGTATATGTATATACTTATAATATATACACATACATACATATGTTTGTATATATAGGAAGCTGTATGTGCATCTAAATATATGTGAGTGTGTGCATATGTACGTACATGTGTACATAGACAGAGGGCGCAGGATGAGTTGAATATGAAGGGATTATATCCAAAAAAATAAAATTAAGAGATAAGAGAGGAATATATTGGGATAAGGAGAAAGGGAGAGAAATATTAGGGTAAATTATCCCACATAAAGGAGGCAAGAGAAAACTGTTACAATGGAGGGGAAGAGCAGGAAGGTAAAAGGCAATGGGACAACCTTACTATCATTGAATTTGGCTTAAGGAGGGAATATCACACACATTCAATTGGGTATCTTACCCTATGGGAAAATAGGGGGGAATGGGATAAGAGGGGGAATGATAGAAGTGAGGCCAGAGTAGGGGAGAGGGCTGTTAGGAGTAATCACTTTTGAAAAGGGACAGGGTCAAAGGAGAAGACAGAGTAAGTGGGGGCGGGATAGGAGGGAGGGAATTATACTTAGTCTTTCACAATACAGGCACTATGGCAAGGTTTTGTACTACTCATGTACAACCTATATGGAATTGCTTATCTTCCCAGTGGTGGTGGGTGAGAAGGGAAGAAGGAAAAAAATCTGGAACTCAAAGTTTTAAAAACAAATGCTTGAAAAAATTTCTTTTTACATGCAACTGGGAAATGAGATATACAGGCACTGGGTACATATACATTTTACCCTGCTAGAAAGATGAGGAGTGAATGAGGGAGTATATAAGAGCAAACAGACTGGGGAAAGTAGTATTCAGTAGGCTCACTATTTTGGGGTGGGGCTAGGGTAAAGACGGGGAGAAAATGTGCAACTCAAAATTTTGTGCAAATGAATGCTAAAAACAAAAAAATATAAAGAAATAAATAAATGAACAAATGAATGAATGAATAGATGAATAAAAATTTACAAATTAAAAATAAAGAATATATAAAGATGCTATCTGCATATAAGGAAAAAATTGCTAAAAAGAAGTATGTAGAAAATAATTGTACATATATACATTCATATTTGTGTCTAATAGTAGCCATCTATAGGGTAGGTTGGGAGGGGCAGAAGAAAAAAAAAGTAATAAAGAAATTTACATGATAACTTTATTATATATTTGAAAGAAATATCAAGTTGTACATAATTGATTTGTAATTTCATATGCAATCATATTGTATTATGTTATGCTATAAAATGCTTATTAATTTTATAATCTAAAAATAATTTTTAAAATAATGATGATGATGGTGATAGTGATGATAATGATGATATGTAGAAAAGAATTTTGGGGGGCGGCATAGAAGCATCAAGGTCCCGCAGCTCCCACCGCCACCCTACACACCCAGAAAATATGAGCCCAGACAAAGTCTATGAAAGTCTAGGATTCTCAGACTCACAAAAATACAGAGAACACATCTCTCGCTGAAGGCAGCTCGGCAGCAGGGGCTCAACGTTGCCACCAGAGCGGAGACTGGAAAAGCCTGAAGCCGAGACCGGGGCCAGGCCTGGGGCAGTGGGAAGGAGCCGGGCTGAGCTGAGTCAAGCCCTGCAGCCAGTCAGCAGTGGTTCTACACCCTCCACATCTGCCAAGACATGAGGAACGGGATGGGAGAGGGGCAGCTCGCACAGCAGCCGAGCAGAGACCCAGCCAGCCCAAAACTGAAGCTGTGGCCAGGCAAGGCCCCAGGGCGGCCACGAGGAGGGAGCCTCCCAAACCACAGCATGAGTCTACTTCAAAGAAAATCTAAAGCACCTGCCTGAGGGGAACTTCAGTCAGAGACAGTTAGTGAAAGTTGAAACTTTGAAAATTAATTTGGGGGTGATAAATCAGTTCAGCCAATCTGCCCCCGGGGCAAGGAAGCAGTGGGGGAGGGGAACTACTGGAACCAGCAGCAGTGGCCCCCACCAGGCTACTTCAGAGACCCTGGCCTGCGGACTCTGGAGGGGGACTGAATCAATTGATCAGGGCCAAGTGCTCTTGCGTTGAGCGGCCTGGATCCGGATTATGGTCTTGGGTGGTGGTCCTGGGGTGCACATTCAGCAAGCCAAAGCTGGGGGGACTTTCAACACCCCA
>CM053596.1:5871394-5921745 GCA_028646575.1 Pseudocheirus occidentalis | reverse complement strand
TTCTTCTGGCCTGATAGATGTGGTAACTGTGCCTCCAGTGCAGCTGATCAACTCTCCTATAGCCGTGGTTCCCAGCCCGATGGCCCAGGGCTTGACCCGGCCGGGGTTTCGGCAGCCGGTCCCAGACTGCTGCGAAGAGCCCCGCCTGCTGCGCTGCCTGTAGCAACAGATGTGCTTTCTGTCTTGTGGAGAGTTTTGGAGCTTGAAAATCTGTTTAGCGTTCTATTTTATGAGTTTTTTAGCGTGTTTGTGTGGGAGCTGTGGTGCTTTGCTGCTTTTACGCCGCCATCTTGGCTCCACCCCCCAAATTGTTTCTTCTTTGCAGTTTATATTTTCTCCTTGATCTGGGAACTCCAGAACCTGGCTATGACATTCCTAGGAGTTTTCTTCTTGGGACCTTTATCAAGAGGTGATCCGTGAATTATTTCCATTTCTATTTTGCCCTCTGATTCTAGAATATCAGGGCAATTTTGCTCGATAATTTCTTGAAGGATGATTTCTAGGCTCTTTTTTGTTCATGTCTTTCAGGTACTCCAATAACATTTAAATTATTTCTCCTGGATCTATTTTCCAGATCAGTGTTTTTTCCAATGAGACATTTCACAGTACCTTCTATTTTTCATTGGTTTAGATTTGTTTTATAATATCTTGATTTCTCATAAAGTTATTGGCTTCCATTTGCTCCAGTCTAATGTTGAAGGAATTATTCTCTTCAGTGAGTTTTTTAAATTTCTTTTCCATGTGGCCAATTTGGCTTTTTAGGGCATTCTTCTCCTCATTGGCTTTTTTGGCCTCTTCTGTCATTTGGGCTTATTTGTTTTTTAAGGTGCTGTTTTCTTCAGTATTTGGGGGGGGTCTGCTTTAGCAGGCTGTTGTCTTGCTTTCCATTATTGTCTTGGATCATTCTCCTTTTTCTTTCCAATTTTTCCTCACTTCTCTCACTTGATTTTCAAAATCTTTCTTGAGCTTCTCCATGGTCTGTAACCAGTTCATATTTTGCTTGGAAGCTTTTGATACAGGAGTTCTGATTACATTATCTTCTTCCTGTTCTATGCTTCTATCCTTTTTGTCCCCCAAGAAAGGATTCTATGGTCTTACTGTGCTTCCTCTGGTTGCTCATATTGCCAACCTATTGCTTGACTTTTGAGCTCTTGGCCAGGGTAGAACTCTACTTCCAGATTGCAGAGAGCTATATCCCAAATCACTGGGGTTTTTGCAGCTCCCAGAGTTTTTAAGAGTGTGCCCTTTCTGTTTCTCCCACAAACCCTGGCAACTGGCAACACACTGTAGGACCACCACTTATGATTGTGTTCCAGATCCAAGCAGGTGAAAGCAAGAGAGATTACCCTCTGACTGGTTGCTTGGTCTCCCTACAATCTGCAAGCCAGGAGCTCTGGAAGCAGTCACATGGCAGCAGCTACAGCCACCTGCTTCCACCACTTCTCACTCTGAGGTCAGGGGCCAGACCATGCTCTTCTACACCCAGCACCAACTGAGTTCCTGCCTGACCTTTTACTTTCTTTTTCATCTTTATGGGTTGAAAAGTGTGGAAAACCCCAAAGCTGCTATTGATTCACTCTCCTGAAGTCTACTCTGGCTGCCGCTGGTTGGGACCGCCTTGGGGCTGCAACTTCATGGTTCATGTGGGACTGTGCTTGGCTCTCAGGCTTGTGTGATAGACCTCTCCTGCTGGTCTGTTGGATTGCCAGCAGTGGGAAATTTATTTTTTTATAAAATTTATAAACTGTGGTTTCTGTAGCTCTAAAATTTTTTTCAGAGTCATTTTTTTTACATGTATTGGAGGTGGTAGGAATGAGAGGCATGCAGCAGTCCTGTTTCTCCTCCACCATCTTGGCTCTGCCCCTTCCCCCATGGTCACATAATCTTCAATAAAACATGTCATTCAATAAGTCACAATCTTTTCAATCAAGATAGAATATCCCTTTCAAGTCTCCTTTCATCTTGACTCCAGGCTGGCTTCTAACCATTCTTAAGTCAATCATCCTTAAGGGGTAATGGAAAGTACAAAGTCCATCCACCCCTAGGTTGCAGTAAATTGCAATATCATCAGTGACACTGAGTACACAGGTATAGCCACCTTTCATCTTAACTGGAGGCTGACTTCCAAACCCCATGGCACTTCTTCCAAGCTCCCAGATCTTCTCTGGATTCACCTGACTGTTGCCTGCATTCACAGGTAGGTAGCTCTTTGCTCCTGCTCCATAATGTATCTCATGGGACTGCTCCAGCCCAAGCTCTTCATAGTTTCTGTTTCTAGGAAAACACAAATCAACAGGACTAAAACAATATTTACATACATTGCCAGCACTATCAACTCAATTCACTTTCTGCCAAGTCAATACAAATCAACAGAGTGCTTCTGTCTAATGAAATGACACAACTGAACAGACAGAATGCTTCTGTCTTAACAAAGTAACACCAACAGACAGAATAATGGAATGTTAGCATCACAAACATTCTCTCTCTTAGCTCTGCTTGGTACCAGCTTGTACTTGAGCTTTTACTTACTTTGCTCCTTCCTGTTCTGCCCTTCCTATTCCCCTCTATTGGCAAGCTCCTTCCACCATAGACTCCACGTATGACATTAGGTCTATGAAGGGCAGGGAAGGTCTCCAAACTTGCTTTGGCTATTAATGGCAGCACAATGTATACTGTTTCCAACAAAGCCTCACCACAAAGTGAGGCTCAAAGGCACTTCGTTACCTGAAACAAGGAGCAAAATAATACTTTGCTTGCCATTACAGATGGTGTGGTTATAGATGATATTGGGTTTTCCCTAAGAACCACTGAATGCAATTAGCTAGGATTCTGGATTACTGGTTGATATGTGAGTTCATCTCTCTGCTGATACAGAATGCAACCCTTCTATAATTTTTCATCCTATGAATGTTTGTGTTATATAAATATTTCATAATCTATCCAATTACTATCTATCCAATCCAAAGTCTTAAAGCCCTTTGTATATGTAATATACACACATATATGCATGCAATAAACTTGTTTTTCTCTTCTCTTCCTCATCTCACATCACTAATATGACTTTTTAAAAATGTCTCTGCCTTCACTTCATCTCACATGGTGAAGCAGCTTTAATCTTTACTACAGTAAACTCCTCTACCTTCTGAAGCAATCCATTCCTTCCCATAACATCCAACAGATTTTCCCCCTCTGTTATCCCCAATCTATCACTTATTTTTGTATCTCCCTGTCTATTTGTTCATTTCCTAATGTCTACAAACATGCCAGTGTCTCTCCTATCCTAAAATGAAAATGCTCACTTGATCCTTCCATCCTTGCGAATTATCATAAAATATCTCCTCTGACTTTTGTAGCTAAATTCCTTGAAAAATTCAGGTACAATACAGGGCTCTCCTTCTCCCCTCTCACTCTCTTCTTAAGGCTTTACAATCCAGCCTCCCATGTTACTCCACCAAAATGTCTCTCTCCAAAGTTACTAATGATGTCCTAGTTGTCAAAACCAACGGCTTCTTCTCAGTCCTCATTCTCCTTGAAATCTGTACAGCATTTGACAGTGTTCATTACTCTCTGCTCCTTGAAACTCTCTTCTTTCTAACTTTTCAGGGCATCCTTCTCTTCTGGTTCTCCTCCTACTCATCTGACCATTTCTTCTTTGTCTCCATTGTTGGATCCTCCTCCAGATCATTCCCTGGAACCATAGATGTTCCACAGCATTCTCTCTTGAGTCCTTTTATCCTTGATTTGATGATCTCATCACGTCACATTGGTTTATTTACTTTCTCAGTGCGACTGACTCTTAAATCTACTTGTCCTACTAAACCCCCCTGGTGACCTCCTATCTTGCAACTCTAATTGCAGTTTTCACACATCTCAAACTGGATATCTACTAGGCATCTTAAATTCAAAATTTCCAATACTAAACCCATCACCTTTCCCCTCAAGCTCTCTCCCCTCCTAATTTTCATATACAGTCAAGGACAGCACCAGGCTCCCATTTCCTCAGGCTCAAAGTCTATGACTCATCCTGGACACCTCACTATCCCTCATCCCCTATATCCAATCTCTTGTTAAGGCCTATTGACTTCCCCTCTGCAGCATCTCTCAAATATGTTCCTACTGAGAAGCCTACCTTCCCCAAATCCCCGCCCCACCTCTAATCTATCATACACTCAGTAACTAAAGTCATTTTCCTAGAGCACAGAAAATAATTGCTATTTACAGTCATTCTAAGTCACCAAAATTTTTTTTTTTGCTTTTTGGGGGGCAGTTGGGATTAAGTGACTTGCCCAAGGTCACATGGCTAGATTTTTGTGTTAAGTGTCTGAGGCCGGATTTGAACTCAGGTACTCCTGACTCCAGGGCCGGTGCTCTATTCACTGCGCCACCTAGCTGCCTCAGTCACCAAAACTTAATCAAAGTCACAGAGGCTGGATAAATTGGGCTATCTTTTGTCGTACTCCTTACATTGTCTTTAGTCGTTGAATGGCTGTTGTCTCACACAAACTGAGACCTGGGAAAGATCTTAATTTAGAAAGGCCAAGGTCACACACTGCTTCCTGGGCTTCCTCTAACTAAAAAATTCTCATTAAACAAATAGAGTTGAATAATTGGAAAAATATTAATCACCCATGATTGGGTGAGTTAATGGAATAAAGTGACATTTCTATCTAAACTAATATGCTTGTGTAAATGGTACTTGATAGTATCAAAGGACTAGCTTTAAAAACTGGACAAAATTACAACAAAATTCATCTGGATGTACAAAAGGCCAAAAATACTGAGGGAAATAATGTAAAAAGCAGGAAATAATGAAGCCTACTGGATGTAATTTGAGAAAGCTAATCATCAAAAAACTATTTTAGCTAAGAAATAGAAGAATCATTGAGTGGAATAGATTTCTTAACAAAATATGTAGAAGGTACGAGCATAGTAGCTTAGTGATTCATAAAAACAGTTATCCTAGATGAGTAGAAAAGACTCATTAATTGAAAAAAAACTCTGAAAAAACTGGAAAGCATTCAAATAGAAACTATTACAAACCAACACCTCACATCACATACTAAGGTAAGCTCCAAGTGTTTTCATTAATTAGGCATGAAGGATGACATACAAACAAAAAAAAATTATAGGATCCAAGAAGAAAAAAGAAATCTCTTATATCTATGGATACAGAAAGTGTTCATAGTAAGAAAAATGACTGTGACAATCAAAGAAGATAAAATTTATAATTTTTAATAAATAAAATTATAAACATTTTTGCAGGAACAAATTCAATGCAGCTAAAATTAAAGTGGAAGCTGGTAAAAAAGGAAAGTATTTGCAATTTTCTATGATAAATGCCCCATTCCCAACTTATATAGAAAACTGATAAATTAATAAGAACGAGAGATATTCACCAGTTGATAAATGATCAAAGATATGAACAGGCAATTTTCAGAGGAAGAAAGTCAAGCTGTCAACAGCCATATTTTAAAAATGTTTCAAATTTGAAAATGTTGGTTAAAGAAACTATGAAACACCAAATCACACTCATTAGATTGGCAAAGTTACAAGAAAAGGAAATTGACATCTAGAGGGCTTTGGGAGAACAGGTATATTCATATATTTGGTGACACTGTGAACTTATGCATCCAATCTGGAAAGAAATTTGGAGCTATAGCCACAAATACATTAAACTGTACATATCTTCTGAACCAGCTACAACACCAATATCCTAAGGATATCAACTTGAGCCAATATTTCTCTGCTTAATGGAATAGGAAGGGATCTTGCACTTCTAAAATCCTTGTTATCTCTGTAGTGGTAAGACTATAAAATTGCTCTCACTGTCAGACAAGGAAGTTGTACTCCTGACTCTATGAGGAACCCTCAAATTAAATTTAAACAAGTCCCTTCTGATATCTGGAAATCAGTCTATCTATTTTTTAAATGAAGGGATTGAGTGAGATGACTTCTAAAACTTATGGCCAGTTCAGAAATTCTCTTCTCACTCTATTACTGTCTCAATATACAAGCCAACAATGATCTTCAGAGAAAAGATGATGAATGAATGATGGGGTGTCTGTGGGTCCAGGATGAAAGAAAAACACAAATAAATAAATTTCGGTGGAGTACTGGGGACAGGATTGAGAGATGCTTTTACAGGTATTCCCTGAGTATTTGTACAGCACAATGGCTACAAAAACAGGAAGTGTAAGCAAACTTGATCAGATGAAAGAACAAATCTAGAATTTCGGTTCTGCCTTTCCCTGCTGAAACTACCTTTGGAAATTGCATCACGACGAGTTAGGCAGTGACATCCAATGGGTTTCTTCATCAATATCATGTTCAGAGGTGAGCAGGCCATCAAAACTTGGATCAGAGAATCACATCTTTAGAGTGAAAGAAACATTAGAGACCAACAACTCCAACCTCCTCATTTTAAAGAGGAGGAAACTGAGGTAGGTGAGTGGTTTACAGAAAGTCACATAAATAGTAAATGCCTAGAGTCAAAGCCAGGTCCTCCTGACTCCACATTTACTATCTGCAAGGGATAATAAAGGAGAGTCTGTATAAAGTTATTCCTTATTTTCATTGAAGATTCAACCATAGGAGATACTCCAGCAGCTAAATGCAGCTTCCATTGGTGTAAAGGGCTAGCATGGATAAAATACTCAAGACTGGTCAAGACCTTTACCAAGATGACTTCATTTTGTGCTCACAAAAATCCTATGGCCAAGTTCTATTGCCTTCATTTTAAGAATGAGAAAGTTGAGACTGAGAGAGGTTGATGTACTTGCCCAGGGTCACCCAGCTAGGAAGTGTCACAAGCAGGATTCCAATTCCAATCTTTCTGACTTCAAATCTAGAACAGTAACCACTGCTCTATCAAGCACTGTCCAGTATTCAGAGGATTTTTCTCTCACCTAGCCTTATATGGAGGCAGAACAAGTATTAGTGGCCATTTTACTGTTGAGTCTAGGGAACAAGAATCCAGAAAGTACTAGAGATGAGACTAAAACCATAGTTTTATTGTTATTTCCAGGCCACTTTCCTCATCACACCATCCTGTCTTACTTGAAATGTTAATTAGAAAAAAGCAATGACTCTCAGAAATGTGAGAGATCACATAAGCTCAGGAATCTCTAATGTCTTTAGGAGAGCAGATTCTCCTTTCCCAATGAGAAGGCAGCCATGCTTCTTCTTTGGTGCAGGGAGGAGGTTGTAATTTGAAACCCCTGCTGTGATTAGGAGTCCATTTTTGCTGTAGAGACAGACAATTGTTGATTCTATATCATGTTCATGTTGGGAATCTGAGGAGAAAGGGAAGGATAGATGAGATTATAAGCTGTTCAAGTCTTCAAGCAAGGTGAAGGGGGGATTATGCATGTCAGAGATGATGGAGGAAGGGATGGAGATGTATTTTTCCCTGTCTGAACTCCAAGGTGTATCTTCCTATCTGTATGTTTGTTAGCATATAGGTGTTGGTGTATTTGTAAGTATGGATGTAGGAAAAGTGGGAGGCAGAAGAGTCAATGTATGTCTGATCAGAGCATCCTCAGGAATTCTTGGAATGGGAGCCAAAGTAGTCTTTGCTGTCTTCTTAGACATTCTAGTTCTGGCACTGACCATGGTCACTTCCTTGATCACATTGGACCTTCAACACGATGTTGTCTGGAAGATCCCAAGAGTCTTTGTTCCCCAGTACATTTGGAAGAACAGTAAATCCAATGGTTACTGAAAGTAGGGAGATCCCCACTTCTCCCCCAAATACCTCTAAAAATAAACGATATATATGCAATATCAATATGTCCATTAGACTGTTGATTACCCTGAGAAGTAAAGGGAATTTTAGCTGATTGGGAATCTCCTGTTAGAGCCAGGATTCAAGCCTCCCATCTCTAGTTCTTGTGCTCCTGTCATAGAGCCAAACTGTCTCTCCTGAAATAAAAAGAACTGTCCTCTCAGGACTGTTCTGGTAAAATTTGAAGAACTTGTTTTCAAAAACTTAGGTATGATACAATTTTCATTTTAATTTGACGTGTTAACATTTTGATCACTTAAAGTCTAGACAATCAATAAAACAGTATACCATGCCCTGATGCGTGATGACTTGTGAATTTCCAAGGTACGAGTGTTCACACCAAGAATTGATAAATCAGCTCTTGTGATGATCTTTAAGCTGGCTCCAGGACACTCACTTCAGCTAGCAATTCTACAATTCTAAAACTGCCCTCACTGACACAATGTAGGCTGCCTTCCCCTTTCTGCCAAGGACCTTCAATGTCAACTTAAGCAAGCCCCTTCTATGTCTGAAATTAGTCTTAAATTTTTTAAAATGAAGGGATTGAATTAGATAACTTCTAAAAGCTATAGCCAGACCAGAAATCTTCTTCTCAACATATTTTTCAGTGATTGAGTGCCAGTGTATTCCCTTTGGGTCTCCTCTTCATGAATATACAAGCCAATAGTGATCTCCAGAGAGATGATGCATGGATGATGGCAGGTTTGTGTGTCAAGAGCCAGGGATGTATGAATAAATGAGCTCAAGGGAAGGGCTTGGGACAGAGATGGGGAATGGCTGTAGACATGGTCTCTGAGGACTTGGGCAGCACAATCACTGCAGAAAGAGATGTCAGCACACCTGACAGTACCAGAGAATGTATATAGGATTTCAGAGCTACCTTTTCCTGCAGCAGCTGCCTTCAGGAATTGCATCAAGACAGTCTATCGATCTTTTGGTCATCAACACTTGTAGAGGTGAGAGATGCATCAAAACTGGAATCACAGACTGGGAACATTCAGATCACATATGTGGAGTTGGAAGGACTCTTTGAGATCATCAAATTCAAGCTGCTCATCTGACAGATATGGAAACTGAGACCAAGTAAGATGAATATGTTTTCACTGGGTCTCATAACCAGTAACTGTCTGAGAAAGTAATCAGGCCATTAAGATTCAAAGTCTGTTCCTTCATGCTCTATGCCAAGGGAGTTTGGGGATGATTCATACAAAGTCATTGCCAATTTCCACTGAGGATTTGATGGTAAGACATACTTCAACAGCTACAAGCCAATAATAGCTCACATTTATATACTACTTTTCCTTACACAGAACATTTCTCTCTCAAGAGTCCTATGATATAGAAAGTTCAAATATTTGTATCTAACTTAAAAATGAGAGAACTGAGGTTCAAAGAAACGTGAGTAAAACACATATTTTTACATGTTTCATAGTTATTTCAAATCCACTCTTTCCACCATAAGATGTTACCCTCCATGAAATTTAAATTAGACAAAAGGACAAACTGGTAGATAAGGAGAAGTGACTAAAAAAGTCGGGGGCACATGTTTCTCTGAAGATTATCACAAAAACCAGCTTGTCCTGCCAAGAAAAGGGTCACCACAACTCCCCTGAAGTGAAGGAAGGAGGTCACCTTGGATAGACCCTTCCCACAAGGAGTCTGTGACTGCTTGAAGGAGGCATTTGGCAGTAACATATCACACATGTGTAAGGGCTCTGAAAAGCAATAGGAGGAGGAGACTAGAAGCAGGTCTGCAGCTATGTAGGGAAGGATGGGGGAGGGCTGTGAGGGGAAGAGTTGCAAAAAGAGAAAGCCATGTCATGTCAGAGTGTGACAGCATCCAGGGTGGCTGTGGAGTCAGGCAGGTTACCATCTGCTGAGCATACTACTTCTGACACTGATGCCAGCTACTCCATTCCTCATGACACATCTCTGATCCCCAGGTTCATACCTCAAAAGACAGGGTCTCTGTACGTGATTCCCCAGGGCTATGCCTGGACTGTTGAACAGCTCCATGGCTAGGAACAATGACTGTACTTCAAAACTGCAAAAACTCCAGAATTCGATTAATTGATTTCTTTACATGAAAGCAAAGGTCAATCATGATGAAGAGCAAGGTAGTGTCAGGAATGGCTTATTTCTTCAAAAGTTGCTATGTTGGAGATGTTTGGGTCTGTGTTTTCCTCTCTGTGTGTGTATGTGCATGTACCTGTGTGTGCCCATATACGTGCATGTGGTTGACAAGGGCTGATATACAGAATTTATTGACTTAATTACTCCATTCAGTGAGTCTATTCTATTTCCCACCATTCTTTCCACCAAATAGACCCTTCTCCTCCCTGAGATATCACTTGCTATTCATTAGTTCTTTTTTAGCTTCTCGGTCTGGGTTCTTACGGGATAGATTGGATAGAGTAGACACTACCCATTCATCCATTTGAGGTATTTCCCAAAATGAACTGATTGATATTTATCTACATCTAAAGTCTGAGAGAGCAAGGGGACTGGGTGTCTTAGCAGCACACACCAAAGTCTTAATCAAAGGAGAAAAAAACCCTAACATTTATAAGGTAATAGAACTCCAAAGACCATTGTCTCAATATCTCCTTTTTTATACAGAACATCAGGCAGGTGAAGGCCCTTCCTATGGCACACACAAAGAGGAAGGAAAGCCAGCAAGATCCAAACCCAAGTCTTCTGATTCCTAAACCATAATAACAGCAGTGTCCATATCTAGTATTTCATAATTATGAGGATCTTATTGTGTAGAAACTCCATTTACCAGTACAAAGTAATACCTTCCACCCAAATAATTGGGGGCTATAATATGCTGTAATATTCAGAGCATTGCAGATCTTTTCAGGATCCCAAAGCTCTCCAGGGTTCACTGTTATGCTATGCAGCAGCAGCAGCAGCAGCAACTGTATTAGGTCATTCTTGTATAGTACTTTAACTTTAGCAGAGAAGTTTCTACCCTCTTCTTCTCCCCATGGCTCTGAAACTATTTCCTGCCTGGTATGCAGCTTCACCAGGACCATCCCAGATTTCTTGGGCTTTATTCTTCCTTATTGTGATGTAAGTTGCCTAAAGCCAAGCCTTTACAAGTCAGCTGAGAGATTTACTTTGATACTGTGCTATCTGGCTATAATTGTGGATATTATTACTGAGTGCCTATAAATTAACTACTCTAGCCAAGCATTCCTTGGTGCAGTGGCTAAAGATATTCAAGAACCTTCTGCTGTCTAGCTGTGCTTGCTTCCCTAGATAGATGAGGACTGGTAAGTGATGCACACTAAGTATATACAGAAAAGTTATTTGAGGAACCATTGGGAAAACAACCAAAAGAATCCCTTGTCAAATACAAAATGAAGATATTCCTATGTCCCTTTCAATATAAGATGATGATAAAAACGTTAGCTAGCGGTTATGAAATAATAGTATCACATAGAGATGGTGTTTTATGAATATGAAGCATCTGAATACATATTCTGCCATTTGAGCCATGGACAGCGTAATGAAGGGGAAAACGGAATATGAGTGAAATCCTTTGCCCCGAATTGCACAGGTTTAGTTCTAACTCTTGTATTACTGCTCTTTCTGAAATCTCCATTGGGATGATTTTCATGGCAGAAGAGAAAATGGACAGAAATCCTGAGGGTCTTCCTCTTCCAAGTGAATTATTTTTACTGAGTAAAGAAGCCATTCTCTGTCTCATTACTTATTTTGCCTTATTCACTGAGTACACATTGCTTAGTCAAAATGAGTCCTGTTAAAGACCTAAGATGCTGTGAGGGTAAACATGAGCTAATAAGTGCACTGCCCTTTTCAAATCTAAAAGCACTATATAAAACCTATGGATAAATATATAATATATAAATATCATAAATTAGCTATATTGATTAATATGATATGTGAATAAATTATTTAAATATATAAATACTATATGTGTGTACATATATATGTGTACATAAATGTAATGCATATCTATACTTAGTTAAATGATAATTATAGGGACAGGTATGGTAGGGATATTTGTAAAAGTCAAAGGAGGGGTTTGTGTTTCTTTGAAGAAGGCAAACTAGAGTATTTAAAGCAATTGGTATTGACTCTAGGTACAGGATGATCTCAGAAAGGCAGAAATCTAGGGGAAACAAGTTGACAGCAAAGCCAGGAGGTACTGGAGCATTGCCTGACCCCTAAATGATAAGAAGACTACAACGGTGTCTTTCTGTGGAAAGATAACCCAGGATGTGCTGTTTCCCACTGTTAACTATTCAGTGAGAACATTCACACCTCAGAAAGCTGCCAAGCCACACGACAAAGTTCAGGGGATTGCTTTGTTTCATTGTTTGCTTAAATTTGAGAAAGTCATGGGGAGCATGTCAATAGAGCAGATTAAATTTAAACCATATCCTACTTTTCAGAGCGTTGCTTGTTAAACATTTACAAATACACAGAAGAGAAGATTTAAAGCATAATGTGAAGACAGAGTGCTAAGCTAAGAGTTACTGTGTAGATGCCACAGAATCCAGTTCTCTCCTTAGAGAAGTACAAGATGGCTGCTGGAGTCCTAAAGGGATCTGCCCCCCTTACAGCTTGGTAGTTACAAAGAAGTAAGCAGATCCCCAGTCCTCCTGATGCATATACCAGTGTTATTACATGACGTTAAGATGCCTCCTGTTGATCTAGAAAGTGACAAAGAAGCACTCTTTGTTGCTTTCAAAGGGGCTCCAAATCCAAACCTCTTGGGCAGGTGCCCTGTTCACTAAGTCACATATCTTGGCATCTCAGAACTTGGTGAAGTCCAACACTGGAAAGAATAGATGAGGTCAGAGGACCAGGGACTTACCAGCGTGGAGTCCTTTGATATCCAAGGGTTCTATCACACCACTGGTTTTTAACTGGTGAAGCACCATTGCAGTTACCAGAGTATCTCCCAGCCCAGTCTCTATAGTTTCCTATGTAGGTACCCTTAACCTCTGGGAATGAAAGTCTACAAAGGGGCAGCTAGTGCCACAACTATATTCCACAAGAAACTCTTGACCAAACTTCATACATATGTAAGGACAATGTTAAGTCCCATTTCTATTCTCTTATTGACATAATGACAATTATTTAGAATAGGGAATAAGGTGGGATTGATACTAATTGTTGACTAGTTATTTTCACTCATGTCCAAATCTTTGTGACCTCATTTAGGGTTTCGTTGGCAGAGATTCTGCAGTGCTTTGCCATTTCCTTCTCCAGCTCACTTCACAGAAATATAAACTGAGGCCAACAAGGTTAATAGATTTGCCCAAGGTTACAAAGCTAGTTGGGGTCTGAGGGCAAACTGAAACTCAGGTCATCCTAACCTCAGATCCAACATTGTGTCCTCTGTGCCAGCTAGCTGCTACAACAACATACACATTTACATAGTGTTTTAAGGTATTCAAAGCCCTGCACATGTTATTTCATAAATAACTATAGGGAAGAGATGCTGTTATTTTTTTCCATTTTACAGATGGGGAAACTGAGGCACAGAGAGGCTGTGACTTTCCTAGAGTCACACAGCTAGCAAATGTCTGAGGCCAAATTTGAAGTGAGATCTTCCTGGTTCCAGGTCCAGAGTTCTTATCCAATATGCTACCTAGCTGCGGAAACATCAAAGCATCAGAATAGAGAATCATTATTGATGTTCATGAATAGGGAGATTCCAGGATAAACCAAAGAACTCTACAGCAGAAATTCCAGAAAAAGCCTCCTATGGAGAAATGGAATCAAACCACCACCAGTTTCTTCTTACTGGGGTTGTTTCCCCCAACACAAACTGGCCTGCTCCTCTTCCTCCTGCTTGTGCTCATCTTCCTAATCACCATCGTGGGTAACTCAACCATGATTCTCCTTATCTGGACTGATCACCACCTCCACACTCCCATGTACTTTCTGCTCAGTCAACTCTCTTTCATGGACCTAGGGAACATCTGCAGTACATTTCCCAAGATGGCTGTCAACTTCCTGTCTGGGGACAATTCCATTTCTTTGGTGGCTTATGGATTCCAAAGTTTCTGTTTTTTACTTATAGCTGGTGGCGAAGGGTTCTTGCTAGCATCTATGGCCATTGACCATTATGTGGCCATTTGCTGCCCCCTCCATTATCCTATTCTCATAACCAAGAGAATGTGTTTACTGATGATTGCTGGGTCCTGGGTCTCTTGATCCATCAATTCCATTTTCCATACAGTCTATATACTCTACATGCCCTATTGCAGGTCCAGAGTCATTAATCATTTCTTTTGTGATGTCCCAGCCATGGTGCCTCTGGCCTGCATGGATACCTGGGCCTATGAGTACACAGTGCTCTTCAGCACCAACCTGTTTCTTTTGGTCCGTTTCCTTGGCATCATGGCATCCTATGGCCGGGTTCTCTATGCCGTCCATCATATGCGTTCATCTCAGGGGAGGAAGAAGGCTTTCACTACCTGTTCTACCCACCTGACTGTGGTCTCCTTCTACTATGCCCCATTTGTCTATACGTATCTGAGGCCCCCATCTCTGCGTTCCCCAGAAGAGGACAAGAACTTGGCTGTCTTCTACACCATCCTCACTCCTATGCTCAACCCCATCATCTATAGTCTGAGGAATAAGGAGGTGTTGGGTGCCCTCCAACGAGTCTTTGGGAGGTCCTTATCCTGAAAAGAGTAGCTGGTGACATAAAGTCACAGAAATAGAACCAGAAACAATCATACCAGTCACATAGCTGGATAACTTGTTTGACTGATTAAGATACAGGCAGCATTATTCCTTCAGTTCTGATTAAACATTCTTTTAAAGTAAATTTTAGTTTTCTCAATTAACTCATATTTACATTCTCCCTCTTTCTCTCTGGCATGTTCCCTTGAAAGTAAACAAATTGCACATCCTTACAGTAACTTGGAGAAACCAATCTAAACAAATCTCAACATTGGCTATCTCCAAAAATCTGTCATATTCTGTATAATTGGTTCGTCACTACTCTATTAGAAGGTGAGTATAATTCTTTATCACCAGTACTGTCAAATATCAGACTTCTTAGTTGTTTCTTATTGCTATTTTAAAATTGTTCTTCTAGTTTTGCTTACATTCTTCTTCACGATTTTACACACATCTTTCCCAGTTTCTTTAAAACTGTCTCCTATGTTGTTACAGCACAATCATAATCTATTACATTCATATGTCATAATTTTTCTCCATTTTGTGGGAATCCAATTAGTTTCTGGTTCTTTTTCTCCAAAAACAAGATCTACCCACAAATGATTCTACAGCTAAGTACTTTTCCTCTTTTTAAATCTCTGAGCATAGGCTGTATAACCAAAGAGTACACAAAACTCAGTAACTTTAGCAATATAGATCTAAATTTATTTCCAGGTAGCTTTACAAGTTCATAGCTACAAGAGTACATTAATCCACCTACTCTTCCATGGACCCTATAATATTTCTCATTTTCTACTTAGTCAATATGATAGACATTATATGGAATTTTAATTGCTGTAGTTTTCATTTCTCTAATTATTGGTGATTTAGAACATTTTTCTCATATAGCTATGTATTCATAGCTTGTATTTTTGAGACAAATTTTATCATAGAAATCTGTGATAAAGAGAAACTGATCAAATCCAGCCTCAAACACTTAACACAAAAACTAGCCATGTGACCTTGGGCAAGTCACTTAACCCCAACTGCCCTCCAAAAAAAAGAAAAAAGAAAAAAAAAGAGAAACTGAGATGCATTTTTTACATAAGCTATTTGCAAGACTGGAAGTTGCCAGTGATAGGGGTCAATGGTCCCTTAGTGACCAGATGCCACTAAGAGCAGAGAGACAGACTTTTATACAATTGGTTACATAAGGTTCAGTGATGCTAAACTAGGATTCTCATTCGTCTATGGTAAAGGAGTGAAG
The DNA here is from genome assembly GCA_028646575.1 of Pseudocheirus occidentalis. Lineage (NCBI taxonomy): Eukaryota > Metazoa > Chordata > Mammalia > Diprotodontia > Pseudocheiridae > Pseudocheirus > Pseudocheirus occidentalis. Next base: position 5,906,044 of record CM053596.1, on the reverse strand, counting down.
GGGAAGGATGGGTTTATATTTGACTGATTTGTTGACTTGCAAAAGGGTATCACCAAATCCCATGGCAATGAAGAAAACTGATAATCAATCAGCATCCTTTGGAAAGTTCTATTTCAGGAAACCCCTTCCACTAGAATGATCTGGTGCTAGTTGTAACCTGGCAGATCATCTTACTACCACATTGGCCCAATGGGTCTGGACTGTAGCCCAGAGAAATGGGGAAGGTAACTTCTTATAAAGAAGACAAACTATCTTATAGACCCTGATGTCAACAATACAGAATAAAGTTGGGTATCAATTTTCAGTGTCACAATTCCCTTTCTCCCTTTCTCTTCCTCATTATGTCTTTCATCATTTATCAATTAGGGAGTGGTTCTCATTCTAACAACTTTCAAATCAGTTCTTTATTCTTTGTCTTAAGGCAATCAATCAACCAACATTTACTAAGCGCCTACTCTGTTTCTGACAGTTTGCAACTTAAATACAAAAGTGAAATAGTCCAAATCTTTAAGTAATTTAAAGGCTCCTGGGAATTACAACATGTTCACATGTTAGCAAATAAAGTGTTTGTGCAAACTTAACACAAATTATATAGAAACATATGCACATATGTATATACATGAACGTAAATATGTACACTTAGATGCCATATGTATACATTCATATCTCTACCAGACTTCCATTCCCAAATCCAACTGAAACAATTACCTTTGGGACATTTGAAATGAAGGCCCCAAAGCTATTTCAAATTTAGCTTGTCTAAGGTGGTGCTCATGATGTTTCCCTCCCATCCCAAATTTCTCCTTAACTTCCCTATTCCTTTTTTTTTACTTTTTGCAGGGGGGGAAGGAAGGGCAATTGGGGTTTAGTAACTTGCCCAAGTTCACATCTTTAGTAAATGCTAAGTATCTAAGGCATGATTTGAACTCAGATCCTCCTGATTTCAGTGCCAATTCTCTATTAACTGAGCCACCTAGCCACCAACTTAATTTCCCTATTCCTGTTGAAGTTGTCCCCATTCATATCATCTTCCTCAGAAACATCCCTGACATCTCACTTTCTTCCACCCACCAGATCCAGTCAATTGCCAAGTCTTGTCCACAGCTCTCAAATGATCCTTTTTTCCCCTCACTAATGTGATCACCACTCAAGTTCAGGTTCTCATCACTTATTGGCTAGAAAATAGATGTAGCCTCCCCAATGGTCTAAGAGCTAGTGCATCCTCTCCAGCCCATCCTCCATTCAGCTACTATAGTGATTTTCTTTCAGTATAAATCCAGATTATGTCAATCCCTTAGTCAATTAACTCCAATGGCTCCCTGATAACCTCTTAGATAAGACACAAACTTTCCATTTAACATCAGAAATGTTTTATAAACTGATTCCAACCTTTATTTCCAGTTTTGTTCTGCATTGCTCCACTTCATTTGAAGCCCCTTCTGCAGACTTCTAGGACTGAGATAACCTCCCAAGAAAAGTGATACAAGATCGTGGCTATTCAGGGTTTCAGATGAGAGAGAATAAGACCTGAGAAATTAGATCGTGCATCAGAAAACTGATGTGACATGAATGCACCAATCTACATGGAGATCTGGATGAAATCAGTCAACAAATACTAATTAAGCACTGCCTAGGTGCCAGGCACTGTACTAGGGGCTAGGCATGAAAATGCAAAGAATCAAATGAAATCTGCTCCTAATGTGTTTATATTCTGATGTAGATTGTACACAGTACATATAAAATTGTACACAGCCAGCAGTAATACAAATTACATACATGTGCATATAAGGACATATTTGTATATGTGTCTATATGCATATCTGGTCACTGAATACAAGGTACTTTGGAACTAAGAGCACTATCTATTGTGGGGAGGAGAAGAGGAGATGAGGATAAAGCATCATGGAGAAAATGGTGCCTTAGGTGCATCTTAAAGGATTAAAAAGAACTCCGTAAGACTGATGTAAAGAGAGAAAGTCTGAGACATAAAGGATGTCTAACATAAAGACACAGTGATTGAAGATGGATTTCTGCATGAGGAACAGGAAGGAGGCAAATTTGGCTGAATTACATGGTATAAGAGATATGATTTTTCCCTGAGGATTGCCTTGGCTGCTTCCAAAAAAAAAGTGCTGGTATATTGTTTCGTCAGCATCATTAAATTCAATGAAATTATTGACTATTTCTATGATTTGTTCACTTTCCCATGTTTGCCTCAGTTTCCTCATCTGTAAAATAGGCCAGAGAAGGAAATGCAAACCATTGCAGGGTCTTTGCCAAGAAAACACCAAATGGGATCACAAAAAGTCAGACACAACTGAAAAATGACTGAGCAGCAAAGCTTAAGCCAAGGCAAATATTACTATGCGAGATCAAGATAATCTTCCTGGAAAGCCATATCTTCGTGTCTGTAGCTTGGCATGGCAAGCAAACCCTCCTCTGTTCTGCCCCCAAGATTCCCTAGCTTCTTCAAGCCATGGCTCTGGGACTCCATCCTACCTGAGACATTTCCTGAGGCTCTCAATTGTTCACACTCTGCCTCCAGAAATGCCTTTGTATCACTTGGAATATTCTTTGTGTTTCCTTTAGTGGGCACATGCTGGGTGCACCCTCCCCTACATGTAAAAGTCCTTGAGGAAGGCACTGTTTCATGGTTGCATTTGTATGTCCAGTCCCTAACACAATACTTACATATCTCAAACTCTTACTAAATATATATCAATATGAGTTGAAAGCCATAATTTCAGTAAGTTCTGAGAAATGTTTCTGCCTTGCTGAAGCCATTATTAAGAAAATGCCATATAGAAACTTCCCAAAGTTTGAGCCCAACCTAGCCAGGGACCAGGGTGGTCCTAGGGAGAGGGTATCTCTAAGTGTTTGGGGGAGAAAGTCTTGTACTTCTGTCCTTATTATATTTTCTCAGTAAATACGACTTTGTAAAACATTTTGGTTTTTCAGGGCTTTTTTAAGTCACTGTTAACCACAGGAATGATAAATATGAAGTTTGTTTCCTGACCCTGGCCATCTTTTTCCTGTCTAACTACAGCTCTGACCTTGTTGTGAAAGAATTTATTTACAAAAAAAGGTTAACTCATTTACTCAAGCCATCCTCTGGACACACCACTTACCAATCACACAATTGCCACTGGGCTTTGGATTCCTCATTTGTCCCCATAAAGAGTATGATTGTTGCAACATTGACTGCCATGTTTAGTGCAGACCTTAAAATCTATGCTGCAAGCACAGGGCTTTAGGGACCACTGATCAATATGTGTTTGCTATCTAGGTGGGCACAATAGAGACAGCACTGAGACTGGAATGAGGAAGACTCATCTTCCTGAGTTCAAATGTGGCCTCAAACACTTACTTAGCTGTGTGACCCTGGATAAGTCACTTAACCCTATCTGCCTCAGTTTTCTCAGCTGTAAAATGATGTGAAGAAGGAAAGAACAAACCACTCCATTATCCTAGCCAAGAAAACCCGAATTGGGTCATGGAGAATCAAGCCAAACTGAAATAACTAAACAGCAACCCAGAGTGGTTGGGAGAACCAAATGAGATTGTATTTGTAAATCTCCAAGCCTTATTTAAATGCTGTTATTGAGTGGGATGAACCTACATGTCTCCCTGCATCCCATCCTCACTCAGTGTGAACAGAAGGTTTTTGCCCATCTTGTTTGTCCTCTTCCAGTCACCATCCACAAAGCTCTTGGTGAATCATCCACAGCTCTGCAGAAAATATTCAATTACTCTGTTAAACCAGAAGGGCACAGCTGGGCAAAGGAATTCTCAAAAGATCCATAATAAATCCCAAAGGGGACTTTAGCTCTGCTTCAGACCAGTGAATAGGCATCTGCTTCAGCAGCAGTGCCTCATGTCCCATGCCTACTTGGACTTCATGGTTTTAGTGGAATAGTCAGCAACATCATTCACTTTCTCCATTCTCAGGATGTTTTTCCACCAGACCATTCTGACTACAATGATCAGGCAAGTTCATTTTTTAAAACTGGATAGAAACATAAATGTTCTAAATTATATCAGTGTTTTTTAGTTTAGTTAGTATCAAGTCATTGAATCTTTTGTGATGGCAAAGGGATCTGCTCCGTGTGTCGTAGCCTCTAGGGATACAGGCAAGAATGAGGGCATCTCAGGATCTAGGAAACCTACTGATTCAGCTGATTTCCAGGTTCTGCCCTTGCATTTTCACAAAAATTGGATCACAGGGTAAGAATAATCATAGCAGCAATGATAAGAGAAATGTCGATAATGCTTTGCAATTGGCAATGCTTTCAATACCGGATATGTTGTAATGACTTTTTTTTTAATGTTTGTTGACTGACTCCTTACATCCTTATCCCCCATTAGATCTGCACAGCAAATGTGGGGTACTTGTTATTACTCCCATTTTATAGATAAAAACAGTGAAACTCAGAGATGTTAAGTGAATAGTCTGGGGTCACACTAGCCTGTAGGCTGACTTGAGCCTAGGCTTTCATGATTCTCATTACAATATACCATTATGCCTCCCACAGAATCCTAAGATAAATGATTTAGATTTGAGGTGGATTTTAGAAGGCACCTTTTCCCAGCTCCACCTTACCCTTCACCTGAAACAGAGGACCTACAAAGTGAATTGAGTTGCTGATGGTCATAGAAGTAGTAAAGAGTAAGAGAATTAGAACTCAGCACCTGTAACTAACATCCAATATTCTTTCTATTATAGTCTTTCAATTGCACTGTTATTTTTTAATGGGAAGGTGGTGATCAGTGTCTATATGAAGCTAGTGTGTAAAAGTCTTTGGAAGGAAGTGAAATGATCAGGGATTTAATGCAACAACCAAATATGCTGCCTCACTGGTTGAAAGAATCTTTTTAATTAATCTGTGGTCCTTGAGTCAAGATGGAGAGAGACTTTTTAATTCAACTGGTTCAAGTCTTTACTCAATAAAGGAGGAATTCTCTTTGAAACATTTTGAACAAGTGATTTTCTAAGTTCTTCTTCAATGTCTCTCCTACCAGGACACTCACTAATTCAAGTCAGCCCATCCTGTTATTCCACAGGACTCATTATTTGATATACTACCTTCTTTTAACTAAAATGCTTTCCCTAAAATGTTCATGCATCTCTCTGGCAAGTTATACCCTAGTACAGCGGGCATTGGGAGGAGTTCTATAGAGCCCCTGGAAGTAATATTTTATGTGCTTTAAATGTTTTTACCCATTAAATTCTAGCTTCTGAAAGGGTCACAGCTAAGTGTGCAGAAGGGCAGATTGGTCAGGATGTGAGATAAGAATGTACAAATGGGGCAACATTTAGGTAATACCTTCTCTTGTCTTCTGGACCATGACACAACATGGTCCTTTTGTCAGATATAAATCATGCTTCTCCACCAATTTGATTGAGTTCCTTTTTTTCTTCCTTCAAAGAATTGACAGAATTGGTGGGGGGAGATTGATTTCTCTATGCAAGAGGATAGAGCCTCTTTGTCTGGGGAAAAATGTAAGGCTAAGTAGAAATGGATATGCTCCCTTTTAGCCCAGAAACTGTTACTGAGACAAGTGATGATGACTAATGTCTATTGAAGGGAGGAAAAGAGGAATTCTGTTTCACTGAATACCTTCATGACAAAGGATGTTTTGGATAAGAGGATATGGTGAAATGAGTGGTTTAGGAAAGTGGAAGTTATTCTTCCCTGGTAGTGATCAACTGGACCAAGACTGTGTTGTGCCTACCCACAGATACTGGTTCAGAGTATTTGCATTGAATAATGAAGTTCCATACTTGTGTTAAGCACATATTCCTGCTGAGCCTTGGTGCTCACAGTCCTTAGATAGTGTGAATTGCTGGAGGGCAGACTGTTGTTGCTTTCCTTCATATACCAGTCCTTCATATAGTGCCTGATGTATAGGAGGCACTTAATAAATGCTTACCGATTAACTATTGGGTTTATAATCATTTCAAAAGTTGAAAGCTGCTTACAAAGAGCTTACAATTAAGACTATATGACCCAAAAAAGCAGCTAGCTGAATAGAATATGATCAGAGAAGAAGAGCTATCCAGGCATGGTGCTCTCAGAAAGCCATAAGAAAGTAGGAGGAACACATTCACAGTCATCTTATAGATGGAGAAGATCCTGCAGAGGGGCTAATAACTGAGTTAGGACTTGAAGGAAAAGAAGAATTTCCACCTTCAAAGGGAGGAGTCACTATCCCAGAGACAAGGCATGGTCTGTAGAAGGGGACAAGAGGAAGCCCTTGACCACTCCTCTTGGACTGGGGGAGGGACATTTTTTCTTTGTCTCTGTATCCCCATTGCAATGTAGAGTCTTTTCCATATTGTAGGTCCTTAAGAAAGGCTTGATGATTTGAACTGTATGATAATATGCAGAGCATCGAGGGGCATATTGGTCTGATTAGCCACAGTCTCACCTGCTGTAACTTAATCCTAGCATAGTGATACCATTTTGGTCCTCTTCCAGAATAAAGGACAACCAAGCAACTGTGAAATGGTACTGGATACAGAGGTTAGAACCAACTTGTTATAGGCCTTAAATGCCAGGCTAAGAAGGCTTTGTTTTTTCTTACCAATACTGGGGAATCATAGGGTTTGAATTCACTGAAACAATAACTCTAGGAATAAGTTATTGTTTAATTCAATCAATGGATCAGATCCACTGTCTATCTTAGAATTCTCTAGATCTAATTTAAGGTCATGGCAACAAGCAGAAATGGACTTGACAGGTTGAATAAGCACAAGACATTGCTATATCAGTCACCCAAGTGGATTGAGAAAGTAGATATTGGAATTAGATGCAGTCTGGCTCAACCTAAGGGCAAAACAGCTCATCTTTACAGGAGTATTTAGAACCCAGGAATATTTTAGACAGTTCTTGGTACTAGGGTGGCCTACATTGACTCAGGCTGGCTGAATTGTAGAGCCATTTCCTGAGAAAATTTAAAACATGGTACCTATACAACCCCCTAATTTGGTCACTTAAGCCAAACAATGTTTACTTTGCTAAGGTCAAGTATACCAGTTGTCTTTTTTTTTGGATGAATACTCTGATTAATTCTGTCAAGATAATAAGACGTTAGAAACAAGTGAGCCTAATGCCTTAATTTTGTTGATTTCCCTTAATTTTACAATTGAGATGAAGTAAAGTGAAATGATTTTCACAGAGTCACATAGCTAATAAGGGTTTGGTAGAGAATTTGAACCCAATTTTTCCTGGCTCCAAAGCCAATGCCCTCTCAACTACACCACAATGCTTCTCTGTAGAACCTAAGACATTTTGGTAATTTTTGGAAGAGCGCTTTTCATTTCAGTATCTCAGAACAATACATTCTCAAAACTCCAATGTGTAGGCTGATTCTTCCTGAGTAGGGTACACTCTTTTCACCTTCTGTGAAGCCTCCTCAGTGTGAGAAGGGAGAGAAGCTATCTGGAAACCAGAGATAGACTTTTGTAAGACTGGACAGACCTGAGTCCTGGGTTTACACAACCTATGACCTTTCTCCCCTTCCCTTCTCATCAGCATTAGGTCCCTTTCAAGAGTTTTAGACCTCCACTCTTGTATGCCAAACCCTTAAAAGTTTTAGGCCAATGGTTCTCAACCTTCCTAATGCCATGACCCTTTAATATTCATATGTGGGTGTATCTGCATATGGGTGGACCTGCCTGGAGACAGATAGAGGAGCAGTGTCTCAGTTCCTAAGAACATTGGAAATATGTGTTTTCCAATGGTCTTAGGTGACCCCTGCGATAGGGTGATTAAACCCCCAAAGGGGTCACAACCCACAGTTTGAGAACTACGGCTTTAGACTCTTTTTCAGGAGTTTTTGACCTCCACCCTTGCTTGTGACCTTTTCTCCTCCCTTGCTTTTGCTTTAACCAAATAAGGCCATGGATGATATCTTGGCTCCCTGTCCCACCTCCCTGCCAAGAGGAGATAGTGTCAGGCTTCTTTGTTATCCACCATTTGGTTTAGGGCATAAATTTTTATGCTGCCTTTTGTAGCACACATCCTCTCCTTGATCCCCACCATGGAGAGGACCACCCTCTTCCTGTAGGGGAAAAATAAAACTTCCTGTTCCTTCATCAAGATGCTCTGACTTTTGATTTTTCTTGGGGAGGGGATTTTTGGGGTCCCCATACTCCACACACTCCAGTGGAATACATTCTCTACCTTCTTATAATTTCCTAGAGAAGTGGTGAAATAACCCTAAGAGTGACATGTCAGCTAACTATCATGAATGCTTTTGCATAAATGACTTAAAGGTAATCTCCTGAAAGCAGATTTCAACAACGGGTAAGAAGGATGGGTGTTAAGAATTCAGCTAGGGGTGGCTAAGTGGTACAGTGAATAGAACACCAATCCCAGAGTCAGGAGAACCTGAGTTCAAATCCAACCTCAGGCAATTAACATTAGTCATATGACTTTGGGCAAGTCACTTAACCACAATTGCCCTGCCTTCTCATCTCCAAAAAGCAGAGACAGAGAGACAGAGAGAGACAGAGAGACAGAGACAGAGAGAGACAGAGACAGAGAGAGAGAGAGAGAGTTCAGTTGCCTGAGAAGGTGGTATCAGAGGAGCACCAAGTGTAGAAAAATAGTTCAGTCTGAGGAGGCTGTACATCCTAAAAGTATACTTAGCTGACTGAAGTTTTGCTAAAAGATGACAATGAAATAGAAGTTTCTAAAATCAGAGTTTCCTCATTTTTCATCTCAGTGTTATTTATTGAAAGACAATCTCCAAGGAACTTTGTGGGATGTGTGTAAGATAGGGCACTGACATTAATGCTTCTAAAGACAACAATAATCTGAAGCTACTGAGAAAAGCAATTTAGAGTTTTCTTTTAGTTCTATGGGGTGGAAAAGCAAGATCAAAGAAAGAGAAAGACCACTATTCAATGTGATTGAGATGATGATCACAGGACTTCAGAGAGAAGGGACAGCTGCTCATTTTATACTTGACTTCCTTTTTGCTGCCAAGGATAATGATGTTAGTGCTGGAACAAATATAAGAACATAAGAAAAATTTTCTTCTTCTAAACAATCTCCACGGATATTATTAGTCAGAATTAAGGAGGAGATAGTATAGTAAGAGATAGCCCTTCAGGAATTCAATTAAACTAACTTAGATAATCATAGGTAATATTGATGGCATTTTAATACTGTCCATGGGATTTTCTTGGTAAAGATGTTGGAGAAGTTAGCTGTTTCCTTCTCCAATGTGCAAAGAGCTGTATGATCAAAGCTATTTTTTTCTGATAGCAATGCATGGCTATGAGAGGTGGATTCTAATGAAAGCTAAGTGGCATAAAACTGGTGCTATTGAATTGTGGTGCTAGAGAAGACTTTTGAGACCCTAAGACAGACAGAAAGGATAAATTGGATAAGTACCACAGGATAGGAGGAGGGCAAATGATGGGCAAGTTTTCAAAAACAATGGAGGAGAATAGAATCTATGACCTACAGGATAATGAGCTTGCATTTAGAAACAAGAGTAATTTTAGAATATAGATATTCATAGATATAAACATATAATCCAAAATGAGCATCTAGAAAAGGGAGCAAGGATCACAAGGAACAAGGCTGGTTACATCAAGAGAAAGTTAGGCCAGCATTAAGTTATGGAATTTGTTGACAGGGTCATAAAACCAATAGATCATATGAATACCATGAATATAACTTACCAGAAAACTAAGCATTTTGTTAATACCCTCTATGGACATCTCCCCTTCTTTCTGCTGGTTCATTTTATTATTCATTATCATCCCTAGTTCTATGGTGAATAATGAATGGAGACTGTTTCTTCACAAATCACTTAGATGAAAATATTTCTCATCAATTAATCAATAAACTTAGAACTCCCAACCCAGTTTTTAAAAATATTTATAAAATAAACTACAGAATCTCTTTTCTCATAATATCTAACTCACCCTCTTTCTACTGTTTCTATGTATGTGTGTGTGTGTGTGTGTGTGTGTGTGTGTGTGAGAGAGAGAGAGAGAGAGAGAGAGAGAGAGAAAGAGTTGAGAAATATAAGATCTCTGGTGGCTATTCCAAAAAGACTGAACAGTGAGACCATATTTCCAAAATTTAGAAGCTGGAAGTTATAGATGTATGTAAGTAACTCTGCATGTAATCTTTTTCACCAGTTAGACACAGAAAATAATCATTTATGACAACTTGATTGTTTTTTTACACTATTTATCAAAGGTAGTATCAGTATCCTTGGGATTTCTCTAAGTCATTTAGAATAGAGGGCCTCGTATTTGTCTATGTATCTATCCATATCTCTCTCTCTCTCTCTCTCTCTCTCTCTCTCTCTCTCTCTCTCTCTATCTATCTATCTCTATCTCTATCTCTATCTCTATCTCTTTCCTGTTGCATATATAAAGGCATACAAGCACAACATTGTTTCATCACAAAAATAATGAAAGGCATGGATTCAGAGAAATGTAAGAATATCTGCGTGAATTGAAATACAGAGGAGTGAGTCTAACCAGGAGAACAATTTATACAATAATTACAACGTTGTAAAGGAAAACAACTGAAAAATTTGAGAACTGTAATCAATGCAAACTTACACCAAACAAGAAACATTCATTGCTTACCTGCTACATGCCAGGGAATTTGCTAAGTCCTAGGAACACAAAATAGGCCAAAAGATAGTCCTAACCATCAAGGAGCTTACAGTCTAATAGGAAAGATAACATGCAAATGATTATATACAATATAGAGAGAGAATATATAGGAAATAATGAGGGTAAGGCATTAGAATTCAAGAATATGGAAGACTAGGGAGAAAAACAAAAGGAAAGGTTTCTTGTAGAAGATGAGATTTCATTTGGGACTTGAAGGCAGCCCAGGAAACCAAGAAACAGAAAAGAAAGAACCTTCCAGACATGGAGGACAGAACAAGTGCCCAGAGCTGGTAGATGAGTATCCACTTTGAGGAAGTGATAGTCAGCATTTCTGGATCCCAGAGTACATCTCAGAGAGGTGATGTATAAGAATTCAATACAATTCAATAAGCATTGATTGAAAAATCAGCTTTGCACCAGGAATTAGTCTACATCCTGGGGATAAAAAAGGACACAAGACATTCCTGCCCTCAAGGAGCTTACAATCTAAAGAAGACTGAAGACTATGGGGGACAGGTTATGAGAGACTTGGAATGTTAAACAGACAGTTCTACATTTGTTTCTAGAAGTGATAGGCAGCTACTGGAACTTATTGGTGCATGGTAATTCCCGTGCTTTAGGAAGATAACTTTAGCAACTAAGTAGATGATGACCCGTAGTTTAGAAAAAGCTTTGAAGAAGGGAGACCAACTAGTAGGTGATTGTAATAGTCCAGGCATTAGACCATCACGTCATTGCCCAAGATAGTGGCAGTGAAAGAACTGAGAAAGGGGAATATCCCAGAAATACTATGAAAGTAAAATTGAGAGGTAATAAACTGACGGGGTGGGCTGAGAGAGTGAAGATGACACTTGGTCTGTAAGCCCACATGTCAACAATCTAAAATACACTGACATATATTTAATACTCAGCCCATTCAGTGCAAAACAAAGATAATGGGCATATACTTGGGGAAAATGATTCTTATGAGTAAAGAATAAAAAGATCAGAGTCTTGTTGGATCAAAACACTATGTTAATATGTCATGAATACTTTAATTGGGAAGAGAATTGAGAGATATGAAATATAATGGATACCAAATAGAATCACCAGAACTAAAAGGAAATAGTATCAATTTAAGTGATGTAAAATGACTGGCTATCAAGGCAGGATTCAATTCCAAATGGGATATCTACAATCAGTCCTATGAACTGGTTACAAGCCATGGAGGATCTCAAGAAGGATTTTGAAAATCAAGTAAGAGAAGTGGAGAAAAAATTGGGAAGAGAAATGAGAATGATGCCAGAAAATCATGAAAAGCTGGTCAACAGCCTGAATGAAGAAAATAACACCTTAAAAAATAAACTAACTCGAATGGCAAAAGAGGCCCAAAAAGCCAATGAGGAGAAGAATGATTAAAAAGCAGATTTAGCCAGATGGAAAAACTAATTCCAAAAGCTCACTGAAAGGAAAAATTCCTTCAGAATTAGATTGGAGGAAATGGAAGCTAATGACTTTATGAGAAATCAAGATACTATAAAAGAAATCCAAACAAATGAAAAAAATAGAAGGCAATGTGAAATACTTCATTGGAAAAACCACTGATCTGGACAATAGATCAAGGAGAGAAAATGTTAAAATTATTGGACCACCTGAAAGACATGATCAAAAAAAGAACCGATAAATAATCCTTCAAGAAATTCTCAAGGAAAATTGCCCTGATATTTTAGAACAAGAGGACAAAATAGAAATTGAAAGAATTCGCAGTTGCTTCTTTAAAAAGAACCCAGAAAGAAAACTCCTAGGAATATTATACCTTATTCCAGAGTTCCCAGGTCAAGGAGAAATTATTACAAGTGGCCAATAAGAAACAATTTGAATATCATGGAAACACAATGGGGATAACATAAGATCTAGCAGCTTCTACATTAAGGGATCAAAGGGCTTGGAATATGATTTTCCGGAGGTCAAAGGAGCTAGGATTAAAACAAAGAATCACATACCCAGCAAAACTGAGTATAATGTTTCAGGGGAAAATGTGGTCAATGAAACAGAGGACTTCTAAGCATTCTTGATGAAAATAAAACAGAGTTGAATCTGTTCTTGATGAACAGAGAAAAATTGACATTCAAGTACTAGAAACAAGAGAAGCATGAGAAGGTAAACAGGGAAAATAAATCATAAGGAACTTATTAAAGTTGAACTATTTACATTCCTATGTGGAAAAATGATAATTATAACTCAAGAGACTTTTCTCAGTATGAGGACAGTTGAAGGGAATATATGTGTGTATATACACATATATGTGTGTGTGTATATATATGTATATATACACACATATATATGTATACATGCATATATGTTTATATAGGAAAGTATATGTGCATATAAATACATATGTTAGTGTTTGCATATTTGTGTACATGTATACTTAGACAGCACACAGGATCAGTTGAATAGGAAGAGATGATATCTAAAAATTAAAATTAAGAGGTGAGAGAGGAATGTAATGAGAGGAGTTAGGGAGAAACAGAAGAAGATAAATTATCTCATATAAAAGAAGCAAGAGAAAACTGTTGCAATGGAGGGGAAGAACAGGAAGGCAAACAGGAATCAGTCAACCTTACTTTCATTGAATTTGGCTTAAGAAGGGAATAATATACACACTAAATTTGGTGTCTTACCATACAGGAAAGTAGGGGGAAGGTGATAAGAGAGGGGATGATAGAAGGGAGGTCAGATTGGGGCGGGGTAGGATAGTTAGAAGTAAACACTTTTGAAAAAAGACAGGGTCAAAGTAGAAAATGAGATAAGTGGGAGGCAGGATAGGATGGAGGGAAATATAGTTGGTCTTTTGCAATACATATACTTGGGAAATGTTTTGCATAACTACACACATACAGCCTATATTTAACTTCTTATCTTCCAAGTAAGGGTGGCTGATGAGGGAAGAATGGAAAGAATTAGGAATTCTAAGTTTTAAAATCAAATGTTTAAAAAATTATTTTTACATGCAACTAGAAAATAATATATAGAGGCATAGGGGTATAGATAGCCATCTTGCCCTACCAGAAAGTCAGAGGGGGTATGGGGGAGGATATAACGGAGAGCAGATTTGGGGAAGGAGTAAGTAAGTAGTAAGATCACTATTTGGGGGTGGTGTGTAGGGGAAAGATGGGGAGAAAATTTGTAGCTCAAAATCTTGTAGAAATGAATGATGTAAACTAAAAATAAACAAAAAAAGAAATAATTATCTAAGTGATCTTAGAAAAACATAGAGATACTTGTGCAAAATGATGAAGTGAAGTAAACAGAACCAAGAGAATATTGTGTACAATAACAGCAATATTGCTTAAAGAATGACTTTGAGTGACTAAGTCATTTCACTGTTAAAATTAAACAAATTAAAAATAAAGAAGATATACAGATGCTATCTGCATCCAAGAAAAAACTGCTAAAAAGAAGTATGTAGAAAATAGATGTACATATACACATTCACATTGGTGTCTAATGGTAGCCATCTATACAGTGGGTTGGGAGGGCCAGAAGAGCAAAAAAAAAAAAGAATTTATATGATAACTTTATTATATATTAGAAAGAAATATCAAGTTGTATATAATTGTAGTTTCATATACAATTATGTTTTATTATGTTATGCTATACAATGCTTATTTATTTTGTAAATTAAAAATATTTTTTTAAAAATAATGATGATGAAAAAACTTTGAGTTAAAAAAATAAATAATGATGATGGTGGTGATGGTGATGATGATGATGATATCAACAAAACAGTCCTTGGTTCTCTCTGGAAATCTTTTCTTTCTGAACCTGGTGGATTTGCATATTTTACAAACAAGCAGTTCTCTCCCCAAAGTTCCATTACTTTCTGATCTCTTTGCTGAGATCAGAAGGAGCACATATATAGAATGACCCAGGTGAGCCAGTTTGGTTTTTTTCATCATTTAAGTCAATGAACTGATCATTCCAAGGACTCAATTAATTCAAATAATCCATTTGGTTGATTTCTTTGAATTGCAACTTATTGACCTAAATCTATTAAATTACTTTTGCTGACAGTCATTATTTGTGGCTGTAGACTCAGTTCTGGGCCTTTGTTTTGCATTTATCCAATCTTCTTCCTTTTCTAAAACTTGTCTTTTGCACTTTAGGTGAAAAAAAAAATAACACTGATGTGGGAGGAAGAGAATCAGACTTTTGCTAGAGATTTCATTCTATTAGGATTACTGCATCAAAACCAGTATGGATTGCTGCTCTTAACACTTATTCTCATCATTTTTATGGTGGCAATTATGGGAAACACAGTCTTGATTCTTCTTATCCACCTTGACAGCCGGCTCCACACTCCAATGTACTTCCTTCTCAGCCATCTCTCCTTCATGGATATCTTGCACATCTCCAACATCGTTCCCAAGATGGCCAGTAACTTCATCTCTGGCCAGCAGTCCATCACATTTGGGGGTTGTGGGTTCCAGATCTTCCTCTCCCTCATCTTTTTGGGAGCTGAATGCCTTCTTCTTGCAGGTATGTCCTATGATCGCTATGTAGCTATCTGCCACCCACTGCGTTATCCCATCCTCATGAATCATCGAATCAGTGTCTTTATGGCTGCTGGATGCTGGCTTTTGGGAACCATCAACTCTACAATTCACACAACTTATGCACTGCACCTTCCCTTTTGTGGAACAAGGGTCATTGACCACTTTTTCTGTGAAGTCCCAGCCATGTTGAAACTCTCCTGTGTTGACACATCACATTATGAAGGAGGAATCTATGTGAGTGCTGTATTCTTCCTCCTAATTCCCTTTACCATCATACTTGCCTCTTATGGTCAGATTCTCCATACTGTGCTTCACATTAAATCTGTGGAAGCCCAGAAAAAAGCCTTCTCCACTTGTTCCTCCCACCTGGTTGTGGTTGTCATGTACTATGGGCCGTTTATCTTTACATATATGAGGCCAAAGTCCTATCATACTCCAGGTCAGGACAAGGTCTTAGCCATCTTATATACCATCCTCACTCCCATGTTCAACCCTATTATCTACAGTCTCAGAAATAAAGATGTCTTATGTGCCCTGAAGAAGGTTTTAGGAAAGGCACTTATGCACAGAAATTGAGATTTATTTAAAATTAGATTCAATGCCCATGGTCATTGTCCTTCATTCTTGAAGAGGATAAAAATTATATCACTGTACTCGAGTCAAGTTATAAATGTGTCCAACAGTGGCGAATCAGACCAATAAGAGGTCAGAATGCTCTACCACAAAGAATCCATGTAAACATTTGGGCTTGATTCTCTAAATTAGTGCATCGCATGTTTCTTTTGAGATACTTCAAAATTGCTTTGCTCATAGAGCACCTTCTCTGATGTGCATGTTGGGTGGTCCTTTGCCAGAGTACCCCATATAACACAATCAAACCCAAAGTTCTTAAGAGAGACCTTGAGAGTGTCCTTGTGTCACTTCTTCTGACCACCATGTGAGCACTTTCCCTGTGTGAGTTCTCCATAAAACAGTCTTTTTGGAAAGAGGACATTTTGAATTTGAACAACATGGCCAGCCCATAAAAGTTCTGCTCTCTGCACTACAGTTTGAATGCTTAGTAGTTTAGTTCAAGAAAGGACCTCAGTGCCCTGCCAGATGATATTCAAAATTTTCCTAAGACAATTCAAACGAAAGTGATTCAGTTTCCTGGCATGGCACTGGTAGACCCTTGGAGTTTCACAGACATACAACAATGAGGTCACCACAGTGGTCCTGTGCTCATGGATGACTTATTAGATCTATATGGAAAATATCCCAAATAGCATTCAAACATTTTGGGGGTGGACATCAAAAAAATGAAACAATGAAATAAATGCTGTCAACTCAAATATTTGCCTCTCTGAAGAAAATCTATTGGCAATTCTGTTTCTTGAAATTATTTTGTGAATTCTGGTTTAATTGATACCACAAATGACGTTACTGACTTGTGTTTCATTTCTTCCATTAGACAATAATCTCATATGTCAAGGGAAACAGTCAATTGTTAAAATAATATGTATAGATGATTTTAAAACTGTGATTCATAGAAAAAAATCTTTCATTGTCATGGCTACATTAAAGATACTATGAAATTCCATTTTTCTTGGTATAATAGGTTGACATTGTCAATGAATTCAACATCAGTCAATTCTCTGGGATCCAATTTGTCCATGTTCTGAAGGGCTTACTCTCAGACAACAAATAATTCACACACACACACGCACGTGCACGCACATATACATACATAATTCCCTCTTCTGCAATAACAAAAGAAAATCATTTTATCATGAATATATAGAAAGGTCATTTGTGGTGGTATAAAGCCAATCATAAGGAGCTCTCGTTAGGACTGCTGTGAATAGCTTTAAGGATCTAATTGCATAGTACAGTTAACCCTATATTTATTCAGCAATAAATTGAAGCAAAACTTTCAAGAAACTAAAGGACAACAATAACAAGAACACAGCATAACAACTTATTAGTAAGGTGGTCACATAGTCTTAAACAAAACATATCATTCAATAAGTCATAATCTCTTTAATCAAGATAGAGTACCCCCAGTCAAGTCTTCTTTCATCTTGATTCCAGGCTGACTTCCAAAAATCCTTAAGCCAATCATTCTTAAGGGGTAAATATCCTTAAGTCAATCATCCTTAAGGGGTGTTGGGAAGTACAAAGGCCATCCACACCTAGATCACAGTAAGTTGCAATATCCTCAGTGAGCACTGAGTACCAAGTAAAGTCCTCTTTCATCTTAAGAGGAGGCTGACTTCCAAAATCCATGGCTCCTCTTCCAACCTCCAAGCTCTTGCCTGGATTCACAGGTAGGTGGCTCTCTGCTCCTGTTCCATATCACAGCTCATGGGACTGCTCCAGCCCAAGCTCTTCACACTTTTTGTTTCCAGGAAAACAAAACTAAACAGGGCTACAACAATATTTATAGACATTGCCAGTACTATCATCTCAATTCACTTTCTGTCAAATCAACGCAAATCAACAGAGTGCTTCTCTCTGACAAAATAACACTAACACGAATCAACAAAGTGCCCCTATCTGACAGAGTGACGCAATTCAATGGACAGAATACTTCTGTCTGACAAAATAACAGCAACAGACAGAGTGTCAACATCACAAACATTCTCTCTTTTAGCTCTTCTTGGTACCAGCTTGTGCTTGAGCTATTATCTGCTCTGCTCCTTCCTGTTCTGCCCTGACTATTTCCCCTCTTTTGGCAAGCTCTTCCCACCATAAACTCTATCTGATGACATTAGGTCTATTAAGGGCAAGAAAGGTCTACAAACTTCCTTTGGCTATTAACAGCAACACAGTATATACTATTTCCAACAAAGCCTCAATACAATCAAAGCTGAGGCTTAAAAGCACTTGATTAGCTGAAGCAAGGAGGAAAATAATATTTCACTTGCCATTACAGATGGTGTGATTACACATGATCTTGGATTTTCCCTTTCAGATACTGAATACAATTAGCTAGCATTTGGGATTCTTGGTTGATATGTGAGTTCATCTCTCTACTGATACAGAATGTAACCCTTCTATAATTTTTCATCCTATGAATTTTTATGTTACAAAAATATTTCATAATCTATCCAATGTACTAAAGCCCTTTGTATGACATATACATATATTTATACAGGAATATAATACATATACACACACAAGTATATGCACATGCACACATACATATATGTGTGTATCTTGGTGTTATCAATTCATTGTTCAACTTTTCCAGCTTCTGCTACTCATTGTTCCTGTATAACCAACTTAGCTCTTTTTCTGTGGTCTAATAGAACATGAAATCATTGGGAGCCTGGGCCTTGTGTTCAGTACTTGTTCTTAGTGCCTAACAATGTGTGTGGAATGCAGTACCCACTGTACTCTTCCCTTGAGTCTCACTCTCCCTTATCGTTAAACTCTCTGTATTCAGCTTTGAATCATTCCCATCATTTACTGCTTCATTTCTACACACATTCTGCTTAACAAAAATGAAGAGAATCGTGCAGCCATTCTGAATTGGATAATTACATATTCATGATTCACAACTTCAACTGGGACCTCACTTCTACTAAGACATCATACTACATCTGCCTTATCAGCTCACTCTTACTCTACACAGTGACTCTTTCAAACTCTCATTTATCCTTGAGCCTTGTGTGGCTCTCTCTCTCCCCACCCAGTCAGCTAAATTGTTTTTGTTTCACATTTTGCAGAAAAAAATCGAACAAGAAACTCCCTTTTCTCTCCTCTTTCTCCTCTCACATCACTTATGTGACTTTTTAGAATGTCTCTGCCTTCACTTCATCTCACATGATGAAGTAGCTTCAATCTTTATTAAGGTAAACCCCTCTACCTGCTCAAGCAATCCATTCCTTCCAGTAACTCTGACAAATTGTCCTCCTCTGTTATCCCTAATCGATCACTTATTTTTTATATCTGCCTGTCTATTTACTCATTTCTTAATGTATACAAACATGGCCATTTCTCTCCTATCCTAAAAAAAAACCCTCACTTGATCCTTCCATCCTTGCTAATGATCTGCCTTTTGTAGCTAAATTCCTTGAAAATGTCAGGTACAATATAGAGCTCTACTTTTCCCCCTCTCACTCTCTTCTTAATTCCTTACAAGCCAGCTTCCCACCTTATTCTATCAAAATGGCTCTCCCAGAAGTTACTAATGATGTCTTAGTTGTCAAAACTAATGGCTTCTTCTCAGTCCTCATTTTCCTTGAGCTCTCCGCAGCATTTGACAGTGTTGATTACTCTCTGCTTCTTGAAACTCTCTTCTTTCTAAGTTTTCAGGGCATCCTTCTCTTCTGGTTCTCCTCCTACTCATCTGACCATTTCTTCTCTGTCTCCTTTGTTGGATTCTCTTGCAGATCATTCCCTAGATCCACAGATGTTCTGTGGAACATCCTAGATGTTTCACAGAATTCTATCTTAGGCCTTTTATTCCCCTTCATTTGATCTCATCAAGTCACATTGGTTTAATTACTATCTCTATGCTAATGACTCTCAAATCTACTTGTCCTACCAAATCCCCCTGCTGACCTCCTATCTTGCAACTCTAACTGTAATTTTCATACATCTCAAACTGGATATCTATTAGACATCTTAAATTCAAAATTTCCAATATTAACTCATCATCTTTCCCCTAAAGCCCTCTCCCCTCCTGATTTTTTTGTACAGTCAAGGGCAGCATCAGTCTCCCATTTCCTCAGGCTCAAAGTCTATGACTCATCCTGGACACCTCACTGTCTCTCATCCCCCACATTCAATCTCTTGTCTGTTGATTTCCCCCCTGCAACATCTCTCAAATATGTTTCTATCTCACACCTGAACTATTGCAATAGTCTACTGAGAAGTCTATCTTCCTCAAATCTCTCCCCACTCCAGTCTATCATACACTCAGTCACCAAAGTGATTTTCCTAAAGCACAGAAAATAATTCCTATTTATACTCATTCTAAGTCACCAAAATGTAATCAAAGTCATAGAAGGCCAAAGTAAATTGGGCCACCTTTCGCCTCATTCCTTACCTTGCCTTTAGTCATTGAATGGCTGTTGTCTCACACAAACTGAGACCTGGGAAAGACCTTAATTTAGAAAGGCCAAGGTCACTGACTGATTCCTGGACTTTCTCTAACTAAAAAATGCTCATTAAACAAATAGAGTTGAATAATTGTTAAAAAATGTTGATTTCTCATGGTTAGGTGAGTTAATGGAATAAAATGACATTTCTATTTGAACTAATATACTTGTGTAAATGATGCTTTATAATATCAAATGACTAGCTTAACAAAATTCATCTGGAAGTACAAAAGGCAAAAAATACAAAGGGGAATAATGCAAAAAGCAGGAAAAGGTAAAGCCTGATGAATCTAATTTGAACACACTAATAATCAAAAAGAAAATTTATTTTAGCTAATAAATAGAAGAATGAATGAGTGGGATAGATTTCTTACAAAATGTATGCTATGAGAAGAGTAGTCTAGTGTTCTGTAAAACCAATGATCCTAGATAAATAGGCAGGATTCATTAATTTAAAAAAAGCTTCTGACAAAACCAGGAAGCAGTCAAATAGAAACTATTACAGACCAACATCTCACATCACATACTAAGGTAAGCTCCAAGTGTTTTCAATAATCAGGCATAAAGAATGACATACAAACAAATTATAGGAGCAAAGAAGAAAAAAGAATTCTTTCAGAGCTATGGATACTGAAAGTGTTCATAGTCAGTGAAGGGACAGAAACAAAGAAGAAAAAAACTGACAATTTTTAATGAATAAAATTACATGGGGTGGTTAGTTGGTGCAATGAATCTAGAGAACTGGCCCTGGAGTCAGGAGGACCTGAGTTCAAAACTGGCCTCAGACACTTAACACATGCTAGCTGTGTGACCTTAGGAAAAGTCACTTAACCCCAATTGCCCTGCCCTACAAAAAAAAGCAAAATATAAAATAAAATTATAAACATTTTTTGCAGGAAAAAAACCAATGCAGCTAAAATTAAAATGGAAGGAGATAAATAGGGAAAGTATTTGCAAGTTTCTATGATAAATGAACCTTTCCCAACATATATAGAAAATTGATAAATTAATAAGAAAAAGAGATATTCACCAGTTGATAAATGGTCAAAAATATGAACAGGCAATTTTCAGAGGAAGAAAGTCAAGCTATCAATAGCCACATTTAAAAAAATGTTTCAAGTTAGAGAAATGTTAATTAAAGAAACTAAGGTATCAAATCACACCCATAAGGTTGGTAAAGTTGACAGAAAAGGAAATTGAAGTCTAGAGAGCTTTGGGAAAACAGGTATATTAATACATTTGGTGGCAGTGTGAACTTAACGCAGTGAATCTGGAAAGAAATTTGGAGCTATAGTCACAAATACATTAAACTCTACATATTCTCTGAACCAGCTACATAAGTATCATAAGGATATCAACTTGAGCCAATATTTCTCTGCTTAATGGAATAGGAAGGGATCCTGCACTTCTAAAATCCTTGTTATCTCTGTAGTGGTAAGACTATAAAATTGCTCTCACTGTCAGACAAGGAAGTTGTACTCCTGACTCTGTGGGGAACCCTCAAATTAAATTTAAACAAGTCCCTTCTGATATCTGGAAATCAGTCTATCTATTTTTTAAATGAAGGGATTGAGTGAGATGACTTCTAAAACTTATGGCCAGTTCAGAAATTCTCTTCTCACTCTATTACTGTCTCAATATACAAGCCAACAATGATCTTCAGAGAAAAGACGATGAATGGATGATGATGTGTCTGTGGGTCCAGAATCAAAGAAATGCACAAATAAACAAACTTCGGTGGAGTACTGGGGACAGGATTGAGAGATGCTTTTACAGGTATTCCCGGAGTATTTCTACAGCACAGCGGCCACAGAAACAGGAAGTTGTAAGCAAACTTGATCAGATGAAAGAACAAATCTAGAATTTCAATTCTGCCTGTCCCCACTGAAACTAGGTTTGGAAATTGCATCAGGGCCAGTTAGGCAGTGACATCGAATGGGTCTCTTCATCAATATCATGTTCAGAGGTGAGCAGGCCATCAAAACTTGGATCAGAGAATCACATCTTTAGAGTGAAAGAAACATTAGAGACCAACAACTCCAACCTCCTCATTTTAAAGAGGAGGAAACTGAGGTAGGTGAGTGGTTTACAGAAAGTCACATAAATAGTAAGTGCCAGAGCCTGGAATAAAGCTGGGTCCTCCTGACTCCACATTTACTATCTGCAGATCATATAGGAGAGTCTGTGTGAACTTATTCCTTATTTTCATTGAAGATTCAACCATGGGAGATACTCCAGCAGCTAAATACAACTTCCATTGATGTAATAGGCTAGCATGGATAAAATACTCAAGACTGGCCAAGCCCTTTACCTAGATGACTTCATTTTGTGCTCACAAAAACCCTACCACCAAGTGCTATTACCCTCATTTGAAGAATGAGAAAGCTGAAGCTGAGAGAGGTTAAGGTACTTGTCCAGGGTCACCCAGCTAGGAAGTGTCACAAGCAGGATTCCAATTCCAATCTTTCTGACTTCAAGTCTAGAATAGTAACCACTGCTCTATCAAGCACTGTCCAATGAGCAGAGGATTTTTCTCTCACCTAATCTTGGATGGTGGCAGAACAAGTGGCCATTTTACTGTTGAGTCAAGAGAACAAGAATCCAGGAGTACTAGAGATGAGACCAAAACCATAGTTTTACTGTTATTTACAGGTCACTCTCCTCATCGTGCCATGCTGTTTGGTTGAAATGTTAATTAGAAAAGAGAAACAATGACTCTCAGATAGAAAAGTGAGAGATTATATAAGTCCAGGAATCTGTAATCTCATTAGAAGGAGAGCAAATTCTCCTTTGCCAAAGAGAAGGTAGCCATGGTTCTCCTTTGGTGCAAGGAGGAGGTCGTAATTTGAAACCCCTGCAGGGACTAGGACTACATTATTGCTTAGAGACAGAAAGACAATTTGTGATTCTATATCATGTCCATGTTGGGGATCTGAGGAGAAAGGAGAGGACAGATTATAGGCAGTTCAAGTCTTCAAGCAAGGTGAGGGGATTATGCATGTCAGAGATGAGGAAAGAAGGGATGAAGATGTATTTTTCCCTGTCTGAACTCCAAGGTGCATGTTTATCTGTGTATGTTTGTGAGCATATAGGTGTGTGTATTTGTGAGTATTGATGTGGGAAAAGAGAGAGGTATAAGAGTCAGTCCATGTCTGAGCAGAGCATCTCAGGAATTCTTGGAATGGGAGCCAAGATACTCTTTGCTGTCTTCTTAGACATTCTAGCTCTGACACTGACCATTTTCACTTCCTCGACCTCATTGGACCTTCAAACAGTAAAATAACGAAATTGTACTGTTTTGTCTGGGAGAGCCCAAGAGTCTTTTTGCCCCAGTAGATTTGAGGTAACAGTAAACTCAATGGTTACTCAAAGTAGAGGAATCCCCATTTCTCCCCCCCCCAATACCTCTAATAGTAAACAATACAAATGCAATATCTATATGCCCATTGGACTGTTGATTACCTTGAGAAGGGAAGGGAATTTTAGGTGATTGGGCAACTTCTGTCAGAGGCAGGATTCAAGCCTCCTATCTCTAGTTCTGGTGCTCCTATCATTGGATCAAACTGTCTCTCCTGAAATAAAAAGAAAAGAGCTGTCCACTCAGGATTGTGCTGGCAAAAGTTTGAGAACTGTTTTAAAAAAAAAAAAGTAGGCTTGACCCAATTTTCATTTTAATCTGAATTATTAGCATTTTGATCATTTTAACTCTAGACAATCAATAAAACAATACATAATGCTCTGATGTAGGGTGACTTGTACATTTCCAAGGTGTAAATGCTGACACCGAAAATTTAACAATCAGCTCTTCTGACTCAGTGTAAGCTAGCTCCAGCATGCTTCGGCTTCCAGTTCGGCTATTCTAAAGCTGCTCTCAGAGATGCACAAGTAGCTTCCCCTCCTCTTTCTACCAAGGAACTTCCACGTCAATTTAAGCTAGTCCCTTCTCCTATCTGGAAATTAGTTTTATAATTTTAAAATGAAGAGATTGAAATAGGTAACTTCTAAAATCTATAACCAGCTCAGAAATTCTCTTCTTAATGTATTTTTCAATGATTGAGTGTCACTTTATTCCCTTTTGGTCTGCTCTTGGCAAATGTACAAGCCAACAGTTATCTCCAGAGAGATTATGCATGGATGATGTCATGGTTGTATGTCAAGAGGCAGGGATGTACAAATAAATGAGCTCAGGTGAAGGGTTTGGGACAGAGATGGGAAATGGCTGTAGAAATGGTCTCTGAGCACTTGGGCAGCACAATCACTGCAGAAAAAAGATATCAGCACACCTGACAGTGCCAGAGAATGTATATAGGATTTCAGAGCTGCCTTTCCCTGCAGGAGCTGCCTTCAGGAATTGCATCAAGACCAGCTGGGAAAGAGCAGCCTATTAGGCTGCTGTTCATCAAGACTTGTAGAGGTGAGAGGGGAATCAAAACTGGAGTAACAGACTGGGATCATTGGGATCACATACGTAGAGTTGGAAGGACACTTTGAGATCATAGGTCCAATTTGCTCATCTGACAGATGAGGAAACTGAGGCAAAGTGAGATGAAT
Source organism: Pseudocheirus occidentalis (assembly GCA_028646575.1). Classification (NCBI taxonomy): domain Eukaryota; kingdom Metazoa; phylum Chordata; class Mammalia; order Diprotodontia; family Pseudocheiridae; genus Pseudocheirus; species Pseudocheirus occidentalis. The sequence goes on along the minus strand of CM053596.1, from coordinate 5,881,217 downwards.
ATGCTTTCCCAGGTTCTCATAACCAGTAACAGTATAAGATAGAATTAAAAGTCAGGTCATTCAGATTCAAAGTGCGTTGCTTCATGTTCTACACCAAGTGAGTCTGGGGATGATTTGTACAAATCATTGCCAATTTCGATTGAGGACTACATAGTAAGACAGACTTCAACAGCTACAAGCCAATAATAACTCACATTTATATCCTATTTTTCCTTACACAGAACATTTCTTTCTCAAGAGTCCTATGATGTAGGAAGTCCAAATATTCATAGTAACCTAAAAAAACTCAAAAAATGTGAGTAAAACACAGGTTTTTATATGTTTTAAAATTATTTCAAATCTACTCTTTCTATCATGAGATGTTGACCTCCCTGAAATTTAAATTAGACAAAAGGACAAACTGGTAGATATAGAAAAGTAACTAAAAGAGTCTGTGGCACGTCTTCCTCTGAGGACTATCACAAAAAGTAGATTATCTTGCCAAGAAAAGGGTCACCACAGCTCTCCTGCAATGGAGGAAGGAGGTCACCTTGAATAGACCCTTACCACAAGCAGTCTGTGACTGCTTGAAGGAGGCATTTGGGGGTAACATATCACACATGTTTAAGGGCTTTGAAAAGCAAGAAAAGGAAGAGGCTAGAGGCAGGTCTGTAGCTGTGTGGATAAGGATGGGGAGGACTGTGAGGGGAAGAATTGCAAAAAGAGTAAGCCATGTCATGTCAGTGTGACAGCATCCAGGAAGGCCATGGAGTTAGGCAGGTTACCATCCTCTGAGACATTCTACCTCTGACACTGATGCCAGGCACTCCATTCCTCACACTAGATCTCTGATCCCCAGAAATCTCAAAACACAGGAGTTCTGTATGTGATTCCCCAGCTCTGTGGCTAGGAACAATGACTGTACTTCTAGGCAGCAAAAACGTCATAATTCAATGACTGATTCCTTTACATGAAACAAAGGGCAATTATGATGAAGAGCAAGGTGGTATCAGGAATGGCTTATTTCATCAAAAGCTGCTGAGTTGGAGAATATGTTTGGGTGTGTTTTTGCCCTCTCTGTGTGTGTATGTGTATGTACCTATGTGTGCCCACATGCAGACATGTGGTGGGCAAGGGCTGACATACAGAGTTGACTGACTTAATCACTTCACTCAGTGAGTCTATTCTATTTCCCACCATTCTTTCCAACAAATAGACCCCTTCCCCTCCCTGAGATATGACTTGCTATTCGTTAGTTCTCTTTTAGCTTCTCAGTCTGGGTTCTTATGGGCTAGATTGGATAGAGTACACACTACCCATTCGTCCATTTGGGGTATTTACCAAAATAAACTGATTGATATTTATCTACATCTAAAGTCTAAGAGATGAAGGGGACTGGATGTCTTACAAGCACACAGCAAAATCCCAATAAAATGAGAAAAAATAATCTAACATTTATAATGTAATTGGATCCCAGAGACCAGTGACTCAATTTCTCCTTTTTATATATAAGAAAACAGAACATCAGACAGATAAATTGTCTTCTTATGGCGCACACCAGGACCGTTCCTGATTTCTTGGGCTTTATTCTTCCTTACTGTGACATAAGTTTCCTATAGCCAAGCCCTTACAAGTAACCTGAGAGAATTGCTTTGATCTTGTGCTTTCTGACTGTAATTGTTAATATTATTATTGAGTGGCTATAAATGAACTACTCTAACCAGGCATTCTCTGGTGCAGTGGCTAAAGATACTCAAGAACCTTCTGCAGTTTAGCTGTGCTTGGTTCTCTAGACAGATGAGGACTGGCTAGTGATGCACACTAAGTAAATACAGATATATTATTTGAGGACCCACAGGGAAAACAACCAAAAGAATCTTCATACCCATACCAAATGCAAAATGAAGATATTCATATGTCCACCTTCACTATAAGGCGAAGAAGACAAAAAAATCATTAGCCAATGATCATGAAATAACAGTATCATTTAGAGATGGTGTTTTATGAAAATTAATTATTTGAATATATATTGTGTCATTTGAGCCTAAAATGGCGTCATGAAGGAGAAAACAGAGTATGAGTGAGGTGAAATCATTTGCCCCAGATTCTGCAGGTTTGGTTCTTCTAACTCTAGGATTACTGCTCCTTCTGAAATCTCCATTGGGATAATTTTCATGGTAGGAGAGCAAGCTGGCCAGAAACCTTAAGAGTCTTACTCTTAGCGATGGATAATTTTTACCAAGTAAAGAAGCCATACTCTGTCTCATTTCTTATCAAGCCTTAATCACTGAGTGGACATTGCCTCAGTCAAAATGAGACCTGTTCAAGACCTGAGTTTGAAAAGGCCAGAGTCCCCCACTGCTCCCTAGACTTTCCTCAGTTTTCCTGACCTATATGTGACTGCTGAACCAAGATGGCTGTAGAGGATTATGTGAGGCTGGTGACTTTGCACAGGCCTTCCTCACTTAAATCCAACTCATTTGCCTGTCATGACATCATCTCCCTGATGTCATAGTCCTCCTTGAGAATGAAGGAAAAGAAACAGCAGCAGTATATAGATCGTTTGTGTGTTTCAGGTTATTGTGTTCTTGGTGGAAGATGTTGATCTAACCCTACTGGCTTCCTGTTTGAGTGCCAGTTTTTCCAGTAATCCTTATTCACGAGGAAATTCTTTCCTAAGTATCAGATTTGTGTGGTTTATGTTTATTTTCCCTTCAAAAGAATCTAAGCTGTAAACATGGAAATTTTAGTGAGATTGCAGTCACCCTCTTTTACCCAGACCATAGATATTTGTTTGGATTAGGGGAATCAGCACATACCTTGTATGACTCAACCCCCAGGAAAAAAGAAATTTGAAGTTGTGATCTGAAGAATAGAATGTGATTTCAGATCTCAAGATGCCACCTGACAAATGGAATATCATAACTGATACTCAGATTATATAATTTTTTAATTATATGGTTTTTAAATTAGTTTGGAATGGTTTGAATTCCTTAATGTGGGTTAGAGTTGGTAATATGCCTATGTATGTTTGTTTGTCTACATCTATCATGTATCTAGCAGGTACTTACTGAATGTGAGACCCTGGCCAAGTCACTTAACTGTTCTATGCCTTAGTTCACCCATCTATTAAAAAAAAAGCTGTAATAATAGTTCCTACCTCCCAAAGTTTTTGTGGGGATAAAAATGAGATAAGTGCACTGCCCTTTTCAAATCTAAAAGCACCATATAAAAACAATACATAAATATATAATATATAGATATCATAAATAAATTGTATCAATTAATATAAAATATAAATCAATTATATAACTATATAAGTATTATATATGTGTGTGTACATATATGTGTGTGCATCAACATAATGGGTATCTATAATAAATAAAATGGTAATTATAGGGACAATTATGGTAGGAGTGTTTGGAAAAATGAAAAGAGGGTTTTGTGCTTCTTCAAATGATGCTGTTATTCTTTATATTTTACAGGCAAGGAAACTGAGGCACAAAGAGCCTATGACTTTCCTAGAGTCACACAGCTAGCAAATGTCTGAGGCCAAATTTGAAGTGAGATCTTCCTAGTTCCAAGTCCAGAGTTCTTATCCAATATGCTACCTAGCTGCGGAAACATCAAAGCATCAGAATAGAGAATCATTATTGATGTGCATGAATAGGGAGATTCCAGGATAAACCAAAGGACTCTACAACAGAAATTCCAGAAAAAGCCTCCTATGGAGAAATGGAATCAAACCACCACTGGTTTCTTCTTACTGGGGTTGTTCCCCCAACACAAACTGGCCTGCTCCTCTTCCTCCTGCTTGTGCTCATCTTCCTAATCACCATCGTGGGTAACTCAATTATGATTCTCCTCATCTGGATTGATCGCCACCTCCACACCCCTGTGTACTTTCTGCTCAGTCAACTCTCTCTCACGGACCTAATGAACATCTGCAGTACATTTCCCAAGATGGCTGTCAACTTCCTGTCTGGGGACAATTCCATTTCTTTGGTGGCTTGTGGATTCCAAAGTTTCTGTTTTTTACTAGTAGCTGGTGGTGAAGGGTTCCTCCTGCATCTAGGGCAATTGACCGTTATGTGGCCATTTGCTGCCCCCTCCATTACCCTATTCTCATAAACAAGAAAATGTATTTGCTGATGATTGCTGGGTGCTGGGTCACTTCATCCATCAATTCCATTTGCCATACAGTCTATGCACTCTGTATGCCCTATTGCAAGTTCAAAATCATCAATCATTTCTTTTGTGATGTCCCAGCCATGGTGCCTCTGGCCTGCATGGATACCTGGGCCTATGAGTACACAGTGCTCTTCAGCACCAACTTGATTCTTTTGGTCCCTTTCCTGGCATCATGCCATCCTACGGCCGGGTTCTCTATGCCGTCCATCATATGCGTTCATCACAGGGGAGGAAGAAGGCCTTCACTACCCATTCTACTCACCTGACTGTGGTCTCCTTCTACTATGTCCCATTTGTCTATACATATCTGAGGCCCCCATCTATGCGTTCCCCAGAAGAGGACAAGAACTTGGCTGTCTTCTACACCATCCTCACTCCTATGCTCAACCCCATCATCTACAGCCTGAGGAATAAGGAGGTGTTGGGGGCCCTCCAACAAGTCTTTGGGAGATCCTTATCCTGAATAGAGGAGCTGGTGACATAAAGTCACAGAAATAGAACCAGAAACAATCATACCAGTCACATTGCTGGATAACTTATATGACAGACTAAGATGCAGGCTGCATTATTCCTTCAGTTCTGATTAACCATTATTTTAAAATAAACTTTATTTTTCTTAATTAACATGTTTTTACTTCTCTCTCTTTCTTTTTCTCTGTGTGTGTGTGTGCACACACATGCACATCATGTTACCCTGGAAACAAATTGCAAATCCTTATAGCAACTTTGAAAAGTTAATCTAAACAAATCCCAACATTGACTATCTCAAAAATCTGGGTCACATTCTGTGTAATTGGTTCATTATGGTGTTATTTTCTTCAGCATTTTTGTTTCTTCTTTAGTAGGCTGCGGACGTGCTTTTCGTGATATTTTTGCATCGTTCTCATTTCTCTTCCCAATTTTTCCTCCACTTCTCTTAATTGATTTTCAAAATCTTTCTTGAGCTCCTCCCTGTCCTGTAACAAATTCATATTTCTCTTGGAAGCTTTAGATGCAGGAGTTCTGACTTTGTTGCCATCCTCCCATTCCATGCTTTGATCCTTTTTGTCCTCAAAAAGGGAATCTGTGGTCTGATTGAATTTCCTCTGCCTGCTCATATTTTTTTTTATAAATTTTTTTTGCTTTTTTTTTGGAGGGCAGTTGGGGTTAAGTGACTTGCCCAAGGTCACATGGCTAGTTTTCTGTGTGTGTGTGTGTGTGTGTGTGTGTGTGTGTGTGTGTGTGTGTGAGAAGTGTCTGAGGCCGGATTTGAACTCAGGTACTCCTGACTCCAGGGCCGGTGCTCTATTCACTGCGCCACCTAGCCACCCCCTATCTCTGCCTGCTCGTATTGTCAGCCATTTACTTGACTTTTGAGCTCTTTGCCACAGTAGAACTCTGCTTCCAGACTGCAGAGAGCTATGTCCCCAATTTTCTGGGGGGTTTGCAGATGTCAGATCTATTAGGAGGGCATCCTCTCTACAGCACCCACAAGCTCTGTCACACTGGCCACAAACCTCAGTACCACCACCCAAGACCATGATTCAGATGCAAGCAGGTCAAAGCAAGAGTGATTACACTATGAATGGTTGTTTGGTACCCCATAATCTGTAGGTCAGGAACTCTGGAGGCAGCCATGGGCAGCAGCTGCAACCTCAGGACCTCCACCACTTCTTGCCCTAGGGTAGAGGTCTGACCACACTCTACCTCACCCTGTTCCAACAGAGACCCTCACTAATCTTTTTCTTTATACTTAGCATTTAAGGGTTGAGAAGTCTGGAAACTGCCACATCTGCTGGTGATTCTTTCTCATCAAGTCTGCTCTGACTGGCATAACAACAATTAGTTTAGTAGATACTTAGCACTTAGTAACTTAGGGCTAAGTATGGAAGTTGTGAGCTCTATATGGAAGATATGAGCCCTGTCCATTGTTGAAAAGCTGTGAACTCCCCTGATGATGTGGCAGAAGGGGGTTGGCTGAGACAGGAAGCCAGTGTGTGTATATAAAGAAGAATTCCAGAGGCAGAGAGACAGAATTGGAATTTTCCTGTTGGTGAAAGCAGGATTGTCTCAGCATCTGGGAGCTGGGCTGCTGGACTTAAGAAGTGAACTGGAGTTTTCTTGAAAGAGAGAGAGAGAGAGAGAGAGAGAGAGAGAGAGAGAGAGAGAGTTTCTCTCCCAGCATCTGTAAGCTGACTGAGAACTGAGATGTTTTCCTGAGACCAGAATCTGGTGAAGGCCACCCAGAAGGTTGATATTCCTTCTGGGTCCTAGGGCCAGCTGAACTTCTGGAGGACTGAAGAATCATGAACAGGATAAGACTTTGTTCATGGCCTGGTTGATCCTTGAGTTCCAGGCAAGAGAAGTGGTAAAGGATTTTAAATGTGCTGAACCCTGTGAACTTCAGTGTGTGCCAGGGACTGCCATGAGGACTAGAAAAGGACCTGGGAGTTGACTGCCTCTGAAGACTGGATGAGAACCTGGCAGCTGTCTGCTTCTGTATCCAGGTGACTGTTTGGTGGATTCAGGAGGGAGCTGGAACAATGGAAGGGGATCCAGGGAATCAGAGAAACCACCCAGAGTCAAGACGAAGAAAAGGCCTCCCCTTGGATGAAACCAAGGTTTGCTGGACACCAAGGGGTGGAGGGTTTGTGTGGTTTTCTAATGACTGTATTTTTGATTAATGTTATTTAGTAAATATGAATCTAGATTAGTGATTGATTAAGTTAATGGTTGCCCCATGAGTGGAAGTTTGATTATTGTATTGTGAATTGACTGAATGATTAAGTAAGGAGGTTTTCCCACTTAGGGAAACCAGATGATTATTCTTTTGTTCTTTGTTCTAAATATTGTGACCACTGTAGCTAAAACTGTGTGGCCATTGTAAAGTTAAGCTGTTATGAACACCATATTGTGATTTTCTGTGATAAGATATAATGTTGTGAATGTTATATTGTGATATATTGTGAATGTTTGGTTTGATTTGTAATGGAATAAACAGAGTGTCCACTACACTGTGTAATCCAAACCTTAAAAGCTCTTCACAGTAGCATTCCTTTCAGAATCTGCTGGTGCATGGCATTACAGCTGGTCAGGGCAGCACACGGGTGGTTCACACAGCACTGTTCTCAGCTCCCAGCCTGGTGTGATAGATCATTCCTGCCAGCCTACCTGGCTGCTCCAATGAGTAGAAGAACGCCTTAAAAAGCCAAATTTCTCAAATGAAAAAGGACTTTGAAAAACTGACTGAAGAAAATAATTCCTTCAAAATTAGATTGGAGCAAATGGAAGCTAATGACTTCATGAGAAATCAAGATACTATAAAACAGATGCAGACAAATGAAAAAATAAAAGTCAATGTGAAATATCTCCTTGGGAGAACCACTGACCTGGAAAATAGATCCAGGAGAGATAATTTTAAAATTATTAAAATACCTAAATGCCATGATCAAAAAAAGTTCCTATAAATCATCCTTTAGGAAATTCTCAAGGAAAATCATTCTGATAGTCTAGAACCAGAGAGCAAAAGAGAAATTGAAAGAATTTACCTATCACCTCTTGGAAAAGATCCCAAAAATAAAATTCCTAGGAATATTATAGCCAAATTCCAGAGCTCCCAGGTCAAAGAGAAAATAGTGCAAGCAGTCAGAAAGAAACAATTTGAGTAGCCTGGAAACACAATCAGGATAACACAAGACCTAGCAGCTTCTACATTAAGGGCTCTTAGAACTTGGAATATGATATCCCAGAGGTCAAAGGAGCTAAGATTAAAACCATGAATCACCCACCCAGAAAAACTGAGTATAATGCTTCAGTGAAAATGTGATCATTCAATTAAATAGAGAATTTTCAAGCATTCTTGATGAGACAACCAGAGCTGAACAGAAAATTTTACTTTCAAATACAAAAAGCAAGAGAAGCATGAGAACGTGAACAGGAAAAGAAATCATAAGGAATTTATTAAAATTGAACTATTTATATTCCTAAATGAAAAACAATAATTGTAACTAATGATACTTTTCTCAGTATGAGGACAGTTGAAGGGAATATATATATATATATATATGTATGTATGTATGTATATGTATATGTATATGTATATGTATATGTACATATATATATGCATGTATGGAAGGATTTATGTGTGTACAAATATGTATGTGAGTACATACATGCATATGTATGTACATGTATACATAGACAGAGGGCACAGGATGAGTTGAAAATGAAGGGATGATATCTAAAAAATAAAATTAAGAGGAGAGAGAGGAATATATTAAGGGAAGGATAAAGTGAGAGATAGATTAAGGTAAATTATCTTATATAAAAGAGGCAAGACAAAACTGTTACAGCAGAGGAGAAGAGCAGAAAGGTAAAAGGGAATAGGTCAACCTTACTCTCATTGAATTTGGCTTAAGGAGGGAATAACATATACACCCAATTGGGTATCTTACCTTATAGGAAAATAGGGAGGAAGGGGATAAGATGGGGGATAAGATGGACATTAATTCATTGTCTATGGTGCCTTTCAGGAAAATGTAGTTTTCTTGTTTATCTATTTCATTTAAGCTTATTTTGTTTGCTGCCTGGTCTGAGTTCATGAATGCAATCTCTGACTCCTTTTTTTCTTTGGCTGAAGATTAATAGATTTTGCTCCAGTCCTTTATTTTGACAGGGGGGGATATTTATGTTTTTGATCTGTGTTGGGACTGAACAACATACCTATGACCTTTCCTCTGGTTGTAGCTCCAATCAATTACTTCTAGATTCAACAGTGCTTTTATTTAGTCAGTTGTCATCATGGACTGACATTTGTCATTTATTCAGAGACCAGATAGGCAGACACAGGATACAGGAATTGTGGAAGATGCTGACTTTGTCTTCCTCATCTTCATTCCATTGTAATGACTGAGCAAGGTGTAGATCATGGGCAAGGATCTGTGAATGAAAAATGACTACTACTCTGGTAAAGCTAAACAAATCATCAGCTGAAGTAAGAATCTAAGAATGCCTTTATTCTCCTATAAGTAAACTAAATCTTGAGAATTTGAATAGGTGTGGCAGAGCACAGAGTTGTCCAATGTAGTCTTTTCCACTCATTCCAAAGCTCTTCCTCCTACACAGACCACCTTCTCTGCACACTACAATGTGTTTCTCCCAACTTCATCCAGAGCCTGTGGTTTTAAGGTCTCCTAAGTGAAACCATGCCTCATCAATTCCTTGAGTTGCTTATGGTTCTGCCTCTCTCCTCCCTTCTTTCCCATAGGAATTATTTAAGTCAAGTAGTCTAAGTAGTATCTACATTTTGTAAGTGACAATGGAGTCAAAGGGAGATAGAATGACTTATCTCTGATCAAATTATTAGAGCTGGATTCATGGCTTTTGATTTTAACTCAACTATCTCAGGTTCATTGCACAGCCTCTAAAACATAAGCCCAATTTACAGTTTGTAAGCAAAGAAAATTCATAAGTCTGGAATCAAGCACACAGGCCAACTTCAGCTGTTGGGGTGCATGGTTTGAAAGGAAAGGTCAGGGGGCGGAGCCAAGATGGCGGCGTAGAAGCAGCAAGGTCCCGCAGCTCCCACACCGCCACCCTAAACACCCAGAAAATACGAGCCCAGACAAAGTCTAGGAAAGTCTAGGACTCTCAGACTCACACAAATACAGAGAAC